>CM036316.1:7467967-8067967 GCA_020567845.1 Rhododendron henanense subsp. lingbaoense | reverse complement strand
GAGTTTATAGGGTTCTTGAAAGAAAACGTTTGGGGAAAATCTTAAGCTTACCGGCACTGTAAAAATATCAGGCGCAGCCTACTTTAACACAAAGAAACCAAAGAAGCATAAGGAACTAATTAGGCTTCAACAGAAGCACCAAGGGACAAGTTGTAGCAATTCAAGGTGTAGGTCAAGTTGTAGCAACATCAGGTGAAATGCATAATTTCCATCGAAAACTGCAGAAATTCATGTTCACATCAATTGTCCATGCCAGTAGAACTATCTTAACCGGGTATCACAAGTCGATCAAAACAAATGCACGACTGTGCTTGAAAGAGCTTCATCTATACCCTAAACCGACCCAGGCCTTTCTCTTATATAGTTGCTCTCTAAGAATCCTCAAAATAAAAGCATTTTGTACAGTTAGCAACACAGCGCGTCCAAAAGCCAACCCCCATGGCCCAGATTGAGATACAGAGAACGTGAAAACTTCCTTCAGGATGCAACCAATCCCCATCCGGATGTTTGGCCTGGACTAAAGTACAGAGAGCTTGAAAAACCACGTCCGGACACACATGACTTCCATCAGGATGCTCAAGGCCTTTTTGGGCCAAGTAGTCACTTCAACCTCCCGACCTTCAAGAATCATTCTTTAGCTCCAAATTCACCACAATCAATCCTCAAGTCCTGAAACATGAATAACAAGCATCAAACTCCGAATAACATAATAAATAGCACACGCAACTTAGGGGGAGTAAATGTCACCATTCACGAACCTATCAGACCCCGCAACTTACACTTTGCAAGTCCTCGAGGAAAACACTAATTAAAATAAAAACAACCTACTCTTAGCCATGCCCACTTTCGTAGAACTCACAGTCACAATCACTTAGCAAGTAGCAAACTTTTAAACCTCCGGAAGGCCCCGGCAAGATGAGTGAAGTCTCGTGAGGGTTATCAGTGATACCCACAAACACCATGAATTCCTTCTCCATCAAACAATCACTCAAACTAGTATCAAGCATAAATCAAAGATTCTCCACGACGATATAAAGGGCATGCAAAGTTCGGAATGCTAGCAACTCATACCTAACCGGAGTGTGTGAAATTTAGCCAGCATGAACATAACCTCAATATCAAAGTAAAGAACCACTCAAGTCTCTATCAGAACCAAGTTTTGACTTCAAAACTCACAGGACATGCACTCAACAAATGAAACTCTTAGAAACAGGTGCATATATATACTCGAAACATGTGCATGCGGCATAAATATTCAGTCAAATCAAAATATCCGCACACCAAGACCATGAAAGACGCTCAACCAAAGAAGACTCGTAGTCTCATGAATAGAATGCCAAATACCAGTAAGAATAGGATCACCACACCACCACCTCAAATGTAAAGCGTGAATCACATTATCCCTAGGATCAAATAGGACTTCATAACGGTTATAACGTTGGGTATGGGAAAATATATCAGGGCTAGGTCAATGGAAACTCATGTCTGAGAATAGGCAATTGAATCAATTCAGCACATGGGCTTAAAGTTCAATAATAACCACCCTCTTTTATATAGCCAACCTCTTTAGTTCTCCCCCTTCAATCACATTCCCTTCAATTCAAATTCAACTCTTTTCCACCTTCGCTAGCATTTGACCAAATAAAACTTCGAACATTTCTCTTCTTTTTTTCACTGATTTTTTCCCCATACATGCTCCAAAAATATCCCTTCAAAATAAATTAGCCTCACAGTCAAAGCAGAAGCCTAAATTCTCAAGACATTTTGGCTATGGAGTTCAACAAAAAACAGGTTTATCATGTGAAAAGGCTCAAATTGGCGAACTAGGGATAAACCTATCAACAAAAGAGACGAACGGGCTCAAACAACAAAGACGGCCTAAAATCCTCTCCTTAAGGACAACATGATTCTCCACAAAGTCCTCATTCAAATGGTGATAGTGTGGCACAAACTACACACTCCCAGCATTCAACCAAAAACAAAGAATAATGAGACTGGCCAACGACCGACATGCGCTTTCAATAATCATGCAAGAGTTGGTGTATGTATACCCCTCCAAACAAAGAATGGCTCTAAACTCGCAAAAGGATAAGTCTCCACAACTATCCATCAAGATTCTCAAATAGTCCCCACTCATCAATCAAGATCAAGAACATGCAAGCTAGGTGTGAAGTTGCAAGCTAGGTGTGAAGTGCAGCGATCTGAGTATAGACGCCATGAACTACTTTATCGAGAGCTAGCATAAAGAACTATGACGCCAACAGCATATCAAAGCACAGAAGATCCACAACTCATGCTCAACTTTGCAAAGGGACCAAGACAGAGAAGGAATCCAACCTTTTTTTTTTTTTATTATTTTGAAAGAGCATAAAAGACACCAAATGACACTACTCCCCAACATGCTATTCCACCCCCCAACTTACATTAGGCAATGCCCTCATCGACAGCATACTCACCAAAAAGATAGGGTAAAAACCGTAAAAGAGAAGGAAGGATATCACCTAAGATATCGGGCTGACATTACAGATGCACAGAATATAAGTTTGATACACATACACCCAAAACTTGAAGTATTGCAACCTGTAAACTGTTAGGCCAACACACAAAATACAAGCAAACAAAAGACAAAAAAAATAAAGAAAGACTCAAACAATACTAACTATCCAGACAAGCAAAAGACGCAAGACGCTATATACAAATGCACAAGTGACAAACCATGTCAAGTGTCATCATCGGAAGGGGGGGCCTGGGCACCGGGGAAAGGAGGATAAGACGGAGGCTGGTAAGGCGGAAGCGGAGGCTGGCCGGTCAATGCATGGAAAAAACCCCGAAACTCATATGCATTTCTATGGATCTCGGCTCGAAGGGCATCCACAGAAGCCTGACAATAATTCTGGCGCTGAATCAGATTCTGATACTGTGCATAGGAAATAGTCGATGGCGCCTGTGGTAGCATCGCAGTCGTAGGAGGTGGCTGGAATGCAGGAGGCCCATCGTCTGCCTCCATCTCAACATCAGCATCATCACCACCCTCCTCATCAGTGCGAACCCCGGCGGCATGTACAGCCCGAGATTTCCGCAATGATCGCAAACTTTTCCTCCAAGTGGTCTGGTCCTTGGTGCGAGCAGTACAATCCTTCTCCTCATCATGTGGGGGCTCAAAGGGCCCAGGAGGTCCACCTTGGACCGCCTCAAGAGAAGCAGGATGAGTCAAGATATCAGTGACCAACGTAGCAAAGGGCATTAAAGTGCGAGGGCTGCTATTTTCATGAAATTTCTTCATCTCGCCCAGTACAAGCCCCGGGATGTCAAGAGGGACGCCCAAGTGAATAGAGTAAAGAGCTCGAAGGTAATCAAGACGCCGCTCGTCTTTGTGACTCGTGGGAAATATGTTCTTAAAGACTGAGTCCACAAACCATAAACGGGCGGGGAGGTCAACTCGACGTAAATAGGTCAAACCCGTGGGAAGCCCCTCACTAAAAGCAGCAACAATCTCATGTGGTTGAAGGCGCCGCACAGACTCATGAAAAATGGGCTCATCGGGACATGTGGGACAATTAAGGATACGTGACAAGACAAGCCGAGAAATTTTAAACTGGAACCCATCCACTACAGTGTAAAGAGCAGCTATTCCGTCTTGCTTGTACATGTTTTGCCAAAACAAACGGACAAGACGGGGGAATATAGGACGAAAGGGGCCAAAGAAATATTGGGCATTAAGACGCTCAAGCTCAGCAATACCCCAATGGGCATCAGGGGCGTGGCGTAGAAATTCCTCAATAGGAAAGGTCATAGGGATCACATAACCCCGACTGACCCACTGGCCTTGGAGCACTCCATCATCGGCCTCCTCCTCATCACTGTCCACAACTCGGGTCTTTTTACGCAGACGACGGGGGTGTGAATTTGCCTCCTCGACACAGGCATTTTGGCCAGCCACATCAATTTCACTGGGGCCACCCCTCGCTTGAGGCTTACTGCGGGTTACTTGCTCACTCCTGATTGGAAGGGCATCCACAGAAGCCCGACAATTATTCTGGCGCTGAACTAGATCCTGACACTGCGCATAGGACGTATTCTCTGGCGCCTGGGGTGGCAATGCAGCCAGGGGAGGTGGCTGGAATGGAGGAGGCAAATCGTGAGGTCCTGCCTCCATCTCAACATCTGCATCATCACCACTTTCCTTGTCAGCGCGAACCCCGGCGGCATGTACAGCCCGAGATTTCCGCAGTGATCGCAAACTTCTCCTCCAAGTGGTCTGGTCCATGGTGCGAGGGGTGCGATCCTCCTCCTCATCATATTGCGGCTCAAAGGGCCCAGGAGGTCCACCTTGGACCGCCACAAGAGAAGCCGAATGAGTCAAGATATCAGTGACCAAGGCAGCAAAGGGCATTGAAGACTTCAAAGTGCGAGGGCTGGTATTTTCATGAAATTTCTTCATCTCGGCCAGTACAAGCCCCGGGATGTCAAGAGGGACGCCCAAGTGAACCGAGTAAAGGGCTCGAAGGAAATCAACACGCCGCTCGTCCTTGTGACTCGTGGGGAATATGTTCCTAAAGACTGAGTCCACAAGCCATAAACGGGCGGGGAGGTCAACTCGACGCAAGTATCCCAAACCAGTGGGACGTCCCTCACTAAAAACAGCAACAATCTCATGCGGCAGAAGGTGCTGCACGGACTCATGAAAAATGGGCTCGTCGGGATGCGTGGGACAGTTAAGGATGCGGGACAAGACGGCCCGGGAGATTTTGAAATGGAACCCGTCCACTACAGTGTAAAGGGCAGCTAACCCGTCCTGCTTGTACATGTTTTGCCAAAACAAACGGACGAGGCGGGGGAGTATAGGACGGAAGGGGCCAAAGAAATACTGGGCATTGCGCCGCTCGAGCTCGGCCACGCCCCACCGGGCATCGCGGTCGTGGCGCAGGAACTCGTCGATGGGGAAGGTTGTTGGGATCACATAACCCCGATTGACCCATGGGGGTTGGAGCACTCCCTCGTCCGCCTCCTCCTCCTCACTGTCCACAACTTGGGTCTTTTTACGGAGGCGGCGGGGTTGCGCGCGTGCCTCCTCGGCGCGGGCAACCGGGCCGGCGGCGTCAACTTCGCCGGGACCGCCTGCAGCTTTACGTTTAGTGCGGGTTACTTGCTCACCCATATTACGACTAGGCCAACGGAAACTAGGGTTTACCAACGGAAACTAGGGTTTTACCAGTAAATTCACCGTGGACTAGGGTTTGGAGAGAGGTTAGGAGAACTCACCGGAAGTTATGGAGGTCAAAAAACTTGCAGGAGAAACCCACCAGACGAAGCGTGTGCGTCGGGACGTTATTCGGACGATTTTAGGGCGCGGTGGAGGGGGAGAGACGACGGGGGTGGGCTATGGTGATGAGAGAGAGAGAGAGGGGAGGAGGGAGTGTGGCTGTGAGGATGAGAGAGAGAAAGGTTAGGGCAAAAGAAGGGGGTCAAAACTGCAGCCCTAGCTTAAACTGATGAAACCGGGTCCCAGCTTTTCTGGGCCAACGGGATTTCGGTCCGGACGATGTTTTTCGGGTTTTTTAATTTGGGTTTTTGGAAAGGTTAAATAGAATTTGTGTTTCCTAGGCCTATTTTGGCTAAAAAAAATTAAATGGATTATTTTTTTATCTTTATTCAAAAAAATTCATATTTGGTAGTTTTTTGAATTTTTTTTTTTGTATTATTGCTACGTCACAACGAGAAGAATTTAAAAATAAAAAATTTCAATTGAAACCCAATTTTTTTTTAATAAAGAGGAATTTATTTTTGAATAATAACAAAAAAATAATTTATTTGAATTTTTTTAGTAAAAATAGGCCCTACTATAACAAAAACCTTTGTTAACACTCACATGCCGTTACAAATCCATGTTTTATTCTAATTAGTTAATATACGTGTTAATTAACTTCGTCAGTTACTAATATAGGTGTTGGAAATGGGATTATTCATGGAGATAACTTTAAAATGGTAATAAATGATGTGAGGTTTTTTAAAGCAAAAATTTCAAACTTTTTTTCTTCAATTTAAAGAGATATCAATGATGTGAGTAAATTGTCAAAAAAAAAATTAAATTTTTCTTCAAAAATTGTACTGTATGATTTTTAAGTCTTCGTTTTGTAAACATGATAGTTTGCTCCACACCAGAAATTACTATAGCATGTACCGGTATAACTATGTTATCCTAATGATTACGAAGTTGTAATTGCAGTGTCAAGTATGAGAAACGATGTATTATTGATTGTGTTCAAACCATAACCTAACACGCCTTTATATAGGCTACATGACGCATAACAAGGAAATACGAGCTTATCCAAACAAACAAAAAAAACAAGGAAATACGCAACGCATAATAAGGAAACCTAGACTAACTAGGAAACATAAATAATAATCTGCCTAAACTGGAAACATAATAAAGCTTAGAAAATATGGCAACATAATATTAGGAAGGGAAAATTTCACTCAGACCCCCTGAGGTATCTGACTATGACAGAAGGTACCCCTCAGTTTTGAAAAATGACAGAAACCTCCCCTAATTCACAGTTTGGGTTTCATTCCGTTAGTTCCGTTAGTGAGATGGACGGAAAATGTACGGAAATGTACGGAAAATGAAATCTTCAATTTTATTTAGTTCTACAGCTATCTTAAGGCTCTCATTGAAAGTCCTAGAGCAAAAAATTAATTATGACCCTTTAGGATAAAATGATCAGAAAAATAAGATTTTCGCACCGATTCAAATGGATTGAAAATTGGAGCACTTAAGTATCTTCTCTTCATTTGATTCTATGGCTCTCTCAGGGCTCTCATTGAAAGCCTTGGGGCCAAAAATTAACTATGACCATTTAGGATAAAATGATAAAAAAATAAAAACCTTCGCACCGATTCAAACGAATTAAAATTTGGAGCACTTAAGTATCTGCTCTTCATTTGGTTCTATGGTTTTCTTAGGGCTCTCATTGAAAGCCCTAGAGCGAAAAATTAATTATAACCCTTTAGAATAAAATAATCAGAAAAATAAAATCTTCGCATCGATTCAAACGGATTGAAAATTTGAGCACTTAAGTATCTCCTATTTGTTTAGTTTTATGGCTATCTTAGGGCTCTCATTGAAAATCTTAGAACCAAAAATTAATTATGACACTTTAGGATAAAATAATCAGAAAAATAAGATCTTCGCACCGATTCAAATGGATTGAAAATTGGAGCACTTAAGTATTTGCTTTTCATTGAAAGCCCTAAAACCAAATGAAGAATAAAAATTTAAATGCTCCAATTTTAATCCGTTTGAATCGGTGCGAAGATTTTATTTTTTTAATCATTTTATCCTAAATGCTCATAATTAAATTTTGGCTCTAGGGCTTTCAATGAGAGCCCTAGGAGAGTCGCAGAAACAAATAGCAGATATTTAAGTACTCCAATTTTTAATTCGTTTGAATCGGTGCGAAGATCTTACTTTTCTTATCATTTATCCTAAATGATTATAATTAATTTTTGACTCTAGGACTTTCAATGAGAGCCCTAAGATAGCTGTAAAACTAAATAAAATTGAAGATTTCATTTTTTGTACATTTCCGTACATTTTCGTCCATCTCACTAACGGAACTAACGGAATGAAACCCAAACTGTGAATTAGGGGAGGTTTCTGTCATTTTTCAAAACTGAGGGGTACCTTCTGTCATTGTCAGATACCTTAGGGGGTCTGAGTGAAATTTGTATGTTGACATGCAGAATCAGGTTGATACTCAGCAAATATTGTGCAATATCAAACAAATCTCTATTATAAAACAGAAGGGTGTGGGGACAAGTTGTTGGAACGGCTTAGATTCATTTGATCCAAAGGCTGTAGTGCATCCTCTCACTTCTCAGTTAAGTGCTCATGGTTTTCACCTAAATCACACAACTGCCATTCCCTTCCAACCGGGATGCGTAGTGCCGTAGGCACGGGCTAGCACTAGTCATTAACAATTTATTAAATGCGATATCCTACATAGTTATTAGTTTCCTACTATTACATTTCTCACAGCATTGAGGTACAAGAGAATCACAAAGTAGCCTTTTAGTCGTTATTGCCCTGCAAGCACATCTCAGCTCCAGGAATGTCGGCAGGTGATTGTGGCAATGGCGGCAGTAGCGGCGGCTGCAAGTGTGGCTGTTGTTGTGTCCACAATGGAGCTAAGATGGAGGACATACAGCCACACCCAGTGATGGAACAGCTCCCAGGGGTCCAATATTGCATCAATAGTCCTCCTCCATGGCGTTCGTCTCTCTCTCTCTCTCGCCAACATTTTTCCCCTTGTCCATTGGAAAGTCAAGATGTAAATTATTACTGACCAATTACAATTTTTAGTGATGAATGGTTTTTTCCCTCCCTAATGCAGTGGAAGTCGTAATTCTCGCGTTCCAGCATTATCTGATGACCTTAGGTACAACTGTCTTGATTCCAAGTATGTTTGTAAACCAAATGGGAGGCAGTAATGTAAGCAATACATTCTTCTTTTGTTCATCATCTCTCTTTGACTTCGTCCAGTGACTCAATCTAATGGAGTCTTTTCATTGTTACAGGTTGAGAAGGCTAAGGTGATACAGACCTTACTATTTGTTTCAGGACTAAACACACTAATGCAGTCCTTATTTGGCACCCGACTTCCCTCAGTAATCAGTGGTTCATACGCATTTGTTATTCCCATGACTTCCATTCTACATGCCAAAAGATATCACTTGTCATCTCCGGAGCCCAATGGAGATTACTGCACATATCATGTTAGTCTTTGTATTTCTCTTTAAATTTTTAGTTCCTTGTCATAGCAATTCTTTGTTTTTTCTGACTTTGGGCTTTTCGGTGATTCAGAAGTTTGAAAGGACAATGAGAGGTATGCAGGGTGCTCTCATTGTTGCCTCTTGTTTCCAGATGCTTATCGGCTTCTTAGGAGTGTGGAGAAATGTTGTAAGGTCATTATTGTAACTTGTAGCATTTTTAGCATTGCTTAGTTACAACTAAACAGTTTGCTTATTCAGATCATTTTTTTGACAGATTTCTGATTTTGGATCTATTTCTCATTTGTTTCAGGTTTCTTACCCCTCTTTCTATGGTTCCTCTCATGACTTTTACTGGACTTGGGCTATACTATCTTGGTTTTCAAATGGTAAGATTCGTTGATCCTTCAACACATGTTTTGTCTTTAATCCTGGCTTTTCTAGTTTAGACCTGATAGCAACTTCATTTTTGCCCCCTTATTCAATCTTTAGTGCTGAAAAATAAAGTAAAAGGCCCTTCCGAAGGAAATAAAATTCTAAGATCCAACTTATTTGTAAATATTTATCATTCCCCTCCAACCCCAACTCCAAAATTTAGCATTTTTCACTATGAATTCATGACGTGAGTTGAATAAAGTTCGTTTAGTGTTGCTCGGGTACATAGTTACTACGGAATTGAAATATGGTTTTGCCTCCTGTTACACTGAGGAATTGGTAGCATCTGATATTTCTTTACATTTCCAAAAGACAAATTTTGCTATAGAACTGTTTTTCCTTCTCTGTTTTTTCCCCTTGTAGCTGGCAAAGTGTGTCGAAATTGGGATCCCTGAGCTAATTCTAATGGTTATCATCTCACAGGCAAGTAATTGTGGTTTGTCAACTGCTCAATGATGCATTTGAGAAAGTTTATTGGTTTTTCGTGTAAATGCATCGCTCTGAAGCAAAGTAACTGTACTAACTGACTTTCCATATGCAACGGAAATTTGTGTGATGATTTTGCAGTATCTTCCCCATTATGCAGAAGCAAAAACAAAGAGAGCGTGTGTGATCGATTTGCACTTCTGTTCTCTGTTGCATTTGTATGGGGCTATGCGCAAATTCTCACTTCAAGTGGTGCATATCACAACGCTTCTGCAGCCATTCAAGCTAGTTGTCGCACTGATCACGCTGGCCTCATTACTGGAGCTCCTTGGTAATATCTAATCAAATTTCCCACCTATTTTTTTATTTTTATGTATAAGAACTAGATTGGAATCCCATAAGCTTTGTTTGTGAACGAATTTAGAGAGAGAGAGAATTGAGCGTGAGAATTCCTCTTTTATCTTCCATTAACAGAGAAAAGGGAATATATACAGCCCTACAATACAAATGACTAAAATGCCCTTATGTACAAAGAATTTAACAAATAGCACCCTAGCTACTACATCCTAACCACATGAGACATGTCTCATTACAAGAGGCTAATACAATCTAACACTCCCCCTCAAGTTGGTGCATAGATATTAATCATGCCCAACTTGGAGAGGATACTATGAAACACCTTACTACTAAGACCTTTAGTAAACACATCAGCCAATTGGTCCTCGGATTTCACATAAGGCATGCATATTACACCACTGCTCAGCTTCTCTTTGATAAAGTGTCTATCAATCTCTATATGCTTTGTCCGATCATGCTGAACGGGGTTATGAGCGATATTGATAGCAGCCTTGTTATCACAGTACAGCTTCATAGAACTGTGATCAGCAATTCCCAAATCATGCAAAAAAGTTTGAAGCCATAAAAGCTCACAAACACCATGTGCCATGGCTCTGTACTCAGCTTCTGCACTTGACCTCGCTACCACAGATTGCTTTTTGCTTCTCCACGTAACTAAATTCCCACCAAGGAAAGTGCAATAGCCAGAGGTAGAACGTCTATCATCAATAGATCCTGCCCAGTCTGCATCAGTGAAGGATTCCAACCTCAAATGACCATGGTTTGAAAACAAAATACCTTTGCCTGGAAAGGATTTTAGGTACTTCAAGATACGATAAACAGCATCAAGGTGAGAAGAACGAGGGTCATGCATAAATTGACTGACAACTCCCACCGCATAAGAAATATCTGGACGTGTGTGAGATAAGTATATCAGACGACCCACAAGTCTCTGATATCTTTCCTTATCCGCATGCTCTCCCACGCTACCAAGATGATTATTGACCTCAATAGGAGTGTCAGCGGGCTTGCACCCCAGCATCCCTGTCTCCTCCAAGAGGTCAAGAATATATTTCCTTTGGGAAATGAAGATCCCTTTCTCAGATCTAGCCACCTCCATGCCAAGAAAGTATTGCATCGCCCCCAACTCCTTAATTTCAAATTCCTTGGCAAGAAGAACTTTAAGCATCTGAAGCTCATTCACATCATCACCTGTCATAATTATGTCATCCACATAAACTATAAAGATGGCAATCTTACCATCACTCCTCTTGGTGAACATAGTATGATCAGCATGACTCTGCGTGTATCCAAGTTTCAACATGGCCTTGAGAAATCTGTCAAACCACGCTCTTGGTGATTGTTTCAAGCCATAGAGAGCCTTCTTCAACCTACACACCTTGCCCTCAGTGGTAGAGGAAGAAAAACCAGGTGGTATATCCATATACACCTCTTCTTCCAAATCACCATGAAGAAAAACATTCTTCACATCAAACTGTTGAAGTGGCCAGTTTAGAGTAGCAGCACAGGACAACAAGGTGCGAATAGAGTTCATCTTGGCCACTGGAGCAAAGGTTTCTTCATAGTCAATGCCATATGTCTGAGTATAGCCTTTGGCAACCAATCTTGCCTTGTACCTCTCAACAGTGCCATCAGCTTTATGCTTAGCCGTGAACACCCATTTACATCCCACTGCATTCTTTCCCCGAGGAAGAGACACTAACTCCCAGGTGCCATTTTTCTTCAAGGCCTTCATCTCCTCTACCATAGCTTCATTCCACTTAGGAATTGCAAAAGCTTCCTTCCAACCCTGTGGAATAGGTATAGAAGAAAGAGAAGAAAGAAAGGTAGAGTACGAAGGAGACAGACGAGAATATGAAACAAATTGCGAAATGGAATGTTGGGTACATAATCGAGCCGGCACTTTATGTGTACGAATTGACTTTCTATGAGCAATAGGCACATCAAGATCATCAAAAGGAAGGGATATAGAGGAAGGAGATTTACCAGAAGACTCAGCTGAAGCGTCAGGAACTAGAACTGGTGATGATGATTGGTACTGTGGTAATGCACCAGGTTGGCCCTTTTTCTTGCGAGTGAAAGTTTTTAACTCAGGTCTGTCCAATCTTTCTCTTGCATCCGGCATTACTCTTTCTCCAGATTCAGGTTCCTCTCTCTCCCCTTCAGGATTACTAAGGCTGGGAGATGCCTCCTCCCCCTCACCAATGTTTTCCCCTGTAACAACATTCTCCCTCTCACCAACAGTTGGGGGAGAGTACCACAAATCAAAATCACAAGGTGTCAACATCTCTTCCCCTCTAGTCAACATCTCTTCCCCTCTAGAACTCTCCCCCTGAAGAGATGGGGACGAGAGAGGGTAGAAGGGTTGGTGTTCCCAAAAGGTGACATCCATTGAAACAAATTTCTTTCGAGAAAGAGGGTCATAGCAATGATATCCCTTTTGAGTGGGAGAGTAGCCAAGGAAAATGCATTTACGAGCTTTAGGATCTAACTTTCCACCGGGGTGGTGAGGAGCATGCACATAACAAACACAACCAAAAACCTTAGGAGGAAGAGTAGAGACCCGAAAGTTACCAGGAAGGAAGTCCAAGGGAGTCCGGAATTGAAGAACACTGGAGGGCATTCGATCAATAAGATAAGAAGCTGTAAGGATGGCCTCGCCCCAAAAATGTTTAGGAACATTCATAGTAAACATAAGAGAACGAGCCACCTTAGCAAGATGCCGGTTCTTCCTTTCCGCAACTCCATTTTGTTGCGGTGTACCCACACAAGTAGTTTGGAAAAGAATGCCATTGCCATCAAGATATGACTTGAAGGGACCGTTCATATATTCAGTCCCATTGTCACAACGAAGTATCTTGATGTTGGTATCAAATTGTGTGTGCACCATCTTATGAAAGGACTGAAAGCATGAGAAAATTTCATTTTTTGCTCGGAGTAGATACACCCAAGTTATACGAGAATGACAATCAATAAAGGTAACAAAATAGCGATAACCAGAAATAGAGGTAATGGGGGAAGGACCCCAGACATCAGTGTGGACAACCATAAAAGGAGAAGCACTCCTCTGATGAACAGGAGCATAAAAGGAACGTCTATGTTTTGCAAGTTCACAAACTTCACAAAAGAACCTACTTCTAGAACATCGTTTAGTCAAAGTAGGATAAAGTTTCTCTAAGATACCAAAAGAAGGATGGCCAAGTCTACGGTGCCACTGATGCAATAAAGGAAGAGCGGAACCCGTATCCGCCTCAAGAGCATGACCCATGGAGGAGGGTGTAAGAGATGAACAAGGCACAGACTCCAAGAAATACAGGCCATCCTGAGCTCTACCAGTACCAATCGTCTTTCCCGTTCCCAGTTCCTGAAAGACACAATGAGTGGGAAAAAATGTTACTGAACAATTCAAAATTTGTGTGAGACTACTAACAGATATAAGATTAGTAGTAAAGTTTGGAACATGGAGAACAGAAGAAAGGGGTAAGGTAGATGAGTAACGAATGGAACCTTTCCCTGAAATAGCAGATAGGGATCCATCAGCTACTCGAACTTTGTCCTTACCAGAACAAGTGGAGTAGGAATCAAAAAAGGAAGAGCAACCTGTCATATGGTCCGTAGCACCGGAATCTATTATCCAAGGAAGAGAAGAAGTGGCGGTAGATGCACTAGGTTGGATACCTGTGTGAGCAAAGGAGGTAGTGGAAATAGGAGCTATGGAAGACAGAGTATCAAGCTTAGCCAGTAGGCACCTGAGAGTTTGTAACTCCCCCTGAGAAAAAGTACCAACAGGAATATTCTTGTGATCCTCCGACATACCGTCAATTGTCAAATAGCTCGAAACAATCCCGTACGTATAGTGCAGGACGGTACCCAACAGTGGCAAATACAATCCAAACAGCTCCCAAACAGGGACTACGAAACTGCCCTAACAATAAACTGCAAACCCCGAATACATAGAGGCACAAACCCTTCAGACTATATTGCAAGTTATAGATGAAGTCCAAAAATCCTCTTGTACGTTCAGAAAATGTCGACCCACGGGTAATCAAAAGAACCCAGCGGACTACTACTCAAATAGCTCAGCAAAAGCAACACCAAACCGATCGAAAATGGCAATAGATGCAGGAAAACAAATTACCCAGACCCAAAAAAAAGAATCTGACCCAGTTGATCGACGAGGCTGGGCTTGGTCTGGTGAAAAATTCAGCAAGATCCGACGAGGCTGGTGTAGACACCCCAATTTGGCCTAACGATTATTTCAAGTCTCACCTTGGGACAGTCCCGATGATGAAGTGGATACAATGATTGCTGATTGCTTCCTTGAGGACCTTAGGACTTTCGGTGAGAACTTTGATCACTTAGAGGACCCAATTCAAAGCCATACAGCCTTTCAGACAGAAATACAGAAGCCTAGGAGAATCCATCTGACGGCCGTAATATCGATCTAACGGCCATAACATCAATCCCTCACCCGAGCAACCTGTTGCCAGCAAAATCTCCCTGAGAGATCAATCTCTCGGCCGCAAGATCTATCCTTCGGCCGAGACATCCATTCCACGGCCGCGACATCCTTTGCCCGGCCGCCAGATCGACCTTTTTCCAGACTCTCGAACGTTCTGTCAGACGTTTGGTTTGATCCAACTACACTACCTTCCCGATGCGTTCGGGCTACGTTCGGAGATCACGACGTAGAGTTAGAGATGCATTGCAATTGCAATTGTCATCTCGTGATTTGATTGGCCGGAGTGAGTCATCCCTATGCCTATATAAAGGGGCCTTTGGGTTCCGAAATTAACACACAGAAATTGAGATATTCAACTCCTCCATCTCATACCTCAAAACTCTGCAGAAATCATCTCACGTACTCCCTCTATAGAAACCCTAACCTTCCAAAGGCAGCCACATCTCGAACGATCAAACCCCGAAGTTCAAACCCCAACCCTAGGGTTTCCAAAGAAGCAATCAGTCAATCATTACTAATCCAAAGCAATCAAGCAACTGAGGGATCAAGGTGGTGAGGCCCAACGGCCTCTGGTTTGGTTTATTTACTGTTTTTATGATCAATCGTAGCGTTTTGATTATCTACTAACTTTTCTGTCTGGTGTGAGGAAGAACACCGATCGGGGCTTCAATCCCTCGGCCGGTACATAAAACCAGTGTGATTACTCGACCGTGACATCCATTCACCGGCCGAGTAATCAATTTCCTGGGACAGCTTTGTTTTGTTCTGCTTTCTAATGCATGCTTTCAATTACAGTCCTGACTCACCTTATTCACTATTAAAGGCTTAATTAAACAGACTAAGTGTTAGAATTAAATGAAGCACGTATATGTCTTATGTTGAACAATTATGGGCCAGTCTCACGGCTGGGCAGAGAGGGGTGCCTAACACCTTCCCCTTACTGTACTTTTGGCTCCCGTACTCAGAATCTCTATCTATTTTCCCAGTTTTAATAAACTGGGTGACGACTCTGTTTTGATGATAACCGCTATCATGTGGCGATGTTCCTAGCCATGGGAATGTCCATGATTTTGGTTTACGAAGCAAGCAACCAATCGAGCAAACAAACATGATCAATCTGTATGGCGATGCCCCGTTTGGGAGGTGTCTACAGTTTTTGGCGACTCCGCTGGGGAATATGAGAGCCATAACCAAAAAGTTCAACATAAGACTAATACATGCCTTGTTTAATTCATTTATCATATGCATCGAGCGGGCAACCCGTTGAGTTCACCTGATATCCCGGCATGACACGGGCTATGTTGGGGGTTCCAGCAAACTCCACAGTCACTCGTACCTAGTGGTATATCAAAAAGGGAATCACCCAATCACCGCCTATGATGGGCTGATGAGAGGACTGGTGCCCTTTGACAACGGAGCACCCTGAGACTACCAAAACCTTGCATGTATTAGAAAGCCATAGAACTTATCAAACTAAGACAGGAACCTACAGGCTAGGAACCTACTTGCATTTTCGCTTCCAAGTTCTTCCTCACACCTTGTACCATCTGTTGTTGTAATTAACTCTTTCTGTGCAGAAGGGTTGGGATTTCCAGCCAAATCCTAACCCTACACAAGTCAAGTGCTGACTTACAGGTACTCTACTTTTCAAAGCAGACACAATAAGTAAAACAAAGAAGCAACCACAGCCAATTTTATACTCTTACAACACCCGAAGCTATGCCAAACAGAGGTCTTTGCAACCGTCCCGTCTGTCACTCTCACCGGCCAAAACACCTACACTGCTACGGTCCCAATCACTTCCAGGGACTCCGCGGTCATCTCCTCAACAAACTCAATCATCTATCAAACCCTAAGCTTCATCAAGTAATCCTCCCACTTTCATGGCAGATAACGACGCCATCATTGCTAATCACCAAGTTCAAAGTCGCTACCTTACTAGTAGAGAAAGCAGCAAGAGATGCTGAGAACGAAGAGAAATCGGTGGAAGATGAGAATCCTCAAGAAGTGGTATTGGCAGAAAACCCTGAATTGGCCAAACAAGTCAAGGAAATCAAACGTACTCTGGCCCGTTCACAAGGGGACCAAATTCTAGATTTTGAAGGACTCTGCCTTTTTCCAGATTCTCAACTACCTGAGAAATTCAATAGAACTGGCAATCCCACTAACCATGTCCGCCATGTCATCAACACTCTGAAGCCAATGACTTGAATGATGAGCTCATTGTTCAGTTATTTCAAAGGGCTCTTACTGAAAGCGCTCTCAATTACACTATCATACTTGGCCAGAAATTGCCAATGTTTTTGTCAAGCAATATGCATACAACGTCCAAATTGAGTTAACAACTCGAGATTTGGAAATGACTAAACAGGAGTCAAACAAGGACTTTGCAACCTTTGTGGCTAGATAGAGAGAAAAAGCCGCCAAGATGAAGAACCGCCCCTCTGAGGAAGATCAAGTGAGAATAGTTGTCAAGAGTTTGCAGCCCAAGTACCTCACGCACATTTACACTCAGGCTATCACTGATTTCAAGCGCCTGCATGCTACTGGGCTGCAGATTGAAGAGGGGATCAAGCTAGGCCTCATTGGGAAAGAAGAAACTCCTCCACCCAAGAAAACCTTCCCAACCCGTACATCTTCTGCCTCCGTCAACACCCTTAACTCAACCTTACCATAAGACCCTTTTCAAATTAGCTCATCCCGAAGCTCAAATCGCCCCGGTCGCAACTTTGACCCTCTCTCTATGACCTCATCTCCAGCCTCAGCCATTCTGAGCCGTTAGGGGCATCTCAAACCTTTAAACAAACCACTTCCTCAACCACTCTATGGCCCAAACCATGATCCTAACAAATAGTGCGCCTACCACCAACACCCTAGGCATGAAACAGATAACCGCATGCAAGATCTCATTGATAGCCGAACTATAAAACTTCCAAAACCTGATGTGCAAGCCAATCCATTTCCTACTCACAATGCTGAACCACCACCCCGAAACATTGATCTCATAAACCTACCTCACAACCCCACATACAATCCTGGCCAATACATTGTCCAAAACAATCAAGCCAAGCCAACCTTTACCTTCCCAGAGGAGGATGAATGTTTCATGATGAAGGAGGAAGAAAACGATGAGTCCGATCAATCGGAAGTGATCAATCCCGACATGTCTGACAAAAGTAATGAAGAAGAACAAGCAAAGGGGAAAATGACTTTGATGAAATGAAAGGAGAATACAATGATCCACTCAATGGAATCTCCTTAGCATCACTATTCAATCAAGTGGAAATGGCTGACGACTACACAATCAATAAGGGGGAAGAAAGGGTGATGAAAACCTAGACCAACACTTCCATTTGGGGACTACTCATGTCACAAAGAAGTAGCCACCAGTGAGATGGATCCAGTTCAAAGGCCCTGTTTGGCAAAGAAGAGGGTGGAAAAGAGTATAAAGTTGCGAAAGGCAAAGGTTTTGAAAACGACCTCGAAATGCTACAATAGCTAAGAAGTCACAACATGGCAAAGAACATTAAACATTGCTTTTATCAAGCTAAAACATGTTTTGAGCCCCTGCTTGGGCATTTAATTTCTACCAAGTGAATTCCTGTTTCATCCTCTAGACTATGCTTATTCAATGATTTATTTCCTAAATTGCAATTACCAATACACCATAGTCTCTTTGCCAAATAAGGGAAATTTCAAGGAATCAAGTTCCTTGTGTCGCTGATAAAAAAGGAAGGAAAGGATGAACTCTAGTTACTTAAGAAACTAGGTTTTTGTCAAAACTTAGAAAGAAGACACTATCTCCGCGAGAACACTTAGGGTTAGCTCGCTCATTATGAAGGTACAAACACAAGGGAGATTTAGAAAAATATCTCCATCAGATTCCTCTCCAAAACGCAGAAACCCTCTTGAGAGAAGTGCTCGTTGGGTAACCTGAAAACCCAAGCAAAAGTAAGAGCAAAGCCTGCTAGGCCAGAAAATGCAAAAACGCAGCCTAGGCAAAAGTTAAGGCATTCAAAGAAAAGCTCGCTAGGGACTCAACCTCCATTAGGTAACCTAAGCAAAATCAAGAACATGTGAGAAGAAAAACCAAGAGTGAAAACTCAACCTCAAAGGTGATGATTTTGGAACTACGTAAGAGGCCTGATTCCTTGATTAGGGATACGTAGGCAATCTCTCATCGAGATGCGGCCCAAACATTTGGAGAGAAGGAAAAAACATCAACAAGTTTGTACTCAATGATAGGCATAGCTAACCTTGCGTATTGAGCTCGCAAAAGATGAGTATGCTTTTCTCGAAGAATTGGCAACAGCAATAGACACAAGAATTATTGCTCATCCCCTCTAACCTGAAGGTCATTAACACAATGAGCAGGATACCCCGAAAACTCTCGAGTTTGGCAATCGGACTATGGAACATGGCAAAAGCAAAAGGCAAGAAAATCAAAACCAAGCATAAGAAGGAAGAGAAAAGAGGATGCCACTTGGCCAAAACAAAATCTACCTTTGGAAAATCAAAGTAACGGCCGAAGGATCAATACATCGGCCACAATATCAATTCTTTAACCGAGTAATCGATTCTTCGGCCAATATTTCATTTTCACACAAATTGCTGTCTATCAGCAGATACTTGTTTAAAAAGCCATGTTCTGACTATCGCATGCAAACTCAAGACATCTAGGGGCATAAAAAACATTTCTCATTTTATGAACAAAAAAGCTTGCCTACCAAATCATCACTGTGATTGCTTTCACTATACAAATACAGTCTCTGCTTCTCTCTTTACTAACCATGAACAGGAAGGAAAAAGAAAATCCTAAAGCTGGTCGTGACGCCGTCTTCAAGACGATCTCTGAGATGAAGAAGGGGATTGCTGGTTATCCTCCCCACTGACAGCTGGTGCTCATTCAACCTCAAGCTACAAGGAAAAGAATGCAAAACAAGAGGCAAGCACCAAGCGCCTCTTCTCCGTCATCAAAATGGAAGGAGACAAAGGAAAGGGCCCGTGGCCAAACAAGAGCAACTGAAGGAACAGCAGGCAGAACTAAGGAAAAAATGGCAGTACTCCATACAGTCACCTGCCTAAAGAAGTAAATCCGCCTAGTCTCTGATCTGAGCATTCTCCAAGTCTACTTTAGACATCGAAGAAGTAGATCTCATCAACGCCAGAGGAGGAGGAGGAACAAACTAAAGATCCTCAGCACGCGGGCACCACTGGCTGGCCACCCAATCACATAAGTACCAGGCTTAACAAAAGGGACCATCGAACAGGCTACGAGTACAATCTGGAACCCTGGAACGTGCAAGAGGGGTGTCCTCTGATACACCACTCCAAGGGTCGAACCTCGCCTACAAACAAAGTCTAAATCAGCCACAGCACAGAGGAATGGAGATCTAAAGACAAGGAATGCAAGGGGTACCTGGTCAACCGTCAATCGGTCCAAAACTCGTCACCAAGGCTCAAAATTGGCAACCGTGGCTTCCGTTGCCCCACCAACCATCACTCGTAGCAAGGGAAAAATCACAACGAGAAAAGAAGAAGGATATACCTCAAGTACCCGGTAGTGGCCGCCAAGAGTCCTATCCCGTGAACAAGCCCTAAGGAGGCCATACAAGGTGGCCAAGGCAGATGCTCCCCAATCAAGCTCCCAAACAGCCTCCAAATACTGCAAAGGGGCTAGAGACTGCCTATGCACTGAACTATCCTTGTTGACAAACAACGAGGTAGAGAAGAAAGGCCCGTGTCAACTACTCAACAGTCACCTGAGTCAAGATATCAACCTTCATAAAAGTCTTGATCAGCCAAGAGACGTCAACATGACCACGCGAGTGAAGAGGGGGCACCTTGCCCAAGAACCACTCCAAATCCCCTACTCACTCCCAAAGCCTAGGGTTAACCCAAAGAAGAGCTCCACCTACTCATAGGCCAGTAAGCAAAGAAAAATCACCTGGTGTGATCGTCATCTCGCCAACAGAAGGAAAGTGGAACGTGTTGGGAGTATCCCACCATCTTTTCAACCAGCGAGGTCATCAACGACCAATCCATCTTCGGAAGATTGAGGCCCAAAACAAACGGCTCAAGACCAGCAGCACGTACTAATTCCCGAGCCTGCTCCGACAACGTCACAAACCACTTGTGCACTAAAGGCCTCCACCGCGAACCTCCAGTCTCCTGTTTCTCTGCCAAGGACAAAAATGGAGTTAATCTCACGATTGCATAAACAAATAAAAAGCTAGGGGCATCAAATCGACGTTTAAAAAGCATGCATTGCCTAAACAGGGGGCACAGTTATCTTAGCTTCTTTAAACAGAACAATTTCGACCCAACCACGGGTCCTTCTCATTCACGCCCCTGGCTAAGAGGGATCTCATCCTGCAAATCAAAACAAAAAAAGTCACTCTTAAATCATACAAAATCAAAAACTCCGAGCTAAAGCAAACTTTTTGCTTTTCAGGAAGCTTACCGAAACATTGAGGACGCTCAAGTGCTGCTCAGCGGCTCTACGCCCACACCTCAACAGCTCTATGCCACGCCATGTGCACAACCTCGCGCTCAGCAGAACAATCCTGTGACTTCCACTCAATGCACCCTCCAGAAGGCGTTTATATTGCTAGCTTCCAGAAAGCGTTTATGTTGCCAACTTGCATAAAGCATTTAGCCACCAGAAGACATTTGAGTCGCTAGAAGGCGTTTGGCCTCTGGAAGGCACTCCCAGCAGTGGAAGTAATGGAAATCTCCCTAAACAAATTGGAATATGGTCAAGGACTAGCCTTGGGGACAATCCCGAGCCTATGGAATCTAGCCTTGGGGGCAATCCCGAGCATACTCAGAACTAGCCTTGGGGGCAATCCCGAGCATACTCAAAACTAGCCTTGGAAACATCCCAAGCATCCCCGTGGAAGATGGAAGATGGAATACTCAATAGCTCAGCAGTTCTACAAGTCTGCCATCTCATCAACTCAGCGGCTCGAAGCCCACCATCTCAACTGGCTCGAAGCCGTAAACAATCATCTCAACACCCGTATTGATCATATTCAGCGGCTCGAAGCCAATTACCTCAACAGGCTCGAAGCCTATGTCTACCATCTCAGCGGCTCGAAGCCCATATCTATCATCTCATCAACTCAGCGGCTCGAAGCCCACTGTCTCAACTGGCTCGAAGCCGTAAAAAAGCAAATCTCAACTGGCTCGAAGCCATAACAACCATCTTAGCGGCTCCAAGCCCATTATCGACTGGCTCGAAGCCGTAACAACCAACTCAGCGGCTCTAAGCCCATTGTCTCAAATGGCTCGAAGCCGTACACAATCAAGTTCTTAACAGGCTCGAAACCTGTGTTCATCATCTCAACTGGCTCGAAGCCGTAAACAAGCAACAGGCTCTAAGCCGCCTCAACAATCAAGACATCTATTCTCAGGCTCTACGCCTGAATGCTCAAAAATCTAACATTTTTGAATGCTCAAGCTCTACGCTTGGATGCCCAACCACTGTGTACTGGATGCTCAAGTTATACACTTGAATGCTCAAGCTCTATGCTTGGATGCCCAACCACTGCGTACTGGACGCTCAAAGCCTGTACTTTGAATGCTCGGATTCTGCCGTCCGAATGCTCGAGCTCTACGCTCTGAATGCTCAAGTCCGGAACTTGATAGAAGCTCTAAGCTTAAAACAAACACACACGCACGGGCCCATGCACATATTGCATTATCACATCGAGTCTGCATATCTATTCACATCTAACAAACGAACATCGCACATATACACTCTCCATATCTCTCAATGAAACAGGTCAACCCTGCAATCAACCGGCTCTATGCCTCGGTTTTATTGATCGGTCCAGCGTCTCGATCCTTTGGCTTCACGCCAACACTTATGGTGGAAAAGCTCCGTGCACAGACCATCAGAATGCAACCAGCTCTGTGCTTCGGTTCATCACGTCAAGCTCAAAGCTCTGACACCACAGGCTCTCACCTTATGATCAATACCAGCTCCGCGCTTCGGTTCTGTCAAGCTCCAAGCTCACTTCAGGCCTTCGTCTCATAACCGCAGCAGGCTCCACGCTTCAATCTACTCACCTCAGGCTCTCGCCTTATGATCAACACCAGTTCCGCGCTTCGGTCCTATCCAATCTCCTCAGGCTTTCGCCTCAAGACTACAACAGGCTCCACGCCTCAATTCTATCACTCTCCAGGCCCTCGCCTCATGACTACAACCGGCTCCGTGCCTCGGTTCCCTCATCACCAAAGCTCCGTGCTCTAGATATTGGCCCTGCGCCCCCCACATCTCAAAAACAACCGGCGTCCAGCTCATCCCAGCAGATGGTTTGGATTCCACCCCATTACATCAATTCCTTCCAGCTCATTCGCAAGGATAGGCTACTCTTCCGAGCCCCTTTCAGTCAAAGTAAGGATGATCAAGAAAAGCAAACGCACCTGCAGTGTACTGATCTACCCCAAAATACTAAGGAAGCTCTCCGCAAAAACTCCCCAGGCAGCCCTGCGCTCCTTCAACTATCTTCCGCCAAAACCCTGGCTCAGTCTAGGTACGTCACACTACGACTTTTTAAGCCCTAAGGTACGTCTTCTGTCTCTAACCCTCCAAACTTTTTACTTTTCTTTATTGTCCCGAACTACGGTTGGTCTGAATTTCCCTTGTGGAATACGTAGGCAGCCTCCCGGCCCGACCATAACAAAATCTTTTTCGAAAACCCCTTGGAATAGTGGTTGGACCAAATTGAGTTGCTTTTTACAGCTTTGACTCTTACTCAAACATGTCTCGCGATCCGTCTGAGTTCAGTCAAAGAGGGGCATCTGTAGACACCCCAATTTGGCCTAACGATTATTTCAAGTCCCACCTTGGGACAGTCCCGATGATGAAGTGGATACAATGATTGCTGATTGCTTCCTTGAGGACCTTAGGACTTTCGGTGAGAACTTTGATCACTTAGAGGACCCAATTCAAAGCCATACAGCCTTTCAGACAGAAATACAGAAGCCTAGGAGAATCCATCTGACGGCCGTAATATCGATCTAACGGCCATAACATCAATCCCTCACCCGAGCAACCTGTTGCCAGCAAAATCTCCCTGAGAGATCAATCTCTCGGCCGCAAGATCTATCCTTCGGCCGAGACATCCATTCCACGGCCGCGACATCCTTTGCCCGGCCGCCAGATCGACCTTTTTCCAGACTCTCGAACGTTCTGTCAGACGTTTGGTTTGATCCAACTACACTACCTTCCCGATGCGTTCGGGTTACGTTCGGAGATCACGACGTAGAGTTAGAGATGCATTGCAATTGCAATTGTCATCTCGTGATTTGATTGGCCGGAGTGAGTCATCCCTATGCCTATATAAAGGGGCCTTTGGGTTCCGAAATTAACACACAGAAATTGAGATATTCAACTCCTCCATCTCATACCTCAAAACTCTGCAGAAATCATCTCACGTACTCCCTTTATAGAAGCCCTAACCTTCCAAAGGCAGCCACATCTCGAACGATCAAACCCCGAAGTTCAAACCCCAACCCTAGGGTTTCCAAAGAAGCAATCAGTCAATCATCACTAATCCAAAGCAATCAAGCAACTGAGGGATCAAGGTGGTGAGGCCCAACGGCCTCTGGTTTGGTTTATTTACTGTTTTTATGATCAATCGTAGCGTTTTGATTATCTACTAACTTTTCTGTCTGGTGTGAGGAAGAACACCGATCGGGGCTTCAATCCCTCGGCCGGTACATAAAACCAGTGTGATTACTCGACCGTGACATCCATTCACCGGCCGAGTAATCAATTTCCTGGGACAGCTTTGTTTTGTTCTGCTTTCTAATGCATGCTTTCAATTACAGTCCTGGCTCACCTTATTCACTGTTAAAGGCTTAATTAAACAGACTAAATGTTAGAATTAAATGAAGCACGTATATGTCTTATGTTGAACAATTATGGGCCAGTCTCACGGCTGGGCAGAGAGGGGTGCCTAACACCTTCCCCTTACTGTACTTTTGGCTCCCGTACTCAGAATCTCTATCTATTTTCCCAGTTTTAATAAACTGGGTGGCGACTCTGTTTTGATGATAACCGCTATCATGTGGCGATGTTCCTAGCCATGGGAATGTCCATGATTTTGGTTTACGAAGCAAGCAACCAATCGAGCAAACAAACATGATCAATCTGTATGGCGATGCCCCGTTTGGGAGGTGTCTACAGCTGGGATCACTGTTCAAGTGCAGCAAACGCCCCCTAAATAGTGGGTTACGAGTAAACTAACCACAGGCTTCGAAACACATGAAAAAGGGACCTCGGATAACCAGGCCCAGTCACTTTTAGAAGCAAAGAGGCGGTAGCGGAAGCTTACAGAGATGATCAACAGCAACAAACATAAAAAACGAGCACATACCAGATCTTGGAAGCAATAGACAGCAGAAAAAATACCCAATCGGCACCAGAAAACCCTTAAAACGAGAACAACCTGGGTTCGCCGAAGTTCGCCGGTAGTCGGCGATAGTCCAGGTGGGAAAAAAAATCTGGTGCCCTAGATCGTGATGCTCTGATACCATGAACGAATTTAGAGAGAGAGAGAGAATTGAGCGTGAGAATTCCTCTTTTATCTTCCATTAACAGAGAAAAGGGAATATATACAGCCCTACAATACAAATGACTAAAGTGCCCTTATGTACAAAAAATTTAACAAATAGCACCCTAGCTACTACATCCTAACCACATGAGACATGTCTCATTACAAGAGGCTAATACAATCTAACAGTTTGTTTGGTCCTAATGCATCTGAAAAGTTCGCATTCTTCTTAATAACATGAGCCAAACTATGAAAGGACTCATTATTGGAGCTTCTTGATAAGGAGAGGTTATTGAGTGCTCCAGAATCCTCGAGGGACTATCCCTGCTTCACAATAGTGTGGGATCCACATAGGTGTGGGTTCCTACGCAGTGGAGAGAGCCCCTGTAGCATTGCTCCGTCCAGGAGCGCTGAAATTTTTTCCTTTGAAAATATCTTGTTTTCTTTCACATTTTCTGACGCCGAAAAATTCTTATTTGAGCTTTGAGAGATCATAGCTAGATTCCTTGATGTTTCAATTCAGATCATTACTTCGAAATTGTACGCTTATAAACTGCAGGGTTACAACTTAGAATTTGATATCTGAGTTCTCCTATTGTTTTACTACTCTCTACTCTTAACAGTCAGACGTATTTGTCAACTTCTTATAGAGAATACTTTTGTTAACCATTTCAGATTCATAGTCCTTATCCAGGTTATATATTCCTTATCCATTCCAATGGGGGAGACCTACTTTTCAAGCTGGTGAAGCTTTCGCGATGATGGCTGCTTCTCTTGAGGTTGGCTCATAACCAACAATTTCTTTAGGACTCCTGTGTAATTTTATGGATTTGGTTAGACACAATCTCGTTCTTTTTATTTGCAGTCTAGTGGCACATTCCTTGCAACAGCAAGATATGGGAGTGCTACACCTGTTCCAGCTTCTGTTCTCAGCCGCGGTGTTGGTTGGCTGGTAATGACTTTCTATAGCACTTTTTTTATTTTGACAATCGGTGTTAGATAAATTGCTTTTGAGAATACTAGCGTGTATGTATAGTTTACCGAGTTTAACTAGTTTCTGGAGCTTCACACGTGCAATCAGTTCGTTTCAGGGATTTGGGACTTTGCTGTCTGGTATATTTGGTACCGTGACTGGTTGTACAGCATCAGTGTAATAAACTCTAACTTCGTGTTATGTTTGGATCCCATTATTATTTTTTACGCGGTGAAAACATATAAGTTGGGTTTATGGCATCTTCTCATTGTATCTGAGCCTATCAGCTGTATTCTGAGTTGTTCATGACGTGTTATGCGAACAGTGAAAATGCTGGTTTATTGGCAATGACAAGAGTAGGAAGTCGAAGAGTCGTTCAAGTATCAGCTGGGTTCATGATATTCTTCTCTTTATTAGGTTTGCTCATTTCTTTCCATTTCCTACAAGTACATCAATACTTTGGCCTATTATCTGCAAAAAATAAAAATAAAATGGTAATCTCTACGTTACAAAATCAGCAGAAGGCAGTGAGGTAGTTGCTATTAGCAGTTGTGTTGAACTTAGATCCTAGATTTTATTGGCATCAAAAGAAAGGATTTTAGATGTGAAATAATTTCTCATGTACAAGTACTTGATACATGGCGAAACAGGAAAATTTGGGGCATTTTTTGCTTCGATACCTCTGCCGATTACAGCAGCTTTATACTGTTTCTTCCTCGGCTATGTATGTAAGTATCTTCTTCCCTTAAGCCAAATCTGTTATTGACTAACTGCTTACCTACTGAAAAATAGACATGTATTTTTGTTTCATTCAGCTTCTGCGGGCCTTGGCCATCTCCAATATTGCAATTTGAATAGCTTCAGAACTAAATTCATATTAGGCTTCTCTTTCTTCCTCGGAATCTCTGTACCACAATACTTCCGGGAGTACCAACTAAGTTCAGGAGCCAGTCCTGTTCACACGCATTCGAGATGGGTAAATTTCTCTTGGGGAAAGAAAACTGATCAAATCCCATTTTAACTATTTGCTAGCATTTCAAACTTTGACCATTAATTGTTCAACATAACTGCAGTTTAACGACATTGTAACCGTCATCTTCACGTCCCATGCCACGGTGGCTGTTTTAGTTGCGGTGATATTGGATTGCACTCTTGCTCGCGAGGACAATGAGGGTGGAAAAGATAGCGGATCACATTGGTGGGAGAAGTTCATGTTTTATAATAGAGATGTGAGAAATGATGAGTTTTATAAACTCCCTTGTAAACTCAACAATCTTTTCCCTCCTGTGTAAATTCAACAATTAAGCTTTTTGTCCTTCAGCACACTTAGTTAATTGGTTGCTATTCATTCTTTTTTGTAATTTATGCTTTTGTTCCAAGTTGAAGGGAAGTTGAGTGAGAGATCATGAACTTGAAAAATTCCTGGTTTTGCTTAGCAAGCCGGAGTTCTGCAATTTTTCTCAACTACATATGATCGATCTTATATCTTTGATGCGCATCGTTCAGGAATTCCAAGTTGTGCCTAATTATGAGGAAATTACTTTTCCAAATTGTCCCCTGAAGTTCAGGAATTCCAAGTTATGCCTATAATTATAGTTATCAGGTGTGCGGTGGGATCGATCTTATATCTTGAGTTATCTCAAAAATAAAATATTTAGAGTTCTGATTACGCGTGGATTTGGTCTGGTCCTGTCCGAGCTCCTAGGTTCATGAGAAGAAAGGGTTAGAAGGCTTTGAGGCACTGATTTTGGGCCCATTTCCCCCCAAAATGCATGTAAAAATCCATATACTGCTCATCTTTAGAGGTGTAACGACACTAAACTACTGGCCTATTGCATTTAAATTCAGTATGTACAATGTAAGATTGGAACTGAAACGAAATTAGAAGTTCATAGATCGGTAAATGTACATAGCAAAATTTAAAATGATGCTGCTGAGCAAAAAAAGTAAATTTTTAGAATGATACTCCAAATGACCCCTCTATCGTAGAAGTTCACCGGCAACGCAAGAGAAGTACAATGAGAGGTAGCCCAGCTGGCAGGAGTTGGGTAATCCGCTTTGTTGGAACTCGACATACTCTATGCTCGAAGTTGCTTTACAGTACAAAGATGCATTTGTGATATTGTTCATTCGCAGTTGGTTGAGTGGTGCCAGAATGCAGATGCTTCCGTTAGTTCACTGGCACTGAAGATGAAAACCAAATTCGATGAATACTGGAAGAACTGCAGCTTGGCTTTGGCGGTTGCCGCCATCTTGGATCCTCGGTTTAAGATGAAGCTGGTCGAATATTCCTATGCACAGATTAATGACAATAGTTCAACAGATTGCATAGACATTGTTTCTAACTGTATGAAGGCACTTTACAATGGTCAATGGCCATGCCATCTGCTGCTCCCTGTTGGATTCTCGTGTGGTGGTGGGATTGAATCCAGGGATAGGTAACGGGTGCTGATCACTGATTCCTCCATGAAACTTGACAGAGCCAAAACACTACGTCTAGTTTGGGTAAGTATCTGGAGGAGCCTCTTTTTCCTCGGAATATGGACTTCAACATTTTAAGTTGGTTAAAAGTTCACACGTCCAGGTATCCCATCCTGTCTATGATGGCGCGCAACATTTTGGGAATTCACATGTCGAAACTTCCAATAGAGTCGGCCTTCAGCGCTGGAGATAGAATGCTTGATCAATGTTGGAATTCACTTAGACCGGATACTGCGCAAGCCCTTGTGTGTGCACAAGACTGGATCCGGAATGATTCTGAAGGTTAGTCATTCATCACTGCAATTCATTTGTTTGTGTAATTTATATGTTGTGTGCTATTAGTTCTGTACCAGACTCCAAACCAACCTGCAGCCCCTCTATTTTGCCTTTACTGATGCTATGATGGGAATTAGCAGGATGGTTAGTATGGTCTTTGTGGTTCTACACCAACAGCTTAGAATGTACCTTGAGTCAGGGACCTTGTTTTTGTTTAATATGTGCTCTTTTCTATTCTAGTTTCCGTTATCGTGACTTTTTAACTGTTAATGTCTCATTTCTTGGCACACAAAAAAAAGGGTCTAGATTATGGCTCTCACAGAAGCCTCTCAAAACCATTACTGATGCAACACCCAATCAAGAAAACCTTGCCTTTATTAAGAACATTTTCTCCTCCTGGCATTCCAGACATTGTCAGAGGCTCTTTCTTGAGTATTTCAGCTAGTTTTTAACTAGGAAAATGTGGAAGCCAAAACTAAAGATAAATAGTTCTTCTATGTATATATAGTCTTAATATTCTTGAAGAAGTCTATCTGCCTAATTTATGGGAGGATGCCATGACCTATCCTCCTTGAATATTAAACAGCAGTTGATTGTAAGTCTAGTCCTAAGGACAAAACTCTATGACAACAGCTGGTAGAATGGGTACGTCTTGATTCATTCATCTTCAACTGGTACGTCTTGAGGAGTTAAGAAAGGCTTAGGAGGCATTCCAAGAGCTTCAACATCTCCTTCAAGCATCTCTACAACACTGCTCATCGAAGGACGATCGCTAGGTCTCATTTGGATGCACCATAGCGCCGTTATAACCATCTTCCTCACCATCTCCCTTTCCTGCTCCGTGGCTTCTCCCATTTCTATCTCCTTTCCTTCTTTGAATTGGTCATAAATCCACAAAGGGAAGTAAATTTGGCTCATGTGATCAGCGAATGCATTCAAGTTCCTCCTCCTGCCTGCCATTTCCATCAACAACATTCCGTAACTATAGACATCAGCTTTGTACGAAATGTGTCCAATGTTTTTGTAGAACAACTCTGGAGCCATGTAACCCATTGTTCCCCTTGCCGCAGTAAGAGACACCATGCTATTATCTGTCGGATACAATTTCGCAAGCCCAAAGTCCGAAACTTTTGGATTGAAATTTTCATCTAAAAGAATGTTGTGAGGCTTGATGTCGAAATGTAAGATTTGCATGTCACATCCACGATGTAAATATTCAATACCACGCGCCACTCCACGAGAAATGTCATACATTTGCTTGCAACTCAATGGGATAATTCCTTCCTGAGAAAATAAGTACTTCTCAAGAGAGCCATTAGGCATGAATTCGTAAACAAGAGCTCGTTTAGATCTCGTAGCACAAAATCCGATTAGTCGGACCACATTGACATGATGAATCCTTCCAATGGTAGCAACTTCATTGATGAATTCTTGGCCATTGGCTTTGGACTTGCCTAAAACTTTTATCGCTGCGGCGTAACCGCTTCGGAGCATCCCTTTGTATACACAACCATAGCCCCCTTCTCCCAACTTTTCCTTGAAGCCTCTGGTCATCTTTTGTATTTCGGAGTAAGAGTACCTAATCGGCATCAGGTTGTTCTGACCTTGTAGGAAACCTTCAATGTTATCAAACATTGACAAATGCCTTCTCCTGAACTTATAGATCAACAAGGCAAATAGGCATAGAAACCCAGATAATGTTCTTGCACCAAGAAACAGTCCTGCTCAGGGAAAAACTAAATATGACCAAACACGAAACCAAAAATGAAAGGAAAAGAAAAAAAGAACTTCCTGGTCTTTCCCTTTACCACCATTGTCCTAGAATTATGGTTCAATTTATTCTTAGACATATTCTAAGATTATATCTGGCCATTTTTGTTTTTTTTCAATTGCATCAAAGGAGATTGGGCATCTTTGGAACAGTGCTGCACATTCCCACATTGGTGTGAGATGCCAAATAATCAACGGGATCATAAAAAATTTAATTGATTCCTAAATTTCCCACTTATGTCCCAGCAAAGTAATCCCATAACAAATCTGGCCTAAACATTTCCATATTTTCCTTCTACCATTTTTAAGTGATTTTCTCAAGTTTATACGCAGTAAAGAATGAACGGTGATAGATCTTACCTGTGATTTTGAGCCAAGTAGCATTCTCTGCAATAAACATGTTCCATGGTTCAGTCAACCGACCAAGGTAGTTCGATAGAACTAATGAAATTATAACTCAATCTAAGACACATTAACCAATCTGACTACAAAAAAGGATGATTTAAGGAGCTAGAAGATAGATAGAGCCATAAGAATTGCAACGAGACCAAACTTGCAGCCAAGAGGAAATCGGTCCCCTTGTTATGTTAGAAAACTTGTAAAGGAGGGAGGTTTTGAGCTTCATTAAGATAAAAGGAACTTGGTACATATAGTAACAATTCAAATTTAAGTAAGTGGAGATAGTTGGATGTCAAACTACAACTCCGAAAAAAAAGTATTTTTCATGTTAAGTGCAAGAGAAGGAGATTACATACGATCATTTAAGCACATTTTTTTGATCTCATAGAGTAAATTTTGTTGTTTAAAAAGCTCTTTTGCTTGAATCTGATAGTTAGGTACTACCGTTATTATACAACGGTAAAAGAAAATTAGGCCTATACGTATAAGGAGAAAGAAAACTATATGCATCGATTACAATGACTATATATCTTTGACAAAATTCACAATCCCAAGGGGTTGGCTTGGTGGTCAAAACTTTTGAGTTATGGGTTTCCTTCTTTCTAATTTTTCTGTTTCGAAATCTCTTCAAATCTCTTAGGTGCTATCAACTTTTATGGGGCCAGTCCATACGGAGCTTTGCTTTCATTTTAATCGGCCCTTGCTAATAAACGGTGGGATTTGTCTCAAAAAATTAATCGAGGTCCACATAAGCTAGTCTAGACGCCTAAGCTGTCAAAAAACAAACAAACAAAATTTACCTGGGTCTAACCCTTATAGTTGCAGGGATGCTTGTGGCTACCAAATTACAGCACCATTTCAATAACATACCGTACACTGGTAAAAGGGTAGAAAACAGATGTGACAGAGAAAACTTACCATGGTAAAAAATCTCCAAGCGACCTGCAGTTTTGAAGGGAATGAATTAGGTTCGCAAACAGAGAGCATCTAGACATTCATTATAGTACAAAGTACGGAGTAGTTTTGTTTTGGCTAATCGTCATATGTAAACTTAACAGATCCCGGATCGGAACGACAGAACCCAATACAATAGGTGAAGGATTGTTTGACCCCAAAACATTCCTGTTTATCCAAATTACATTCAGCGGTACGATGCCCCGATGTTTTAAAATATAGAGTCTTTAGGCATGCTACTGAAATCGCAATGAAAACGGCAACAGAAACATTTGGAGACAGACGATTCCAGCCATGCTACGCACACAACTTTAAATACAACTCCGGACACAAACTGTAAGAGTTTTTGAATTATTTTAGAGGTTAGTAACTAGTAGGAGTACTACTAATGTGGCATAGCAGAGTTCACAAGGTATCGAATACTGAAATATTTGTTATCGAGTGGCTGAGAGATAGGTCAAGATTTGGGGAGTAGTAGCGATAGGAGAGTCTTGTGCATTTTCTGAGGCTCTCTCAATGCTTATCTTTTCTTATTGTACCAATTTTATTTATTTTTATCCTTGTGATTGAATGAAAATTTTCTTCGCCGTTCAAAACATATTTTAAGGTATCGAGTAGGAAATCTTACGCACATAGAAATGACCTGTTTTCCGCGGACTTATTGCAGTAATTGTGGCAAGCGAAAGTGTAGGAAGTATGGTCAAGCAAGCAATCCCCTCGTCCTTGGCATTGTTCACACAGAATGGACTGCCAGGAAAGCTCAAACCCGTACGTCAATCTACTGTGGAAATCCGGGAAGGAAGTTTTTAATCTTCGGAGATCAAAATAATTATAAGGTTCTGTCAGCGACGACAAAGTTGTCATAACTATCTCATCTATTCTGCACTGATCCGCCACAACCCGAGCGGATAAGCCAAACCCGAACAAAAAGTAAGAATATTGCCTCTTTTCCGGGGACGAGAGTGAAGAAGAAGAAGAAGTTTCTTTCTGAATACAACTGGAAGCACTAGTTGTACTGTTCGCGTAGAGTGAGGATTCTTCTACTGGCTTTTCGCAATCAACCCATAGTGCTATGCCTACATCCCAATTGATGATTGGATAATATACTTCTGAGCGAAACCGGTCAGAATATGAAATAGGTTCAGTAAAGTTGAGAGCCGATGAGGAATGAAGAGGGAGGGAGGAGCAATTCCCCTGCTGCAAGCCGACATCGACTACTCGGATAGTATAGGCGTCGTAGTCGATTGCTTGCACGTAGTATTTTCCGGAGGCGAACAGTTTGAGCACGAAGCGATTGTTGTCGCAGTCCAGCTCGTAGTTCTTGTTTCCGCAGTTTTCTGGATCTCCTTTCACTCGAAATGGGTATCTGATGAGGATGTTATTATTTCCACAAGGGGAGGAGGATGGTCGGGCACAACTGGGACTGGTTTGGGCATGGCAATTGCCCAAAAACAAGGCAACAACAAGAAGAAGAAAATTATGGGCTTTGTAGACATCGGAGAAAAACCTTCGGCTAGACATAGGAGAGACCGAGAGAGAGGGAGAGGGAGAGGGAGAGGGAGAGAGAGTAACACGGCTTCCTCGTGCCATTTTAAAACACGGTTTAAGGCTTTTTGGCTAAATAAGTTAATTGGTATTTTTTTTATTTAAAGGAATTTGTATTTGTTAATTTTACGTCAAATTTTTGTGAATTATTGGTTTAACTCGACACGAGGAATCAAAAAAGTAAAAAATTATGGTTCATACCTATTTTTTTAGATAAAGACGAAAAAATTGGCTTATTGATTTATTTTTGTCTTTATTCAAAAAAATTGGATTTCAATCGTAATTTTTTACTTTTTAGATTTATCTAGTCATGGTGAAATAATAATTCACAAAAAATTGACAAAAAATTAACAAATGTGAAAAATATTTGAATAAGGACAAAGTAAGAAGCCAAAATGGCTCAGTCTATACCCGTATTGATTCAGTGCACCGATAAATGTAAGGGGTAGACACAAGGTTTTAAATACCGTACTGGTTAAATGGAACAATTCCATTGTAACGGGACATTTATCGGATGTATAGAATGATAAATAGTACTTAACAATAATTGGATGTAGAGGTTATGAAGTTAAATTTTTTTATTTCAACAAAATAAAAATAAAATTAAAGTGCCAAAAATCACTTGCAAGTTGAACGATCTGAGTATCGGCCATAACAGCCATTAGGCTCCGTTCTGCTAATTTTTTTTTTTTTTAAGTATTTATTTTTCGTTTTATGAGACATATCATTCTCTCATAATATGGCGGTGCATGGTGCCGTTGATCAAATTTGCGGCCGGAGCAAATTAACAATGGATGATTTGAGAGGAGGAAATTTCATAAGCCCGTTGGGGATTGCAGTGGAGCGGAGAAGATGGCGGTGCATGGTGCCGTTGGAACTTGGGACGGAGAATATGGTGGCGCGTGAAGTCAATTATAGGAAGGCGAGCGAGTAACCTCTGGAATCATCAGAGAGCATAGAGAGGTGCGAGGTTTGGTTTCAAGGCGAGAAACCTACGGCCACCGACGGGTGGTGGCCCGTTTTTGCACCGACAGAAACACGGGGCCACCGATAGGGGAGTTATTTAAGCAGACAAAAGTCATAATAGGAGGGCGTGGAATACGAGAAATTTTATGGTGCAAAACGGGTACCACTCACGTGGCATTCCTGCAGCACAACCGAGTCATCCAAACGTGCAACTGAAGGCTCGGATTGGAAGGTACCGAATAGATTTAAAAAAGGAAAAAGAAAAAGGAAAGAGTGTTTCAATTCGAGCAGTAGGTTGCATTGTTTAGATAGCTCAAATATGCTGTACAGGTACCATGTGCTACCCAATTTGCCACCAAAAATTTCTCGTGGAATAGAGTTGGTAGTCATTCAAATTTTCAAAACAAGAATTTAAGGGGTGCATTTATTAGGAGAGTGAGTCAAAAGTGGTGGGCATATGAGTTCTCCTAAACTTAAAAAAATTAAATTATTTTGTATTTGTTAATTTTGAGTTCAATTTTTGTAGATTATTGATTTGTCTTGACGAGAGGAATCGGAAAAGTAATTTTTTTTAACTTTTACCCAAGTATTTTGAGAAATGACCACTTTTTAGCAAAATAAATGAAATAAATGAACTTATTTTTGCTAAAAAATGGTTATTTACTTGGATAAAAGTAAATTTTTTTTACTTTTCCGATTCCTCTCGTCGAGATGAATCAATAATCCACAAAAATTGGTACAAAACTAACAAATACGAAAAAAATTCAAATAAGGACAATCCACTTAGGCCCTGTTCCAGAATCCAAAATAAATACTTATTTTTTAAGAAAGCAATTTCAAGCTCGAAAATATATCTCATTGAGATTTTTGAACGGTGCAAAAAAAATCAAAAAATTATTTTTTATTTACATTATTTTTAAGTTTAAAAATGTGAAATAAGCTATTTATTTTATAAGAAGGTTTATGGAACGGGCCTTAATTTTTTTTTAAGTGTAGGAGAACTAATGCGGATTTGAGACTGGAGACTACAATGAACTAAGGGCCCGTTCCACTTTCTAAAAAAAAAGTATTTTTTGAAAAAGAAGGTAATTTCAAATTCAAATATAATGAAAATGAAAAATAACTTTTCAAATTTTTTTGCACCGTTTAAAAGATCTCAATGAGATCTATCAAACAAGATCCATATTGGTAGGAATTTTTTTTACGTAAACACATGATTTTTAAGTTTGAAATTACCTTCTTTTTCAAAAAGTACTTTTTTGGAGAAAGTGGAACGGCTTCTAAAAGTATGCATCAGTCGTCCAAAACTATGAGTACCTTACAGTAAGTAGACCATTGCTTTGCATCATAATCATAGAAGTTTAAAAAAAAAAAATTATTTTTAGGACTAAAAAAGCAGGAGCTGAAAATTGTACTACTCCAGTAGTTATAGTACTCCAAATTAACACTTTGACACACAGACTAGAGGTCATTGTAGTTAAATAATGTATAAAGATATGAAAGATCTCCACATGATCAATGGATAATCAACACCGAACAAAATGGTGATCTTCCTGATCTTGCTCTTATTCTTCTTGTTTCCCGCAGGGATTGGAGCCGGAGCACACGAACGGGATCTCGATCGCGATGATGAGTGCATGCCGAAGAGGTGCGGAGACGAGGGCCCGGAGATCCGGTTCCCGTTCTGGCTAAAGGATCATCAACCGGAACGTTGTGGCTACGGGCCTGGCTTTGCTCTAACCTGCTCTCACAATAACAAAACACTGGTCGATATCGCTTTTTCTGCCAAGGCAGTGGTCCAACAAATAGATTACTACCACCAGTCCATATCATACGATCGAGAGTTCTCCGGTTGTGTTCCGCCGCATGAAAAAAACCAGAGCTCAATAACAAACACCTCTCCCTTTACCCAAACCAGCAGTGGGGACAGGTACCACGTATTCAGTTGTCCCAACCAACTACCGGTACCAAATTCCTCCATCCTACTGGAGGATTCTAATTATTATTATTATTATTATGATTATTATTATTATTACGAATTCCGACAGGTTTACCGATATGTTCCACTCCCATGCGTTAGCCGTCCTGGTCACAATCTCTACTTGCTGGATTCGAATTTTATGATCAGTCAAACCCTGTTGAATTGCACAAAGATGTATGGCCTTCAATCAGATCCAACGTCCGGGACATCCTGGTCCCAACCGGACTGTTCGAAATGTAAAGTAGGAGGCAAGCATTGCAGATTGATCAGTAGCAGCAATAACAGCAAGAAGCATGAAACTGAGTGCTTTGACATCCCGAAGCAGCCACCTAGAGGTACTTACTTCTCATCATCTCATCCTAATTCAGAAGAAAAGGAAGAATGTTTAGCTAGTTCACTTTTGCTCTGTCGATCGCTTTCGTTTTATTTGCCTGCTGGGTTTTAGATCGATGCTTGTTAAACGCTGCTAGTATGTTAATTCCTACAATGGCAAAATTTAATTGACTACCTTCTTCAACCGATCGAAAAGAAATGGGCTGTATGTGAGTATCAGCCTCTATTGACCTGAGATAGCTTGGGTCAAGGCAACTTCATGGAAAAAAAATTAAAGTTGTTTTGATTTTATGTATTCCCCTGTATGATAAATTGACTAGTGTTTTCTATATGATCTTTATATATACAGGTGAAGCACCAAAAAATGAAACGAAAAGCCCACCAAAAAAAGAAACGAAAAGCCCACTTGCTAAAGGTGAATTGTCTGATATTGAATAAGTTATTCTCTTTCTCTACATCCCTTTGTACTAATTTGGTTGTTTATACTTGCAGCTCTGATCCCACCTGGCCTTTTTCTTTTTGGTGTACTTGTCATAGCTACATACTTCATCCGCAGATCAAAAAATAGGAGTATAAAGAAAGAGGATCAAGTAAAGGTTGAAAGATTCTTAGAAAACTACAGGGTTCTCAAGCCTACAAGATACACATATGCTGAGATTAAGAAAATTACTCGTAACTTCAAGGACAAATTAGGCCAAGGAGGTTATGGAACGGTTTACAAGGGGGAGCTTCCCAATGGTGTTCCCATTGCAGCCAAGATCCTCAACAACTTCACAGGAAATGGCGACGACTTCATAAACGAAGTGGGAACGATCGGTACGATCCACCACATCAATGTGGTTCGCTTGGTCGGATATTGTGCTGATGGGTATAAAAAAGCTCTTGTTTACGAGTACTTGCCGAATGATTCTCTCGACAAGTACATATCATCTCATCGTTACAGATGTTTACTTGGTTGGGAGAAGCTTCAAGATATTGCTATAGGAATAGCCAAAGGAATTGAATATCTTCACCAGGGGTGTGATCAAACAATCCTCCACTTCGATATTAAGCCTCATAACATCTTGTTGGACAAAAAATTAATTCCAAAAATCTCTGATTTTGGACTCGCCAAGTTATGCTCAAAAGAACAAAGCGCTGTGTCCATGACAGCTGCTAGGGGTACCGTGGGTTATATTGCTCCAGAAGTGTTCTCCAGGAACTTCGGCCGTGTGTCTCACAAATCAGATGTCTACAGCTTTGGAATGTTGCTGCTTGAAATAGTGGGAGGCAAGAACAAGAATGTCGATGATCATACAGAAGAAAATAGCGATGAAGCTTACTTTCCTGAATGGATTTATAAACGTTTAAATCGCGAAGCAGTAAAGGGCAATGGAGCTGAGGTTGGAAGAGATGCCAAGATTGTTAAGAAGCTGACGGTTGTAGGACTTTGGTGCATCCAATGGTGCCCAGGTGGCAGGCCCTCAATGGAAGCTGTAGTTCAAATGCTTGAAGGTGATGGAAAGACTTTGGCCATGCCCCCTAATCCCTCTTCCACCACCTATCCATCAGTTACAAGGGGGAGCATCGATGGAAGCCCTTTCAGTAGCGTGTTAGACATCATTTCTGAATCTGAATCCGATTGAGAGAAACAAAATCGGTGTTGCTTAATTGTATGGAGTTTTTAGGAGAGTCACCAACCCAAGAAGTTTCATAAAATAGAAGTTTGTAATCATCTACTATTACAGCCTTGTAACCATATATACTATTTACGAGCGCGATAGAATAAACTTAGAATTGCTTGTTTGAGTTTCTAGGAGAGTCTAATTAAGTCCTGTCTAACCATTTCAATGGTGTATGTATAGCTAGTTTCGCTTTCTTGTGTGTTTGTGCATCGCTTTGTTTTGTTTTTGCAATTTAATAAAGTGCACGCCATAGGCTTTCATTTTTGGGCAAAGTTCACTTTCACCCCTGTGGCTTTCATACTGTAGTATTTACTGTCCTGCAGAAGATGACTGAAAAATTAGACTACTCGATTAGAATACACTACTTGTAAATTTACCGAAAATTGAATGTACAAACGAAATCCAAATAATGTACAGCTCACTATATGCATTAGTAAAACAAACTTTAAACCTGAATGACATTCGGTGTGCATAAAAATATTGCAACCTAGCCGGAAAGATTTGGCCATGTCACAAGCCTTCCCTAGACAACTTCATAGCAATAATTTAGGCTTGTTTTTTGGATAAAAAAGGTTCACTCTTTTGTTTGTCCTCCACCCTCACCCTAGCCCTACGCCTCTAGCTGCCTAGATCCTCTCATCTTCTCCACTGCCGCACCTCCTCCGCCATCTCCATCATGTAGTCGTCGGTGTTCCGTCACTGAGGTGCGTCTCCGGTTTGTGGATTAGCTTGCAGATGTGGTTGCCGGAGTCCGTTCTTGTGCATGCTTGGTTCGCTGGAGTACGTAGGAGTGCTTGATTGGTTGGGGTGTTGTTTGAGAGGATTTATTTCTGTTGCTTTTCGATTTATTTTTCTGTTTTTCTCCCCAGTTTCTTGCCGTGAGACTTTCTCCCGACTGGGTTTCCCCCAGTTCGGTGGTTTTGTTGGGGTTTCATTCGTTGATTTTGGGATCCTGCTGTCAAAAGATGGCTAATATGATCAAGGGATCACCGTGTTGGTTTGTGAGATTCTGGAATTATAAGCTTGTGCATCTAGGTCTCTTGGTTATCTCTATTTGGAATAGTTAACCATGATTATATGTTAATCTCAAATCATCTCACATTTTGATAACTAGTATTAAAATCGAAAATTCTAACTCAACACCCAATTACGTACACATTCACACTCATAATAAGGGTGAAATTCGCACATACTGCAACACACCCAATTACACACCCACAATCACAAGGCTTTACGCTTATTATGAGTATGAGTGTGTAATTGAGTGTGTGTTTAAATGTGTAGGTAGAGTGATTGTATTAAAATTGTTTACTACCAGCTCAACCCTTCGAGTACAATTCGAGTCCACGACTCTTGCCCATTGCGGTCACGCCACGTTCTCTGCAGTCAACTTATTTGCTCCACCAAAGCTGGTCCAAAGGTATGTAGAAAAGTCAAAGAAAGAAAAGTCGGCGGCGGGCATATCTAGGGTAAATGCGGTGGACATTTCAAGCCCGCAGTATAGGAAATTTATGTGCAGTTTCCAACCAATAGACAGCTTGGCTTTAATTAAGCCACATCCTCTCTCCCTTTTTTTTTTTTTTTTAATTAGGTTCGTATTTAATTTTATAAACAAAAATTGATAATAAAAAAGTCATAGCAATAATGTAGCAAAGTAGCACGCCAGTCTTATCGATTTTGATAACTATTAGTAGATTGTTTACCACCAAGTCATTCAAAAACACGAGTTGTTACAAAAATGAACAACTTTAACTATTTATGTTCTCAACAAGCTATCTTTTTTTTCTTTCCAAAATGGTAGGAATTGTATTATACCAGAAACAACCGAGTACATCAACGACGTTGGATATCATCCCAAATGAGTAAATAACCAAACAAAGAGGCCGAGTTACCCAAGATCACCACTAGATCCTCACACTAGGTTTTGCCCGTGAGTTGGCCATGACCGACCTCCAAACAGAGAGAGCAACAAACCCTCAATTACGGCAAAGACCACAACATGGTCCAACACCAAAAATCCTATACCCAAAAACTCTCATAAAAGGGAGAGAAATCAAACCAACAAATCCCAAACCAAATCAACATATAACCTAAAACACAGCCGAACCAAAAAAGAAACAGGAAAATAAAACCCCCGCTGAGAACTCTATCGTCGGAAACCGTCGCACCGGATCCGTCGATTTATTCGCCGGATTAGCAAAGCCAAACCATCTCTTCTTCAAATCTGCACCAGATCGGCCCCAGTAAGCACCGGACGGAGGGTGGTGGTGGGGGTGGGGTGGGAGGGCGGATGGAGGTGGAGAGTGGATGGAAGAGGCGCAAGTAGAGCACGAGGAGGCTAGGAAGTGAAAAAGAGGGAGGCCGGAGGGAGGAGGGGAGGTGGAGGTGAGAAGTGGCGGTCACCACGTAAATTTTAGTAATTAGGTAGACGGTGACGTTCAAACACAGGTTCTATTGCCTATCCTGATACCATATTAGATTGTGTATCACCAGCTCATCTAAAAGTTTAAGCTATTTGAACGAGGGACAACTTTTCTATTATACTATAATACAAACCATAAATTGAATTTGTTAGGGCTTGTTCGTTTAGGGATTTTGGATTTGGATGTGTAAATAATGAGTGTAGAAAGAAATAGAGTAATGATTAAAAGTAGGGATAATGATTGGAGAGAGATAGAAAGAGAAAAATAAGAGTAATGATTGGAGATATGTGCAATAAAAAAAGAGATAAATATGATAATGATTAGAATCCAAAATCCGAAACTCTTAACCGAACAAGGTCATATTCTCGACAATGACAGTCTTCCCATCTTCTGTTCATGTCCGTTGTGGTAGACTTGTAATGTGGGCCTCGACTTCTATAGAAAAATCAGGTCATGTTTTTATTGGTATTCCGTAAAGCAACAAAGATTTGTCAAAGTCATGTGTCATTAATATCAAACATTAAACAAGAAAAGTCTTTCCTCATCTTTCTGTCTCCGTTCTTTCTGTATAACTATGTGGGCCAGACTTTGATCGTTCAAAAAATCTTGCCGGCCATGTTTTTAGGATGAGCCCTAACATGGGTATACCATTTGGTGTACACCAAGCGTACACCGTCTTTTATGGGACCTATACAAATGATCGGATTCATTTAATTTTTTTATAACATTGTTTTAAGCATTCTTGTAAAAAATCAGCTTAGTCGAATATTGGTAAAAACTTGATCGATTCTATGCCCAATTTTCTATCTGTAAATCAGGAGTAGAATTGATTAAGCATTTATCGATATCCGAAGGAGCAGATTTTTTTTATAGGAATGCTTAAAAAAATATTTTAAAAAATTTGAACGACTCCGATCATTCGTGTGAGATCTCTAAGTGAATCCCATTGAAAGCGGTGTATATTTGGTATACACCTAATGATGTACCCATAGTTTTATTGAAGGACTTCATAGTCCATGAAGCAGCAAATTAAACATAGGAAAGTCATGTGTCACAATCACATAGACTTAGCAAAGTCACATGTCATTAATGTGGAACTTGACTTATTAAAATGAGAGTCATATTATAGGTTTTGGATTGAGTTGAGTTTTTGCGAGAGTTTTTGAAAAATAATTTTACATTTAATAAACGGCTCGAATCGTTTGTGTAAGACTTGTAGTTAGTCTCACATCATAATCTGTGCACAAAATATGTGCATAATATTTGTGCAATTTAGCTCTTTCACAAGCAGAAAGTCCAATTGCACAGATATTGTGAACATATTTTGTACAGAGATCATGTTGTGAGGCTCACTATGGGTCCTCACAGAAACAATCCGAGTCGTTCATTAAATTTAAAAAGTTTTTGAAGGGTCTTCACAAAAGATCAGCTTAATCCAGTACCTATATGTGCTCAATCCAATCATTTAACTTTTCATTCAAATTTCAAGATTTTGTAATCTGAATGTGATTGAATCTAGCATCTATAGGTATTGGATTGAATTGAATCTTCCCGAGGGCCCTTGAAAAAATATTTTACATTTAATGAACGGTTCGGATCGTTTCTATGAGCCCCGCATCATATATAATTTGTGCACATATTTATGTGCACATGATATATGTGCAGTTAGCACAACTCTTTCCCAAGACTAACCATCAAAACCCTTGTCCTCTGTACTTGCATGTGCAGTTACACATTCCCTTGTGGATTTTAAGGTGTGCTTGTGGATTCGAGTGTTTATTTCGATTGGATTAGTACGCAACTAATCTCTTTGTGAATTCCACTGTGTCATCTTAGGAGGAAGCTGTTTACCCTAACCATATCCGAACAATATCGTACAAGGCTACAAAAAGACCAACGAACTGTTACGCATTCAAAACTACTCGGAAGCTCGCTCACAAGGAAGAATGCTACTGCATTTCGATAACGAGGCATTCTATTAGTACCAGAGGTTCGAGTTCCCGTTCAAGAGCTTGGCCAATGGTTTTTATCGTATAACTGGTAGCTCCAACGGAGTGTTGTGACTTGTGAGATAAAATTTCTACCTTTGTTGTTATTGGTATACGGTTAGGATTTTACTACTACCAATTTTCGGTTTAACTACAGAAACAATTGAATGCACTGTTAAAATTTCCAGATAAGTAAACCAAATGTATTTCGGAACACACAATTAGGAAAAACAGCGCGGTATATTTTTTGTTATTTCCATTGTGCACCAAAATCATTCACAAAGCCCCAAAAACCGGCTATTGGCCAAATGATGAGCTACCCAGCTAAAAAGTGGGGGGTTTTCAGTGAAGTGATCGGGCTTGGCTATTAGCAATTACTTGAACAATTCAAAAAGTTTACCTGTAGAACCGCACAATACTTTATTCAATCGTTTTGAAGTAACTTATTGCCGAACATATTGGAAAATTACTTCAGAATTACCAACTAAGGAGCTTGATGAGAGGACACCCCTTACGAAGATGGAGCTTTTGTAAAATCCTTAAGATCCAGGGAATATATATTAATATATGTAACATTATTTTCATCATATATGCACACGTTCCTTTCATGCTCCCAACATTGGGAGCTTCTATATTCCCCCGCTCCCCCGCTCGTGCAAATAAGTACTATTAAACGTATTGATGTTTGAAGCTGATCATATATGTATATATATCTTTACATACACAAATGCCTACTAGAAAATCAGTGTTCCATTCTACCACTATAAAAGTTTGCTCCACAATAGGAATTACTATAGCATGTATCGGTATAGCTATGTTATCCTAATGATTACAAAGTTGTAACTGCAGATTCAGGTTGATACTCAGCAAATATTGTGCAATATCAAACAAATCACTAACAATTTATTGAATGCGATATCGTACATAGTTATTAGTTTCCTATTACATCCCTCACAGCATTGAGATACAGGAGAATCACAAAGTAACCTTTTAGTCCTTACTGCCCTGCAAGCATATCTGAGCTCCAGGATTGTCTGCAGGTGATTGTGGCAATGGCGGCGGCTGCAAGTGTGGCTGTTGTTGTGTCCACAATGGAGCTAAGATAGAGGACATATAGCCACACCCGGTGATGGAACAGCTCCCAGGGGTCCAGTATTGCATCAATAGTCCTCCTCCATGGCGTTCGTCTCTCTCTCTCATCAACTTTTTTCCCCTTGTCCATTGGAAAGTCAAGATGTAAATTATTACTGAACAATTACAATTTTTAGTGATGAATGGTTTTTTCTCTCCCTAATGCAGTGGAAGTCGTAGTTCTTGGGTTCCAGCATTATCTGATGATCCTAGGTACAACTGTCTTGATTCCAAGTATGTTTGTAAACCAAATGGGAGGCAATAATGTAAGCAATACATTCTCCATCTGTTCATCATATCTCTTTGATTTCGTCTAGTGACTCGATCTAATGGAGTCTTTTCATTGTTACAGGTTGAGAAGGCTAAGGTGATACAGACCTTGCTATTTGTTTCAGGACTAAACACACTGATGCAGTCCTTATTCGGCACCCGACTTCCCTAAGTAATCGGGGGTTCATACGTATTTGTTATTCCCATGACTTCCATTCTACATGCCGAAAGATATCACTTGTCATCTCCGGAGCCCTATGGAGATTACTGCACATATCATGTTAGTCTTCGTATTCTCTTTAAATTTTTAGTTCCACTTCGTAGCAATTCTTTGTTTTCTGACTTTGGGCTTTTGGGTAGTTTTCAGAAGTTTGAAAGGACAATGAGAGGTATGCAGGGTGCTCTCATTGTTAACTCTTGTTTCCAGATGCTTATCGGCTTCTTAGGAGTGTGGAGAAATGTCGTAAGGTCATTATTGTAACTTGAGGCATATTTTGCATTGCTTAGTTACAACTAAACTGTTTGGTTATTCAGATCATTTTTTTGACAGGATTCTGCTTTTGGATCTATTTCTCCTTTGTTTCAGGTTTCTTACCCCTCTTTCGATGGTTCCTCTCATGACTTTTACTGGACTTGGGCTATACTATCTTGGTTTTCAAATGGTAATATTTGTTGATCCTTCAACACATGTTTCGTATTTAATCCTGGTTTTTCTAGTTTAGACCTGATAGCAACTTCATTTTTGCTCACTTATTCAATCTTTAGTGCTGAAAAATTAAAGTAGGGCAAAGTACGCAAAACCTCCCTGAGGTTTGGCCATTTGGCAGATAACCTCCGTGAGTTTAACTAATGAGCACATGACCCCCCTATGGTTTTGGAGTAAATTGCTACCGTGACTCTGTTAACGGCAGAGAGCGAAAAGACCTCGTTGCCCTTGTGATAAATAAAGCCATTTCACTTATTCGTACGCTCAAATCTAACCCTACAACAACAGTGACTTTGAGAGCCAAAAAATGGCGATCTGAGATTTTGGGGCAAACCCTAGGAATCGAAGGCACAAAATCTAAGGATTGAAGGTTGGAAAGCAACAGATCTACACTTTTGGGACCACATCGAAACTGTGCAGTGACCGACATCTTTCCAGGTACCTTTCTTTACAGTTATGGTTTTGCCCTTTTGTTTATTGCACTATTTGGCTTTGATCGAAAAGATCTAGGGTTTTTGTTCTTATTTAATGACTCCGACAATGATTTTTGGAAGTTTCCATGGGTTTTTTAGGGTTTTGTTGGGAGTCATCAAAAGTCAGTTACTTTATTCGAAAAAGATAGATAAAGGGGTTGGTTCTTTTTCTTCTTTTTTTTTGATTACCAGATGTTCTTATTTAATTGAAACCGACAAAAATTGTTGGAGTTTTGCCTTGTGTTCTGTAGTGGTAGTTGCATCTGGGAATGGTAGGTAGTCATCACTTTTGTGGGTGAATGGTCCCTTTCTGGAATAAAAAACCGTGGATAGTGGGTGATGTGTGGTCCCAAAGTTTCCATCTTTTTCAAATAGTTGCATATGACCCTATATTGAAGACATGTTTGCATCTGTGCAGGATGTCTACTATTTGTTTTACTCTAGAATTGCACTTTGGGGGTAAATTTGAGTGGGAGCCACATGTTGTGTACAATGGGGGTTCTGTGGCCCTTATTGACGATTGTGACCCTGATAGAATGTCTTTATTTGAGATTAGAGACCTATACAAAGAAGCAGGAGGGGAGGGCACAGTTGTGGATTTTTACTTTAGGGTTCCTGGTTATCCCTTAGACATTGGTACTATGAGATTGAATTCAGACAAGGATGTCAGTAGAATGCTTGAAATGTACACAGGCCTCCCTGTGGTGGTTGTTTATGCAGAAAAGGTGGGTGACCCTCTTATTGCTATATCACCATGTGGAAAAGTTTTGAATTATCCAAAGGTATCTAAGAACACAACTCCTACAGCTCAAAAGGCTTTACCATTTGAAGGAGTTAACATAGATGACTTTGACATCTTATTTGATGATGATTGTTATTTCTATGATAAAGTTGTATGTCCACCCACACCCCCTCATAAATTTATTAATGATACCCCACACATGGAAGAAAACAATGAAGAAAGGGTGATGGAGGATGAAGTTGTGACTGAAGAAAGGGTGATGGAGGATGAAGTTGTGACTGGAGAAGACCTAGAGGAGGATCATAATGGCTGTAATGCCAACTCAGGGGAGGATGATAGTGATGAGTCTGATGACAGTGACTATGTTAGAGGAAGTTCCAGTGAAAGTGGTGACAGTACCCATAGTAGTGACCCTAGCTGGATGTTTGAAGACCTAGAGGGTCCAGATGATGATGACATATTTGCAAATAATGGTAGAAGTGGTGAGGACTTACAAGAAGGTCAGCAAAATGAGGAGACAAATAATGAGGGGACAAATAGTAAGACTAAAGATAAGGAACCAATGGTAACTGAAGAAGAGGTTGAGGTTGCAGATGGGCCATGGTATTCTGATCCAGAAGATGATGAAGTACTGGGAAGTGTAATAGGTTCAAATGAAGATGAGCCAGTGAGAGACAAGAACATAGAGTTCAATGAGAGCATGATGCGTAAACCTAAGTTGGTTGCTGGTATGAAGTTTCCCTCTGCCCAAGTGTTTAGAGCTTATGTAAGAGAGTACAATGTCAGGAATGGATATGATATTACATACATAAGAAATGAGAACAAGAGGATCACAGCCAAGTGCAAGTATTGGGAAGACAAAGATGGGGGGTGTTAGTGGAGGATTCATGGATCACCAGTAGGCAGACTTGGGTTATATTTCCAACTCAAAACATTGACAGATACACATACATGTGGCAGACACTATGAAAACAGCCAAGTTACTTCAACTTATTTGGGTCAGAAAATGGCTGATGAAGTGAGGGATAATCCAGACATAAACCCAGAAACCTTGAAGAAAAAAATCAAGAGGAAGGTCATGGTAAATGTGAGTGTGTGGCAAGCCTATAGAGCAAAGAGAAAAGCTAGAGAACTGATTGATGGAGATCTGGTTGAGCAGTACCACAGATTATGGGATTATTGTGAGACTGTGAAGAAATACAATCCTGGGAGTCAGCTTCTACTTAGGGGGGAGTTTGATGCTCCTGTGCCAACTTTTCAAAGGATGTACTACAGGTTAGGAGCATTGAAAGAAGGATTTTTAGCTGGTTGCAGACCTATCATAGGTCTTGATGGGTGTCATTTGAAGGGTGTATATGGTGGACAGTTACTTACTGCAGTAGGTAGGGATGGAAATGACAATATTTACCCCATAGCAATGGCAGTTGTTGAGATTGAGAACAAGGACACATGGGGGTGGTTCATGACTGAATTGTGCAATGACATTGGGAGGGTTGAGGACATGGGTTGGACTTTCATCTCAGACAGACAGAAAGGGCTTGTGGAGACTTTTGAGGAGTCATTTCCTACAGCAGACCATAGGTACTGTCTAAGGCATATGTACAGCAATTTCAAGAACAAGTTCAAAGATAGGGGGGATCTAAAAGAACTGTTTTGGAAGGCTGCATCAGTATTCAGCATTAGTGGGTTCAACTACTGGATGGATAAGATAGATAAGGCAGATCCTAAGATTGGAGATAGGGAGACTGCAGTTGAATGGTTGAGGAAAGTGAATCCTTCACTATGGAGTAGGTCACATTTCCCCATTAGGACCAAATGTGATACATTGGTTAACAACATATCTGAATCCTTTAACTCATACATTCTGGAGGCTAGAGATAAACCCATCATTAACATGTTTGAATGGATAAGGAGGAAGATTATGAAAAGGATACAAGTGAAGAGAAAGGGTATGGAGAACTATATTGGTGCAATATGTCCAAATATCCAAACAAAGCTGGAAGGTTTCAAGAAGGACTCAAGGGACTGCTTTGCTCATTGGTGTGGACAACTTGAATTTGAGGTGGACCATTATGACAGGGTATATCTTGTGGATCTTAGGGCCAGAACTTGTACCTGTAGGAGATGGGATGTCACTGGGATACCATGCTGCCATGCCATTGCTGCCATAGGAGAGAACCATGAGCTTGCAGAGAACTATGTGGATCCATACTATTCCAAGGAAACCTATTTGAAGACATACGCCCACATGATTCATGCAGTTCCTGATATGCATGACTATGTGGTGACTGGAATTCAACCATTATAGCCCCCATTGTCAAGGAAGCTAACTGGTAGGCCCAAGAAGTTAAAGAGAAGACAAGCAGATGAGCCAAGAGATCCTCACAAGGCATCAAGGAAGAACATAAATGTCACATGTGGTAAGTGTTTGGGAAGTGGACATAATAAGAGGACTTGTAAGAATAGGATTCATCCCAATTCAACTATGTTAAAGGTACATTATTTTCCCATTTACTTTGTCTGCATTTCATTACCACTTTTAATTTACCATTATGATTTTCATTACTAATGTCTGCATTCATCACTTATTGTAAATGCAGAAAAGAGGAAATACTGGTGGAGGTCAATCTTCAAGGGCAGCCAGTCAGCCAGTACCAAATGGAGATCAGTCTGTTGGTGCTACACTAAATGGACCTCAGTCAAGCACACAGGTAATAATTGCCATATAATTATCAGTCTGTAGGAAATTCAGAACTCTTGTTTTTTCCTATATAATTTTAGTTAGCTAAATGTTTTCAAATCATCCTTAATTTCCTACAGCCAAGTGGAAGGGGTGTTAGAAGGGGTAGGGGTGTTGGAAGGGGTAGGGGTGTTGGTAGAGGTAGAGGTGTTGGAAGGGGTAGGGGTGTTGGTAGGGAGACTGGAATTGGAAGGGGTACTGCAGCTGGATCTGGTGGTGGTGGTGCAACAAGTGATATTAATGGTGGAAGAGGTTCTCAAACTGGGAGAGGTGTTGGCAGGGGTAGTGGAAGAGGGAGAGGTGTTGGCATTGCAAGTTGGTTTGAATGTGGGAGAGGTGCTGCAAATGTTGGAATTGGGAGAGGTGCTGCAAATGGTGGAAGTGGGAGAGGTGGTGCTACAAATGGTGGAAGTGGGGGAGGTGGCACTGGAAATGGGAGGGGTCGTGGTGCAAATGGTGGAAGTGGGAGAGGTGGCACTGGAAATGCTGGAAATGGGAGGGGTCGTGGTGCAAATGGTGGAAGTGGGAGAGGTGGCACTGAAAATGCTGGAAATGGGAGGGGTCGTGGTGCAAATGGTGGTAGTGGGAGAGGTGGTGCAAATGGTGGAAGTGGGAGAGGTGGTGCTGCAAATGGTGGCAGTGGGAGAGGTGGTGATGCATGGAAGGATGCAACTGTGGATGGACAAACAAGAAAGAACAAGGGAGCAAACTTGACTATCATTCTAGAGAGGCTGAAGGCCAGACAAGTAGGAAGACCAACTTCAGGGAGGGGTGCAACACAGTAGTTATACTGTTTGCCCAGTATTGTTGTTTTGACTTTCAAAAATTAAGAAACTTTTGTAATCCTTTTGACTGTTGGAAATGGTTGTAATCTGTATTGGTAACTGTATTGGTTGAAGTAACTCTTGACTGGTGGTGGTAATGACTGGGATTATGGTAGTATGAACTTATGTTATTTTGCTGCATTGGTGATCCAGTTTTTTGGTGATATGGTAGTATGAAGTTATGTTATGAACTTTTGTTTTTTTATGCATGGAATATGTATAAACTGTTGTGATATGTTGTGCACTGCTAAGTAGCAACTGGTGCTTTCATTTCATTGCATCAGAAGGAGTTACAATTTGGTGCTTGCATTTCATTTCATTACAAGGGACACTAGTGTCACAAACAAACACAAACCACACACAATGAGGCAACCAAATACAACCATTTTCAACCATTTTTGATCTTCATCTGGTCCAGCCATCACCAAACTTGGTTGATTTACAGGTGCTCCTCTTGCAGTGACTGCAAACCCACTTGGTTGCCATGTTGCTGAAACAGGGTTGCACCATTCCCAGAAACCGCAGCTTGGTTTTTGTTCACACGCATGGTACAGCATCCCCTTTGTAGGTTTTTCAGACTCCACCAACCTCAATACTGCCTTCCTCCCACAGTAACAATAGCTGGCCACATATCTCAAATCAAGGGTTTGCCTGGCAAACCCACCACTGTTGTTGTTGCTTGAAGAAGACATTCCTTAATTACAAAAAAAAAAAGGTAAACAATGAAGAAATTATAAAAATTATACATGAATTTAAATAGAAAAAGTAAAATATTTTACCTTGGAAGTTGGTGGAAACCTGGTGTATGAAAATGGGAGGAGTGGAGGAGTAAACTAGGGTTGCTCTTTTATAGAGATGGCTAAGGGCATTAAAGGAAGAAAAAAGATCATTTTTGGAGGGAAACACGTTTTTTAGGTCTAAACTCGCCATCCAGGCGCGTGCAACACACAAGCCGTCAAATGGGATGGAAAACCTCACGGTAGCAATTTACTCCAAAACCATAGGGGGGTCATGTGCTCATTAGTTAAACTCAGGGAGGTTATCTGCCAAATGGCCAAACCTCAGGGAGGTTTTGCGTACTTTGCCCATTAAAGTAAAAGGCCGTTCCGAAGGGAATGAAATTCTAAGATCCAACTTATTTGTACAGATTTATCATTCCCCTCCAACCCCACCTCCAAAATTTAGCATTTTTCACCTTCTTAGCTGAATTCATGATGTGAGCTGAATAAAGTTCGTTTAGTGTTGCTCAGTTACATAGTTACTATGGAACTGAAATGTGGTTTTGGCTTTTGATATTTCTTCATATTTTCAAAAGACAAATTTTGCTATTGAACTGAACTGTTTTCCCTTCTCTGTTTTTTTCCTTGTAGCTGGCAAAGTGTGTCGAAATTGGGCTCCCGAGCTAATTCTAATGGTTATCATCTCACAGGCAAGTAACTGTGGTTTGTCAACTGCTCAATGATGCATTTGAGAAAGTTTCTTGGTTTTTCTTGTAAATGCATCGCTCTGAAGCAAAGTAACTGACTTTCCATATGCAACGGAAATTTGTGTCATGGTTTTGCAGTGACCCCATTATGCAAAAGCAAAAACAAAGAGACGGGTGTGTGATCGATTTGCACTTCTGTTCTCGGTTGCATTTGTATGGGGCTATGCGCAAATTCTGACTTCAAGTGGTGCATATCATAACGCTTCTGCAGCCACTCAAGCTAGTTGTCGCACTGATCGTGCTGGCCTCATTACTGGAGCTCCTTGGTAATATCTAATCATTTTTCCCACCTTTTTTTTTTATTTGTATAATAAGAACTAGATTGGAATCCCATGAACTTTGTTTGTTTGGTCCTAATGCATCTGAAAAGTTGGCATTCTTCTTAATAACATGAGCTAAACTATGTAAGGACTCATTAGCGGAGCTTCTTGATAAGGAGAGGTTATTGAGTGCTCCAGGATCCTTGAGGGACTCTCCCTGCCTCACAATGGTGTGGGTTCCTGCACGGCGGAGAGAGCCCCTGTAGCATTGCTCCATCCAGGAGCGCTGAAATTTTTTCCCTCAAAAAGATCTTTTTTTCTTTCACATTTTCTGACGCTGGAAAAATCTTTTTTATGCCTTGAGAGATCATAGATTCCTTGAGTTTCGAAATTGTACACTTCTGAGTTCTCCGATTGTTTACTAGTCTTAACAGTCAGACGTATTCCTCAACTTCTTATAGAGAACACTTTTGTTAACCATTTCAGATATATATATTCCTTATATGTCTTACATGCCCAGGTTATATATTCCTTATCCATTCCAATGGGGGAGACCAACTTTTCAAGCTGGTGAAGCTTTCGCAATGATGGCTGCTTCTCTTGTTGCTTCTATTGAGGTTTGCTCATAACCAAATTTTTTTTAGGATTCCTGTGTAATTTTATGGATTTGGTTAGACATAATCTCGTTCTTCTTATTTGCAGTCTACTGGCACATTCCTTGCAACAGCAAGATACGGGAGTGCTACACCTGTTCCAGCTTCTGTTCTCAGCCGCGGTGTTGGCTGGCTGGTAATGACTTTCCATAGCATTTTTTTTTGACAATCGGTGTGAGATAAATTGCTTTCGAGAGTACCCGCGTGTACATGTATGTATAATTTGCTGAGTTTAACTAGTTTCTGGAGCTTCACACGTGCAATCGGTTCGTTTCAGGGATTTGGGACTTTGCTGTCTGGTATATTTTGTTGGATCCGGGATTCGTTTATCACTGGAAATTCGCTACACACCAAAAAGAAGCAATATTAGAAAACTTACTGGACCAATTTCAGGCGTCCGGAAATTGGCAATCGCGCGAGGCTAGTATTTTATAGATAATACTATATCCTTAAAGCAAATTCGTCCCCCACACCGGTGCTCTTGGGTCTCTTGAACGTTTGCCTCCCAGGATTACCCGATTTTCGAAGAACGGAAGTAGCACTACACTCTGTTCAACGGACGAACTAGGAAACTGTGTAGAACTCTCTCAGAATATGTATGTTATGAGCGTAGGAATTTTCGTTGTTGAAATGGAAGGAGATGGGTCCTATTTATAGAGAAGTAGGCACCCCAACGAAAAGGCACGGTGACTATTTGGAATGGTGTTTGGAAAAGACGCAACTGTTCGAAGTGGTCTCAGCCGAAGAGACACCACTGTTCGAACTTGATTTGGCCGAACCAACACAACACTTTCTTATTTTTCCCAAGGCGCACGTTGCCATGCAAGGAAAATGAAGTGTTGGCACCCATTGGTTTTGGCACCCATTGGTTTAGTTGCCACATGTTGGTTTAATTCAAAAGCTTTAATAAATGAAGTAATTAATTTAATTAATTACTACAAGTACCTAACAAACTTTAAGCCTTAGAATGTTATGAACCCGCTGCCACACACGGCCTGGTTCGGTGGCAAACTAAACAATCTCAATCACTCCATATTTATTTATCCATTGCAGGACAAATAAATTACAACCAACTCAAATGGTTTATTCTGGAGTCAATTTCCAATTCACTTATTTCCAACATATTTGGTACCGTGACTGGTTGTACAGCATCAGTGTAAAAAACTCGAACTTAATGTTTTGTTTGGATCCCATTATTATTCTATATAAGTTGGATTTATGGCATCTTCTCATTGTATCTGAACCTATCAGCTGTATTCTGAGTTGTTCATGACGTGTTATGCGAACAGTGAAAATGCTGGTTTATTGGCAATGACAAGAGTAGGAAGTCGAAGAGTCGTTCAAGTATCAGCTGGGTTTATGATATTCTTCTCTTTATTAGGTTTGCTAATTTCTTGCCATTTCCTACAAGTACATTAATACTCCTACTTTGGTCTATTATCTGCAAAAATATGATAATTCTACATTGCAAAATCAGCAGAAGGCAGTGGAGTAGTTGCTATTAGCAGTTGTGTTAAACTTAGATCCTAGATTTTATTGGCATCAAAAGAAAGGATCGATTGTAGACGTTGTGATATAATTTCTCTTGTATAAGTACTTGATATATGGCGAAACAGGAAAATTTGGGGCATTTTTTGCTTCGATACCTCTGCCAATTACAGCAGCTTTATACTGTTTCTTCTTCGGCTATGTAGGTAAGTATCTTCTTCCCTTCAGCCAAATCTATTATTGACTAACTGCTTACCTACCAAAAAATAGACATGTATTTTTGTTTCATGCAGCTTCCGCGGGCCTTGGCCTTCTCCAATATTGCAATTTGAATAGCTTCAGAACAAAGTTCATATTAGGCTTCTCTTTCTTCCTCAGACTCTCTGTACCACAATACTTCCGGGAGTACCAACTAAGTTCAGGAGCCAGTCCTGTTCACACGCATTCGAGATGGGTAAATTTCTCTTGGGGAAAGAAAACTGATCAAATCCCATTTTAACTATTTGCTAGCATTTCAAACTTTGACCATTAATTGTTCAACATAACTGCAGTTTAACGACATTGTAACCGTCATCTTCACGTCCCATGCCACGGTGGCTGTTTTAGTTGCGGTGATATTGGATTGCACTCTTGCTCGCGAGGACGATGAGGGTGGAAAAGATAGCGGATCACATTGGTGGGAGAAGTTCATGTTTTATAATAGAGATGTGAGAAATGATGAGTTTTATAAACTCCCTTGTAAACTCAACAATCTTTTCCCTCCTGTGTAAATTCAACAATTAAGCTTTTTGTCCTTCAGCACACTTAGTTAATTGGTTGCTATTCATTCTTGTAATTTATGCTTTTGTTCCAAGTTGAAGGGAAGTTGAGTGAGATCATAAACTTGAAAAATTCCTGGTTTTGCTTAGCAAGCCGGAGTTCTGCAATTTTTCTCAACTACATATGATCGATCTTATATCTTTGATGCGCATCGTTCAGGAATTCCAAGTTGTGGTGCCTAATTATGAGGAAATTACTTTTCCAAATTGTCCCCTGAAGTTTAGGAATTCCAAGTTATGCCTATAATTAGAGTTCTCAGGTGGGTGGTGGGATTGATCTTATATCTTGAGTTATCTCAAAAATAAAATATTTAGGCTATGTTTGGTAACATTGTCACTTTTTTGTTTCCTGTTTTCTATTTGCTGAAATTAGTTTTTATTTTTCCTAAAAAAAAGTGAAAACAGAAAACATGTTTGTGTTAACCTGTTTTAAAAAAAAAAATCAATTTCTGAAACTAGTTTTTACTTTTTCTAAAATGGTCTTTCTTGCAATTTCTCCACTAGTTCTCAAACTATACAAGAGAGAGAGAGAGAGAGAATCATCCAAGTCTTTGCAATCATGTTAGAAACAAATTCCATACTTGATATTCTGAAAGAAAGGGCCGGGTGGATAGACCAGGCATAGCTAGCTTAGAGAGGAAGCCAAAGAAATCGTTGCTTTTGGCCTCCGATTTTTTAGCCCGAAGAGGGCTCCAAAAAATACAATTTTTTAGTTTTAAATAATAAGAAGTTTCAATTGCCTTGCTTTGAGTAACATCTTTTTGGTCATGTGGCAGCTTAGGCTCTTTGAATGCTTTAAAAACTGGGTTCGAATCTTCACCCCTTAGTTTTCCTCAACATTTCGCAAAATTTTGTTCAAAGATGAGGAGATAAATGGCCTCCCTATTGCAACTTTCGCTTCGGGACCAAATATCTTTGAGCCGGCACTAAGTCCAGGTGATTGGGTTCTTCTTTCCTAGGCCGAAGTTATAGTATCAACTTTCATAAAATGATGGCTTCATAAGCCCAACGTATCCCTTCCGGCCTCCTCTCATCTCTAAGTTAAGAGAGTATATATATATATAGATGAAATACATGTGAAATTTTCTAATTTCAAAGTTGGTCATTTATTGACTATAAGGTTTTTCTCTTTCGATAAGTATCTTTTATTGACTATAAGAGGGAGGGAGGGAGCGAGAGAGAGAGAGAGTATCTTCAATGGCCTGGGTTTGAGAGAGAGAGGAAGAGGAAATGAAAAAAGACCTCCAATGAATTATAGCGGAATAGCCTGTTTTTTGTTTCTGAAAATAGTGAAAGTTGAGTTTTGTTACTTCCTCAAATTATGAAAATAGTAAAGTGATTTCCAGAATTTGAAAGTGGAAGTAGTGCACCAAACAAACTTTCAAAGTTAACTTTTGAAAATTCTGAAAATGAAAACAGAAAACAGAAAATAGAATGTCTACCAAACATGACCTTAGAGTTCTGATTACGCATAGATTTGGTCTGGTCCTGTCCGAGCTCTTAGGTTCATGAGAAGAAAGGGTTAGAAGGCTTTGAGGCACTGATTTTGGGCCCATTTTCCCCTAAAAAAATGCAAAAATCCATATACTGCTCATCTTTAGAGGTGTAGCGACGCTAAACTACTGGCCTATTGCATAGAAAACATTGCATTTAAATTCAGTATGTACAATGTAAGATTGGAACTGAAACGAAATTAGAAGTTCATAGATCGGTAAATGTACATAGCAAAATTTAAAATGATGTTGCTGAGCAAAAAAAGTAAATTTTTAGAATGATACTCCAAATGACGCCTCTATCGTAGAAGTTCACCGGCAACGCAAGAGAAGTACAATGAGAGGTAGCCCAGCTGGCGGGAGTTGGGTAATCCACTTTGTTGGAACTCGACATACTTTATGCTCAAAGTTGCTTTACAGTACAAAGATGCATTTGTGATATTGTTCATTCGCAGTTGGTTGAGTGGTGCCAGAATGCAGATGCTTCCGTTAGTTCACTGGCACTGAAGATGAAAACCAAATTCGATGAATACTGGAAGAACTGCAGCTTGGCTTTGGCGGTTGCCGCCATCTTGGATCCTCAGTTTAAGATGAAGCTGGTCGAATATTCCTATGCACAGATTTATGACAATAGTTCAACAGATTGCGTTGACATTGTTTCTAACTGTATGAAGGCACTTTACAATGGTCAATGGCCATGCCATCTGCTGCTCCCTGTTGGATTCTCGTGTGGTGGTGGGATTGAATCCAGGGATAGGTAACGGGTGCTGACCGATTCCTCCACGAAACTTGACAGAGCCAAAACACTCCGTCTAGTTTGGGTAAGTATCTGGAGGAGCCTCTTTTTCCTCGGAATATGGACTTCAACATTTTAAGTTGGTTAAAAGTTCACACGTCCAGGTATCCCATCCTGTCTATGATGGCGCACAACATTTTGGGAATTCACATGTCGAAACTTCCAATAGAGTCGGCCTTCAGCGCTGGAGATAGAATGCTTGATCAATGTTGGAATTCACTTAGACCGGATACTGCGCAAGCCCTTGTGTGTGCACAAGACTGGATCCGGAATGATTCTGAAGGTTAGTCATTCATCACTGCAATTCATTTGTTTGTGTAATTTATATGTTGTGTGCTATTAGTTCTGTACCAGACTCCAAACCAACCTGCAGCCCCTCTATTTTGCCTTTACTGATGCTATGATGGGAATTAGCAGGATGGTTAGTATGGTCTTTGTGGTTCTACACCAACAGCTTAGAATGTTCCTTGAGTCAGGGACCTTGTTTTCGTTTAATTTGTGCTCTTTTCTATTCTAGTTTCTGTTATCGCGACTTTTTAAATGTTAATGTCTCATCTCTTGGCACACAGAAAAAAGGGTCTAGATTATGGCTCTCACAGAAGCCTCTCAAAATCGTTACTGATGCAACGCCCAATCAAGAAAACCTTGCCTTTATTAAGAACATTTTCTCCTCCTGGCATTCCAAACATTGTCAGAGGCTCTTTCTTGAGTATTACAGCTAGTTTTTAACTAGGAAAATGTGGAAGCCAAAACTAAAGATAAATAGTTCTTCTATGTATATATAGTCTTAATATTCTTGAAGAAGGCGGCTATCTGCCTAATTTATGGGAGGATGCCATGACCTATCCTCCTTGAATATTAAACAGCAGTTGATTGTAAGTCTAGTCCTAAGGACAAAACTCTATGACAACAGCTGGTAGAATGGGTACGTCTTGATTCATTCGTCTTCAACTGGTACGTCTTGAGGAGTTAAGAAAGGCTTAGGAGGCATTCCAAGAGCTTCAACATCTCCTTCAAGCATCTCTACAACACTGCTCATCGAAGGACGATCGCTAGGTCTCATTTGGATGCACCATAGCGCCGTTATAACCATCTTCCTCACCATCTCCCTTTCCTGCTCCATGGCTTCTCCCATTTCTATCTCCTTTCCTTCTTTGAATTGGTCATAAATCCACAAAGGGAAGTAAATTTGGCTCGTGTGATCGGCGAATGCATTCAAGTTCCTCCTCCTGCCTGCCATTTCCATCAACAACATTCCGTAACTATAGACATCAGCTTTGTACGAAATGTGTCCAATGTTTTTGTAGAACAACTCTGGAGCCATGTAACCCATTGTTCCCCTTGCCGCAGTAAGAGACACCATGCTATTATCTGTCGGATACAATTTCGCAAGCCCAAAGTCCGAAACTTTTGGATTGAAATTTTCATCTAAAAGAATGTTGTGAGGCTTGATGTCGAAATGTAAGATTTGCATGTCACATCCACGATGTAAATATTCAATACCACGTGCCACTCCACGAGAAATGTCATACATTTGCTTGCAACTCAATGGGATAATTCCTTCTTGAGAAAATAAGTACTTCTCAAGAGAGCCATTAGGCATGAATTCGTAAACAAGAGCTCGTTTAGATCTCGTAGCACAAAATCCGATTAGTCGGACCACATTGACATGATGAATCCTTCCAATGGTAGCAACTTCATTGATGAATTCTTGGCCATTGGCTTTGGACTTGCCTAATACTTTTATCGCTGCGGCATAACCGCTTCGGAGCATCCCTTTGTATACACAACCATAGCCCCCTTCTCCCAACTTTTCCTTGAAGCCTCTGGTCATCTTCTGTATTTCGGAGTAGGAGTACCTAATCGGCATCAGGTTGTTCTGACCTTGTAGGAAACCTTCAATGTTATCAAACATTGACAAATGCCTTCTCCTGAACTTATAGATCAACAAGGCAAATAGGCATAGAAACCCAGATAATGTTCTTGCACCAAGAAACAGTCCTGCTCAGGGAAAAAACTAAATATGACCAAACACGAAACCAAAAACGAAAGGAAAAGAAAAAAAGAACTTCCTGGTCTTTCCACCACCATTGTCCTAGAATTATGGTTCAATTTATTCTTAGACATATTCTAAGATTATATCTGGCCATTTTTGTTTTTTTCAATTGCATCAAAGGAGATTGGACATCTTTGGAACAGTGCTGCACATTCCCACATTGGTGTGAGATGCCAAATAATCAACGGGATCATAAAAAATTTAATTGATTCCTAAATTTCCCACTTATGTCCCAGCAAAGTAATCCCACAATTAAACATATCTGGCCTAAACTTTTCCATAATTTCCTTCTTCCATTTGTAAGTGATTTTCTCAAGTTTATACGCAGTAAAGAACAAACGGTGATAGATCTTACCTGTGATTTTGAGCCAAGTAGCATTCTCTGCAATAAACATGTTTCATGGTTCAGTCAACCGACCAAGGTAGTTCGATAGAACTAATGAAATTATAACTCAATCTAAGACACATATACCAATCTTACCAGAAATACGAACGATTTAAGGAGCTAGAAGATAGAGCCATTAGAATTGCAACGAGACCAACCTTGGAGCCAAGAGGAAATCGGTCTCTTTGTTATGTTGGAAAACTTGTAAAGGAGGGAGGTTTTGAGCTTCATTAAGATAAAAGGAACTTGGTACATATAGTAACAATTCAAATTTAAGTGGAGATAGTTGGATGTCAAACTACAACTCTGAAAAAAAAGTATTTTTCATGTTAAGTGCAAGAAAAGGAGATTACATACGATAATTAAGCACATTTTTTTGATCTCATAGAGTAAATTTTGTTGTTTAAAAAGCTCTTTTGCTTGAATCTGATAGTTAGGTACTACCGTTATTATACAACAGTAAAAGAAAATTAGGCCTATACGTATAAGGAGAAAGAAAACTATATGCATCGATTACAATGACTATATATCTTTGACAAAATTCACAATCCCAAGGGGTTGGTCTGGTGGTCAAAATTTTTGAGTTATGGGTTTCCTTCTTTCTAATTTTTCTGTTTCGAAATCTTTTAGGTGCTATCAACTTTTATGGGGCCAGTCCATACGGAGCTTTGCTTCCATTTTAATCAGCCCTCGCTAATGGACGGTGGGATTTGTCTCAAAAAATTAATCGAGATCCACATAAGCTAGTCTAGACGCCTAAGCAGTCTAAAAACAAACAAACAAACAAAATTTACCTGGGTCTAACCCTTATAGTTGCAGGGATGCTTGTGGCTACCAATTACAGCACCATTTCAATGACATACCGTGCACTAGTAAAAGGGTAGAAAACAGATGTGACAGAGAAACTTACCATGGTAAAAAATCTCCAACGAACCTGCAGTTTTGAAGGGAATGAATTAGGTTCGCAAACAGAGAGCATCTAGACATTCATTATAGTACAAAGTAGTTTTGTTTTGGCTAATCGTCATATGTAAACTTAACAGATCCCGGATCGGAACGACGGAACCCAATACAATAGGTGAAGGATTGTTTGACCCCAAAACATTACTGTTTATCCAAATTACATTCAGCAGTACGATGCCTGATGCTTTAAAATGCAGAGTCTTAAGGCATGCTACTGAAATCGCAATGAATACGGCAACAGAAACATTTGGAGACAGATTCCAGCCATGCTACGCACACAACTTTAAATACAACTCCGGACACAAACTGTAAGAGTTTTTGAATTATTTTAGAGGTTAGTAACTAGTAGGAGTACTACTAATGTGGCATAGCAGAGTTCACAAGGTATCGAATACTGAAATATTTGTTATCGAGTGGTTGAGAGATAGGTTGAGATTTGGGGAGTAGTAGCGATAGGAGAGTCTTGTGCATTTTCTGAGGCTCTCTCAATGCTTATCTGTTCTTATTGTACCAATTTTTATTTTTTTTATAATCCTTGTGATTGAATGAAAATTTTCTTCGCTGTTCAAAACATATTTTAAGGTATCGAGTAGGAAATCTTACGCACATAGAAAGGACCTGTTTTCCGCGGACTTATTGCAGTATTTGTGGCAAGCGAAAGTGTAGGAAGTATGGTCAAGCAAGCAATCCCCTCGTCCTTGGCATTGTTCACACAGAATGGACTGCCAGGAAAGCTCAAACCCGTACGTCAATCTTCTGTGGAAATCCGGGAAGGAAGTTTTTATTCTTCCGAGATTATAATAATAAGGTTCTCCCAGCGACAACAAAGTTGTCATAACTATCTCATCTATTCTGCACTGATCCGCCACAACCCGAGCGGTTATGCTAGCCCCGAACAAAAAGTAAGAATAGTGCCTCTTTTCCAGGGACGAGAGTGAAGAAGAAGAAGTAGAAGTTTCTTTCTGGATACAACTGGAAGCACTAGTTGTACTGACCGCGTAGAGTGAGGATTCTTCTACTGGCTTTTCGCAATCAACCCATAGTGCTATGGCTACATCAAGTCTGTGGATTGGATAATATAGTTGGGAGAGAAACCGGTCATAATATGAACCGGGGCCGGAATAAGGAACAGTAAAGTTGAGAGCCGATAAGGAATGAAGAGGGAGGGAGGAGCAATTCCACTGCTGCAAGCCGACATCAACTAGCCGGATAGTATAGGCGTCGTAGTCGATTGCTTGCACGTAGTATTTTCCGGAGGCGAACAGTTTGAGCACGAAGAGATTGTTGTCGCAGTCCAGCTCGTAGTTCTTGTTTCCGCAGTTTTCTGGATCTCCTTTCACTCGAAATGGGTATCTGATGAGGATGTTATTATCCCCACAAGGGGAGGAGGATGGTCGGGCACAACTGGGACTGGTTTGGGCATGGCAATTGCCCAAAAACAAGGCAACAACAAGAAGAAGAAAATTATGGGTTTTGTAGACATCGGAGAAAAGCCTTCTGCTAGACATAGGAGAGACCGAGAGAGAGGGAGAGGGAGAGGGAGAGAGAGTAACACGGCTTCCTCGTGCCATTTTAAAACACGGTTTAAGGCTTTTGGCTAAATAAGTCAATTGGCATAATTTTTTATTTTTATTTAAAATAATTTATATTTGTTAATTTTACGTCAAATTTTTGTGAATTATTGGTTTAACTCGACACGAGGAATCAAAAAAGTAAAAAATTATGGTTCATACCTATTTTTTTAGATAAAGACGAAAAAATTGGCTTATTGACTTAATTTTTGTCTTTATTCAAAAAAATTGGATTTCGATCGTAATTTTTAACTTTTTAGATTCCTCTAGTCATGGCGAAATAATAATTCACAAAAAATTGACAAAAAATTAACAAATGTGAAAAATATTTGAATAAGGACAAAGAAAGAAGCCAAAATGGCTCAGTCTATACCCGTATTGATTCAGTGCACCGGTAAGCGTAAGGGGTAGACACAAGGTTTTAAATACCGTACTGGTTAAATGGAACAATTCCATTGTAACGGGACATTTATCGGATGTATAGAATGATAAATAGTACTTAACAATAATTGGATGTAGAGGTTATGAAGTTAAATTTTTTTATTTCAACAAAATAAAAATAAAATTAAAGTGCCAAAAATCACTTGCAAGTTGAACGATCTGAGTATCGGCCATAACAGCCATTAGGCTCCGTTCTGCTAATTTTTTTTATTTTTTAAGTATTTATTTTTCGTTTTACGAGACATATCATTCTCTCATAATATATCACATTTATATGTTATAATTTATAATATTTTTCATAATTTTGAAATTTTTTGTATTATAGACCAAATTGAGAATTATGAAACAAAATACATATTACATATTTTTAAAGATTCATATTAGAAATATAATATGAAAACTGACACGAACATAAAAAAGAAAAAAAAAAAGAAGACAAACAGAATAGGACGGAGGGGGAATCTTGGCCATCTAGGAGCATCAAAGGTTCCGATCAAGGAAATTAAAACCATCTGTGATTCTGTGAATGGATTGATCAAATTTGCGGCCGGAGCAAATTAACAATGGATTATTTGAGAGGAGGAAATTTCATAAGCCCGTTGGGGATTGCAGTGGAGCGGAGAAGATGGCGGTGCATGGTGCCGTTGGAACTTGGGACGGAGAATATGGTGGCGCGTGAAGTCAATTTTAGGAAGGCGAGCGAGTAACCTCTGGAATCATCAGAGAGCATAGAGAGGTGCGAGGATTGGTTTCAAGGCGAGAAACCTACGGCCACCGACGGGTGGTGGCCCGTTTTTGCACCGACAGAAACACGGGGCCACCGATAGGGGAGTTATTTAAGCAGACAAAAGTCATATAATAGGAGGGCGTGGAATACGAGAAATTTTATGGTGCAAAACGGGTACCACTCACGTGGCATTCCTGCAGCACAACCGAGTCATCCAAACGTGCAATCGATGGCTCGGATTGAAAGGTACCAAACAGATTTAAAAAAGGAAAAAGAAAAAGGAAAGAGTGTTTCAATTCGAGCAGTAGGTTGCATTGTTTAGACAGCTCAAATATTCTATACTGGTACCATGTGCTACCCAATTTGCCACCAAAAATTTCTCGTGGAATAGAGTTGGTAGCCATTCAAATTTTCAAAACAAGAATTTAAGGGGTGCATTTATTAGGAGAGTGAGTCAAAAGTGGTGGGCATATGAGTTCTCCTAAACTTAAAAAAAATTAAATTATTTTGTATTTGTTAATTTTGAGTTCAATTTTTGTAGATTATTGATTCGTCTCGACGAGAGAAATCGGAAAAGTAAATTTTTTTAACTTTTACCCAAGTATTTTGAGAAATAACCACTTTTTAGCAAAATAAATGAAATAAATTAACTTATTTTTGCTAAAAAATGGTTATTTACTTGGATAAAAGTAAAATTTTTTTACTTTTCCGATTCCTCTCGTCGAGATGAATCAATAATCCACAAAAAATTGGCACAAAACTAACAAATACGAAAAAAATTCAAATAAGAACAATCGACTTAGGCCCTGTTCCAGAATCCAAAATAAATACTTATTTTTTAAGAAAGCAATTTTAAGCTCGAAAATAGATCTCATTGAGATTTTTGAACGGTGCAAAAAAAATCAAAAAAATATTTTTTATTTACATTATTTTTAAGTTTAAAAATGTGAAATAAGCTATTTATTTTATAAGAAGGTTTATGGAACGGGCCTTAATTTTTTTTAAGTTTAGAAGAACTAATGCGGATTTGAGACTGGAGACTACCATGAACTAAAAGTATGTGTCAGTCATCCAAAACTATGACTACCTTACAGTAATACAGTTCAAAAGTACACCCCTAGAAAAATGATAATTTTTCAGTGCCGAGCGGGCACCACGTGATATCCACCCGACAGGTAGACCATTGCTTTGCATCATAATCATAGAAGTTATTTATAAAAAAAAAATTATTTTAGGCCTAAAAAAGCAGGAGCTGAAAATTGTACTACTCCAGTAGTTATAGTACTACAAATTAACACTTTGACACACAGACTAGAGGTCATTGTAGTTAAATAATACTCCTATAAAGATATGAAAGATCTGCACATGATCAATGGATAATCAACACCGAACAAAATGGTGAGCTTCCTGATCTTGCTCTTATTCTTCTTGTTGCCCGCAGGGATTGAAGCCGGAGCACACGAACGGGATCGCGATCGCGACAATGAGTGCATGCCGAAGAGGTGCGGAGACGAGGGCCCGGACATCCGGTTCCCGTTCTGGCTAAAGGATCATCAACCGGAACGTTGTGGCTATGGGCCTGGCTTTGCTCTAACCTGCTCTCACAATAACAAAACACTGGTCGATATCGCTTTTTCTGCCAGGGCAGTGGTCCAAGAAATATATTACTACGAACAGTACATATCATACGAGTTCTCCGGTTGTGTTCCGCCGCATGAAAAAAACCAGAGCTCAATAACAAACACCTCTCCCTTTACCCAAACCAGCAGCGGGGAGTACTGGTACCACGTATTCAGTTGTCCCAACCAACTACCGGTACCAATTTCCTCCGGTCCCAACTCCTCCATGGTGGATCATGATGATGATTTTTTGGATTATTATTATCAAATTTATGATACTACTAATTATTATTATTATGATTATTACGGATATGTTCCACTCCCACCATGCGTTAGCCGTCCAGGTCACAATCTCTACTTGCTGGATTCGGATTTGAAGATCAGTCAAGCCCTGTTGAATTGCACAAAGATGTATGGCCTTCAATCAGATCCAACGTCCAGGGCATCCTGGTCCCAACCGGACTGTTCGAAATGTGAAGTAGGAGGCAAGTATTGCAGATTGATCAGTAGCAGCAATAACAGCAAGAAGCATGAAACTGAGTGCTTTGACATCCCGAATCAGCCACCTAGAGGTACTTACTTCTCATCATCTCATCCTAATTCAGAAGAAAAGGAAGAATGTTTAGCTAGTTCACTTTTGCTCTGTCAATCGCTTTCGTTTTATTTGCCTTCTGGGTTTTAGATCATCGATGCTTGTTAAACACTGCTAGTATATTAATTCCTACAATGGCAAAATTTAATTGACTACCTTCTTCAACCGATCGAAAAGAAATGGGCTGTATGTGAGTATCAGCCTCTATTGACCTGAGATAGCTTGGGTCAAGGCAACTTCATGGAAAAAAAATTAAAAGTTGTTTTGATTTTATGTATTCCCCTGTATGATAAACTGACTAGTGTTTTCTATATGATCTTTATATATACAGGTGAACCACCAAAAAAAGAAACGAAAAGCCCACTTGCTAAAGGTGAATTGTCTGATATTGAATAAGTTATTCTCTTTCTCTACATTCCCTTTGTACTAATTTGGTTGTTTATACTTGCAGCTCTGATCCCACCTGGCCTTTTTCTTTTTGGTGTACTTGTCATAGCTACATACTTCATCCGCAGATCAAAAAATAGGAGTATAAAGAGAGAGGATCAAGTAAAGGTTGAAAGATTCTTAGAAAACTACAGGGTTCTCAAGCCTACAAGATACACATATGCTGAGATTAAGAAAATTACTCGTAACTTCAAGGACAAATTAGGCCAAGGAGGTTATGGAACGGTTTACAAGGGGGAGCTTCCCAATGGTGTTCCCATTGCAGCCAAGATCCTCAACAACTTCACAGGAAATGGCGACGACTTCATAAACGAAGTGGGAACGATCGGTACGATCCACCACATCAATGTGGTTCGCTTGGTCGGATATTGTGCTGATGGGTATAAAAAAGCTCTTGTTTACGAGTACTTGCCGAATGATTCTCTCGACAAGTACATATCATCTCATCGTTACAGATGTTTACTTGGTTGGGAGAAGCTTCAAGATATTGCTATAGGAATAGCCAAAGGAATTGAATATCTTCACCAGGGGTGTGATCAAACAATCCTCCACTTCGATATTAAGCCTCATAACATCTTGTTGGACAAAAAATTTATTCCAAAAATCTCTGATTTTGGGCTAGCCAAGTTATGCTCAAAAGAACAAAGCGTTGTGTCCATGACAGCTGCTAGGGGTACTGTGGGTTATATTGCTCCAGAAGTGTTCTCCAGGAACTTCGGCCGTGTGTCTCACAAATCAGATGTCTACAGCTTTGGAATGTTGTTGCTTGAAATAGTGGGAGGCAGGAACAAGAATGTCGATGATCATACAGAAGAAAATAGCGATGAAGCTTACTTTCCTGAATGGATTTATAAACGTTTAAATCGCGAAGCAGTAAGGGACAATGGAGCTGAGGTTGGAAGAGATGCCAAGATTATTAAGAAGCTAACGGTTGTAGGACTTTGGTGCATCCAATGGTGCCCAGGGGCCAGGCCCTCAATGGAAGCTGTAGTTCAAATGCTTGAAGGTGATGGAAAGACTTTGGCCATGCCCCCTAATCCCTCTTCCACCACCAATCCATCAGTTACAAGGGGGAGCATCGATGGAAGGCCTTTCAGTAGCGTGTTAGAAATCATTTCTGAATCTGAATCCGATTGAGAGAAACAAAATCGGTGTTGCTTAATTGTATGGAGTTTTTAGGAGAGTCACCAACCCAATAAGCTTCATAAAATAGAAGTTTGTTATCATCTACTATTACAGCCTTGTAACTATGCTATTTACGAGAGCAATTTGAATAAACTAGGAATTGCTTGTTTGAGTTTCTAGGAGAGTCTAACCATTCTCAATGGTGTATGTATAACTTCGCTTTGCTGTTTATTTGTGCATCGCTTTGTTTTGTTTTTGCAAGTTAATAAAGTGTACTTCATAGGAAGGAGAAATTTTCCAGTGCCGGGTGGGTATCACGTGGTGCCCGCTCGGCACATCCGAGCCGTCCAGTGCGATTTTGGATGGCTCGGATTTGGAGAGAGAAAAATGAGAGAGAAAAAAGAGGGGTGAGAGGAGAGAGAATATTTCAATCTGAGCTGTCTAAAAATGCATCGGACGGCTCAGGAGTGCCAAGCAGGCACCACGTGAGATATACCCCCTCGGCACTGAAAAATTTCTCCATAGGACGAAGCTGCAATTTACTGCTCTAAATAAAGCACTTGCAAGTAAAGCGCCTCAACCATGATTATTGATTAGTGTTCCAGTACTTCCAACTTTTTCTAGACATTATGGTTTCGTTCTTATTTGAATTTTTTTCGCGTTTGTTAGTTTTGCGCTAAACTTTTGCGACTTATTCATTTCTTAACGAGACGAATCGGGAAAGTAAATTTTTTTTACTTTTACCCAAATATTTTAGGAAATAACCACTTTTAAGTTTTAAAAAAAAAGTCGATTTTTTTTGCTAGAAAATGGTTATTTCTCAAAATATTTGGGCAAAAGTAAAATTTTTTAGTTTTTCAATTCGTCTTAAATAAGTTACAAAAGTTTAGTACAAAACTAACAAACGTGAAAAAAATTCAAATAAGGACAACCAAAAAAATTGGAAAATTAAAGTTGTTAGAATGCTGGAATAGAATACACTTGTAAATTTACCGAAAATTGAATGTACAGACGAAATCTAAAAAATGTACAGCTCAGTATATGCATTAGTAAAACAAACTTTACACCTGAATGACATCCGGTGTGCATAAAATTATCGTTAATGATACACCCACCACACGCGTGTGGGGCCCACTCCGGGCCCCGTACGGATGATCCGAGCCGCTCAATAATTTCAAAAATAAAAAAAACCGAGTGGGCCTACACGGAAATCGTCTCAATCTGATATGTATAGATGCTCGATCCAAACTTTCAAAAATCAAATGATCCGAACCGTTCACAAATGAAAGATTGAAACGAACACCTACACATAAAGGACTGAGATGGTTTAGCGTTGGCCCACTTGGTTTTTTTTTTTTTAAATTATTGAGCGGTGGGTGTATCATCTCTCAAAAAGATTTGGCCATGGCACAAGCCTTCCTAGACAACTTCATAGCAATAACTTAGGTTTGTTTTGGATTAAAAAAAAAAAGGTTTAACTTTTTTATTTGTCTTTAATCAAAAAAAAATTCCGCATTTACTAGTTTTGCATCAAACTTTCGTGACTTATCAAAAAAGTAAGAAAAATTTGAGCGAAACTCATAATTTTTTTATAAAGACGAAAATTCGATCTATTTTATTTTATTTTTTCGATTCCTCTCGTCGAGACTAATCAATAAGTCACAAAATTTTGATGCAAAACTAACAAATACAAATTTTTTTTGAATAAAGACAATCAAAAATCATTTTGATTTTTTTTAAATCCAAAATAAGCCTTAGCAAAGGCGGCGGGAGGGGGGCTTTCCTTTCCTCTCCTCTCCTCCCGTGCTTTCTCTCTATTGGTTTGATCGGAGATCTATCTCCTCCTTTCATCGTCCTCCACCCTCGCCCTACCCTTAGGCCTCTGGCTGCCTAGACCCTCTCGTCTTCTCCACCGCCATCTCCATCACGTAGTTGTCGGTGTTCGTCACTGAGATGTGTCTCCGGCCGGTTTGTGGATTAGCTTGCAGATGTGGTGCCAGAGTCCAAAATCGATAAGGGCATTTACGAAGCGTCCAAAATCGCTTTAGAAATTTTCTTAAGCAATTTTGGACACTTCGTAAACGCTCTTATCGTTGTCGGATGAAGCTGATTTTTTGCAGGAACCTTAAGCAAAATATATTGAACAAAATGAGCGACTCCGATTAGTTTTGTTGGACTCGAGACGGGCCCAAACGCGTGCTGTACGCGCTGTCTGTGTCCCAATTGCTGTACTAGTAGCATTTCTGATAACATAATGCGGTGGACATTTCGATCATGTTCATTTTGAAATTTGGATTTGGGATTCTCTTTTTGCAATAAATTTTTTCTAATTATTATTTTCATTTCTCTATCTATCCCTCTCCACTTATTACCCAAAATCCCAAATCGAACATTTTTTTCAAGTCTGCAGTCGTTTATGATAGGAAATTTTGTGCGCTGTTTCCAACCAATATACAGGTTGGCTTCAATTAAGCCACATCCTCTCTCCCTTTTTTCTTTTGAATTTTTATTAGGTTTGTATTTAATTTTATAAACAAAAATTGATAATAAAAAAGTCATAGCCATAATGTAGCAAAGTAGCGTGCCAGTCTTATCCATTTTGATAACTATTAGTAGTAGATTGTTTACCACCAAGTCATTTAAAAACTTGAGCTGTTAGAAAAATGAGCAACTTTATTATTTATGTTCTTGACAAGCTATCTTCGAGAAGAGAGTTAAATACATGTAAATTTCAATAATTAGGTTGACGGTGATGTTCAAACACATGATCTATTGCCTAAGCTAATACTGTATTAGATTGTTTATCATCTAAACCCATAAGCTGTTTGAAAGAGGGACAATTTTACTAATGCAAACCATAAATTGAATTCATTATAGTATGATTTATTCATATTCTCACCAATAACAGTCTATAGAAAAATCAGGTCATGTCCATGATATGATCTACTCATATGTCCGTGTCTTTTCCAGTAGACTTGTAATGTGGGCCTTGACTTCTATAGAAAAATCAGGTCATGTCCATGATATGATCTACTCATATGCAGGGCTGTAAATGAATTGAGCTGTTCGTGAACTGTTCGAGGCTCAACTCGGTAAAGGCTCGTTCGAGTTTGATTCGTCTACTAAATGAACAGAATCTGAACCTCAATTTTAGGCTCGTTTCATAAACGAGCCGAACATGAACGCAACAGTATTCGGCTCGATTAAGCTCGCGAACCTGGAGTATATGTGTATCATGGAGATTTTATATAGTTATATAGTGAAAATTTTAAAACTTGTACAAGTCTAAACGTTTACAATTACTAAAAATTTACTTATGTATATGTTTTTATCATTTTATATGTATATGAACATATTTATGTACATTATAAAAAATTTATTTGCAGTTTTAGACCTATATGAGAGTATAAAAATATGATATTATTGGATCTTTAAGACTCGTAAACAAGCTCGAGTTCGACCCAAACCTAGGTAAGCTCGGTTTGAGTTTGGCTCGTCATAATTTTCATTGAGTTCTGCTCAAGCTCGAGTTCGCTAAAAAACTTAATGAACGAATCTGAACATTCTAATATTCGGCTCGATTCAGCTCGTTTACAGCCCTGCTCATATGTCCGTGTCCGTTCCGATAGACTTGTAATATGGGCCTTGACTTCTATAGAAAAATCAAGTCATGTCCATGATATGATCTACTCATATGTCCGTGTCCGTTCCGGTAGACTTGCAATGTGGGCCTTGACTTCTATAGAAAAATCTTGTCATGTTCTTATTGGTAGTTCATAAAGCAACAAAGACTTGTGGAAGAAGAGTCTTTTCTTCTCCGGTCTTTCTGCATAACTATGTGGGCCAGACTGCATAACTATGTGGGCCAGACTTGATCGTTAAAAAATTCTTGTCGGCCATGTTTCTAGGATGAGCCCTGCTATGGATACACTCTTTCGTGTACACTAGTGTACACTGCCTATGGAATTCATTTAGAGGTTACACACAAATGATCGGATTTATTCAATTTTTTTAAAACATTGCTTTCAACATTTCTGGAAAAAATTAGCTCCAACAAATATCAGTAAAAGTTTGATCGATTCTATGTCCAATTTTCTATCAGTAAATCGAACGTAGAATCGATCAAACATTTACCGATATCCGAATGAGCTGATTTTTTACAGGGATGCTTAAAAAATGTTTTAAAAAAATTGAGCGGCTCCAATCATTCGTGTGAGATCCCTAACGGCCTGTTTGGATGGCGGAGAAGAAGGTGGATTTGTGAGGCGGCCGGATTTGTAGTCCTGGTCCCACCTAAATCCGGTGTTTGGTTGAGTTTTGAGGGGGCCGGAGATAAACACTGTAGCGGATTCAAATCCACCTGGAGGTGGATTTGTGAAGCGGAGGTCAGACCCCAGCGTTGGCAAATCCGGGGGTTTTCGGACGGTTTTGCCCCTCCAAATCCCCCTATCGAACCAGGGGGATTTCGTTTTTGTTTTCTCAAACGATTTGATTTCGTTTTCTGAAAACCAAACCAACAAAGAGAGGAGAGAAAGAGAGAGAAGAGAGGAGGTCGGCGATCGATATTTCTGGTGACTCCATCTTGACCTCCTTGATCGATTTGTGGAAAACAAGACCACAGAGAGAGATCACCTACTCGATCGATGCAAAATGAGAGAGAGAGAGAGAGACAGACTTACGGCTGGAGAAGACGAGTGGTGATGATCGGCGTCGACTGGAGAAGACGGCAGAGGATGGGGTTGTGCGTGGGCCGTGGGTGAATGCAGTGGATGGGGTGGGTAAATAGGGTAGGGGCGTGGGTAAATGGGGTTGGGGGACTGTGTATCTCTATTTACGTATACATATACATACATATATAAAAGGGAAATGATTTTGCAATTAAAATGACTTTTAAAATGCAATTATTGTAAATATATATATATATGATAATAATAATAATAATAATAATAATAAATACAATTTTGGGGTTGGGAAATTAAGCAATGATAATTATATTGCAATTATTTGTATTTTAAACATTAAATTTATACACAAGGGCAATTAAGTCATTTGACATTTTATGTCATCATATCCAACTTCCAAATCCTCATTCTCAAACAATCATCCAAACACCTCATTATAAATCCACCCTCCTTACGAGGTGGGGCCACCCTTCTTAACATATCACCCCTCATTACATATCCACTTTCAAATCCACCCTCATTCTATATCCACCCAAAATAAATCCTCCATCCAAACGGACCATAAGTGAGTCCCATCGTAGGCGGTGTATATTTACTATACACCAAATGGTGTACTCACATAGTTGATTGTTCTACGACTCCATACTCCATAAAGCAACTTAGTAAAGTCATGTGTCATTGTATCATAATCACATAGACTCAGCAAACTCAAATGTCATTAACGTGGAACTTGACTCATTAAAATGAAAGTCATTATAGGTATTGGATTGAGCTGTGTTTTTGAGAGAGCATTTGAAAAAATATTTTATATTTAATGAACGGCTCGGATCATTTTGTATGAGACCTATAGTGGGTCCCACATCATAATTTGTGCACAAAATATGTGCACAGTATCTATGTAGTTAAGCTCTTTCACAAGTAGAAGTAGAAATCCCAACTGCATAGATATTGTGCACATATTTAGTGCAGAGATCATGTTGTGAGGCTCACTACGGGTATTACAGAAAAAATTCTAGTCGTTCAATAAATTTTAAATTTTTTTGAAAGGCCTTCAGAAAAAATCAGCTCAATCCAATACCTATAGCCTATAGGTGCTCAATCTAATCATTTAACTTTTTATTCAGATTTCAAGATCCTGTAATTAGAATGCGATTGGATCTAGCACCTATGGGTATTGGATTGAACTGAGTTTTCACGAGAGCCCTTGAAAAAATATTTTATATTTAATGAACGGTTTAGATCATTTCTGTGGGCCCCGCATCATAATCTGTGCACAATATCTGTGTACTTGTGTGGGTAAATCTTGGTAGTCTCATCACTGACCCCAAACAACTCTGCTATAGGTACCGATGGTCACGCGGGACCCACTACGGGTCCCGCAAGCGAAATCTGAGTTGTTCAATAATTTTAAAACAAAAAACCGAGTGGACATCGCGAAAAATCAATTCAATCCAATATGTGTAGGTACTCGATCCAATCTTCCCATTTTTTTTCGATTTTTCAAAAGTAGGGAAGATTGGATCAAGCACCTACACATATCAGATTGAGCTGATTTTTCGCGATATCCACTCGGTTTTTGTTTTAAAATTATTGAACGGCTCGAATTTTCCTTGCGGGACCCGTAACGGACCCCGCGTGGCCGTCGGTACCCTGTCGGTATGAGAACTGTCAGTCCCTTTAGCTTTTCTAGAATTTGTCACTGCTTACCTCAATTGACTTCGAAATTCGAAATTCGAACAGTGAACTCATCTGCTTACCCCAATCGACTTTTAACAGTAGGAAAAGAATTCATTACACATCCCCTTTGGATTTCACTGTGTGCTCGTGGATTCGAGTATTTATTTTGTTTGGATTAGTACGCAACTAATCTCTTCGTGAATTTTGCTGCGTCATCTTAGGAGAGAGCTGTTTACCCTAACCTTATCTGAACAGTATTGTACAAAGCTACAAAACACTAACGAACTGTTACGCAATCGAAACTACTCGGAAGCTCGCTCACAAGGAAGAATACCACTGCATTTCGATAACGAGGCATTCTATTAGTATCAGAGGCTCGAGTTCCCATTCAAGAGCTTTGTAGCTGGTAGCTCCGATCCAACGGAGTGTTGTGTCTCACTAGTTCGCTTATACTAATTTTGTAACGCCTCAAGCAAATCACTGGCCTAGTACCTTGATTTTGATCCACAAGCTACACCACATGGCCCAAAAGCTTAAGCCCAAGATACTAGTAGAAGCCGACAAAGTTTGTTATATGTCCAAGATCATTCATGTAGACTTTTAATGTGGGATGGGGTATTACAAATTTGACTCCCAAATCCATTAGCATAGATCACGCTGCAGTGGGTGGAACCACGATTCTTACCTAGGGTGCCCACTGCCCAAAATCGAGAGATAAAATTTCTACCTTTGTTGTTATTGGCATACAGCTAAAGATTTTACTAACCAATTTTTGGTTCAACTATAACAGAAACAATTGCATGCACTGTTAAAATTTCCAGATAAGTAAACCTAATGCATAAAGAAACACACAAATACGAACAACATCGCAGTAGTTTTTTGTTATTTCCATCGTACGCCAAAATCATTCACAAAGCCCCAAAAACCGGCTCTTGGCCAAACGATGTGCTACCCAGCTACCAATCAAAACTTTATTTAAAAGGAAAATTTTACAAATGGTCCCTTTACTTTGCCTGAATTTTCATTTTCAATAATTAGGTTGACGGTGATGTTCAAACACATGATCTATTGCCTAAGCTAATACTGTATTAGATTGTTTATCATCTAAACACTTAAGCTGTTTGAAAGAGGGACAATTTTACTAATGCAAACCATAAATTGAATTCATTATAGTATGATTTATTCATATTCTCACCAATAACAGTCTATAGAAAAATCAGGTCATGTCCATGATATGATCTACTCATATGTCCGTGTCCGTTCCGGTAGACTTGTAATGTGGGCCTTGACTTCTATAGAAAAATCAGGTCATGTCCATGATATGATCTACTCATATGTCCGTGTCTTTTCCGAAAGACTTGTAATATGGGCCTTGACTTCTATAGAAAAATCAGGTCATGTCCATGATATGATCTACTCATATGTCTGTGTCCGTTCCGATAGACTTGTATTATGGGTCTTGACTTCTATAGAAAAATCAGGTCATGTCCATGATATGATCTACTCATATGTCCGTGTCCGTTCCGATAGACTTGTAATATGGGTCTTGACTTCTATAGAAAAATCAGGTCATGTCCATGATATGATGTACTCATATGTCCGTGTCCGTTCCGGTAGACTTGTAATGTGGGCCTTGACTTCTATAGAAAAATCTTGTCATGTTCTTATTGGTAGTCCATAAAGCAACAAAGACTTGTGGAAGAAGAGTCTTTTCTTCTCCGGTCTTTCTGCATAACTATGTGGGCCAGACTGCATAACTATGTGGGCCAAACTTGATCGTTCAAAAAATCTTGTCGGCCATGTTTCTAGGATGAGCCCTGCTATGGATACACTCTTTCATGTACGCTACTGTACATTGCCTATGGAATTCATTTAGAGGTTCCACACAAATGATCGGATTTATTCAATTTTTTTAAAACATTACTTTCAACATTTCTGTAAAAAATTAACTCCAACAAATATCAGTAAAAGCTTGATCGATTCTATGTCCAATTTTCTATCAGTAAATCGAACGTAGAATCGATCAAACATTTACTACCCAATTTTTGGTTCAACTATAACAGAAACAATTGCATGCACTGTTAAAATTTCCAGATAAGTAAACCTAATGCATAAAGAAACACACAAATACGAACAACATCGCGGTAGTTTTTTGTTATTTCCATCGTACGCCAAAATCATTCACAAAGCCCCAAAAACCGGTTCTTGGCCAAACGATGTGCTACCCAGGGACCCGGGGGCTCTACTGCGCCTCTTGGGCAGCAGCCCCTACCCAGTACCAAAAACGGCGCCGTTTTGAGGGGAAAAAAAATCGTTGCATTCCATTTGCAATCCTATGGAGCAGAAACGTGATTATGAGAGCTTTAGAGATAAAATTTGATTATGTCTCTTTAGAATAATATGATCAGAACAATAAGATCTTCACACCCATTCAAACGGATTAAAAATTCAGTAAGTCTAAGGGTACAGCAGTTAAGTACAGATTTTGGGTACAGATTTTTTGTGGGGCCCACTATGGGTTCCACACAAATGATCCGAGTCGTTCATTAAATGTAAAACAGTTTTTCAAGGGCCCCCGCGAAAAATTAGTTCAATCTGATACTTATAAATGCTCAATCCAATTATATAACGTTTCATTATCCGGGAATCTAAATCAAAAGTTAGATGATTGAATTGAGCATCTATAAGTATCGGATTGAACTGATTTTTTGCGGGGGCCCTTGAAAAACTGTTTTACATTTAATGAACGACTCGGATCATTTGTGTGGGACCCATAGTGGGCCCCACAAAAAATCTGTACCCAAAATCTGTACCTAACTGCTGTACCCTTAGACTTACTGTTAAAAATTGGAGCACTTAATTTTTTAACCGTATTTTTTAATATATAAACAGTCTCAAAAAATTAATTGCTCAAATTTTCACTCCGTTTAAATCAGTGCAAAGATCTTGTTATTCTGATCATATTATTCTAAAGGGTCGTAATTTATTTTTATCTCTAGGGTTCTCATATTAAGTATATGCTTTTTATTTAGGACTCTGAGGAGCAGAAATGTGATTATTAGAGCCATATAAACAAAAATAAATTACCGGATTCAGATTATCGGATCGACGTTATCGGATTCGGATTACCGGAACGACGTTATCGGCAGTCAGCATGGCAGTCGCGAGACCACCTGTGCTTGTCCCCGCAACCACGTCGAATTAATCTGCAATTCTTGCATCCTTGCCGTCTAGTTTCTGCATGAGGGAAAGCACAACTTCAATCTGAACTTATTAAATACTAGGAATTGCCCGTGCCTGAAGGCACGGCGCATTTCGTTTTGAACACAACTAAAATGAACTACCGTTAACTTCTAAGCTCAGTTTTTATTCATAATCACATTACTCTCAAATCAATATCTCATTCATGCATTCTGTCATACAGGTTGGTTATCCATTAGACCAAATTTTAAGCAATAGCCTAGCTTAACTCACAACTGAACAACCATTACAGAATTCATTTCAACAAATATTACTAAAACGCTACTTTCCTCCTCAATCCTTTTACTTTATTTCCGAAAGAAAAACCATGTACAAACACATGGGTCATCCAATTTAATGAAGCAAAGTAAAGAAAGGTAGTATCGTTTTTCCTTCTAAGGAACACGACATAAACATAGCAATTGATGAAGCTGAAGCCAATTCTACGAAAGAAGCAAAATAAAAAAAGAGAACTGAACCAGCTTCCAAGGCGTAAGAACCAGAGCCAGAGGCATAGAAAGTGGTTGCATTTGATCACACACCTATAAAAATGATCCACCGGTATAGGTAGTAGAGTCAAAGATTTGGAGAATTTCAATTATCCTTCTTGTGGCTCCCCCTTAGTCACTGTATCAACAACAAATGAAAGTTAGAGAAGAAGCCTAAGCACGGGAATAACTAACTCCCTATATGCTTCATTTGTGATAAAAAGTAGTGACAAAAAGCATGTAAAAAAATTTAAAAACTTGGCAAAGCTTAATTCTCCGGTTAACCAATGCCTAAAGGCACGACGCAAGGTAATCTTAATTCTCCAGTTAATCACTCATGAAAAAATGAACGCCACCAGGTTTCTTCAATTGCTGGTAACAACAACCAATGGCACAAGCCAACCACTTGTTCATTGCATTCATGTACAAAATAATTCGCTCAAATCCCAATAAATAAAATCCATATAACAAAGAGAGTCATGGTAGGCTAACATAATTTCTCCATGTATAAACAAAAAATACTCACTCTATTGACTACAACCTTCCCAGACAATTAACAATAAAAGGAAAGAATTGAAACAGATGGAGTGATTGTAGCTTTAATTGTGCTCCAAATTGCATGCACCTGGAATTCAACCTAATGAACTACCGTTAGCAATAGCATTTTGCAAATGTGAATATAAGAAGTTGAAAATACATGTACACACACAAAATGCCTCTTCCCCTTAAGGTTCCTTGCACCGAGGAAAAAACAACTTTCAACCTAATTTTCACATTATACCCCATAGTGGTAAATCAATGTTTAAAAAGCATGCAATGCAGTTGAATGCGAAAGACAAAAAAAGTCATGCATCACATTCATGTTGCATAACTTCATTTTTTAGCACACTATATCCAACTCGACTCCTTCCAACATCCCCCAATTATAAACCCTTGTGAATTGCCCAAACCTATTACCATTTACAGCCTAATCTCGCACTACACATCTCAGCCCTCTACAGTCTCCCCTTTTGAAGCCAACAATCAAAAATTAACTTTGTACAAAAGCATCAGATTCATGTTGCAGGACTTTATTTTATAGCACCTCAATCTAACATACTAATGAACCCTACAAATCAAATTTGCACAAACCCGTTACCATTTGCAGCATTATCCATACTACACACCCATTCCCTCTCCCTTAAAGCCAACAATCAAACAATGGAAGCAATAAATATTAACTTTAAGTAACGTATGAACCCAACTTTGAACCATTCTCCCAAACAAACACTACATCTTCTCCTAGAATTTCCGTTTTTGAATAGGCTTCAAACATGATCCATCGAATCAATTTCAGGAAATGAACTTCAGACAAATAAAATAGGAAACTGAAGTAACTAAATTGGTTTCCTACTCAAATAAGTACACCAGCTAGTGTTATGCATTTAACAACATAAAAGCAAATCTAAGCACGGTCAGTGCTCTACTATTTAACAGCATAAGTATAAATATAAGCACACCCGCCCGTTGCCTCCCATAATAAGGGAATACTTACGGACCTGAAGCCACGCAATTTGACGTACATGAGTGGTATTTCTGCACAAACATAAAAATAAATAAACTAAGTCGGGCTTATGTGTGCTAAAAATTGATTGCATATATATAAATAAAAAAAAGGAGCATTTATGATGCAAAATCACACGTCTTAGGCCAAATAAGGTGTTCCAAAAGATTAAGTATTAGAGACTGAAAATAGCTCCAGCAAGGCTCTCGGGTACAACTCTAGGAATTGTCCGTGCCTCTAGGCACAATGCTACACATTCTGAAAACAACTAAACAATATCACCGTTTCCTCCTATTGACCAACGATCTCGACTTCATCATGTAGTAAGTAGATTTAGTGTACATTTCCTTGAAAAAATTCAGAGTGTTTCCAATGTATTCAGATGTATGTTTGACTGTGATTCTATGGTTTATAAGCACCAATATCATATTCCAGCCTCTAATTGCAACATCCAAACCTCTGATTCTATGGTCTTCTGACCTTCATGCAAGCAATCTTCTTTTTTCACTAAGCTTGAAGTGAGTCCACCCAATCTGCAAGCAAAGACAGGATTAGATGCAAACAGATATACAGATATTCAGTTGCAACATCATACATTCCATTTGGGATGACAGAGAATTGGTGTGCGCTGTCTAATAGCTCCAAATGCCTGATATCTGAATGTTGTCAAAATAACATTCCTTATATTCGTTTGCATATTAAAATTTTAGGTAATTATCTACTCTTCTTACATTTTGTGCTCCTAAGAGTAATGAAGGGATGTGAGCAGAGACGAAACCAAGTTTGGCCCCCACGTTCCATCCCTGGGTGAGCCATGGCAAAAGACAGCAAATGGATAGGGAAATTCAACCCCAACCCAGAATAATTTGTCATGCACTTGTGCAAATCATGATATCTGTTAGGGGTCAACCCTAACCTAGAAGGGATATCTGATATCGATCAGAAGGGACCCCTAATTTGGATAGCAAGGTGGCTTTAGCTAACCACTCACACACGATAGCTCAGGACAAAAGGGAAGTCAATATTCCATGCTCGTACTCCCCAAACAAATGCTGTTATCAACATACCAACACCAATACGTAATCAAACATACCCAATATACCCAATAAACTAACTGAGCCATACTAATAAGTCAATTATACAAACCTTATAGCATTCAAGTATGCATAGACAATCATTCAAAAAAGGGGGACATAATTGTGGAACGTAGATAGAACACGAACACACTTACTTGGCATTCAGGTTGAGACAATGGTAGTAAAGGGCCAACAGAGGTAACAGAGGGCGATTCAGTGGAAAGCCTAGACGAAGCCACAAGCATCGTTTAGAAAACAAAAAAAAAAAGTTGGGCAAAGTACGAATTACCTCCCTATGGTTTGACGGTTTTGCAGATGACCTCCCTGTGTTTAACTAATGACCACTTTGCCTCCCTAAGGTTTTGGAGTAAAGTGCAACAGTTAAATATTCCGTCCAAAATAACAGCATGTATCACTCACGCGCCCCTATGGCGTTTATGACTGAAAAACTGAACTTTCCCCCAAAAGCAATGTGATAGAAAGACAAAAACACCCTTAGGTTCTTCTTCTTCCCCAAACTTCCACGAACCCCTAAATTAACCACCCAACTACTCCGGCCATCACCAGTCCTACAAATTCTGCCAAGCAAACCCACACACAAATTATCGTTGCGCGCGCACACACATATATATGAGAGAGAGAGAGAGAGGGAGAGGGAAAGAGAGAGTGAGTGAGTTGGTGTGCGTGTTATTCGTGTGAGAGGAAGATGGGGAGATCTTTTGAGAAAATTACAATGGCAGGAGGATCCCATTACTACCATCACCAGCCACTAATTCCATTTTCCTTCATCAAATTTCATAACGACGGTACTCTTCGTAGTATGATCACATGGTCGATGGGGAATCGTCTTCGTCCGAGTCTGAATCATGCAGGAGCTGTTCGGTTGGAGGTAAGATCAAAGGCCCCCACTTCCACAAATTGTAAATAATTCAAGAAATTCACCAATACCCAAAAAAAAAAAAAAAAAACCTAAGAAAACAGAGAGATGGGTTTGGCAGCACTTTGAAATCGGTGATCATGTTCAACTCTGGGAATCTCCATAATCGGAGTGAACTTGTAAGATTACAACGAAAATTTCAAATACCCTGGTCGATGATCATGCTCGATTGTGCCGGCGACGGTGGGGGAAGTGCAGTGACGGTGGCAAGTGGGGGTGTGAGTAGGAGAGAGAAATTAAAAAGGTGGGGGTTTGGAAAGTTCTACCAGGTAGTAAAATACAAGGGTACTAAAGTCATTTAACATTTTCCGTTAACGGAGTTAGAGTTGCATTTTACTCCAAAACCTTAGGGAGGCAAAGTGGTCATTAGTTAAACACAGGGAGGTCATCCGCAAAACCGTCAAACCATAGGGAGGTAATCCATACTTTGCCCAAAAAAGTTTATATCTTGTAGCACGACTAACTGATTTTACCAGCTAGGCTAGGTTAAATTAACAATAACATAAGTATAAAGGCAATCACACTGACCTTTGAATTTCGTTGAAATTTAGTTGCGAAGCTGATCAGCAATCATCTGCATTTGATGGAATTCATTCAAAACAAAATAGAATCGCAAACCAAAGAAGGCAAATTTAATGTGAAACAGTGTGTAAGCAAACCAAAGTTCAAGTTCAATACAGGGCATAAGGGAAAAACTACCATCACAATTCCATACCACTCCATTTGTCACATTTTCCAAGTTTTCCTAAAAAAAAAGTAGAGAAACAAAGTTTGATTGAGTAATTTAAACAAACACTTGGTGGGCAACACAAATACAGAGTCCTCCAAGTTTGATTTGAGTAATAGAGTCGGGGGGGAATACTCACAGATAATCATTTTATCCCCAACAGAATAGTCACCTCCTCAGCTCCTCTTCCCGCCTCTAACACAACCAACCAACTATTGTTACCTGGATGTTTTTGGATGAAAAACATTCATGACAATAAAACCCTATACATGTATAATATTTCATAAAGCTAGCCAAACTAAAAGAGACCGTAACTCTTACATGCGTTCGGGACGTCGCCAAACTAAAAGAGACCCACAACGGTGGGTCATGGAGTACATTGACTTTGGCGGGTCATGGAGTATGTTGACTTGGGCGTCAATGCTGCCACTTAATCATGCCTGAAAGCAATTCACGCTCAATTTTTTTTCGTTTCATAGCAAATCCCCAAACCCATTAATCAATGGAGATAAAAAAACAGGACCGAATCAAGCATACAAAATTGAATCAAATCACACACAAAAAACATAGAAAACTGAAATCGGACAAAAGTTTTTACCACCACAATAAAACAGATAGTATTCCATTAAACAAAAGAAGGCCATGAGAATTTAAATGAAAAGAAAGCAATAAACCCCTTTGACCACCACAAAAACAAAAAAACCTTTTGTAAAAAAAAACAAAAAACTTTAAGCACCGGTAGAAATTTGAAGGAGCACTGGTCGTCGACGTCAAATTAAGTTGGGAGGCGGAGGAATTTCGCCGAAGTAGAGAGAGAGAGAAGAGAACGTCGGGTGGAGAGAGAGAGAGTGCATGCGTGAGGAGATGGAGAGAGAGAGAGACGAATCAGAAAATAAATTGTAGAGAGAGAGAGAGGATGGGGAGATTCTTACCCCAGAGAGAGAAGGAAGCCGGGGAGGGAGATGACGAAACCGTCATTGTCGGGGAAGGCGGTGGAGAGCTCGGCGATGATGAGGGCTTCTGGGATGCTCCAGATGAAGGGGAAGAAGAGGAAGCTCGGCGGCCACGAAAGGGTACTCTCGCTGGCTTGGACTTGGACGTCGTCTTGAGAGAGAGAGAGAGAGAGAGTGAGAGAGAAAAGGGTGAAAGTAGGAGAGAGAAGGTGTATATTGGAGTCCTAAAGTGCAGTTCAAATTTGAACGAAGATTACCCTGGAGCTCTATTCACCAAAAGGCCATTGAAGTTATAAGCCCTAGGATTGCACAATATTTACGAAACATGCCATCCAAAAGTTAGTTTGTGAGAGGGATAGAATTAGGCCGTTGGATTTATAGGAATGAAGGGTTGAGATTTGTTTGGGGAAGAATATTATATTAAAAAAAACCCCTCCCTTGTTATATGGACTAGCAATTAAGCACAAAAACAAAGCATACTAATTTGAAAAGTGGACTGAAAATATGATACAGAAAGAGAACATTGTACAACGGTACAACGAATCCTTGAATGCCCCAAAATACAGGTTTCGTAAGCTCACCTACGAGTGCACCAAAACACAGTTTGCTCCAGCCTCCAAACAGACCCCCACATTAATGTCTAACGGTACAATAAGCCATCTACATATACATACATAGATACATCATACATACATAGTTCATTCAGTCGATCCCTGTCAAGTTTTACAGAATAAAACTGAATGAATTGATCAAGCTCTTATCGATATCCAAATTAGTTTTTTTTTTTTCACAAAAATCCTTAAAAACATGTTTTCGACAAATTGAACGACTCCGATTGTTAGTGTGAGGCTCTAATTTATTGGGTGTCATTTTAGATATCAAAAAAGGTGTGAGCGGAACCTGACCCATATATATATATATTTGTGTTTCGGTTTGATTTCCTATTTCCAGTAGACATATTTACACTCTGCTCAACAGTACCTGTGGGAGAAAAAAAAATTCAAAAAAAAAAAAAAACCCGACCATAATTCAAAACTTTGGTATGACGGACGGCGACTAGAATTGGAGTAATTGATTTTGTATTCGGAAAAATCATTGGATCCGCAGAATAGACGGCGGCGGAGGGTGGACTGAACTTGGGCCTTTTTCTCAGTCATAGATAGAATGGGCTTGAGCGGCCCACGGTTTTGAATAATGGGCTAAATGAATTTGGGCCCGTACTCTTCCTACTACACTTTTTTTGGAAAAATTATGAGTTTCGATAAAAGATTTATATTTTTCCGATTCCTCTTGCCGAGACGAATCGATAAGCTACAAAAGTTTGAAGTAAAACTAACGAATATGAAAAAAAATTGAATAAAGAAAAAGAAAAGAAAAGGTCGTACTAATCTAGTTTATTCAAAACCCACCCTAAACTAGTCTATTGCACAAGAAATTTTCACTTAAATGTAAAACTGAAACTAAAACCAAAACAAAACAAAACTAAAGAAGAGGAGAACTTGAAGATTGGTAAGTATAAAAGTGAATTCATAAATACATTTACGTTACGTAGTTATACCAGAAGTTGAGCTTCAAGAAAGTTGAGAATGACGCTTGAAATGAATATTCCTCTAATACCACCACCGTCAATCGAGAGGATTGAGATTAGCTCCCCGTGAGCCCGAAGGCGTAATTTGAAACAAGTTGTTTGAATATTTCTTCATGCAAAATAGTATCAGCTATTACAAAAACCCACTTCAAAACGACACTCGAGAAATATTAGGGTATCATACAATCACATTTAGAAACCAGACCAAACCAATTATTAGGGTCGGCTCCACGAATCTTTTTTGATCATTCTATTCCGTCGAAAGCTACTTGCTTGCGCGAATGATATGGAATATTTGAATACATAGATGGAGGTACTAAGGGAGCTGCGGGGGCCCGCAAAAACTAATTAAATTCGTAACATCCTTTACATTTTTGTCGCACCGACTAACATACTCGGACAAAAATACATCCTTTTGTGCAAATACTAAATCCGCAACATTCTTGTACATTTTTTGTCACATACTCAACCAAAAAAAAAACACATTAAAATTTTATTTATCATGAAAATATGGAAACCAATTTTACTCTCAGTACATTAAGTGTTGCAGGGCTGTGTTTAAGCACGTGTGGTGATTTACTTTTAGCAGTTTAATACCACATGTCATAGATACATCGGTTCAACGATTTTTTGATATTTAATTCTTCAATTTGTCAAAAATGTGCTATAAAAATTAGAAGAATCAAAGTTAGACGTCAAATATTGCCTTAGAGCATTCCTATTTGAATGTTGATAAAATGTTTGTTATATGATAAAAAGTGGGGCGCCCCAAAAAGAGTTGTTAGGTAGAAGAAAAAAAAATTTATGGTACATTTGACATTGTTAAAGTATTTTAGAGTGTTAGTTAAGTTATAAAAAAATTAAAAAGAAACGAAAAGGCATCAAGTAACCCCCCCCCCCCCCCGTTTCTCTCCATTAATTAATTCTAATATATTCTATCCCAGGAGACTTGGGGAGGGGATGAATATTTACGAGAAATGAACCCTGCCCATGAGAGTAGAAGGGAGGCACCAATTGCATTCTATTCCACTTGCTCCATTAAGTACCCTTACCGCACATTTTTATCCCATCCCGTGTGGGGCCCACCCCAGGTCCCAAAAAAATAAAAAAAAATTCCATAAATTTTATGATATTTTTTTATGAGGCCTTGTAAAAAATCAGCTCCACCGGATATCAGTAAGTATTTTTTTTGGATTCGTAGAGATAAAACTGCACAACTATCTTTCGGTCCCAAAATTCTTTGCTATATATATAAAAGAACTCATGTTAGTTTAAACAAGGTTAAATTGGGATTATTTGAATTTGGAGATGAAAACATAACTCTCAAAAGTGATTAGGATGAGAACATAAGTTCAAGTGATCAGAATGATGGATATTTAAGTACCCCTTGTTAATTTAAATAATCAACCTATTTGGCGATAGCCCGTAAGTTTCCATCCTTGTCATTTTGAACAGTTATTTTTTCATCATTTTTTCTCGTGAAATACCTTATCTACCTTTATTTAGTGATACATATAAATATGCATAAATATTTTTGCCTAATTAGGTGGCATGTAATTATGATTTATATATATTATAGTTTCCTAATTAAGTAAAATTTGATTGATGATTTGAAAAGGAAAAGGGGAGGGGGGAATTCAAATCTTTGTTTTCTTTTTTCCAAAACTAACTAAAATTATTTCCACCAATATGCACACCGAAATCCCAAATCGATTAAGTATATCATGAATGGACAAAACATGATAAATATCTATAATAAGTGTTTATGGCTGATAGGGATGAATATTTAATTCATGCTATAATTAAATCGGACTAAGATCCAAAAGAGTGACTTTTAAGTGACATTTTTAAATTCTTGTAGTTATGAGTAATTTGCAATTTTACCTTATTGAGAGCTAGTAACATTCCTTTCAAGAGACCAAGGAGTTGGCCTAGTGGTTGTGGCACTCCCTTATCAGGTAAAATGTCTGGGTTCGAGTCTTATCGCTGCGAATTGCAGCTCTCTTCCCCTATCCCCTCCTATCGATTGAAAAAAAAAAAACATTAATTCCTTTCAAAAAAAAAAAAGAACGCTAGTAACATTCCTTACTGGGACTGATTTAATTAGGCCGAAGACTGATTTAATTACTATCATTTTGTTAGTGAAAATGCATTTAAAAAAAAAACATCTTTAAAGTTCGCTGTGTCTTCTCAAAAGAAAAAAACTAGGATTCACTTTACGGGCTGAGAAACTGAACAAATAGTGGTAGTCTTTTAAAACGAAAAGTCAAGGACAACACAACTTCCGAAAAATAACTGTATTCGGAGCTGTCCGGTGTATGTGACCTAACGTGCATCAAACGGTTTTGTATGTAGTTGTGTCCGAAATTGTATATCAGAATTTTGTTTTTATCATTGCTCCTTTTAATACTACCTCAATCCAACTTATTAGTTTCTTTTCGACAGTCGTGCCTTTCATTTTTTGGAAATTCATCTTGCCTTTTAACTGGATCAACAAGTAAAGAACCTAGGTAATTTTTCACCAATGAAAAGAGCAATTACTTCTTGGGGAAATGATTTTGCCACACCTTTTTTTTGATAATGCCACACCCTGTAAGTGTATTTTTGCACCAAAAAATACACTTGCAGGGTGTGGCATTATCAAAAAAGGGTGTGGCAAAATCACTACCCTACTTCTTGTAGGCAAAGTTTTCATGATCAATATCTATGAAGAAACCTTAAGATGTCCCAAATAGGGAGTTGGGACCGTGTTTACACCCGTTTTTGGCACCCAGTCCTAAACTAGCGTTGGGCGGCCATCTAATTGAAATTCAATTAAATTGGGCCAAGAAATATATTTGTTTAGACTAAAATTAATGGGCCAAAGTAATATTGATTTGGGCCCGGTTAATTTTATCTCCACTGGGTAAGTTATGGGCTATGGGTTATATTTGAGGCCCATTTGATTTGCATGACGAAGACAAGGCCTTTTGGCCCATTATCACATTGATCAAATGTTCTGGAATCATCCCACAAAAAATGGGAATGAGTTGATGGGAATAGTTGCCACATGGCCATTTGACCCAGTCAAAGTGGCCCATTACTCGTCAACTGCTCACGGGAAAAGCATGGAAAAGGTCCATTATTCTCTTAACAACCCATGATCAAGAATTAACATATGGGTAAATATTATTTAGGGAAAATGACGGTCCAGGACGTGCTTTGATCATTAATACCCGTCAAGGATAAACTAAGAACATTTGTTAATGCTGAAAATGTCCTTGGCGGGTATTAATTATCAAAACGCATCCTTAGCCATCATTTTCCCTATTATTTACCCCCATTAACCACCCATTAGCCCACAATGTGGAGGTTACATGGGACACGTGTCATCACAAGAAGCAAGGCGGGAAAACAATCCCATGCAAAACCGAGAAGCACCTTAGCCTATAAATACTAGAAGTCAAGAAGGAAAAAAGGGTTCACATACCAATCAAGCCCAGCGCTTAAAACCAAAAGTCTTCCCAGCGAAGCAATTATCTCACTTTTCTTACATTCACTCAGTTACTTCTTCAAGTAATTTGGGTTTCTATCTCTTTTGTACCCCCAACTTTATTATTACGACATAATAAAATTATTTCTACGTTGTTACTTCTTTTCCTACACGGTTAGAAAATTGCTAAGTCCTCGCTCGTAGAGGCAAAACCACGAACCAACACTGCAATCTCGCCCTTAGGTTTGCAGCACTTTCGCTCATGATCAAGAAGTCAGAAAAAGGGGCACCCAGTCCTTTACGTTGGACGCGACAAGTCCTGACACGCCCGCGCTCAGTCCTCGAGCCATTTCGGAGCCAAATAGACCGTTAAAAAAATTGGGACGGAAAGAGTATCATGATTCTCAAATAGTGCATGAATTGGCGCGCCTTTTCATTTTCTGGGCGTAAAATTTATTTCATACTACTTATTGGAAGGTATTATGAATTACTAATTAGCATCTCATACTTGCACCTGCATGAACGTAAGAATTAAGAAACCCTCGCTCAATCTTTACAATGTTGAACAATTGCTTGAGAACTTCAAGAACTTAGCTAGAGTAGAGAGAACGAAAGTATATGGTGGGCGCGTGCTGGCGGAAAATGAGTTTTTGTGGGTTAAGGTCTTCACATGCATGCATCACATACTTACGGCCGGGAGGGACGGAACATCGATCCAGAAAACACTTGCTAGTTGCTGCTAATGTGTCTCATTCGTGGAGAAGTGTCGAGATAAGGCAGGAGCGAGCTACTTCGAAGAGGTACCCATTCGCGAGTGGGTGATGGCAATTCTGACTTTACCCTGATAAGTGGAACACCTGCTCTTGTTGAGGAGGCAATGATCCAAGGGATCGAGAAAGCTATTAATTAAGGGGGTACTGGAGTAAGTATGATGCCTGGAATAGGTCTGGCCTTCAACCTTTCCTCCTCCTCCCCCTCCCCCTCCTCCCCGCCACCCTTGACCACCTTCGGGTGAAAATGTTGACGGCCAAGTCTGGGCTCCTTGCTCCCATGGGCATTTCACGGGGCACTCTCCTTATAAAATATAGGAGAGAACACAACGGATGTGAAAATTAAAAAGAAACGAAAAGGCAATGATCCAAGGGATCGAGAAAGCTATTAATTAAGGGGGTACTGGAGTAAGTATGATGCCTGGAATAGGTCTGGCCTTCAACCTTTCCTCCTCCTCCCCCTCACCCTTGACCACCTTCGGGTGAAAATGTTGACGGCCAAGTCTGGGCTCCTTGCTCCCATGGGCATTTCACGGGGCACTCTCCTTATAAAATATAGGAGAGAACACAACGGATGTGAATAAGCAAAGTCAGTGGTGAAGATTGTGGGAGACGAAGGGCATTCGTCGGTGGAAACTACACTTCATTTTTAATTTACTCACTGATAGTAGTTTATCTAAAAGAATTGGTAGTAGTTCATATCCATTTTCTTCGAACGACATTAACAATGGAGAAGGTAAAAAATGCAACTAGAGAGTTCAACTCTTTTTAAAAAGTCTTGAGGAGGTATTTGAAAGTATTTTATTCAAATCTACTTCTAAACATAGCTGCCAATGAGGAGAGTATAATTTGATTTCATTGTAATGATGTAAAAGAATACAGGGTTGAGTTACTATGGTCTGTCGCATCTATGACTGATTCAAACTATCATCTAAGTAGTCTACGCACATTTGAACAACATTTGGAAAATAGGATTCAAGAATTTGAAAAAATTCGTCTGTATGAGGATCACGAAGCCACTTTTGCTGGGAGAGAATTCTTGCCAACCAATATTGGGATTACGAAAACATGGATTAGAAAATGCTTATTGATTAAGATGCGATCTTACAACTCGACTAGACTAAATTTCACAAGAATAGTTAGCTGTATACAGGGCCGACCCTGAGTTTTTGGAGGCGATAATATGATGATTCCTTTTACAAATTTCAAGACAAGCATAAATAAATAAATCACCTATCCCAAAACAAAAGAGCACTGATCAATAAGAAAAAAATCTCAACTACATTTGGAACGAGTGATCTGTCACTTGGTGTATTGGCACCGTTCATACACAGATTTTTAATGGTTTTCAAGTTCAAAACTCTTGTGCTACGAAAAGGAGAAATTATATTTTTTATGTTAAGCACTCCTACTACACGTTTGCGCCTAAAAAAGGAAGAGAATTAGATTCCAATGAAGTGAGAATAAGGTGTTTGGTTGGGGCAACAACTAAAACAAATTCTCTTTCTCTACACCCTCCTCTCTATATGTTGGTGAAAATATTCTTTCCGAACCAAGTTAATCAATCAAGTCAGTGAAGAAATCGTGTCACCAATCACTCTAGGCGGGTATGGTTGGTGTGTTGTTTTGAAAAATGTGGCACAGGCACGACAAGGGCACGGAAAAAGCACGGGCATGAAAAAAGCACGAGCACGAAACGATATGAGTAAATATAATAGAACAAGCTGTTATATTTATTTTCTTAAATATTTTGTGTAAATTACTTTGAACGATTAATAATTTTACTTTGCTGAGCAAAAGAAAAACCTCATTGGTCAATGGTATTAACTGTGGAAAACTTAATTCTAAATAGTAAGATGAATTTTCTGATAAAAATAGACCCTTTAGTTCTCCAATTTACAATTATGCCACTGAGTATTTTTGGGCCTTGCTTTGATTGGATACATGTCGGGCCTTTATTTTATCTTTGGATGGGCTTTTTTTTTTGTATATACTACATAGGACTACTACATATTTTGGAACCCTAAAAATCAGCCATATTGGGGCCTAAAGCTATGGCACCTCGGGTTTTAGCCCAACGCCTGCCCTTACTGTATATCTATGAGGGCCTCTTCGTTAGTGCCTTTGTTAGAAGGTTCATATATACTGGTCTCTAAGTTCACCCTCGAAACTAGCTTCTTCAACAATCTCTCGCCAATTTTGACAAGATTACTTAAGGTTCATATATACTGGTCTCTAAGTTCACCCTCGAAGGACGATCGCTAGGTCTCATTTGGATGCACCATAGCGCTGTTATAACCATCTTCCTCACCATCTCCCTTTCCTGCTCCGTGGCTTCTCCCATTTCTATCTCCTTTCCTTCTTTGAATTGGTCATAAATCCACAAAGGGAAGTAAATTTGGCTCGTGTGATCAGCGAATGCATTCAAGTTCCTCCTCCTGCCTACCATTTCCATCAACAACATTCCGTAACTATAGACATCAGCTTTGTACGAAATGTGTCCAATGTTTTTGTAGAACAACTCTGGAGCCATGTAACCCATTGTTCCCCTTGCCGTAGTAAGAGACACCATGCTATTATCTGTCGGATACAATTTCGCAAGCCCAAAGTCCGAAACTTTTGGATTGAAATTTTCATCTAAAAGAATGTTGTGAGGCTTGATGTCGAAATGTAAGATTTGCATGTCACATCAACGATGTAAATATTCAATACCACGCGCCACTCCACGAGAAATGTCATACATTTGCTTGCAACTCAATGGGATAATTCTTTCTTGAGAAAATAAGTACTTCTCAAGAGAGCCATTAGGCATGAATTCGTAAACAAGAGCTCGTTTAGATCTCGTAGCACAAAATCCGATTAGTCGGACCACATTGACATGATGAATCCTTCCAATGGTAGCAACTTCATTGATGAATTCTTGGCCATTGGCTTTGGACTTGCCTAATACTTTTATCGCTGCGGCATAACCGCTTCGGAGCATCCCTTTGTATACACAACCATAGCCCCCTTCTCCTAACTTTTCCTTGAAGCCTCTGGTCATCTTCTGTATTTCGGAGTAAGAGTACCTAATCGGCATCAGGTTGTTCTGACCTTGTAGGAAACCTTCAATGTTATCAAACATTGACAAATGCCTTCCTGAACTTATAGATCAACAAGGCAAATAGGCATAGAAACCCAGATAATGTTCTTGCACCAAGAAACAGTCCTGCTCAGGGAAAAAACCTAAATATGACCAAACACGAAACCAAAAACGAAAGGGAAAAAAAAAAGAAAAGAAAAGAAAAAAAGAACTTCCTGGTCTTTCCCTTTACCACCATTGTCCTAGAATAATGGTTCAATTTATTCTTAGACATATTCTAAGATTATATCTGGCCATTTTTGTTTTTTTCAATTGCATCAAAGGAGATTGGGCATCTTTGGAACAGTGCTGCACATTCCCACATTGGTGTAAGATGCCAAATAATCAACGGGATCATAAAAAATTTAATTGATTCCTAAATTTCCCACTTATGTCCCAGCAAAGTAATCCCACAATTAAACATATCTGGCCTAAACTTTTCCATAATTTCCTTCTTCCATTTGTAAGTGATTTTCTCAGGTTTATATGCAGTAAAGAACGAACGGTGATAGATCTTACCTGTGATTTTGAGCCAAGTAGCATTCTCTGCAATAAACATGTTTCATGGTTCAGTCAACCGACCAAGATAGTTCGATAGAACTAATGAAATTATAACTCAATCTAAGACACATATACCAATCTTACCAGAAATACGGACGATTTAAGGAGCTAGAAGATAGAGCCATTAGAATTGCAACGAGACCAAACTTGGAGCCAAGAGGAAATCGGTCCCTTTGTTATGTTGGAAAACTTGTAAAGGATGGTTTTGAGCTTCATTAAGATAAAAGGAACTTGGTACATATAGTAACAATTCAAATTTAAGTGGAGATAGTTGGATGTCAAACTACAACTCTGAAAAAAAAGTATTTTTCATGTTAAGTGCAAGAGAAGGAGATTACATACGATCATTTAAGCACATTTTTTTGATCTCATAGAGTAAATTTTGTTGTTGAAAAAGCTCTTTTGCTTGAATCTGATAGTTAGGTACTACCGTTATTATACAACGGTAAAAGAAAATTAGGCCTATACGTATAAGGAGAAAGAAAACTATATGCATCGATTACAATGACTATATATCTTTGACAAAATTCACAATCCCAAGGGGTTGGCCTGGTGGTCAAAACTTTTGAGTTATGGGTTTCCTTCTTTCTAATTTTTTTGTTTCGAAATCTCTTAGGTGCTATCAACTTTTATGGAGCTAGTCCATATCGAGGTACACATAACGTAAGCTAGTCTAGACGCCAAAGCTGTCAAAACAAACAAACAAACAAAATTTACCTGGGTCTAACCCTTATAGTTGCAGGGATGCTCGTGGCTACCAAATTACAGCACCATTTTCAATAGCATACTGTGCACTAGTAAAAGGGTAGAAAACAGATGTGACAGAGAAAACTTACCATGGTAAAAAATCTCCAAGCGACCTGCAGTTTTGAAGCCACACCTTGTCCATTTCATACGGCAGATTATCAACATAAACAGAAATAACATTCACCTTATCAGACCTACTGTACCTGAGCACGTCAGAGGCTTTTTTCTTGGAAACAAGAGTCCAATCGGTAGCCCTCATCACCATAAGCGGAAGCAGCTGAGTAGAAGAAAAAACGGATCTGTCGAAACAGAGCAAAAGACCGCAGAAAAGGCAGCAGCAAATGAGAGACAGTGACAGCAACGGACGCACATCCAGCGGAGAAAAAACCCCAAACAAGACCGGAAGGAAAACAGTGGCGGACTCAGATGTCTTTAAGGATCTCTGTTGTTCATGTGTGACATACAAGCATGTTGGTCATTGTTGTTTTTGGCCAAAGGATGGAGTCAACGGGAACAAGTGGTTGCGGTTGCCTCTATAACGATTTTAAAAAATGCTGTGATGATATATAAAATTAAAAAATTATTTTCAAATTATATAGGCACTGATAGATTTTTTTTTCATTACTCCTTTTATGTAGAAAGTCATTAGTTTCCTAAGTTTTGTTTTAATAAAGGAGGACAAAAAAGAAATAGTTCAAGGCCCTATTTGATGGGGCAGGTGACAATTTTTGAAACATGAAGACTGAAGTCTAAAATGCAAATAAACAAGACTGCTGATTTTGTCACTCCCTTTTTTGTTAACGCCACTCCTCTATAAGTGTATTTTTGGTGCAAAAAATACACTTGCAGGAGAGTGGCGTTAACAAAAAAGGGAGTGGCAAAATCATTCCCTTTTGTGTTTATCTAACATCTTAATACCAATAAAGTTTGCATAAAAGGCAAAGTTTAAAGTTTGTTTATGGGAAATGATTTTACCACTCCATTTTTTTGTTAACGCCACTCCCCTGCGAGTGTATTTTTGCACCAAAAATACATTTGCAGAGAAGTGGCATTAACAGAAAAGAGAGTGGCAAAATCAGCCGCCACACAAAAAAGGGAAGAAAGAGAGTGGCGCCAAGTCAAAGAAAGAAAAAGTGTTTGACTGATACTAGTTGTTATAGAATGTATTTTCCATTTGTCTATACTTCGTTTGCCAATTTTCCATAATTTATGCTAATGTTACGCAAGTTTATGATCTTATACAATCCATAACAACTCTCAGTCAAACACCTTTGCATAGGAAATTGACTAGCGTTATACTCGTTTGATCTATCGTACGCGGGTCAAAAAATATTATAATGATATTTTTTTGGCCCCGTGTATCAAACTGTCACAACACTAGTTGTTAAAAAAAATTTAGTTTTTCCGTGGCCCCGAATTCGATGCACGTTAGCCGTTTCCATTCTAGAAATTTAAGATTGGAGAATTGGAGGCCTCTAGCACATAGAATTAATTTGTGAATTTATTGGGTGTGTTCCACTGACTAAAATTAGGTTGTGTTCTTGTAAACTTATAAGTTTGAAATTTATTTCGTTATTTTTTACTTTTCATAACTTTTTGTTTTTACTTTTCGTGGCAATTTTTGAGATTAATCGTTCGTCTTGACGAGAAAAATCGGAAAAGTATAAAAACATGGACCAATATTGAAAAAATTCAAATAAGACGACACTTTAGACAAATAAAACAGTTGTTTGATACTCTTTTCATTTTTTTTTTTTTCATTCTTTAATCCTAATCTACTCTATCGACTTCGGGATGGGATGTGTGCAAGTGGAGTGGAGTGCAGTTGGTGCCTCCCTTATACTCTCCTGCACATGAACATGTTACTTTTTTGTCTTTAGTGAACTTTTTTTTTATTTCGGTCATAATTTTATACTTTTTAGACTCCTCTAGTCGAGGCGGATGATTAATCCAAAAAATATCACTCTAATCTAATAAATTTTTTAAAAAGACGAACAAAACACATAAAACGAAGAAAATAATTAAATTTACAAGAATGAGGCCATTTTTTAAATTAAAGATGTTGTATTATGAGAGAATGACATGTCTCATAAAAAAGAGAAATAAGTACTTAAAAAATAAAAACGAATTGAGTCTTTTAGCATCTCCAGCCTTCACCCATTTTTTTCCTCAAATTTGAGTTAAATTTTGGGTAAAAACCCATTTTGGGTAGGCATATCTCCAACCATCAAACCCAAATATATATACATTTTATTCTTAATGGCATAATCATAAATAAGAGAAAACAATTAAATCTAAAATGAGGAGACCTGGTACTCTTCTCTCTCCATCGCCATCTCTCTCTCTCCCTCAGAATCAAACACAAATTTTTTTTCACACAAAATCTAGAACCGGACACAACCACAAAAGACAACTTTGAAACTCGTTCATCATCATCGGAGGAGGCTAGAAAAGAAGATGACAACTCTGGCGGACCCAAGAAAACTTAGATGTCACAACACCACCGCCACTTTCTACTTCGCCTCTCAAACTACCGGCCCTCGGCCTGCCACCACTGCCGACGAGGTTCTCTCTCCCTCCTCCCTCCCTCTTTCTCTCTCTTTCTAACTAGCCGTTGGAGAAATGGGTCAAGGCAAAAGTTGTCCCAAATTTGGGTAAATAAATAGGTAAAACCCAAAATGGGGAAGGGTTTGGGTCAAAGATTGGAGAGAGATTTTTGTAATTTTTGCCCCATTTTTAAATTTGAGTCTTAAAATGGGTCAAGGCTGGAGATGCTCTTAGCACATACTCCCTCATCCCATTTTAAATGCTCCATACGTAAAGTCGTGTCATTTTGACTTTCAAAAAATTATATTTTTCATAATCTTTTTGGGAACTTTTTTGCACGTATTCATCAAGAACTTTCGAGCGATGCAAAACAAAGTTAAAAATTAATTCCGAAAGAGGAACATTTAAATTGGGTTGGAGGGAGCAGTAATTCGTTGATATTGGTGGGATGATCCATTTGCACTTCCTCTGCTTTTCCTTACCAAAGTAGGAGCCCTCTCGCGTAGGCGCGAACTCGCTCGAAAATCCAAACTGACGAACAGTAAAGCGTACACACACAAAGCTGTGAGAGAGAGAGAGAGAGGGAGCAGTGGCGTTAATCGAAGAGAGAGACCATGTCAATAGATAGTCTCCACACTCTCAATCTCTCCGATCCAAACCTTCTCCAGTCCTCTTCTCACCATCCTCTCCTCCTCCGCCTCCGACAAGCCCTAATCTCATGCTCCTCCGTAAGCCACCTCTCTCTCTCTCTCTCTCTCTCTCTCTCTCTCTCTCTCTATCTATATACGGAGTATATGTGTGTGTGTGTGTGTTGTAAGCTAGGGTTTATAACCTTTCGTGGTGAAAGCAACTCACATTACGACTACCCTTGTAGTCAATTGAATCGGGAGATTTCCAGCGATCAGACAAATCAATTGGCGAGCTCGTCGACTTCCTCAATTCAGTCACCGATGCCGTCGTTTCCGAACCAGACGAGGACTCTCCGGAGCACGACGCGTTCCGAGTTGTTACGGAGATTCATCGATACGTTGCTTCACCTTCGTTGGACCAGGTAGAGGTTTCATAACCAGGGCTACGTTTTGAATAGTTGTTTATTTGAAATGAACGAAATTGACATTATTTTTTTTGGTCAAAGAATATATCAAATTCAGTTTTGATAGTTTAGGTAATGGATTGGGACTTGGGGGTTTGCCCCAGTACTGGCCCCGTTCCAGAAACATTCTTAAAAAATAAGCAGGTTATTTTACATTTTCAAACTTAAAAATAATGTAAATGAAAAATATTTTTTTAATTTTTTTTACATCGTATAAAAGATCCCATCGAGATCTTTCAAACAAGATCCATATTGCATATTTTTAGATTTCAATAAATCCATAATTTTTGAGCTTGAAATTGCCTTCTTAAAAAATAAAGACTTAAAACCCGTTATGGAACGGGGCTAACTCTTACGGGGCCAGGTTTTAATTGGGCCGACTCTAGTGGACGGTGGGATTGGTTCTCTAGGGATTAGTCTAGGTGCGCTTAAGTTGGCCTGGACACCCTGCCATATGAGAAAAATTGAGTTTTGTTACGGCTTTTATTATTGTGATGGATTTTAAATCAGTAGTTTTTTTAGGGTCGTGTTAAGCTCAAATTCAAGTTCAATAGTTGATGGGGTGGATTTCAAGACTGAGTTTGGTAGAGTTTCCTTGTGATGGTTTTGAAATCAGTATTTCATGGGGGTGGTTTGAAACAATTACATGTAAGGAATTGAATGGCAACTTGTGCTGCTATGCTGTAGATTGTAGAAAGTGTGGAAAAGTATCTTATCAAAGCACTTAGGAGCTAGAACTCCGAAGTCCTATCCTATGGGCCTTGATGCTGAGATTAATTGGGCAGTGCAAAATTGGCCAAACCAACACACACACAACACTTTGATTCTTGTGGGGAAAAAAAGAAAAAACACAACAGGCGTGAAGAAAAATCAAGAAAAGCAACAGAGAGAACACAAGAAAGAGTTTTTTACATGGTTCCCCAGAGTTTTATAACCTAGGGTTTGCATCATCAATTACCGTAACCCTTGCCCTCCAAGTTCCCGGCGTGGGCACACTGCACACGCCATGGACCCGTGTGACCTGACTGGGCTGGTTGAACCTGAATAGTCAGCGAAGCGCCAACCAAACTGATCAGGCTTCACAAAACCCAACAAAAACAAAGCCTGCAAAGCATTTTGTAATGTGGTCTATAAGCTTTCATCAGCTGCAGCCATTTATTTCTTTGGGGGGAGCGGAACAAACGTAATTTGTAACATGGCTATGGATCCCAACCACCTGGTTTGCCGCATTGTGAGGGACATTAGAGCTTTGCTTTCCTAGGTGGTTAATCTGGAGAAGACTGACCAAAACGTATTAATAACGAGTTTTCAAGCATGAGGTATTCCTCTTTTGTGCTTAGTGTTGGTTTGTAGCTTATGCTTTTAGTGACTTGTTTGGTTCCCCCTAGGTGTGGGGTGCTGGTTGTTTTTCTCGATGTTTTGTGTTCTTTGTCTTGTTTCTGGTGTATGTCCCTGTGCCTTTGTAGTGTTTGCGTTGTTCTATTACCCAAAAAAATGTATCTCCACGTTTTAATCTAAGCTACCTATTGCTTAGTCACCTTTTTTCTTGTTAAGTGAGTGTTCCTTCAATTGAACCATATCTATCTAAATGGAGCATGAGTCTTGTCATCTGATATCTCATGTTCATTAATATCTGCATTTGAATTTGATTTTGGATTGTTTGTTGGGGGCTGAAGGCGGTCATCGATGCCCTCTCTTTCGAGTTGCCTAAGGCAGTTGCAAGATTTGCATGCGTGTCTCGGAGATGCTTGGAGATTGCTGAAAGGGTCATTGATCGGTTTATTGAGATTTGCAGTCCCCGTGACATGATTTCGATCCTCTGTGAGGTATACTATCTTTTTGTGTTGGCTAATTGGATTAGAGAAATGTTAGGGATATTGCATTTGAATACTGCATAGAGTAGCAAGTGGAAAATTACGGAATCTTTCCTTAGAAGAAGAGTTAGCTCTCTTTTTTTAACCGTAAGATTTAGCTGGGTTCCCTACAATTTACAGTAAATTAGTCTGTTATATCTCAGGCTCATATTCTTGTAACTATTTCCTTCTTACAGTTGGTAAAAAAAATTGTGGCAGAATGATTAATCTTGGTACTTATTTTCCTAAGATTCTTTAGCAGCGTGACTCTTTTGTTCCAATTTGACATGTATATGTTTAATGTGCTTAGATTCTATGCTGATAATTTTAATCTACCTTTATAACAAGCCATAACATCCATCAGTAAGTGGAGTTTCATTTGCTTGACAAAAATCCCTTTACTCATCAACGTGATTGCATTACCTTGTATGATTTGAGTCTTTCCAGTAATCTTGTGCATGTTGTTTTTCACCCCTAGTTTTCCACTGGTGGCTACTTGTTACCAATTTATAAGCTTGGTTTCATGGATAAGTGCTTCATAGACATCTGTCTGCAATTTTCCCAGGCATTGGATTCTCCAAGCACGATGTTCAAGGTTCCTGGTTATTTTGTTCCTCTTCTGAGTGGGTTGTCAAAAGGTAGCATAAATACTGTTGGATAAACAACACAGAAGAATAACCATATCGACTAACTAATTGTCATTGCTGTTTTAAATACCTTCTGAATGTTCATGTACTTTGTGGGAAACACTTAGTTCGATTAACTGCTGACTTTTTGGGCGGAAAAAAAAATTAACTGCTGGGATATTGTCACAACTAAAATCTTCACTCTTCGTGTTTAGGTTCTTTCTCCACATGTTTTAATGCACATCTTGTCCGTCGTAGCTTTGTTTTGTTCCCAAACTAAAATTACCAAACAAAACCAAACCAAGCGTTGTACCCCAATCAATTGGGGTTGGTTATTCAAATCCTTTTTCCATCACTCGGCTTTATCAAGGGATATTTGCTCTAAACTTTGTTCCAAAGCAAATTTTCTGAAAAATTGGTGATTACACGTTTTTGCCTTTGCCTACAGCATCATTACATCGACAAATTTGAAGATATCTTGAAATGTGATGTTTTTCTTGATTTATGTGTTGAGAATAAACGTTGTTGGTAGTAATCTTTGTAAGCATTACTTTTGAAGCTAGTCTTATCAGAGAGAAAAAATTGGTATGCCATGTACATGATTGCAGTGCCTTTTCTGGCCGTTTTCTTCGTTTGTCTGCTCACCTATCAGCCCCATAAAGATGCTAATTTCTAGATTTTTTATTTTCTTAGGTTAGTGTACGTTACAACAATCTTTCTTTTTGCCTTTTAAGGCTCACCTTTATATCTGCCGAGCCAAAAAAAATTTGGTGTTTGCACAATGATGATATCATCATCATCATTGTAGCTTAAAGCATATCATCATTGTGCAAACACCAAATTTTTATAGCTTAAAGCATATCATCATTGTAGGTTAGACCTATTAACCTTAGGCAAACTCTAATACAACTAAAACACCACGCTGCCCTTGCACTAACCAATAAAAGACAATAAGGAGAAGTACTAAATAGTGCTATCACAGTTGTGCGCCTTTTTTCCATTATGTCTTCATCATAGAGAGCAACATTTTGATGAAAGCAACTTGAAATGATAAAAGGCTGAGACTGGATCTTTTTATACTGGTTCAAGCACAGAGGACTGCAAATGCTGAGAATTTCTATAAAAAGCTTTCGAACAAAGGAGATTTGTTTCATACTAATTTTGTATCCTAAGAAAGTGTAGCTTAAATTTTATTGTCATTTTCTTTTTGGGGATATGTTTTGGCATGGAACAAGATTCAGGAATTTCACAACTTTTTGTTTGTGGACACCTGAGAAAGTTGCAGGAATTCACATTTTCTGGTTTGCAGTTTTCATGTCCATTCAAAGACGCCAATTTGAGCAAGTTAAAGCAGCAGTTCCTGTTATCGTCAATGTTTTGAAGGCCGTATCTTCAGAGTTGGACGATGGAGATACGGATTATGAGGATTTGTTAACCAGATCAATAGACATTGCCAAGTCAGTACAAGCAGTTTGTTTAAAGTTGGTCTGTGACACATGACACAAACTTTTTCTTCTCTGTTGGGTTTGAGGACTTTCTTTCAAATCCTTCTAACCTGATTTCACTCTGTGCAACAGGAAGACGAAGGAAAGGAAAAACTTCAGGCTCTTCTTGGTCTATATGTCTTGGAAATCATGGTTGGCACTCATCGCTGACCTGGAGTTTTATTTGCTTGATTAATTTTCCTTCAATCTAGCTGCTTACCTTCTATTTTTTGATTGTTGGTATGATTTTATGTTGATTTGATATTTTATTTTGTTTGTGTGCCTTGTGTCATTTTTGAAGTTATTCCTTCTTTATTTTTCTTAGTACCTATATTCTTGTTGTGCAGGCGTTTGTTTCAATTGGCCTCGGATATAAAGTTTCAAGCTGTCTTAGTTTGATGTCACAGCTGACTTACTTCCTCCGGTTTTGTAATTTGTCATATCTCGGGTTAATAACAGGCTGTGATGTTGACATAATTATTGCCCCTGTTGTTGGAGGTAAATTCACACTGGTTCCCAATTTTGAAATGCTGTCTGTTGCTTCATATTATTCATTTATAATGTATTGTAAACACAACAGGCAATTTGCTAGTTTTTTTATTTAAATTTATTTTTTGTATCTTTGTTCTGATAAGTGCCTTTCTAGTCTCTTATGTTACTTCCTTGAAAGAACATATTAGCGGTACGAACGATAATAGCCATGTGGTATACAATGGAATGGACAGTTATTGCCTTGGGGTTATTTATAGTGGCTGAACGACCTGTTCCAGCTTGGGGTTAGATAGTCTGAGAAAAAATTTTAATCAACATTATTTGTTTAGTTCACCTTTTTTCTAGTTTAAAAACTAGGGAAATTACTGTTACTGGTATAGAAAGAGCACTGGCTTAAGCTGTTAAAAATGGTGATTTTGCGACTTGAAATTCCTTATCTGGGCTTTTGTTAGGACGTTGCGTCTTCTTCAATCACCCCATCAAGGGATAGACAGCAATGAGCAATCCATCTCGGCTTTGTTTAGTTGCACACTTGAACTTATGATTTCATGGCAACAGTAACCGTGAAAGCTGGTCAAAGACTTCCATCACAGACAATGTATCCTAACAAAGTTGATTCAAAAGTGTTGCACAGCTAATACCTAGAAATTCTGTTTTCATGTGAATAATTTTTAGAGCTTCATTAATAGCACCATTAAAGGGCAAATGAAAAACTTGAACACAAATTTTTTACAAGAAAACTCACTGATTTTGAGAAAAACTTGTAGCCTTGATTCATAACCACGGCCAATTATACAAAAATTATTGCAAGTTAGAATCAAAATGCAAAGTAGCGTTCATTTTTCTGCATGCGAAGGTTGAGTTTAACCTGAATGTTTGTGCAATTTGTTGATGATTCATTCCCAAAAGGACAGAGGATGGAGATGATCTTGTGGGTTGTTTTGCTCATGTCAAGCATGGAGCATGTCTTGCAGGTTTGTAGTTTACAGTCTTTCTTCCTGTTGTTCCATGTTTTAATTGCTTTGCATTCCCTGTTATTGTTGATTGCCTCATATATATTTGTTCCCTTACGCAGAGCTTTTCTGTTTGATGTAGTAATTTGGGGTTTCATATCGAATGAGGTTGCTCAGGCTGCTGATGAGGATCTGGCTGCTGTCAAGACTAAACTTTCCAGTGACCAGACTAAAAGGTGGCAAGCAATAGGCATGTTACGGAACATATTTTCATGTGTGAATTTGCCATGGGAATTGAAGAAGCAGACCATCAATTTCCTTCTTAGCATTGTCGATGGAAACGTCTCACGTCAATATGACAACGAACATATGGAATGCTTGTCTGATATGCCTAGCATTTTTGCAACTTTGCAGGTAGTCTCATGCCATTTATTTGCATGTCCCACTTCCATGTTTAATTGTTCTCTTAACAGTTGAGAAAAATAGTTCAGGCTATTCAGATGGTCATTATCTATGCACCAGAAGCAGAGATAAGGAGGAATGCTTTTCATGCATTGAAAAAGGTATGTTTGTAAGTCTGCGTGGTGAAATTGTGTATAGTTTCATGCATCCTAGCTGTTAGGCGGCTTTCATCAAGTAAAGCACTGTGTAAAATGATAGATCAGCAATTCAGCATATTGCTATTCAATTCTTTATGGCATCTTTTGCCTAGCCCTATGTGGATTTGAAAAGGTTGGCTGTTTGGCAGGATTTTTGATGATGTTTTTGTTCTAGAGAAGATTGATAGATGTTACCTATATTCATCCACATGACCTTTCTAAACTGTTTTCTGATTTGGTTTACGGTTTCTTTTGGTGGCCCTTTGATGTCTTCCTTTCTGCTGAATTCATTAAGTTGTTATCAACAATATGCGATGAAAGATTCTTTCTGATGTTGCGCTAGAACTGTGTAGACTGATGAAAGATGTGTTATACTGTAAGTTTTCATCTGTTGTGACTCGTTCATTGCTTTGGTTGTGTACTTGGGTAGATTGGTTCAAGGTGCTGCTTATAAATTATCACATACACGTCACAAGTTGAAAGTTTGAAGGCTGCAGCATATTGTTTCACTGGCATTCAATGAATTTTTTATGAGGAAGTAGTATTTTGAAAGAACTAACTGAAAAGTAGCCCATAGTGTGTGGATTTTATTTACTTTGTTTGGGGTTCAACCACATGACTACTCTTTTACTGGAGATCAAGTCTACCAACCTCGTCTTTTATTCCTAAATCTGGCCATTTGGTTTTCGTCAGACAGAAAAATTCAAGCTACCTTAAAAGGCAGGCTTTTCTCCATAACATGTGCCAAAAGAGGGAGTGGGAAGTAACAAAAAGAACAAACTTTGTTTATTTCAGCTTGAATTTTCTGGAGTGTGTGGCCACATGGCCTAATGCAGTGACAATCAATTTTGTTGTTAACTCTTCAAGGATGTGAGAAGTGTGACTCTTGACACTGTTTTATTAACGTCAATAATCACAGTCCTAACTGCACCGGGTGGATCAGCTGGTCAACACCTAAGGTAGTGGAGGTCCTGTGTTCAACACCTCTCAGCCCTATCGATAACCATGGTTCTTATTGGTCTTGGCTTTGCCCTGTCTATGTGTGTGGTGGAGCATAAATGGACCCAGGATTTCTGTGCAAGGGTCCTCGTCATAAAGAAGAAGAAACAATATGATCTCAATCCTAAATCACCTACTACTAACCCTTTGAGTTTAGCCTGTTCTAGTATTTTCATTTATGGAGTCCTTTGTAGGCTTTTGGGCCTAAGGTATTGACATTTCCGTTATTTGTTTTCCCTCATAACCAGGTTCTTGCTGATATTCCAACTTCTATGAGATTTGACACTTTAACTGCTCTGATTAAAAATTCTGATTCATCTTCCATGGTAAGCCATTATGGTCACTTAACATGGTGAATGAGCATGAGGATTGGGGTTATCTGATTACGATTACACCTTTTGAGTGTTGTTTATATCTCGTACAGATGGCAATACTCATTGATTGTGTGAGAGAGGAGATGCGCATGGAAAATTGCCAAAGGATTTCAAGAGGAAATCAAGTCATCCAGGCACAGAAAAACTCGTGTCACAGTACAGCATTTTGGAATGATGGTCCGCTGGAATTGGTGGGGCTGGTATTGAGGCCTCCCAAGGGAGGACCTCCGTCCCTCCCTGAGTATGGTGATGCGGTAATTCTCTCTTTGTAGTTGATTTGATTTGATGAGAGTTCGAAACATATTCTTTATTTTGTCTCCACTCTGATTGATGATGCACATCCAAATCTAAGTATTTTATTGAATATGAAAATATCAGTAATCCTGAAAATCTGAACCCTTGTCTCAACTGAGATAATTATGGGACTGGATTACGATGCTGATGAGATATTTGCTTGGTTATGAACTTAGCTTATCATGTGTAAAACTCTAGGTTGCTTACTTTTTCAAGTACTTCAATCCCTTAATTCAAATTATTTGAAGCTTTGAAGCTTCCAATTCCAATCACGTTTCTAGATGATTAACCCGTGTTGGTTAATGATGTAATTGTTGTTGGTTCTTATGTTTTTCCTGGAGTTTTTGAGATAGCTGTAGTTGGTATGAGCTCATTGGGAATAAAGCTGCAGGTTAATTCATCTTGCTCTCATTCAATCAGTGCCACGGCAATTTGATTAATATTGCATAAAATTTTATTCCTCACTGAGTGATTCTAGCTAAGGTTTTGAATACCGTACCCATAATGGTATGTTTTTCTTATTGGTACGGTACGTACCGGTATCGGTGTAATTTCAGGTACCATTTCAAATTTTGCGTTGTAAATATATTGATATGTATACTTTATATATATGCTTAAAAAGCTCAAAGCATTCAACCAACATGAATATATGTGCTAGAAAATAGTACAATAACGATTATGAGGCTCATATTAAGAGAGAAAGAAAACTGAGAATCTTTTAGTACAAAAGAATTAATATGGATTTATCTACACAAAAACAAAAATATATAGCATGCCGGTATTTCTCGGTAGGACCTGTAACGACCAGTATTTGAATCGGAACGAAACTAGAGGGGTAAGGTGCCGGTTTTATGAAAAAATGGTACGTACCTGCTGGTCCTAGCCGGTACATAATGATATTCACAACCTTGGATGCTAGTATTCCGTGTGTTACTTGCGAGTGTCATCTGCGTAATGTTTTAATTTGACAAAGGAGGCAAACCAAATATCAGATATGACCAATGCTTTCCTTAAAGCTGGTTGTCACATAGATGATGTAATTGCTGGGTAAAATATCCAATTACATTGAATTCTCCTGTATATGGGCATGTTGTAGCAGCATTCTCCATTCTTGGCTTGTTGCTAAGTACAATCAATGGAGGACCTAGCTATGGTGTGGCTTAGGTCGTTTTCTAACGGCTATTTTAGCTTGTTCTTTGACAGTGAGCCTGAATGAAACCGATTTATTCTAGCTTGAAACTGGAGCATGAATGACACTGATTTATTTGCTCATATCAATATCGTTTACAGGACTTTTTAATAGATGTAAATCCTTGTCAGGGAGTACGTAAATATTATACCCTCATAATGATTAATGACTAATGTTTTATGTAATGCTTGTTTTCTTGGATGACATGTACGTGATCAAATTCTGCAGGTTCTCTCTGCCCTGAACTTGTACAGATTTGTATTGATAACAGAGTCAACAGGTATGGGAACTTCATTTAGAACATTTTTTAGTTAGTCAAGAAAGGGTTATAACTATGCAATTCTTGTTCATAGACGTGCTTATTTATTGGATGACATGTGTGTGCCTGTCTATGGTATGGTTCTCTGATTCTCTCCACCGTAAGTACTGTAATCAGATCTTTATGGATGAGTACATATAAATGCTTATGTGAGTAGCAGATTTGTCATAATTTGGTAGATGTAATTTCAAAGCCCTGAGTATGAACAAAACTGACCAAGAGATCGGGAATCGTAGCCCCATTTGTTCGTCCGGATTAAACATTCTGTTGGATTGGACTATGAATCCAAGGGGACAAGATGTCTTGCGTTTGATTGGAACTTGTCATCTGTAAATGTCATCTGATATACTACAAAAAAACACAAGATATGCAATACTACTGGGGTAGTCCTAAGAGATTATGTATCCCTTCTCTATTAGTCTGGTGACTATGGGCAAACAAACACGGTCCTAAAGAATTACTTCTATAGTTTTTGTAGCCTGACCCAAACTAATTTAAAACGGTTTTGAAAGAATCTATTTAGTGCCAGAATTATTCTGATCATTGGTAAAAATGACGCAGGGAATACCAACTACACCGGGGTGCTGTCTGAGAAAAACTTACAGAAGGCCTACAATGAATGGCTCCTACCTCTCCGAACTCTGGTGACAGGTATTGTGGCAGCAAACCAAAAGGATTACAACCAACTTCCATTGGACACTCTATGTGCCTTAAACCCCCTTGAGTTAGTTTTGTACCGCTGTATTGAGCTTGTCGAAGAAAAACTGAAACGTGCTGCGTAAGTTTGTCATGTTTTTGTACACTATTTGATGTTTGCATCAATGGGGGAAACCCATATACGTGCAAGTTTCAAGTGTAAGATGTAAATTCACTTTGAGAACTAGTTCATCCATGTTTTTTGCCCATGATTTTGGCTTGCGGTGGTTAATGTGTTTTCAATGATCTACTCTTCAAAGAATCCAGATGAAGTTTTCCCTAGACAAACTTTCACAAGTTGGATTGTCATAATCATGTATGAAGGCAATTTTGATTCGCCTCAGGTTGTCTTATCAATGTGACTGTACGCATGAGTGTATTAACTGCTTCTATGTAAGCTTGACCTAATACAAGTTTTGATCGTTATGAATAGGACTCGTAATATTTGTCAAATGTTTAATCCACACGAAACAAGAGGTTTCTTGCATCTTATTCATGTTATTGGAAACTGGTGGATTCATTTGTTTGCTATCGGATTTGATGTTTTTGGCGCTTCGTAATGTATAAATCGGAGTTGGCCCTTTCCTGTATTTCGATTTGGTATTGAAGTTTGTGTTCTGGGAATGGTATTTGTAGTTTTTACCATAGGAATCAGGACTATGTCTCCCTTATCTTTGAGTGATGGGTTCAAGACAGCATTCTACAGGTTTTGCTCGAATGGCTAGTCCCATGTGTTATCTGACTATTGTTTTTACAAATAACGAAATTCCAGATGTAAATAATCTCGGAAAATACTGGGATCTATGACCGATTACATCTCCAGAGCAGAAACCCCTCTCTCTCTCTCTCTCTCTCTCTCTCTCTCTCTCTCTCTCTCTCTCATACACACACCCCTCCACTCATAATACACAATTGATAACTAATTGTAACTAGCTCAGTTGGTCAAGACTTTTGTATCTCATTAGGAGGTCAAGAGTTTGAATCTCTTCTTACATGTGGGAGTTCTTCCCTTTGTAGATGTTTGAATTATTTTCCCTCGTAACGGGGGCTAGTAATTGGGTAGGGCTTATACAGGTTGTAGAATTATTTGGGATTATTTCTTTCCCTAAATGGAGCTAATAGTCGAGTTGGGCATTGTTCCAAGTTTCATGTAATTCGTATATGCTTGTATTCTCGTTGATTAGAAAATACCCAAATTGATTTTGAACCCAGGCCTTCACAACATACGCATCCCAGCTTCAGCCATGCAATGCCTAGTGTAGGAAAATTATTACTTGGAGCACGGTTGTGTCACGTGATGCTCCAAGATCTTCCACCACTGCACATTCATGTGGGGTTCGGACTATGGGGTTCGGACTCAACGTGAATTTGTGGTGGTAAAGATCTTGGAGCATCACGTGGCGGTACTCTAGGAGCACTGAATAATCACTTCCTTGTGTATTGGTCATCTAAGTTATTTTTCGATTTTATTATCAAAAAAACTTCATGGTAAGGACACATTCGTTTGTGGTCGTTTTGGGTCTCTAGACGCAATTCCTCTCTTTTGCACGGGGTCTTTAATAAGTTTTCTCTTCTAGTATTACACTCATTTTTATCTCTCTCTCTCTCTCCAAAGTCCACTCATTACCCCAAAAACCTCCCCCAAAACCAAAATCAAACAAAGCTCTCACTAGAATCTACGTGATTGGAGCCCACTTAAAACGGTGGGGACCCAATGAAACAAACAAAATGTAAAATCAGCTTTGATGCATGGTGGGTGGAGTTTAATTGCACTCCTGAAATCTAGATATGGCCATGTTTTGCACTACTTGTTCGGTGGCTAAAATCCAAAGAACTTTGAACAAATCACTTGAGAGTTGAGATGTTTCAGCTTTGATTTTTTCCCTCAACAATCCCAATAATTTGCCCTGCTTTCCTGTACTTGGTGTTTTCGGACAAGACATGCAAGCAAAAGTGATGATACTGGTGTTTACGGTTAACCTTTAAGCCGCGGAATTGATACACTTTTTTTTTTTTTTTTTTGGTTATCTACTCATTTTTTGTTTTTCAGTGTTAAGAGTGTGTAATTTTTTTTTGCTAAAAGACAAAAAAAAAAAAAAAAAGAGCGAACATCAATTCTCTTTAAAGTCCTCTTAGAAGTCATTTGTTTGACTGGATATGAACATCAGAGTGGACTACATCTTTAAATCAACCCAAATATTTGCTACCACCTAAATTAAACATGACTTGGATATATAATCCCACAAAATATGTGATATGCAATATACCATGGGAGGTTGTGGTACTATGAATTCGATCACTATTAACCCGACGGGATTGTATATCCCTTCGCTATTAGTCTTGTCCAACGAACTCTTAATGCATTTATCCTTTTAATTCCCCTTAAACCCGTCCGAATGTGTTCTTAAGTAATGGAATAGTAGTTGATAAGCATTTTTCTCTTCCCTTTTCAAAAAGTATTTTTCAAAAAATTCCCCCTAGATTCCCCTAGATTCTCCCTACTTCCAACATTTATCTCTCTATCTCTCTCCACTTATTACCCTTATTATTTTTCAAAAAACTTTTCAAATACCAAACCAAACACAGCATTGATTACTAGGATTCAAGGAAGATTTAAAAAGACTTGCAATGAGGCATGGAGTCACACAGATTCTGAACCATTTGAAAGCCCACCTAAATTAGGGCTTAGGTGTTTTAGGTCAACCTAAACCTTCAATCCATTTAAAAATACCAAAACCTAGAGTTATTCCAAAATCAACAAAAACTAGAAAGCCCAATGCAGCCAACTTCTCAACTAGAAGGCTGCAGCTTGTAATCTACAAGTACAATTGGAAGCGACCGGAGAAAATATAGAGGCCAAAAAACAATATGTAAGCATCGGTTTGGTGAAATAGAAGACACAACAGAGAGATTTCAAATAAGATGACCTATGTATTTGAATCTGATCATTTCATCTTCGCAAGACTAAACTTATTCCGGATTATCCAGGGAAGTGAAAACAAACAAAACTTGCGAAAATCAAGATTTGATGATGTACAAAAAGGTACTAACGTTGAACAACATATGTTAGCACGAACAACAGAGACACTTTTATGTCTTCGATATATTCCCAGAATGAAGTAATGAGGACTTACTCCGAAAGAATTTTCAAGAACAAAGAAACCATCAAAATTTTCTACATTGTCTAACTTGCTAGGGTCTTTCTACACTACCCTGAAATTTCTCCAACCCTTCTCAGCTTCTTTTACCTCTCGAGAATTGGCAATTGGAGCATTTTATCCGCAGCTTGCCCACAGGAGAAGTAAAGATTTACTCTTACTAGGAGTTCCTATATGCATATTCAGGAATCGAGAAGCCTTCGCGAATCACAGCTACTTGCTTCAGAGTGTGGCGAAAGAAGGCACACTGTGTTTTTCATCAGCTCAATCCGCAGAGAGTTTCACAGCCAGAATCCTCTTCGGATGGAATCATATTTAGATCAGGTAAAACAAAACATCTTTCTGTGGTCTCGACTTCCTTTTCTGCTTCACATGAATCCATAGGTGGAAAATCTTGATGCATTATCGTCGGCGAGACTGGAACATGATGAGCAAGAGTACAAGCTTCTGAGAAAGTTGGTTGGCCGGAATTTGTAGCCATTTTCATTGCTGAATCTAAGTGTGGATCAAGCTGCAAAAATAATGTTTACATCACGATTTTGCATTTTCTGGCATCCTAATTGTCATTATACAAGAAAATAACTGATAAAGCAAATGTAGAAAGCATAAAAGTAAGAGAAAACAACAGGTACTATTCTTGAAGCCAGAAGTAGCAAAGGATAAAATAGATGCAAAGATTTGATCACTGGAACCGCTTCTTTACTTATAGGACACCAACATTAACATTGTGGAGGATACTCAACAAAAATATCTTTGTAGGCTAAAAGAAAACTGTGAATGCCATCTTCATTTACACAAACGTAGAATGGCTTACCAAAGAAAAAGTCGGGGAGGAGTCGGAATCTATTACCTCTTCTTCCTTAGGTTTGAATCTCTCCCCCTCTCTCCCTCTCTTCTCTCTCTCAAGGGAGATGAGTTTGTTCACCCTCCACTTAAGAGGGTGAACATTACCCTCCTTCCCATTAGTTGAAATGGTGTGAATCCCACCACAAAGTGATGTCATGCTTACCAAAAAGTGTATTGCACGGGTGGGACCTACGCCATTTCAACCAATAAGAGGGAGGGTAATGTTCACCCTCTTTTAAGGAGGGTGAACAAAATTGCACTCCTCTCAAGGGGATTCAAACTAAAGTATCACAGGTACTTACAATTAAATAAGTGAGAGATTTCGTGTGCAAGTCTATGGATTACAGATCTAATTTTACCAATTCTTATATATTCATCAGGACACACCATACCAACTTGGCATTAGTTCGTGAAAAACAAGTTTTCGGCTGAAGACTGTATTAGAACACATTCCATTTCCCTAAATGAGGAATACCAGTAGCAAATGCAACAGATTCAGATCAGGACATAGATTAGAGGGGAAAAGAGTAACTTGGTTACCTTGATTTTCTTAAAATTCTCGCTTCTGGCTTTCTGTTCGTTAAGTGTGACACGTACAGTTGATATCTCCTGTGAGACAAATATACGTAAAACCAAAAAAATTAGGATCAACCCCATCAAACACATATAAACTTGAGTTCTAGAAGATGCTTTATGTTGCTTACTTTCTTCAAATGTATCCTTTCCTTCAGCAGCAAATTCTCTTCCTCTCTAAGTTCAGCAAACGTCTAACATGAAGAATCAAGAAAAGAACGTCAAATCACACAAAGCAATAATTAGAGAATTACGAACTTAGGTTTACAGTGCAGTTGGTAGGATGGGTTCCAGATTACAATGGGAAAAAAAAAATTAGAATATTGCAAACGTCGCAAATGAAGACTAGTGAATTACAAACTTAGGATACTGCATATGTTGCATTTCGATATGATGAAAGCAAGAAAAATTAGGAAGCAGATCTCCGTCCAAAGAACTATAAAAGATACCTTTTTCTTTCTTGATCGCTTGTTGATGGCGGTAGAGCCTATGGTGTCATTATTAAAATCACCCTGAACGCAGAAACGGATCGAATTACAAACAGGGAATAACAACTGAGGAAAGAAAGGTCTCAGAAAAAGGTCATGCACTTAATTATTATTCTAAAATCTAATCTCAATTGTGAAGTGGCTTGATAAGATAACTGTTAACAGGGTATGGAAAGCGATAGATGAGATGGAATAAATTTGGCTACACACATACATCATCACCTCATTATTGTCAACCCTAAATTTTTTCCAGAGAGAGAGAGAAAGAGAAGAGATCCACTTTAAATGGATAAGCTCAAGCCCACCCAAAACGACACCAAACCAGCTCTTGGGCCCTTAACCCAGAAAAACAAGAAATATCAGAGGGGCAATTCTAAAAACTACATGAGTCACCCTCCAACAGATGACCTAATCAGCCAGCAAGGAAGCAACAGAGCAAAATTTACGGCTTTATAAGAAAATTAAAGATTAAAATACGCCAAAAAAATTTATTCCAGGAACAGAAAGAAAATCCCTAGTAAGGTTTCTTCAAGGGAAGAGCTCCTAAACTGCTACTCAGAAGTCCACTGATCGGAAAATTGTCGGGGGGCCGCGGGGCCACCTCACTTTCTCCTTGGCCATTTCTACCATTCATTGGCTCGGCAATTCAACTCATATACTGTTGGAAAAGAACGTGATCACATAGTGTAATCACCCATATATCCAATCAAACTACTAAAATTTTCAAGAATAATCACTACACCAATTACTATCATCCAACATCAACGGTTGAATCATCAAGGTCCATCTAGAGTGGGCCCATAGCCCGTCAGTTCTACATTAAAGTTCTAATCTTTGCACTGGAGCCCGATCTAATAACTTTTTCTTTGCATAAAGTAAATATAACTTCTGGAATAAATAAATGGGTCCCAAGATAAACGAACCTGAGAGACTCGCATTCAATCTCTCTTGATTTTTGGTCAAGATCACTCTCTCTCTCTCTCTCTCCTAAAAGAGTTGTCGGCTCCGCCTTTGCACACCAAAAATGATACTCACAAAACACAAAACACAACCTCTCACATACACGTGGACTCTACACACACTACTATGTGTGGGCCCCACATGTATGTGAGAGGTTGTGTTTTGTGTTGTGTTTGGATCGTTGTATGAGTAGTATTGTTGTTTCCACACACACAGAGACGCGGAATCGTTTCTCGGTACCGTGGCTTCAAAACTTGTCAAGATCGGATACCCATCAACGCCTTCCCTTCTTATATGCGCCGTTAATTCCACTGCACTTTTTGACTCATCTTAATCAAACGGCACACAATCATCCCATATAGGAGTAATTTTATTTTATTTATCATCATCATCCCATATACTCCATTTCAACATTAAAGGGACCCACATTATCACCAACCAAATTTAAAAAGAAAAAAATTCGGAAGGTCAGAGGATCGACCCACCCGCTGATTGCGTGGTCGCGCCCACACCTGATGCCATGTTTAATTCCTTCCCATAAACCCCTTGAATACAAACCGAAAGCATCCACCACTAAACCACTACACCGAATTACAACCCCTAAAAAAGCAACAAAAATAAATAAATAAATAAATTGATTTTACTCCACACTTTTTATTTTATTCAAATATCCTTTTATCTCATTTTACTTTTATTCATGTAAAAGTACAAAAGGATTACTCTTCATATGAGAAAATAAATTCACAATCACTTTGAGGAAGATAACAAAAGGACAATTCCATGAAGAAAGAGCGTGAAAAAATCAATTCCGAATAAAAACAGAACAGGAAACACGAGAGGCTGAGGCACCAAGTGCAGAAACCCCACGGGGGTGGGGGTCCACGGCGACTAACACCCAAGTTATCATAATGACCAAAAAGCCCTTGCTCAGGCTCCTAATTTTGACCCCACTGTTGTCAAAGGGCACTTTTTGTCCAAACCAAAATGGGGTCTCCCTCCAAGTGGAGGAGATTTTGGGGAAGCTTCGTCGTTGTCAACTCCTCAACCCCCCAAACTCAGATAGCTGAGAAGTGGGACGGGGATGATGCCAAACAGCTTCCCGCCGAGCAACTAATCCGGCCGTTCATCTCGACACAGACGGCTCAGATCGAATCTAAACCGTCCGTGCCAAGATGAACGGCATGATCGGCCGCTCGGCAGCCTCCTCCCGGGTCCGGGGAAGTTACAAGTCGTCATTTCACAAAATACATGTCCCTCTCTCTCTCTCTCTCTCTCTCTCCTCGATAAGAATGCCAAACACAAAATAAAATGGACAGGTTAACGAAAAAGAGGCGAAAGAGAATAAAAACTCCAAACTCCGATTAAAAACAAACAATCAAACAAATAAAATAAAAATAAAAGTCCCAAACAACTTTCCGTTTCGACTGGCCTCACGTGACGCGAAAATACATTTCCACACCACAATGACCAAGGGCAATTTCGTCCAACAACAAGAGAGAGAAGATGGGAAAGAGAGATGACACCGTATCTAAGCAGTAGATCCAAGATCAGAAAGTCTAAGGGTACAGCAAATCTGTGCACAGATTGTGCACAGATTTTGTTGTGGGCCCACCACGGGTCCCACACAAATCATCCGAGCCGTTCATTAAATGTAAAACATTTTTTCAAAGGTTCCCGTAAAAAATAAGCTCAATCCGATACTTATAGGTGCTCGATCCAACCATATAACTTTTCATTATCCGGAAATCTGAATGAAAAGTTAGATGGTTGGATGAAGCATCTATAGGTATCGGATTGAGCTTATTTTTTACGGGAACCTTTGAAAAAATGTTTTACATTTAATGAACGGCTCGGATGATTTGTGTGGGACCCGAGGTGGGTCCCACAACAAAATCTGTGCACAATCTGTGCACAGATTGCTGTACCTGTAGCAGCGTTCATCGAAGATCGAGCGTGCTGTTCCCCTGACTCCGCTAGATCTGTCCAATTACGAAACTGCCCTTCCCCCATCGACGTACCAGGAGATTCACATATGGACCATTTTACTGGTGACGTAAATAAAGACTGAAGAATAGACAAACGAGGACCTGACAACGACGCAGCCACCGCTCTCTCACAGTTCACGCGTCGTGAACGAGAATGAGAATCGACTGCCGAGGGCATAATCGTCATTTAACCAGAGAAAAAGCGATTCGATGACAAGAAAGAAACGTCTCGTCGTCGATTGAAAAATTCTTCAACGATAAGGAACGTGGCGGTAATTTTACTCATCTTCCGGGGGGTAGTTCGGTCAACGTAAAAACTCGACAGCATGACAGATCAATTGGCCGGGAAATGAACATCATCGAAGAAGATGAGGAAGACGTGAATAACAGGAGAAACAGAGGGCAAGATTGTAAAAGTGACTCAACACAGCGGTTTGCAGAGATAAAACGCCACGACGAATAGAGACTCTGAAACCGTTGCGGAAACCGAGAAAACAGAGAGAGAGAGAGTCTGAGGCGTAATTAGCTCACTGGCCAGTGGTATTTCACGTAATTAGCTCAGTCGCCAGTGGTATTTCAGTCATTCGACAGAAGAAGAAAAAATCTGACACCATCGCCGCCGTAGACGGCGGAAGAGAAGGTCAAAGAGACAGAGACATAAGATGATCCAGAGGTGAATACCGCGAGAAATAGAGGGTAGACTTGTCATAACAAACCGAACACAGCGATTTGCAGCGATTAAAAAAAACACCACAACGAATAGAGTTGAAAACCATTATGGAAAAAGTTTCGGAAAAAACCAGCGAGTCACTAAGACGTAATTAGCTCACTCGCCAGAGAGAGAGAGAGAGAGAGAGAGAGAGAGAGAGAGAGAATCGGAGATGCAAGATACGAACCTTATCAGATCTGCTGGCGGAGGAACGATCGGAGGGACGGGACGACTCGTCAGATCCGTCGCCGGCGGGGGAGAAGTCGGCGCTGCCGCCGCCGTAGCTCCAGGAGAGGGGTGTGGTGGGGCTGCATCTGCTAGGCTCCTTCTTTGCGGCGTTGGCGGCGGCTGGGGGTGGTTTGGAGCGCGGCTGGCGGTGGCCCCACCTCAGCGGCGGCGGCGGCGATGATGATGATGATGGTGACGACGACTGCTTGAGGCGGAACAAGAGCTCGACCACTACGGCGTCGTCGGTTAAGGCGGCCGTTACCCACTCGTCCGTTGTGGTCATCTAGCAGAGCAAAGGAGAGAGAGAGAGAGAGAGAGAGAGAGAGAGAGAGAGGATGTGGGGATGTGGAAATGTGGGGTGGCGGAGAGAGAGAAAACCTGTATATATATATAGTATGGATATATATTACTAGTATATATAATTCGGAAATTAAAAGGAAAATGGGCAAGTGAACGCATTCGATCTACGCACGTATGGAGTGGATGAGTATATTTTTCGGGGGTTTTGTTTGTCTGCGGTCTAGTTTTTATATTTGACTGTGTACCCAATGGGGTGTGGGCCCAATGTGAATCTCCAATTCGATGATCTCAAGCACAGTTTTTGTAGTACAAATCTTCAATAAGATAATAAAAACAAAAATTAAGGTCGATGGGTTTTAGCCTTTTAGAGCAAGTTTATCGGTGCATAGTAAAAAATGCTACTGAACAGTACATATTTTTCTTTTTATCTACTCTCATCTCTTTCAACACTACACCAATACTATTTATTTTACCAATCATCTATTAACATATTATTATTCTATTCCCCTTTCCTTCAAATATTACAAAATCTATTCAGAACCGGAAATCTACATACATACATACATATGTGTGTATATATATATATATATGCGTATATATACATGTGCAAATGTATTCATCTTTCACAAAGAAATCACCGTCCGCGTTGTTCGAAAATCGCCGTCAGTGTTGATCGAAGACGCAAATCACCATCGGAACTCACCGTCGATCGGAATCGCAAATCATCGTTGTTTTGCAACTAGTGAAGTCGATCGAAATCACAAATCAACGTCGGAGGAGGTGCTGAACTGGTGAATTCGTGAAGGACGGAAGGAGAGACAAAGAGAGAGAGAGAGAGAGAGAGAGAGGAAATACTAAAATAATGGGTACCGCGTGAACAGTGCTTCAGTAGAAGAAGCGAAGCACTGTAGTGGGAGGTAGATTGCAGTGGTGTTTACAGAAGCTGCTGCGTGTGAAGTTTTCTCAATTTCAATAGGTAAAATAGGGAAAAAGCTTCTTTACAGTCTCTTATAAACTTGCTCTTAGAGCATCTTCACGCCTTACTCATATTTTTATCCAAATTTGAGTAAAAAATTGGATAAAATTTTGATTTGGTATTGTGTGTTCCAATGGGTAAACTCAAACCCAAACACAAATATGCACAAATTTGAATAAAAATTTCATTAATGGCAATATTGTAAATTTAAAAGTGTAAAATTTGCCTTCAAATTTCGAGTAAGAGTTTGAGTCTAAATTTGAGTAAAACTCAAATTTGGTATAGGTTTGGGTAAGGAGTAGAAGAGGGTTTTGGATAATTTGTACTCAAATTTAACTTTGAGTCAAGATTTGAGTAAGGAGTGGAGATGCTCTTAGGGACAGTTTATTCATCAAAGCCAAGCATCTTTCTATCACTGGAGCCCACACATTTGGTCTCGGGTCTCACAAAATTTTGTATGTGGTTGAGGAGAATTCTGGGGCACCGTCACACACGGTGCCCCATGAGCAATGAATAACTTTTCAGTTTTAGGGAAGTGATTTCCACACCTTTTTTTTTTTTTTCTTTTTTACTAACCACGCCCCTTTTTTGTCTTTTTAGTATGTGTAGTTACCAAAATACTTTCACTTTTCGTTATTTCTTTTTCGTTGTTATCCAATTGAAATAATTTTTCTACAAAGTTTAAAAACATTTTGGTACACGAAAAACAAAAATGGGAGTACGATTAGTAAAAAGAAGAGTGTGAAATTCATCTCCTTAGTTTTGATCTTTTTACGACATAGAAGCAGTGTGTGATCATGTAATGTGCATGCATTATGGGACCCACTTCAAAAAAAAAAATGCAACAGCGAAAAATCGATCATAATATTATTAATAAACCAAAATAGAGAGTTATAGAGCGACGTACAACGATGAGAGACTAAAGTGTACGTCATCACAACGAAAAATTAGCATCCCAAGAGGCTAGACCCACTTCAAATTCCGTTATTTGATTTGAATCGTCCATTTTGTTTGTATTGTCAAATAGGTAGTTCATATGAAAATTAAGATTGATTGGACATCGAAATCTTTACTTCCAAAAATGCATCTTTTTTAAAAAAGAAAAAGCCATAGATAATCGAACACAACAAATAAGTGTTTTCCGGGGAAAAAAAAAATGTGATTAGACCATATGCCTTCTTGTACGCGATTAATTTGAATTTTTGTTTTAGGACAGTAATTTTTCCGTACTATATATTTGCACTATTTAAGTCCTTATCTTGTCCTTTTATCTGTTTATTTTTTAATACATTGGGAGTATTATTATAAATGCACATAATTAATGATAAAAAAGTGGAAATGGACAAAAAAAAAATACAAAAACCCAATTGCAATGATTTTAACATTCCTTTTTTTAATGGATTTTCACACTCTTTTTTTTTCTAGAAATGCACTTCCTTTTTTTGGCTCTTGCAATGTGAATTTATAAAGTTGTCCTCTCAAATGCGGTAGATTATACAAATGAAAGGTTAATATTATAAATTAACATACAAAATGAACCCAAAAAAAAAAAGTGTGGTTATAAAAATGAAAAGGGTAAAAATCATTACTTTTTTTTTTATAAATGGATTTATTTTGTGTTGTTTTTTCAGTTAGAAATGTGACATGAAAATCTATCCCTATTTTTGTCTCGACTACTTTTTAAGGAACTTATTTTATACCATCTTTTTATGTTGTGTTTGTGAAGCCTAACTCGGTTTGGCTTGTATTTCGCTAACTCTTTGGAGTTCGACATGTCCGATCAAGTCACAAGGTCCAAGGTTATACTGTAAATAATTGATATACGCAACTTCCAATGGAATATGTAATTGAACTGCGCTATTCACACAGATCGCGCACAAATTTTTGTGTGTCACATAAACAATCTGAACCGTTCATTAAATGTAAAATATTTTTTTCAAGGTCTCCGCAAAAAATTAGCTCAATCCGATACCTATAGGTGCTCGATCCAATCATCTAATTTTTCATTCGGATTTCAGGATAATGAAAAGTTAGATGATCGGATTGAGCTGATTTTTCGTGAAAACCCTTGAAAAAATATTTTACATTTAATGAACGAATCGGATTATTTGTGTGAGACCCAAAATGGGCCCCATACAAAAATATGTGCATTATCTGTGTGCAATAAGAGACTTATTGTATGTAATTTTCTTCACCCTATACATAGGGAAGACTAGTATGCGCTATGGATGTAGTTGTAGGAATACACAAAGCATAACTATTACAGAGATAGTAATAAATAAGAACTGTATTATTAACAAAATCGAAATTGGGGATCAAATATGCAAACCGAGAGCTGTATATCGCACAGTGCCATAATAGTTAATACAGATTCGCCGCATCACCAGAGGTGTTGGAGAATTCTATCGGCATCTATCTCCAGGGTACAACGGCTTCAATTCAATCACAGAAGTATCGTACTGGACTGACCGACAAACCGAACTGCTCACACACTCTTTGGAAAGACTAGAATGACAATGCATATGGGCTTACACCCAAGCCCATTCCATTTAACTGTTGGGTGGTAAAAAGTTAAGGCAGTATACAAATTCGCCAGCGCCAATCCAAGCCACGCACACGGACCACGGCCCTAGTCATGGTCCAGGCCGTGGTGCGTGCATGCGCGTGTGGTAAATGGGTCCAAGCCCATTTTATCCATACTCTCTCTCCCCCTATAAAACCGAGGTGCCCCAAATGTCCTAGATTTTATGTCCGGTTTGAGGTAAATATACCCACCAGAGTTTAAAACTTCGAGCAACGTGAGATGAAATACAAAGAATGACTTTTCACCTTCCAAGCATACCTATTTTGAGGGACAATTTATTATTCTACCTCTTAGGCCCGATTCAGTTGCACAAAAAGGATGAAAAAGGACAGAAAGATCAACTTTTCTGTAATTTTCTGTGTATTCAGTTACCAAGAAAGTTGTAGGATCCATAGCTTCAACTTTCTCACTGAGAAACACTTTCCTGTAAAATATGTCTTGCCAAAAATGAAAGAATTCTTGTTTTCCTGCAAGATTTCTTGTCAACAGAACACACACGGAAAAATAAATTTTATTTTTCTTTCCTTCATCTCACTTCACTTTTTCTGGAAACTAATTTTTCGCACAGCATTCCCAACAATTGAACGGAGCCCAAATGATTTTTGTTCATTTTCTCAATAGCTTTGACCCAGCTCATGACGCCTTGTGAAGCCTATTTAATTTTCTGTTCAAAGTCACCAAAAACACTTACGAACAAACCCCATTTTTCAACGGTCCTCAATTACATAGTTAGAAAACCACGTAAGATTTTGTGCGTCTTTTGTGTTTGTATTCTTTGCTTGATTATTCTTATAGTCAATATGATGTGATTTGGCCTTTTTCTCAACATAATGCAGGTGTGCCTAATCAAAACTGTAAAAGAAATTTTAAAGGACACTGATTTTGGCGATTCAAAAATGTACGCAGACGCTCCACTTTGCACCGGAACATCCAGTAACATCTAATGCAAAGTGGATCGCTTGCGTACAAAAGTGGAGCGCAAAAATCGATTTCCCGTTTTAAATGAAACTTTCGCATGAATACTTTACAGAAGGATTCCCACCCCACAGATTGCGCAGTATATACAATCCTTATCACGGGATGCAGACAATCTCTTTCCATGCGTGTATTTAATATCCGGATTTACGGTTTTGTGTGGCAGAGTAAAGATTCCAGTTCTTTGTTTTGGGGTGTGGTGGGTCGGATCCGGATCCTCGTAGAGGATCTCTATGTGAGGATCATGTGAGGGTTTTCGTCCAGATCGTCTACCTCGGTAATCAATGGTTCAGGTGTGTTTGTATTTTTGACATGTAATAGTTAATTTTTACCAGTCAAAAATAAAAACACATCCGGACCATTGATTGCCAAGATGGACGATTCGGATCCCATGAAAATCCTCCCACAATCCTCATAGAAAATCCAGATCCGGGTCGGTGCCACTGGTGGTGGTGGTTCACGCTGGAGGGTGTGGCTGAGTGATGGGTCATCAATCCTTCATCCACCTCCCCCTCCCCCTCCCCCTCCCCCTCTCTCTCTCTCTACGATGGTGGCTGGTTTTTTTTTTTTTTTTTTTTGGGTATCTAGTCCTTTTTTTTTCCGAATATTATTGGGACCCACTCTTACACATGGCATTGACACCTTCCCATCGTTCTTTGTCTAGGGCTTCCATTGTGAGAAAAAGTTTCTTTGAATAAGCAGTGCGTTGTAGCCGATAATTTGTCTATGCTATTCCTTTAAATGCTGCTCACGTGTGATCGTGTCAATCCAAAACGAGAGCTGCTACTCATACAACAACTGTGCACAGATTTGTGCACAGATTGCAGTGTGTGGCCCACTATGGGTTCTATCCAAATGATCCGATCCGTTTATTAAATGTAAAACACTTTTTCAAGGGTCGTCGCCAAAAATTAACTCAATCCGATACTTATAAGTGTTTGATTCAATCATTTAATTTTTTATACAGATTTCAGGATAAGACAAAATTAGATGATTGAATCGAGCATCTATAGGTATCGAATTGAGCTAATTTTTCGCGGTGACCCTTGAAAAAATGTTTTAAATTTAATCAACGGCTCGGATCATTTTTGTGGGACCCATAATGGGCCCCACATCACGATCAATGCACTATTTTTCTGTGTTGGTAGCATTAAAACGCCAAGGAGTAATGTACAAATACGAAGGGTAAATTGCACTGATGCCTCCTTAGGTTTTCCTTAATGACGAATACTCCCTCATATATGAGAAATAACAATAAACTACATGTGATTTCTATGTGCGTTACACTGATACCCCCAATCGATAGTTCCTTTCAAACACATGATGAAATGAGCCGAAAGTGGCTTATCTTTAAAGATTCACACCTTTTGATAATAGAAAGGTAACAAAAAAATTAATAAATTTCACTTAATTTGAATAAAATGACTTTTTTTTAACCCATTTGAGGAGATGTTTTCACTTAATAACTATTTATTTCTTACTACTTAATAAAAATCATTTTTTTGTCTGAAAAGACATTTATTACTGATGGGTAACAAAATTAAGAATTGAGAGCTTTATTTATTTATCTCCTATTATTAAAAGGGTGACTTTGTCAATACAAACACTTTAGATTAACCGTAGTTGTTTCTCATACATGACATGGTATCTGTCTTTAAGACAAACCTTGAGCTATAATTGAGATTTATGTGTTTCATTTCCTTTCTTATTTTTTACTAATTGGAAGCAATAGGTGTTTCTTTTTAAATTTTTATCAGTTTGACTTTGAGAAACCAAATTTATTCACTTGTAATTGCGTTTTAGAATATTTATGTATTACATTCCATCTAACTATTTTTAAACCCTTGTTTGAGTTAATTTAAAGACATAAGAAAAGTATGGATATAAAATGGGAAACCGAAAACCACCTCTAGAATTGCAATATAGAGTGTAAGAAATAACCACATTGGACATCTGAACACCTCTTGATTCCTGTGGTTCCTATGGTATACTCATTACCCTGCAACGAAAATATTGAAAGAGAAAAAATAATTAATTTTTGATTTTTGACAAAAATTAACTTGCTAGCATCGCAAATGGTTTGGTATAAAATCCCCAACAAACTTGAAAATTGAGTTTTTAATTTAAGACCTGACTTATTAATTTGTCTTTCAAAAAATCAACCTCAAAATCAATGGCGGATTCATCTTAAGACGATCATGAACAAAATATAGTAATTACTAATTTCGTTATAAGTACAATGATTTGTATTTTGTATAGAGACAAGATGAGCTACATAGAATTCCATAAATGTAGGCTTTATTGCCGATATAAATAATAATAATTCGGCCCCTCTCTCTCTCCAACTTTTAACAGTTCTACGAAACTTGTACAATATATATATACACTCCCCTTCTAATGAGGATCTAAAATGAGGACCTAAAATGAGGACTACCCCATTTCTTCCATTTCCCGATTGAATTTTGATGATCCGAGCCGCTCAATGTGTTCAGAACGTGATTTTAAGGGTACCCGCGAGAAATCGGCAAAAAAAATGACCGGGAAGGGCTTGATTTGAGCAGTTTTTATTTGAACCGTTCGATAAAAAATTAATAAAAACTGCTCGGATGAAGCTCTTCCCGGTCTTTTTTTTTGCTGATTTCACGCGGGTACCCTTAAAATCACGTTCTGAACACATTGAGCGGCTCGGATCATCAAAATTCAATCGGAAAAGGGAGGTCCTCATTTTATTAAAATGAGGTGGTCCTTATTAGAAGGGGACTCTATATATATATATATATATATATATATATATATTTTACCACGGAAAGAAACGAATTTATTAACGAACAAACCGGTCAAAGGACCGGACATCATCCAAAGCAAGATTAGCTAGCCAATGGGGGAGAGGACCCCCCCCCCCCCCCCCCCCCCCCCCCCCATTACTAGTCTAATCCCTAATAGGGAACGCTTAGCCAACGAATGGGCTACCCTATTACAAGAATGATTAACATGCACGAAAGTACAAGAGGAAAATAATGGCAGAAGAACTAAGCAATCCAAGAGAAGAGAACTACAATCCGCAAAAGATTATATCCAGTGTATATTGGTCCTTATAAAATCTAGTGGAAAGCTGTAGCCTTAGGCCATCCACAGTGGTATAATCAAAAAAAGATAACCAAAAGTTGACACATCAGCTTTTGATTATTCACTTAAGAGGTTGCTAAGCTTAACAATGTTAAGTTTCACAATGGTCATTTCTAGTCCATAACCAAAATAAGTGGTTCACTACAATTTCTCTCTCTCTCTCTCTCTCTCTCTCTCTCTCTCTCTCTCTCTCTCTCTCTCTCTCTCTCTCTTTGTTTCTCGTCATTCACTTCCCTCCTTTTACGTTTTTTTGGACAAAAATATATCGATTTCCTCTTTTAATTTTGGAAAAAAATTGGTGACTTTCTTACCTCCTATTATGAATTTTTTTTTTTTTTTTTGGGGGGGGGGGGGGGGAGAAATAAAAACGGAAAAGAAGAGTGAAATACCTTATTCCAACGACGATGGGTTGGATTGTAGATGATTGAGAGATATGAATTTCACTTTTGGAGGGAAAGAAAGAGAAATAATTTGTCGGTGAAGTGAAGAAGATATAGAGTAGGCAAAAAAGAGAAGAAGAAAATATCAGTTGAAACACACGTGTATACAAATTTTGGAACTAGTTAACTTATGTGATGTAAAGTCCACAAATTTTAATTATTGAAAAAGGTTGCTAATTTTGATTATCCAAAGCCCAAAATTTGATTTTCTAAGGATGTTGCTAAGTTTGATTATACCATTGTGAGTCATTTTTTGCACCAACATTGTTAACTTTAAAAACAATTGGCTTTTGATTATACCACTGTGGATGGCCTTACAAAACAATTTCAAATACCTATTTAGAGCATGTACACAAGTCTAGTAATTATATCCAGTGTATTATGTAAAATAAAGAGAAAACCCCACAAAAACTTTTTGCACCAGCCTAGCCAAACACACAGGCAAAGTACCTTTGCTTCAATGGCTCGGTACTTCTACTGAGCTACTATTCACCGACAATACTTTATTTTATTGTTCTCTCTCTCTACTGATGAAGTGTGTGTTTCTGTGTGAGAGAGAGAGATGGGATAATATAATATAGTATTTTATAAGGATAGAGATGATAGTAGAGATGATTAGTGTGGAGTTGAGAGAGATTTGAGTAGGTAAAATAAAAAAGTGCACTATTTTGTAGCTAAAATGCATATCCCTTGAATCTTGATGTACATGCTCTTAGAGCATTTCCAACCCATCTTTAAAACTTCAAAATGGAGATTGGATGTGCCATATTGGAGGAAGATTTTGTAATTTATTCCCACTTTTTGAACTTTATTAGAGAATTTAGGAGGGATCCATCATACTTTTTAGATATTTGGGTCTTCAAATTGCATTCTGTTCTCCAAATATGGAGACCCTACTCTCATTTTGGAGACAAAATTTCTCAAAAGTATGATGGTCCCTCCAAGATTCTCTTCTAAAGTGCAAAAAGTGATAATAAATTACAAAATCTCTCTCCAATATGTCACATCCAATCTCCATTTTGGGGTTTTAAAAGATGTGTTAGAGATGCTCTTAAGCACATTGTTTATTAAGGGTCGATCATAAATTAATTATTTATATAATCAAGTGTACTCCGAACCAGCTTACGCACATTTCGAATAATCTCAAGACACTAAAGTTTTTTTTTTATTTGATAGGCAACAAAGTTTTATTAAGAAACTTGACAAGGGGTACATCAAGTTGGGGGAAGGGAAGGGAAGGGGAAACCAACAAACAGTTTGATGAAAACACCAATTGGGACAAAGCCCAAACACCTTATGGACCACAATATGTCCAGATTAACCAATAAAGCTCAAAACCCGAAGGGTCAGAAGCCCACACAAAGATCTGGCCCAAAAGGACCAGACCAAACCCTAATGCCCCTGAACTCAGTCAGCCCCAGAACGTCGCCCCACCCGCCGCCTCCGCCAACACCACACTCCCAGACCACGACCCAGCCACCAACATCACCGCTACACCCACGAGCCACCGGATCCCAGAATAAACCGCCAAGAAACCGACGATTCGACCCTCACAAACGGCTGGAAATTAAAACAGGAGGCCGAGCATCTAAACGCCGCTGTACGCCGCTGAGCCGAAGTCCACCACCAACGACGAACCCATCCATCACGAGGTCGCCGTTAAGCACACAACCGACTGCACCCAACAGCGCAGCCGGCACGGAGACCCCGAGAACTAAAGTTAACGACTGGGCAAAGGTACCCCCATAAATCTACACTCAATGGTTCAAGATCTCATCTCTGTTTCCTTCAGTCCCGTTTCATCTATGAATTTGTTATGCTCACCCACCGTAGGAATCGGATAGCCATGAGATCTAATGAGAGACGGTACTTTAATTTGATGATTCGAGCCATTTATCTTTTTAGGCCCCTCTTCTTGATCATCCATGAAAACATTTAGACATTATGATAAGTATGCTATAGAAATAGGTTGGCCATGAGTCTAGCACGAGACTCCACGATTTGAGCAATTTATCTTGTAGGCCCCTTCTGTAGATCATCTGGGGGAAAAAATCAGATTCATTGTATACATCAACCCATGACATGTGTTTAATAAGATGGACAACAAAAAGGATTACTTTTGATCTTGATGAGCTCCCATGATTACTTTATCTTCTATTTTGACCCATTAATTATGAGTTGAATTATTCATACCCAATCCGACTCATTTATTTAAAATCAAACCCGACCCGCCCACTAATCCAATTACAGTTTTACTTTCTTTTTTTTGGGTTCTTTTTTGTTTATCTTAGATAAAAATGTAAAATTCAGATATACCAATAATAATTTTATAAAGCACACGGAAAAATTGAGTGACTTATTGAAATTTTTTGTCCTTATTCAAATTTTTCTTTGCATTTATTTGTTTTGCGTTAAACTTTTGTGACTTATTGATTCGTCTCAACGAGAGGAATCAGAAAAGTAAAAAAAATTGATCGAAACTCATAATTTTTTGAATAAAGACAAAAATAAGTCAATAAGACAATTTTTTTTACTTATCTGTCTTTTAAAAAAATTTATTAGTTTCGATCAAATTTTTTTACTTTTCCAATTCCTCTCACTGAAACAAATCAATAAATCACAAAAGTTTAATGCAAAACTAACAAATGAGAATTTTTTTTGAATAAATTAAGACAAAAAAGAAGAAGTTATTGTGCAACTTTTCAATCCAAATCACCCCATATTACACCTGTACAATTGATTACCATATTACCATGTTCATTAAAATGGCCATATTACTGCTATACATTAAAATGACACACTATTACCAAACTATCCCGATTGACCGAAAAAAATCTATCTTTCTTTTCATTGATTTTTTTTCATCTAAAAGAATGTGGCTCGATGGAACATGTTGTTCAATCATGCTATAGTTGTGTGAAAATTAGCTAACCAATATATTATGTAACGCCCCAATTTTTGGACGCGCTATTTAAGTCTTTTTAAATGATTTAATAATTTCCAAAGGATGCTTTTAATAAATAACAGAAATAAATATTGAAACTCTTTAATTATAAAAGCTTAAGTTGATATCCCTAATTATTACAAACCGGTAATAAAAAAAGTTTGATAATTTGTGCAAACACTTCTTGGAATTGAACGTACAATACTTAAAATACTAAGAGCTTCTTCTATTAATAGTTAGTCCATGGCTCGACAAACTCCCCTTCCTGGGCCGGGAGGTCTTCGGTGATGCATTGCTCCTCCGGTTGATTGCAATGCTCCTCCTCGGTACCTAGCGTTTAAAAACGTCGTGAGTCGAAACTCAGAAGATAAAACCCTTACCCTACTAACCCCTTACTTTACAGCTAGCAGTTAATACAGTTGATAATAATTGAAGATCATAAATATAACACGTCATCCATTTCTTATAATCCATTCTCTTACTTGAATCTACGATATTCTCCACAAGATCGATCCTCCCCCCAATCACTAACTATGACCGTGTTATGGGACAATCCCCCCTTGTCTGTCCTGCACGTGGGGTCCTAAATGGATATGTTTCATTTAAGGCCATAGCAAGGGCACGATTACCCTTTGAAATTTTCCATGGCATATCATCAATTAGGATTGCCGCAATTATTGAAATAATTCGGTCCCCGAAAACATTTATTAACACAGGACTGGACCCCTGTTCGCATCCATCCTCCTACAAGACTGGGCCCCTATTTGCACCCATCTTACTACAGTACTGGGCCCTTGTTCGCACCCATCCTCCTACAAGACTATAACTTTCCGATTCATCCATTATCTAGCATCAGCAAAATGAATACTAATGATCACCAACCCAGTTATCCTAATCCCAAGCAAACATAGCTCAATCAAAACTTTAAAGTTGTTACAATGTACGAGAAACAGTAACTCAATCATACAATTGTGTCCAGGCATTGATTCAACTCATAACGTAGTACGAAAGCATACTTTGACATTATTTATCAATAATAACTTCAACTTATCACATGCGGTAACAAGTATATCCATTAATAAAATGCAAGTAATTAAAACAATTAATTTTTTTTGGTTGGGCCGATGCCCTTAAACTTCTTTTAATGAACAAGTATTTTTATTAACTAAAAAGATTGATTTAGTCATTATTCAAACTAAAGATAATATAGTCATTTATTAATTTAATAATTTTATGTATAACATGGTTACAATCATAAATAATATTTATCTTACTATAGTGTACGAATCATTTATTAGAATAATTATTATTTCTATAAACCGAGGGACTAGTTAACATGTACGTTGGCAATTAAATTAACATGTGATTTGTAAATCATGTATTTTTGAGCATTTAAATTAGCTCGTACAATAATAGGGTTACATGATAAATAGTTAAATATTAATAAAATAATGATCGGGGGTCAAAATGGTTAATAAAACTATGCCTGGGGTCCTCCGGAACGCGTTAAAAGGTCCGAATATGGATTCAAAAGGTCGAACACAACTAACCGCAAGGTATGGAGGCCGAGTTTGCTGCCGCAAGGTCTGACTGGGTTACCGGCCGCAAGGTCAACGTCATAGTTCGCGGACCGAAACGTTATACATTGCGGCCGCAAGGTTCGTTCGGTTTTGCAGCAGAATTTTCTAACACATCAGGTTGATGCGTGGGGCCTTCTAGGGACCATGGGTAAGGTTCAAAACACTTAAATATACATAGAAGAAGGTAGTGTAAGGGTTTATCTACCTTAGTTTCAGTTGTACGAGCTCGAAACGTAAACGGAGCGTTTTTGGTTAGTTGGAGAAGACGACTGGAACGGAGGCCGTTGGGGCTGTCTCCTTGGGACTTTTTGATGGGTTTGGGATGCTTGAGGATGGTATTGAAGTTTGGAACCTCGAATTTGGGTGTAGCACGTTGTTCCGATCAAAGACGGAACCATGGGAGGGCTCCCATGGGCTATAGCCTAGGTGTACTTTCAAAAGACACCAAAAAAAAAATTAAAATTAAAATTTCAGTCTAAATTTTTGTTTTCAACCCAACCCACCGTTCCATTCAGCCCAACCCACCAGTCAAACATCATAGGATACAACTTAAATAGTGTATGTTTATAGATGATTTTTACTCTGTGAAACATTGAAGGGTACGTTAAATAGTGTACGTTTTTGTACTTTTATTTTATTTATTTTTGAACATTTATATATTTACATACGATCAGTGGTGGCTCCAAGATTTTGTATTGGGTGTTCAGAAATTTTCTTTATATAAACCCACCAATATATTTACAAGTAACACAGTTTCTTGTGCGAGTATGAATAATGCAATCAAGAAATTCCACAAAAATTGTCCACTATGCCACACAAGAATTCAACAAAGTTATTCTAGGTAAAAAAAAAATTCAGGTAAAAAAAATTTCACACATTTTTTGGCAAGTGAGTAGATAACAATGAAGTTTTTTAGTTTATGAAAAAAAAAAACCTATCTAGATTGATGGATGTGTCATAGTATAATGAGGTGAGTGTTCAAGTATAAAATAACGTAATTAGGCTATTTAAATTGGATTGACTTGTGAATTGATTTTTTGGGCATGATATTCAAATATTTTTGTATTGGGTGATCAAAAGAAAAGCTGGCGTAAAATTTCTACATATATTATGAACAAATTTTTTTTTGAGGGGTGTTCATGTGACCATCCAAACATCAATATGGAGCCGCACAAGTAGTACGAGTTTGTCTCTTTTTGGTTCATGCATATAAATTTTGGGTTAGCCCAAGGCCGAATAAATTCCTGGTTCCGCCCTTGGTTCCGATCAAAACCCACTTTTCCTCTCTCTCACTAAAACTCCATGGAAACACCTCCAAGCTTTCTCTCTCTTTCACTTCTCCACTGATTTTTCAGTGGTGGTGATGTTAGGTGTGTTTGGAGAGGAGGTGGGGAGTTGTATTTATAGAGGAAGAGGAGGAGTGATGGCCAAGGAAATGGAGGAGAGAGAGAGAGATACGGGAGAGATGAGAGAGAGACTGTGAGAGAGATGGAGGGACAGCTGGGGAGAGAGAGAAGAGGGGTGGTGGAGAGGGAGACAACAAAGGTGGGGTGGTGGTGGCTTGGTGACCAAGCATGGGGGGAAGAGAGAGATAACCGAGAGAGAGAGAGAGAGAGAGTCTACGGGAGAGAGACAGAGAGAGGGTGGTTGGTTTGAAAATTGGGGTTGGGTGATAGTGAGAGGTGATGAGGTGGATGGTGATGGGTAGGTGTATATATTTATACATAATATCTTTAAAAAAAATATCAATAATAAAATTATTAGGTTAAAATAATTCAAAATTATCATAATTTTATTCTCGTTACGACGTATTAAACGCTGATTTTAAATAAGTTAATAAAATTTGGTACGAAAGTTTATATTTTTATTCGAAAAAAACTGGCCCGAAATTCGGATCGTTACATATTAATTAATCAATTACGATAAATTAGACCCGATTTTACAGTACCTCGACGTGGCATTAGTTAATCCTTTTTTATGCCCCATTTGGAGCCCTTAAACAGTGGGAAAAAACCCTAGCTGTTAATTGGGAAAAAAATGAGACAGAAGCGAAAACTGTTCAATAAACATCTATAGGGTCTCATTCAATGGAGAGAGAGAGAGAGAGACGCTTTGAGTACTGACCTTGACTGGAAAATGACTAAGCTCCGAAGAAAACCCAAATCCATTCCTTCTCGGCCTACAAGTCAGACCCCCACAAACCGTAGCCTCTGTGCATTTTTTGTTGGGTAATGTTCATGACCTAATGGGTATTTAAGTTGACTCAATTGAGGTCCAGTTAAGACCTAATAATAAATCGGTTAGATGGGTTTGAACCCATTCTAACCCAACTAATAAATGGATTGGGTTGAGTCTATTTTTTAATAGGTGGGTTTAGATTTCTTAGTGGGTTTGGGTTCAATTTGCCACCCCTACTAAAACGTAATCATAGTATTGTGGTTAATTATGTTCTCTACATAATACTAAAACGTAATCATAGCTTTTTCGAAAATGAATAACGTTCTTTAGTACTCCCTCCGTCCATTTTTAAGTGTCCTGCTTCGTAATTTCAACTTATTAAAAAGACATCATTATTACACTTTTCACATCAACTTTTACCTCCACTTTCCCTTCTTACCCTCTATGGAAATATCATTATTACATTTTTACTAACTGACTTTTTAAAATGGAATTTACGTTTATGGGCAAAATGAAAAATTTATCAACTTTTACCCACTAACTTTACAAAATGGACACTTATTAAGGAACAGCCAAAATGGAATACTGGATTCTAAAAAAAGGGACGGAGGAAGTATGAGAGTTTCAAAATCTCATACTAAAGTGCCAATGCTTGAAGCCTTGAACGGATATACTTGGGCCTTGTTGTGCTTAGGGCACATTAGGGAAAAAATTTCAGTGCCGAGCGGGTACCACGTAGTGCCCGCTCGTGCATTCAAGCTGTCCATTTCGTGTTTGGACGGCTCAGATTTTGAGAGAGAAAAAGGAGAGAGAAAGTGTTGGGGTGAGAGGAGAGAGAGAGTTTTAATTCGAGCCGTCCAAAAGTGAATCGGACGGCTGAGGTACGCCGAGCGGTTGCCATGTCGGCAATACCCGCTCGGCACTGAAAAACTTCTCGGCACATTAGACCCTGTTGTCATGCACCAATGAGCACCATCACAGATCAAAAACATGATCCGAACCGTATATTTGTTCGCTCGTTGAGTTGATCGCGTGTGCGAAAAGTTACATAAATAGAACATTAGTAGAGAGAGCCAGAACACGTTTTGTCTTGGAAAATGTTTAACAGCTACTGAATTTGAGACGAGTCTCAAGACGTGACAAGATCCAAGGGTTAGTTCGGTTAGTTGGTGAGTTTGATCCTCACACAATTGAACATAGTTCGAATTTCGAGACTAGATAGTAAGAAAGCAATTTTTGTGAATTATGTAGTCCCTGCGTGGATGACCTGACTTGACCGAACCAAGAAGGGAATTAGTTGAGATTCACGTAAGTTGGCCTGAAAAAACGTTACTGTCTAGAAATAAAAAAAAACAAAAACACCTCAACACAAACTTGTTTCGTTCATACCAATGAGCGCACAGCTCATAGTATTGACCAAATACGGACAAGAAGTTATTATGCTCATAATTAATTTTTGCATAAGTATTTTTGGATGCTCAAACTTAATTCTGCCAAATTTAGTCATATTTTGGCTAAATAAGTAAGGTTGCTTCTTTTTTTTTTTGTCATTATTTAATTTTTTTCGCATTTGTTAATTTTGCTTCAATTTTTTTGTGGATTATTATGTCATCATGACGATGGCGAGAGGAATCTAAAAAGTAAAACATTAACAAAGAAACCCTATTTTTTTTTGAATAAAAACGAAAAAATGGCTGATCGCTTTTTTTTTTCTTTAATAAAAAAATGGGTTTCGATCTTAATTTTTTTCTTTTTAAATTCCTCTTGTCATGGCGAAGCAATAATCTAAAATAAATTGACAAAAAACTAATAAATGTCAAAAAAAAATTGAATTAAAAAAAAATTCCAAATGAATTATTTAGTCAAAATAGGCCCTTAGTACCACATAACCATTTGGGGGTCAATAAGAATTTTTAGGAGCCAATGGCCTTGTGATAACCATAAATGACGTACCAACCACCCCGTGCGGCCGTGCATGCCCAGTTACAAGGACACGGACTTGGGAAGGGTGTTGTGTAATGAGGTGCATAGAACTGTGCTGCGCACCTCCGAGTCGTCGGATTGTGCATCCAATGGCTTAGATCTCATCTCGGCAATCAACGATCGAGAGTGATTCATTATCGAGACATGATCCGACGGCTCGGAGGTGCTGTGCACAGCACCATCCCCCAATTCCAAGGACACACTAGCAATTACCACAATTTATGGAAGAAAAAGAAATCAGATAAAAAAAAAAAAAAGAAGAAAAAGAAATGATTCGACAAAGTATTGATTTCTGGAGTAGGTAAGTATTAAGAGGGGATGAAACTTTTTCAATGCACACGGTCTCCAATAAATTTTCTCTATCTATCTCTCTCCATTCATTACTTTTATACACCTCCTCAAACCTTCAAACGAACAACATGTAACTCCAATTCAGAGAATTGATACTACTTGTGTGGAAAAACTTTAAGGGCATGGAATTTATGAGTATGCTCACTCCTAGGTTCGAGGACTTCCAAGCTTCCTAACTGCTAACAACTCTTATGGCTAGGGCTGTAAACGAGCTGAATCGAAGAACGTTCAGATTGATTTGTTAAGTTTTTTTTAGCCGAATAGTGATGAATGAGTATTTTTGGTATAAAAATTTTACTTACCTTAAAGTGTGTATTTCAAGATTTTGGCTTGACCCGGTGGGAATTACTTTGGATTTTTTGTACCTGCACGTAAATCGGCTAGTTTACAGTATCCGGGTCCTAATGGAGAGTGTAGACCCGCTCCAGGCCCGAAGTGAAGGGTGCAAGGACTTTAGGTCCTCAAATTTGGGCCCCAGCTTTGTCTGATATATTATTGGGCTAAATCCCAAATTTCTTTGCATGAGCCTATCAGATCAGCCAGCATCTAATGGGCCCAGAGTTTGATATCTGGATTACTACTAAGACCCCATCCCACTAATAACTTTTTGGGAAAATGACGGTTCAGGACGTATTTTGATAATTAATACCCGCCAAGGACATGCTGAGAACATTTGTTAATGCTGAAAATGTCATTGGGGGATATTAATTATCAAAACACGTCCTGGACCGTCATTTTCCCCAACTTTTTCCATATTTTTTGGGAAGTGATTTTGCCACTCCCTTTTTTGATAACGCCACTCCCTTGCAAGTGCATTTTTGCACCAAAAATATACTTGCAGGGGAGTGGCGTAAACAAAAAAGGGAGTGGCAAAATCAGCAGCCTATTTTTTTGGTTTTGTCCTTATTTGAATTTTTTTTGCGTTTGTTAGTTTGCGCCTCACTTTTTTGAAAGTAAAATTTTTCACTTTTATCCAAATATAAGTGGTTATTTTTCAAAATATTTGAGTAAAAGTAAATTCTTTTTACTTTTCCGATTCGTCTCACCTAGACGGATCAATAAGTCACAAAAACTTGACGTATAACTAACAAACGAGAAAACAATTCAAATAATGACAACCATAACTTTTAGAAAAAGTAAAGTGGAACATAGTCTAAAAACCCAACAGTTCAAGTAGAAAACTACAACACACATCTCATGCCAAAGGCACCATACTACCCATTTTACAACACTTCCCAAGACAATACCCTTGGGAAAGAGATTTGAATAATCTTTCTGAATAACTTTTATACAAATTCATTTCTATTTTCGTGCGTGTAAACACGGAGAGGCCATGACTTCACCATTCGCTTTAGGTCCTAGAAATATCAGAGGCTGGCTCAGGGGTGAGTGTTTTAGTTTGAAACAAAAGGACGCTACGAGAATAATAAGTTTATATGACACGACAACTGTTGTCACCAAAAAAACTCGCGTGTAAAACTTCTAATGCGAAAAAAAAAAAAAAAAGTTGCTGTAATATTGTTGTCGCTAAAGTTATGTGGCTAAAAACATTTATTGACGATTTAATTGCGGTGTGACTAATGAATTTATCTTCAGTAATGATCATATGCCTGCAGCACCTCCTCACCGAGGTGCCCGCAAGGTTAATTATCTCCTTGTCCTTTCCTTGCTCTGAGCTTTCCTGTGAACTTTCGGGAGCCCTTGCACACCCTTGGTGCCGCCTGTCTGCGCCAGAGAAACGCCTTGGGCCGGTGCAACTCCTCCTACGCCTATGCCTATTTCATGTGCCCCGTTATTCACTTCGTTGATTCCTTGAACCTTTGGACCCGTATTTGACCGCATATATCCTGAGAGAAATAACATTCTTCTTCAATCCTGGAGCATGTCAAACATCTTTCAGCATCAGGCTCCCTTCCGTTTGACAGACGGAACTGGACTGTCCCTTTGCCAAATATCATGTAGTCGGACATCTTTCAGCCTCACCCTCGATCCTTCCGTTTGACAGACGGAACTGGACTGTCCCTTTGCCAAATATCATGTAGTCGGACATCTTTCAGCCTCACCCTCGATCCTTCCGTTTGACAGACGGAACTGGACTGTCCCTTTGCCAAATAGGAGTATCTCGCTAGCTGAGTTGTTGGCCATCATCATGACAATCGATCCCACCATTGTATGCCTTGTACTCAACGAAGCTAGCTATTTCTAACGGCGCACATGTGGACTGAACATCTTGAATCTATCACCTAGTCCGATCTCGCCTGATGCTTGTGCCTATTGTAAATAGACCAGGAACACATGGTCCTGATTCTCAAAATCTAAAACACTGGCTGCTTCAAAAGCCCCTGGTCTTTTTTCCTTTCTCTAGCTGCTTTGTACTTTAGGCAATTCCATGGGATATGCCCTTCATGGTCGCAGTAAAAGCAGATAATTAAATTGCGACCTTTAGAACTAGATCTTCCCATGCATGTTGGAAATCGATCTCGCTGGCTTTTCCTGAGTTCTTCCCCTCCTGTCAGCTACTAAGGCCTACGCGTAAATTTTAAGTAGATCGCGCAGTTGTAATGGGTGTTTTTTTAATAATCAGATGTCCAAGCCAGCTTCCGTGCACCTCGACTAATATTTTAGGACCCTGAAAGGTAACTACCGAACAAACCCTCCAGTGCTGACCCCCATGGTTCGGAATGTTTAGCCTCCGTGGTTTTTTATCGGAGCTACATTGAGTTTGTATATATGTGTTTAGTGGTGAGCAGATATGCGATCGCTTATTTATCTGGATTGTATGATCCCGGTAAACAAAATCTGGGTAAACAAGAGTACATATTATGGAGTAAAAAGTGCTAGATTAAGTGAAAAGTAACCCCGCAACTTATGGTAAGTAACCTCACAGTCCATTGCTAATTTGACTCACAATTTGGGATACATATAGAGTTTAAATTCTGTCCCGGACAGAGGCGCGCGGTTTTCCGTCAGCACCCCCCGTGGGCCTTCTTCGCGGATTTTTTTGAGTAATCCAAACTGTGCATCTTGTTTTTGCCTGTAAAATAATGTATCCATGCAAAAAATCGGCTTGTCTGAACATTGATAGGTATGTCAAAAGTTGAGTTCTAGAAGAAAAAATGGACGGTCGATCTGAATCTGTCAACTATTTTTTAAGTTAAACCGTCCACAACCGTTCATTTTTTCGTCTAAAAACTCAACTTTTGACATACCTATCGATATCCAGACAAGCTGATTTTTTGCGTAGATACATTAAATTACAGGCTCTACAAGATGCACGGTTTGAATTACCCAAAAAAATGCGTTAAGGGGGCCCATGGGGATGGCAGAAAACCACCCTTTTCCGGCTCATCCAGCCAAAATTTACACTCACTCCCTAAAACTTTTTGTTCATAGATGATAGACCAACCTAACGCAATTGCTTTATGTTAATTCATTAAACAATAAGTCTAACTGCATACACAAAATGCACATATTTTGTGCACAAATTATGGTGTGGGGCTCATTACGGATTTCACACAATGATCTAAGTCTTAAAATATTTTTCCTTGGGTTTACGCGAAAAATCAGCTCAATCGGATACCTAAAGGTGCTCGATCCAATTATTAATTTTTCATTATCCTTAAATTTGAATGAAAAGTTAGATGATTGCATCGAGCAATTGTAGATGTCGAATTGGGCTGATTTTTTGTGAAAATCCTCGAAAAAATATTTACATTTAATGAACGGCTCGAATCATTCGTATGGAACCCGTAGTGGGCCCCACACCACATGATATGTGCACAAAATCTGTGCAGTTAGCACATCTGTTCATTAAAAGGATCCTTAATTCATGAGTGACAAAGACATGCCTGCGACATTGTATTACTCCCTCCGTCCTAATTTAATAGTTCAGTTTGGGAGTTCGTGGCACTTTTCAATTGATTATATCTTGTAATTTTAAGGGACTGTTAAATTGGGACGGAGGAAATATTTTCTTTTAATATGGATATCGTGATTTGTGCTTCAAGTACAGTAATATCAATCTATTTGAGTAATTCACAAGATATTGTGGCGATCCTTTTATATCAAAATAGTTTACGGAAATTAAAGCCAAGCAACACAGCCAATCAAATCTATAAATTAGCATTTTGTTTTGATTTGCTTTTAATCACTTTTTTGGCTAGTTAAATTTGTGAAGTCGTCCTACATGTTGCACATGCTCTTATAATAACTGGGTAAGTAGGAGTACTTCTTTTCATTTGTGTTCTATATTACAAGTTTTCCAAAACCAGTAAGATACATAATACTATATTGGTTTGATTCAGATATTCAATAAGGTTCGAATCACGGGGTTAATTCAATATTCCCAATCCACTTGATTGAGTGCAAGCTTTACAAAAAAGTAAAACCTTAGGTCTCCTAAAGGAATCATCTTCTTCTTCTTCTTCTTCTTCTTCTTCTCTCTCTCTCTCTCTCTCTCTCTCTCTCTCTCTCTCAAACATGAGTCATGGTGAGGTGCTCAACAAGGCAATCGCAGCGCTCGCGTATTCCAACTTCCTAGTGTTATTCGCTATACCGATTGTCAGCGTCATTGGTTTATGTACAAATTATGTTGTGAATCCTATCGTCCAAGCATGGATGGTTGGGTTGTCTGTATCTCTCTTTCTGGTCCTATCCATCTTGTTCTGCCTCATCTCTCAGTGGTCGCCGAGCAAAACAGATGCCTTCGGTTTCCTCGACCATCACTTTAACGTGGTCGTAGGTGTTTTAGCATTTCTTTACCTTCTGCACTGGGCTGCGCTCGTCCATAAAGGCAACGACGGTGGACGGGAGTTGTCAAAAAAGGCAGCCTACGAGGAGGAGTACTACAGGTTTCCAGCCGGATGCTTAGAGTACTGGATGGAGAAGGATACGAGTGGGACCAGTAACGAGCAACCGGCTGAAAACCATGCCGAGAGGCGTTGGAGTGTGATCCGGGAATGCATGATTCACAACCGTTTTTGTGAGAGGATGAGTGGTGAAGATTGGGCTAATATGACTCTAGACCAATTTTATGCAATGGATTTGTCATCGATAGAGGTGCGTATATACCGACTTGTCTTTACACCGATTAAATATTTACGTTAAAATTTACGTACTTATTTTGTGAATGCATATATTAAACTATTTAAGCATGTCCATCAATGATATATTCATGTTTTTTCATATGAAGAGATGTGGAATTAATGTTGGAACCTTATGAAATTCCGTTTGACCCCAAAAAAAAAAAATGTTGGAACCTTGCTACTGGCACAGCAAATCTGTGCGTTGTGGGGCCCACTAGGGGTCCTATACAAATAATCCAATCCGTTAATTATGTTTAAAACATTTTTTCAAGGGTCTCCGCAAAAAATTAGCTCAATCCGATACCTATAAGTGCTTGATCTAATCATCTAACTTTTCATTCAGGTTTTTAGAAAATGAAAAGTTAGACAATTAGATCAAGTACTTATATGTGTCGGATTGAGCTGATTTTTCGCAAGGGCCCTTGAAAAAATGTTTTAAACATAATGAACTGCTCGGATCACTTGTGTGGGACCCGTAGTAGGCCCCACATAGAAATCTGTGCACAGATTTACTGTGTCCACATATTTTCTGTTAATGTTGTAATTGGATTGGCGTGGTTTTCGGGTTAAATTGATTTCCAAGTTTTGGTTCAGGATTGAAAACCCCCTCTCTCTCTCTCTCTCTCTCTCTCTCTCTCACACACACACCCCATCACCATCATTAGGCCTGTCAATTGGCCGGATCCAATCCGAATCCGATAAGACATGGATTCGATCCGAATCCGATAACTCAAATTCAATAGTGGTAATCCAAATCCGAAAAAATTGGATCCGATCTGAAAATCCGAATCCGATCCGTTTTGATTTTTTTTTTTTAAATTCCAGAATTTTTTTAAAAAAGGAAAAAAAATACATTTTTTTTCTCCAAAAGAATCTCACGTGTCTAATTACAAAGACCAGAGAGAGAGAAAAAAACCTTGGAGGAGAGAGAGTGTGGTCTCTGAAGAGTAGTGCGCAAGATCGAGCCTCGTTGGCTTCGACAGAGAAGCCTTCGGCGGAGTAGAGCTTGGCTAAGTCAAATAGAGCGGAGGACAGTTGGAGATGATCCGATTGCGATGGATTCGTTAGGGTTTGGAGTGCGGAGACTACAGATTCGAGACGGGAGATGGCTTTGTCGACATCTCCCTGGTCGAGTAGGTCTTCCACAGTTTCGCTCCAGTTGGAAACTCTCTTCTCCTTCCTTTGCTGTTAGTTAAAAAGATCAACTGCAAACACAGAAGGGTTTTTTAAAAAACAATTCAGATCGGATTGTTATCGGATTTAATCCGACACAATCCGAATCCGATCCGTATTTATCGGATTCGGATTATCAGATTACGGATTGCCGTTATCGGATTTGGATCTGGATCGGATTTTATGGATCGGATCCGAATCAAATCCGATCCATTGATAGGCCTACATCCGATTGGCTTATGTCCCCTCAACTCAGCTGGACCGAATGGTGTCTAGTTTGTAGTTTATGGAGGCAAATACAACATTGGTGATGGTTAGGCATGTCAATGGATCATATCTGATCCAGATTCGATTCGTAAAATTTGATCCGAATCCGATAAATACGGATCGGATCGGATTCGGATTGTGTTGGATTAAATCTTATAACAATCCGATCTGAATTGTTTTTTAAAAAACCCTTCTGTGTTTGCAGTTGATTTTTTAACTAACAGCAAAGGAAGGTGAAGAGAGTTCCAACTGGAGCGAAACTGTGGAAGACCTCCTCGACCAGGGAGACGTCGACAAAGCCATCTCCCGTCTCGAATCCGTAGTCTCTGAACTCCAAACTCTAACGAATCCATTGCAATCGGATCATCTCCAACTGTCCTCCGCTCTATTCGACTTAGCCAAGCTCTACTCCGCTGAAGGCTTCTCTCTCGAAGCCGACGAGGCTCAATCTCGCACACTACTCTTCAAAGACCTCTCTCTCTCCTCCAAGGTTTTTTTTCTCTCTCTCTCTCTCGTCTTTGTAATTAGACACGTGAGATTCTTTTGGAGAAAAAAAATGTATATAGCCTTTGCACGAAGGAACTATAAGCACTGAAGTCTCTTGGAATTCTTGAGAAGAAGCTTCTGGTAGGTTAGTATATATTGTTAGGATAGTATTAACTTATTAAGTTTTTCTAATTTTAGGACTTCTCAACGAATCCCCAAAATATTACAAGACTTTGTAAATTGAGCCGGAGGGAGTAATAATTGTACTTTCAAAGTGCCATTTTTCTGTAAATACCCTAGGCTCTATCTTGTTCATTCATCATTTAATTTGACTCATTTATAAAAGAATGGGGGGGGGGGGGGGGGGGGGGGGGGGGTGGGGTAAAACTAGAAATAGAATTGTACCAGTTAATTTCCAGCTTTGAATTTTCATCAAATTTAAAAAATTAAAAACATTATCGGCTGAGTGAGGTTATACAAACTGATCTATTTTCAGTCCAACCTTAGGCCGCAGAGAAGCCTGATTCTTTGAATAATGATATACAGTAGTTTTTATTCATGTACTACTAATTAGTGTGGTTAATTATTACTGACATGATCCGTTTCATGCTTCCAGTCTGGTTGCTGCAAACCACCAAACGACTGCAATTTCAACTTCATTAGCCCAACCAATTGGACCACAACAGCCAACTCAACATACACAAATCCAGACTGCCATGCTTGGGCCAATGACCCTAACATTCTGTGCTTTGATTGCCAGACATGCAAGGTTGGAGTTGCCAACATGTATAGGGCGTTTTTGATAATAGATTTCATTTTGGGGAGATCGGTAATGCGATCGGATTAGGATTGGAATTAATAATGAGGTAGGATCATTAATGAGGAGATGAAACATTTATTCATGTTTATTTTGCATAGGATCAAATCATGAAATTGTTAATATCATGTTTGTTTTGCGTAGGGAATGACTGGATTATTATGCCCCTTCAGTTTCAAGTTTAAAGAAAGAGATCCCATTGATTGATACAGTTTTCCATAATCTTCTATCGCTTAAAGATGCGCCAGGGAAAATAATCCAATGGCCGGTTTTGGCTGAATAATCCTGAAGGATTTTTTTTCTAAATCCAAGTGTAAACAATTGGAGTTCCAGAGCAGAAGACAATGTGTAGAGAGCTCCCATTGGTGGAAGTTGGGATTGGTCCGCCCAGAATTAGTTGAGGCGCGCGTCCGTTGGCTTGGACACCCGAGCTATTGGAAAATAGAAGTCCGATCCATACATTCATGTGAGGTAATTGCCTCAGAAAGATAAATCAGGGATACATGATTGTTCAGTGAAAATCTATTTATGAAGTTTAAGCTACGAGATTTTAAAGGCTTTAACTGATTTCTAAAGCAAAAGATCCACAGCACTGCAGTAAGCACAAATGTTCAACACAACAATTACTGTAGCTTGTATGTGGGTCTCAACAAGAAGACAAGACAACCTAGAGATTAAGCTCCATCGAAAGTCGCAGAGGATTTCTTTAGGTTATTTGCAATGGAAAGGGAGAGGACTTTGATAGGTCTAGTTGATTTGTGCGTTTATCTACAACTCTGCTAGTCCGCCTTGTAAACGCAAAACACTTCGGTTGTTATTTCACATACCCAACAAGGTAAAGATGTCGAACTATTAGATTCTTGGCCAACAAATCATCTAAAGAGGAGGACACATGACTCTCTCTTAAATAAGGACACCAAATACGTGCAAATGTTTCGATTATCAGGTAGCAGACGACTACCTACTCAAAACCGTTTTAGATTGTAGACTCCAACTCATCTAAATCATTAACCTAAATCATTACCCTACTAGAGAGAAGGCCGAAGTTCTTATTTGTCCTCTATAAAACTATCAAAAGCAAAACCATCAGGGCCAACCCTAAGCTTTCGGGGGCCCTAAACGAGGCGCCCTAAGGTGGAGTCTCTATATGAGTTTACAGAAACAAACCAACTCCAAAAGGAAATATAATTACAAGAATTTGAACTGCTAAAATTAGACTAATTTAGTATGAAAGAGAGAGCCCTACCATCTCTTCCACTCTTGCCATCCATACGGGGGCTTATGCACCCCAACCGCAGAGGAGGGACAGTTTGGAGCTTCCACCTAAGATCAAAGCCACATAAAATAAGTTACAAGTTAAAGTTGATAGATTCTGAAGATTGTGTTACAAGCACTAAAGAAGTTCATCAAAATTCTCACTCAAACTTACAAAATAGAAGGCCAAGAAATTGTCAACTCTGTCTGTCATACATCAGTCAAGGACTCAAGAAGCAAACAAGTTGGTACAGTAATTTCCACAGATGGAAAAGAGAGAGGAAGAAATAACACTAAATGGTTTATCTCCCAACAAAAACCTAAGAAGTATACGAGATACGTATAGCAACCCAAAGTGATCTTATCTTTTTCACTTAATTGTGACTACTCCAATGTTGACGTTTAGCGAAATTTCAACGACTAGCTAGCCAGAGATATTTGCAAACTTCTATGCTCTTATTGGCCACAAATGAATGCTGGTCTGAGAAAATCTCACAGCATCTTCCATGTCACAATTTATTTATTTTCCCTTGAAATCAACCGGTCACAATGGAAACCAAGAAAGTTACTCATCCCACATTTGGCCTTACCATACACCATAAGAGTTCAGACTAACATGTAACCAATAGAAATAAATAACCATCACAAAAACAAAACTCGAGATGCTAAAGCAAATTGTGGGCTGTGGAATACGTAAAATGACAAAAAATACCCTTACAGTCCTGCAAAGAAATGAAATTAGGAAGAATGTTGAAGCTGCCACGGATCGTTAAACCTGAAGAAGAAAAAACATAAAGGGCTAACTATTCTTACAGTCACAATCAGGGGCTGATTCAGCTAAGGCCGTGGGAGAGAGGAAATGGTTAAGGAGCCAAGGAGGGCTCCTGATTGTTCGATAACATCGCCCGATTCACTCCTACAAATTGTACTAGTGCTCTCGTATCAATTAAGACCCCTTAGGGCTTCCATCTTCAAAAAGAGCCCCTTGATGTAATCCAAACCACCATCACGTAACTCCCATGGAGTTATATTCCTTACTCCGCCACTGCCTACAATGTTACAAATTGTTATCATCCACCATTCTCTTTAGGAAAGGCCCCTTAGGACTTCTATCTTCCAAATGAGCCCCTTGATATAATCCACGCCATCACGGAACTCCCATTGCGCCATATTCTCAAATCTGCCCATGCCTACACTACAATGTCACAAATTGTTATCAATACTTATCATCCACCATACTCTTTAGGCAAGGCAAACCAATCACATCACCTCCCCACAAATCGATCTATAAACAAAATTTCAGGCATATCATGATGATACAATGTATGTTTCTAGCCCATGGTTAGGACAGAATGAAACGGCAATATACCAGGACTCTGCATTCAGTTAGGCTTCAAAAAGGACATATTAGAATTAACTTTAGACCTGACCTGCAAAGAGAACGAAATGCGGTAAATAGAAGATCTTACGCCCACTCCAGCATTACACATCCAGCAGGTAATCTTTCTTCAACTTCTTTAGCAGGATGAAAGCCTGAAGTTGTGGTTTTACCTTATCCCACGCTACATCAAAAGAACTCCCAGTTTGATTGGCATGTCAATTTGGTTTCTAACACAAGATGAACCGCTTTACTGCTGAATTGAACCCACAAAGATGCTTAATTCCACTTGGTAAATCCACCGACAGGTAACAATACAATGAAACACCATAAGAGAGCAGCAGAAAAAGGCATCAGTTTCTGATAATCCATAAACAATAGCTCCACGGCCATAAAACCCAATTATACAATCAGTGATCATACCATCATACCCACCCAAATCAAAAGGCAATTAAGTCGTGAAGAAAGGCAACACTTTTAAACTAAAACTTCACAGTACATTCAAATTAGCATCGGTTACATTAGTATTCCAAGAAACTAGTTACATCCCAGAAGAAACATCAACTATGGACAAAAGCTAGTCTATCTTCCATCTAATTTCACCTAAATAAGAAACCTTAAACACGGTCTATAAGAAGACAAAAACCAAAGAAACGAAACATAATAAACCTACTAAAAGGCATCCCAACTAAAAACCCTTATACAAACTACTGAAACTTATGATCTCTTCAAAAAAAAAAAAAAACACTACTGAAACTAGCCATAATCTGTGCCAGAAAAGGCTATACACTTATAAGTTACCCCATAAAAGCATTCCTAAGTTAAAACTACCCAACAAAGCACCTAACTGTCTATTGAAGAGAAAAGTTGAGAACTTGTTCTTTTCCAATCTGACCTTTCCCGTTTTCAAAAAATTAGGGAAAGCCCACAAATTGGAGCAACCAAACATCACCAACTATAACATAACATAAACACTTAAGGCACCAGATTAGTCACACATATAATTCTTCAGTAGAACCCTCTCTCGCCGAGTCCTGGTATTTGGAGAGTGTCATTCACATCAAGTCAAGACGAAGAAGTCGTCGTAAATCGGCCGACGCGTCGTTGTCGATACGCAAAACATTTTTCTTAGTAAAGAAACCCGGCAAGGGCAGGGAGCTAGGCGGCGGCGACGTAATCATCACCGCCGATCCGGCATAGAAATCGGCGATTCTCGTCTGTTTTGCCTTCATTCCCGAACCGCCCAAGCCTCCGACTTTTTTCTCACTGGCCGGGTTCTTCGACGGCGCCGTCGTTTCTTCGCCGCGTTTCAATATCTTCACTTGGCCCATGACGAGGGCTTTCAAGGGGAAATCGTGCGCCGTCTCATTTCTGGGTTTACTGCTATTGTTCTTCTTCTCCGGGCTGCGTTTTCTGCGGTTGGATCTGGTGGGGTTAGGGTTTGCGTGGGGGTTCATCGGAGGAGAAATTAGGGGTCGGCGGCGAGGTAGGTGGTCTTTGATGCAATCCTGAGGGTGAAGTACGGCGATTGAGGCCATGAGAGAGAGAGAATCAGGACGGAGAAAACCCAAATGAAAAGTTCAACTGAAAGGAGTAGGACAAAAAAATCAGATCTGAATACTTGCAAAAAAAAAATTCAGATCTGAAAGAGGGAGGACAATAATCTAGAGAGAGAGAATTCAGAAGACGTGTAGAGGGAGGGAGGGAGGGAGAGACAGAATTAATGATTCTGAAATTTTAGAGAGAGAGAGAGAGGGGTTTAGGTTGGAGACCGAGATGAAGCGGTGGGTGTTTATATAGGGGAAGTAAGGGAGGAAGGAAGGAATCAAGGAAGGCGGGGGTTGTGGGTAGAGAGAGAAGAAAACGCAGTTTTGCTTTTTGTTTCCTGTCTGGAAAAACACAGGCTGGTTTTCCCTTGTTTTGACAAAATTTAGGCTCTGTTTGGAACTCAGAGAAAAGAAAGGAAAAGAAAATTAAATAATTTTCCTTCCTATTATTTGGTTAGAAGAGAAAGGGAGAAGAAAATAAAGGCCTTGTTCGTTAAGCATATTTACTTTGTTTTAACTTTATTTTTCAATCATTACCCTATATTTTTCTCCAATCATTACCCTACTTCTTCAATTATTAATTTCATTTCTCTCTCTATCTCTCCCCACTCATTACCCATTTCTCCAATCATTACCCTACTTCTCTCTCCACCCACTATCAAAACTAAAATACCCAAATGTGCTAAACGAATAAGGCCTGAATTTTAAGTGTAATGAATAGTAAATTTTCCTCTCATTTTCCTTCTCTTTTCTTTTCCATTCCTTTCTTTTACTTTCCCTAGATTCCAAACAGAGCCTTGGGTTGTTTACAGCTTGGTACGGTTTGTTGTTTTTGTTTCTAAAAGTAGTAAATTTACTGTGTTTTTCGTATTTTGGACTAATTTGTTTTCGAGATTTAAAGTTTGTTTACAGCTAATTTTACCCATTTTTAGCAGCGTAACTCTTGTTTAATAGTACTAGGTTAGCGCTAAGGTTAAGTTCCGCTAAGAGATTGTTGGGATTTTTGGATTTTATTTTATTTTGTTTTTATTCAAATTTATTCTTATTTGTTAATTTTGCACCTTGTTTTTTTAGGCTTTATCTTGAATATTTCAAAATTCGTCTTGATGATGCAAAATTTTCAAACATGAATAAATTTGAATAAAGGAAAAAAAAACTCAAAATTTTTTAGCAAAACTTAGCCTAACCACCTCTTTTTACCATTAGGTCAGAAGCATCATGTTGACTGTATGGTCAACATTGTCAAATTTAAGACCAAAACATAGAATTGTCAAAAATTTAGGAACCAACTTCTAATCTTTTTTAGTTGTTGTTATATTTCGCTACACACAAAAATTAATGGTATTGTCAAAATCTAATGAGAAACTTTTGACCTCCTCTTTCCCAGTTTTGTAGCAAAGAAAATGACCTTGTCAAAATGGAATTGTGAGCACACGTCCCGAAAATCGATCGCTACAAGAGGGTGCGTCCCTTTTTAAAGCGGGGCGAAACGCTCAATTCAGAATCGCCACTTGGGTTTGAAGGTTCGCCACCCAAGAAATCGAACTTGAAACGCTTGCTACATTGTTTAATTTTGAAAAGGTGAAGGCACCGGTCCGTCATGACCATATCTGGGTTCGAAAGCTAGGTTACGAGAGGAGAAGGGTTTAAAGCACCCCTCTCGCCCAATCCGGAGATCGGTCTTTACTTAGACATTTTGCGAAAATATTTGCGATTCTTCTTATTTAATCAATTTTTAGCCAATTAGGGCGGGAAACAGTTTTAAGGGGATTAAAACTGTAACAAGTTTGCAGGATGTGATAAATGACATGCTCGCTTATTGAAACAGTTAATATAAGATGAAAACAGACTCTTATGAAACCTTCCATTAATGGAAACCCTCCATAAATGGAAACCTTCCAGAAATGAAAAGTATAAGGTCGGCTGCAACTTTAATGCGGGTCGTGGATTTATGCGCGCCAATCAAAGCTGGTTGACTGACAGATGGTAAACAAACCAACGTGCGAAAAAAGGAAACCAGCGCGCGCCAGTAAAGTTCTGGTTAGGCTTGGTTAGAATTAAAAAGGGATATCAAATACTCGAAGCTCAACCACTCAACATTCCTGGGGTATTTTTGATCCGTTTCATCATTAAGGAAACAAAAACCAAAAATAAAATAAACCAATTGAAAGATCCAGATTGAAATGTCTACGAGAATCAGCTACCTGCTCCCCCTCCTTGCCACATCACTTACCCCAACTCTATATTATACTAATTATGATGGAAATCATTCATCGAGTCGATCACAAGTAAATCTTGATCGAATCGAATTTAAAAAAATTAACATCTTAAGCCGATTGATTCTGACAGTTAACTTAGATTCTGACAGCAACTTATTCAAAATTGTTTTGAACGCCTAACCAATTAAATAAGAGTTTAAATAGCTTGTATGGTTCCTTTATGCCTACAAAAATTGAAAAGATCTGCTGTAAATCAATTAGGTCCACCCAAAAACATTACTAATACAAACATGAGCTTTGGTTAAAGGAAATTGATTTTCGCGCTCCATTTTTTACTTATGGTGCTCCACGTTTAACGTAAAATTACTAATAATTTCATGAACAAAGTGGAGCACAATCAATAAAAAAATAAAGCGTGAATATCAAAATCCTTGGTTAAAACGTAGTATTGCCTAGGGAGGGGGTGGGGGGTCAAAGAGGGGTATTTGTCTTATTAGGTGGGCGAATTGGATAATACAATTAAATTGGTGGGGGTAGAGGGCGGAGGGACAGCTGGCAGGGGAACACGGGATGTGGTAATGCTTATCTACACACGTCATACACGGAGTGGGGTAGGCATGACTTTGTCCTCCTTTCCCTTTGCCCTTCCCAACAAGTTACAACGTGTGTGTCTATCCCACGACTCGGTCCACCGACTCTCACTTTCACTTTCATTCCTCCCTCTCTCTCTCTCTCTCTACAATTATAGGGGTATATGTATATAGTATTTTTAATAATTGAGAGCCGGCTTGAGAATTCTATCTTACCGTCCACTTGCAAGAAATCCAATCAAAACCAGATCAAAGTCCCGTATGAACTGATCCTAAAAGAATTGATAGCACGTGAGACGTTTCGAACTTGAGACCTTATGAGTGAGCACACCCCAAAGTCCCAAGCCTTAACAACTAGGTCAATCCCTCAGGCTTTACATTTGAATTGTGCTGCTTGCACAGATTTTTGTGCACATATATTTTTGTGGGCCTCATATCGAGTCCTACAAAGATGATTTGAATCGCTCGGCTTTCTTAAAATATTATTTCAAGAGTTCTTGTAAAAAAAATTCAACTTCAACAGAAATCAGTAAAAGCTTTTTCAGAATTCGTAGAACGAAATAGAATGATTAGCCCTACGATTTTCTAAGAAAACCCTTACCGTCCGTTGGAGGTGATTTTTTGTAAGAACCCTAAAAAAAATACTCTTTCCATCCAAATTTAATTGTCCTTAGTTCTATTCTAACCGGCTAAAAAACAGGTTATATCTTTGAATCCGTAATGAATTTCATATCGAATATGAATCTTGTTTGATAGATCTCGATTAGTTCTCCATTATAAATTGGAAGATTTAATCGATTGAAAAATGACACGAACTCCAAAAAAGGACTATTAAATCCAAACGGAAGGAGTATTTTATAAAAGATGAGCGGTTCGGATCATTTTTGTGAGACTCGATATGGACCCCACAAAAATGTATGTTCATGACATGTGCACAAAAATCTATGTGCGGATTATTACATTTTATATTTGTACAAAAATGCTAACCACACAGATCGTGCACATATGGCTCTGTTGGGTCCACGATAGAGTCCCCACAAACAATCCAAGCCGTCTATTAGCTTTAAAATGATTTTCTAAGGGATCACGCTAAAAATCAACTCAATCAGATACCTCTAAGTACTTGATCCAATCGTCTAAATGTGTAGATACCTCGATCTGGACTTCTAGATTAGTTTACTTTCGATTTTTGATTTCCCAATGATGAAACGGATCTTGAACACCCCCGAGAATGATAGTATGATTGAGCTTTGAGTATTTGACACTCTTTTGAGCCTAACATAGCCTAAGCCAATTCAAAAGCCAGGAAACCCACCTGCACGCGTTGGTCCAAGTGCCATGTGTTGGTCAACGGTCAAAGTTTGACTGTTGACTGGTACAGAGTTGTTTGGACCCGCGCGCTGGTTAAAGTTGCAGCCGACCTTATACTTTCCATTTCTGTAAGGTTTCCATTTATGGAGTGTTTCCATTAATGGAATGCTTTCCATTAATGCGGTTCAGATAATCTTTGTGGGACCCGATATGGACCCCACAAAAATGTATGTTCATGACATGTGCACAAAAAATCTGTGTGGATTTTTACAGTTTATATTTGTATAGAAATGCTAATCACACAGATAATATGTGCACAGATCGTGTACATACGGCTCTGTGGGGTTCACGATAGGGTCCCCACAAACAATTCAAGCCGTCCATTAGCTTTAAAATGATTTTCTAAGGGAACATGCTAAAAATCAACTCAATCGGATACCTCTAAGTACTTGATCCAATAGTCTAAATGTTTCTTCAGATTTCAAAATCCTAAAGTTTAAGCGAAAATTTGAAAGATTGGATTAAGTATTTAGATGGATTGAGCTGATTTTTTAGTTGATGACTTAAAAAATTATTTACAGATAATGGACGGCTTGGATCGTTTGTGGGGACTCCGTAGTGGACCCCACAGAGCCATATGTGCACGATCTGTGCACATACCATATGTGTGGTTAGCATTTCAGATATTTGTATGGGTAAGTCTGTTTACACATACTTTTCCCACATAAAATCGCCCACAGATCTATGTGTGGGGCCCACTTCAGATCGCACACAAACAATTCGAGTCGTTCATTAAATATAAAACATTTTTTCAAGGCCTTATGTGAATCAGCTCAATCCGATACTTATAGATGCTCGATTTACTCATCTAACTTTCAATTTGGATTAATGAAAAAGTTCGATGATTAAATCGAGCATCTATAAGTATCAGATTAAGCTGACTTTTAACGAGGGCCCTTGAAAAAATGTTTTACATTTAATGAACGGCTCGGATCATTTAGTGGACCACACAACAAATCTGTGCACAAAATATGTGCATTTTTTGCTGTTCGCGTAGAATTACTGCATTTGTATATCTTTGTGCTCATTGGCTGTATACAGTACTGTCACGATCTCTGCAAACAAAGGCGGCCCCGTATTTGCCTATTGGACATGAACAATTGTCCTCTCCAAGCATTCATGTTTTACAGTTCATTGAGAGCGCGTCGATTAAAGTATTATTAATCCAAAAAGTACGTTGATATGATTTCGAAACGAATTTGTTTTGGGATAAATAGGTTCAAAGGGCTTTGAATACGGTGTAGCAAAACCTTCAAGATAAGTACATTCGGAAATCATATTGAACGACATTTGACCATGCCATTTAGGAAGGTCGATGTTCTCAACAAACTCTAAAATATCATCAATCACAACGAGAAATAAGCGCAAGAAGTACTTCCGTAACAAGACAATTTTGTTTAATTTTTGTAGTATGTATTCCTTTATTGCGAATTATATGAAATAAAATAAACAAGCAATTGTTGCCAAACGGTCGAGCCCTTTTTATTTGTTCGGCCAAACAAAGTTTTATATAGAACTCGATAATAATGGTCCAAAAGATGAAAAAGAAAAAGCTAACTTAGCATAAAATAAGAGAAAAGAATAATGGAAAATAACGGAAATTAAAGTGCCAACAGAAAAAGGCAAATTCTTCACGATTCTCCATTTCATTTGTGTTTCTTTTCTTCTTAAAGTAGGTGTAGGAACCAAACATAAGAAAGAAGAATCCAGATCCCCTGTCCGAGCCCAATTCGGGCACGGGCCTGTTCCATCCCTCGGAGCCGTTGATCTCGTAAATCAACAGTTGAGATGTTCCGAACACTTTTTGCTTCAAAATGACGTCGTTTTGGCTCGGCACATTTCAACCGTTGATTTACGAGATCAATGGCTCCGAGGGGTAGGACAGGCCCCTGTCTGGCTTGGGCTCGGACAGGGGATCCTCGGTGAAGAAAGAAGAAAGAAATGTTTTCCTTTCGATGTTCCAAACAGACCTTTCATGGAATCTGCAAGGAAGCATCACAAACTTTTTATTTTTCGATTAAAAGATCAATTGTAGTAAACAAATTTGTTTTTTGAGAAGGCGAATTCTACAATCTATTCTTTATTCTATGGGGAAGGGGCCGGGTGGGATCGGTCATTGATGAGAGTTAAACTCTTGACCTAATAGATGGAGGAGCTCCAAGGGGAGCGAGCGAGCTCAATGACTGAGCTATGCCTCAACAACATCTAATGGTAATATACATGAGTATCGAGAGATATAATCAAACTTTTTTTTAAAGAAAGGGGCATCTTTAATTTTCTTGAAAATGATGGGAAAAAAACACTAGGCCACATTTCACAAGTTTAACTCAAATATCATGACAAGTGTTCGATATCTTCTTCTTATTCCTTCCCTTTTCAGATGACTTGAGAAAGAAATGAAACAAGTTTGAGAGAGAGACAACTGATACAGCTGGCTCCAGGAACATCTATCAAGCGATTTAAGCTGAGCAAAAAAAAAAAGGGGCATCTATCAAGAGTTAAGCCTTAGAGCATCTCCAATCCAAGACCCTCCAAATCTCTATTTGAGAGGATCAAATTAATCTATTTTATTTGAAAAGTAGATTTAGAGGATTGTACTATTTATCTCAACTCCAACCCAACACTCTATTTCTCAACTCCAACACATATTTGAAGGAGATCCTCTATTTTTTCCTTCATCCTCTATATTTAGAGGATCAAAGTTCATCCTCTCAAATGGAGGAGAGTTTTAGAGGATGGGTTGGAAAATATTTTTCCTCCAAAATGAAGATATAGAGTATGGGTTGGAGATGCTCTTAGGAGAAAAAATGGTTATCATTCAAGGGAGACGAGAATCAAAATGTATTTCACTTGTTATAATGAGTATGTTCGGAAACTTTATACTTGTACCTTCTTTTTTAGGTCAATTTAGCTTATTTGGTATGTAAAAAACTAAAAACGTATAAGGACCTCATATTTGCGTTTCGCTTTGGGCTCCCAATAAGCTAGAGCCGGGCCTGGAGTTAGAGAAGCAGGGGTACTGGCGAGAGACTTTTCGCTTGCAGAAAGACTATGGGTACAGATTTTATACATAGATTTTTTGTGGGGCCTACTACGGGTTCCACACAAATGATCCGAGCTGAATTTTTGCAAGGGCCCTTGAAAAAATGTTTTACATTTAGTGAACGACTCGGATCATTTGTATAGGAGCCGTAGTGGGCCCCACAAAAAATCTATGTACAAAATTTGTACCAAAAATCTGTACCCATAGTCTTTCTGTTTGGCTTGTGAGACAAATGTATAAAGAAAATTTGTATACAGATGCTATATAGTAATAAAAATAATTGTATTTTATTTGCACTTGGACGCAGTTTATTTTTCTTTCTTAAGCTATATGTTCTATACTAACTTACAAGTTGCGGATCAAAAAAAAAAAAAAAAAAAAACTTACAAGTTTAAGCAAGTCAAAATTTCCTTTGAATTTATACGAATGATCCAGTTCAGACAACATTAAAAAAAATCAAGTTATACATAAAAAATACTCCATAAAGGTTTGGTGCATTTCTTGAACCGAGTGAGTCTGGTTGACAAAGATTAATGGGCACCACACCTGCCTCATGAAGAGTTCAGGCCTCAGGTACATAGGCCCAATGGAATTTAGGCCCCAAACAAGTCACAAAGCCAGCTTATTTGAACATTGAATGGGTGATTTTTTTTTTTTTTATTTTAAGGCAGACAAAAGGGTTTCATTAATCTTTGAAAAAAAGGATTTGGGTGCTTGTTTTCACTTAAAAAAAATCAAGTATAGTTTTCTGAAAAGGCTCTAAACGAAAACAAAAACCATAGTGTATGTTTTTAGTTAATTCAGATAAACCAAGACCCGCTCAAAGAATAGTAAACGTGTACGGAAGCTTGAAACCATTTTTTCCCTGGTACCTGATAGAGGTGATCTTATATAATTTTCACATATGATCCTCTCATTAATTTGATCATTAACTAACGAGCATCAAAATTTGTCACCATTTCATTTTAATCATCTAGACCATAATGAATAGTCTCCAAATCTAAGACCTCATTCCATTAACACTTTTTCTACTTTTTTTGGTTTTTTCTTATTCAAATTTTTTTCGCGTTTGTTAGTTTTACGTCTCACTTTTTTACTTTTCCGATTCTTCTCGACAAAAAAATTCAAATAAGGAAAAAACCCAAAAAAGTACTAAAAGTTTCTATTGGAGCAAGGTCTAAGTTATCCATACAAAAAATCAATTAAAAAAAAATTCGAACGGTCAAAAACGATTTCAATTCTGTATGTTCATTTCTTAGAGTGAGAATAATTTCAACCATGCATTTGCCAACTGTTCGGCTCCGAAATGGCTCAAGGACTGAGCGGGCGTGTCAGGACTTGTCGCGTCCAACGTAAAGGACTGAGTGCCCATTTTCTGACTTCGAATCTGTAAGAGCGATCGTGCTGCAAACCTAAGGGCTAGATTGCAGTGTTAGTTCGTGGTTTTGCCTCTACGAGTGAGGACTTAATAATTTCCTAACTGTGTAGGAAAAGAAGTACCAACGTAGAAATAACTTTATTATGTCGTAATAATAAAGTTGATGGTACAAGAGAGATAGAATAACTTTATTATATCGTAATAATAAAGTTGGGGGTACAAGAGAGATAGAAATCCGAATTACTTGAAGAAGTAACCGAGTGAATGTGAGAGAAGTGAGATAATTGCTTCGCTGGGAAGGCTTTGGTTTAAGCGTTGAGCTTGATTGGTGTGTGAACCCTTTTTTCTTCTTGACTTCTAATATTTATAGGCAATGGTCTCGGCTTCCTGCATGCAAGAGGACTGTCCTGCCCTTCTCCTGAGATGACAAGTGTCCCATGTAACTTCCCAATCATGGGATCATGGGCGGTTGGAAGGGGTAAACAATATTTACCCATGGGTTAATTCCTGATTATGGGCAGTCGAGCAATTAGTGGGCCATTTCCATTTCCATTTCCCTTTCCGTGGAAACTAAAAGAGCGTGGCCATTTGACCGAGTCAAATGGCCATGTGGCAAATCTCTCACTAACTTGTCCCATTTTCCTTCGTGAAGCTTCCTCAAGTTGTGCAGTTAACATGATATTGGGCCGTTTGATCCATTTATATGTACAAGGCCTTGTCTCCGAAATAAACTGATTGGACCTCGTTCTGAATTTTATAAAACATGGCCCGATGCCTATAAATCCAATCTCCAGCCCGAAATAGACTAAAATTAATTGGGCCCAACCAATATTACTTCAGCCCATTAATTCTAACTCAATGATTCTTCAATTCATGTCCCAATTTAATTAAATTTCAATTAAATGGCCTCTCGGCGTTTGTCCAAGGTTTGGTACCAAAAACGGGTGTAAACACCAACTAAACTTGGTGTGGTGTTCAACATCAAGATCAATGGAGCTGAAAATTGTCGTATGAACAATAAGCTAGGCCCAGTTTGGCTAAGAAAAATTTCACTCGAATCTCTACCAGTATCAAGACAACTTTAAAAAAAAAAAAAAAAACAAAACGAAACCTCAAGTGCCATGCAAATTAAAGGGGGAGCAAGTCTCTGTAAATTTATTCTTAATGGTGTTAGATAACTAACAACCTCATTAAGCCAAGATCTAGAAATATCACGATTATCACATTTGCAATCATTAAATAATACTACTTAAGGAATCAAGAACGGCGTACCCGGATCCATTCATGCGGAACATGAGCGATCCGGTAAGTTATTGAAGCGACCATAATTTTACTAGAGCAATAAGCCCTATGTGGAAAACGGATTTCTCTCCCTTGCCTTTCTTTCTAGCTATTTAGTCTATCACGCGCGTCCCTTGCCTTTCTTTCTAGCTATTTAGTATGTCACGTTGAATTGATGGAACCCTAGACGCTCTTTTATAGGCAGAGAAAGGACCGGTTTCCTTATTAAACATTGATACTAACTTCCCATCAAAGTATAGCGTATTTAGTAAACAACTTTTCTATTTGGTAGTCACCAAAGTGCAAAACCAAGTTGGCTAGTGTTGCTTCTCTATCATCATAATCAGTCATGTATGTCACTTCTTTATCTATCTAATTAACAATTTGTTTTTCACAAAAAGTGCAAAACCAAGTTTTTTTTTGCTTGGCAAGTGCAAAACCAAGTTGGCTAGTGTTGCGGGCGTGCCAGGACCAAACGACAGTCCAGACTCGATATCAAGGCTTGAATGCCTGATTCTGACTTCTTTTTTTGTGATTGTGCTCGGCCTAAGGGGTAAGGCCTTGAGATGGTTCGTTGTTTGCCTTTGCGGGATAAAGACTTAAAATTTCCTAACTGTTGTTGGAAAATTTGGCTGAGAAAAATTTCACTCAAATCTCTACCCAGTATCAAGACAAGTTTTTTTTTTTTTTTAAAAAGAAAGAGTAAAACGAAACTCAAGTGCCATGCAAAAGGGGGAGCAAGTCTCTATATATCTATAATTAACAATTTTTCTGTCAGTTAACCTAAGAGAGAAATTTGGTTGGGAAATAAGCTTTTGGATGCATCGGCCTCTAAAATGTCACTCCGTAAATTAATTTGGAAAATCAATCGATGTGATACCGAATGGTACTGAATACTGATGATGATAAGGATGTCGCATCCCCTTCAAACCCACCATAACTTCACCAAAATTACATATAAAATTTTCCAATATCAAATTTTTTTTTTTGAATTCCAAATTCATAGCCAGTATCGATTAAAGGATCCAGAGGATCAATTTACAAAGAACGCAACACGAGCAGGGGAACATAACCCCGAAATCAAGTCAACGTTAGAGAGTGAGAGAGAGGACATTTTTATCGAGTCAACGTGAGTCGGATCGGGCTTACACTACACATTGGTGTGAGTTCAACAGGAAACTCATTAGTGTGCGGTGAGGAAGGACCACGGGTATTTTTTTTTTTGGGGTGGGGGGTTGCAATTGGCATTGTTCCGCTAAGCTTTTTAGGCTTTTTAAGAGTTTTGTACTTTTTCAAAAAAAAAATTCTTTTGTTAGTTTTGTGGATTATTGATTCGTCTAGACGAGAGGAATCAGAAAATTAATTTTTTTTACTTTTACCCAAATAATTTTGGAAATATCTAAGAAAAAACCCAAAAAACTGACTTTTGGGGTTTTATTTTGGATATTTCTAAAAATATTTGGATAAAAGTAAAAATATTTGAGTTTTTCGATTTTTCTTGTCGAGACGACTCAATAATCCACTAAAAGTTTAACGTTAAACTAACAAAATACATACCGTGTATATATTTTTAAATAAATACAAAAAGCCCAAATTTTTTTGCGAAACAATGCCTAATCTTTTTTTTTTGATCCGCAAACAATGCCTAATCTGAAAGTCACTGGAAAGGCCCGAGTTGACTTTTAGCTTAAAAGCTCGGAGTCATAGGTTCATAATGGCCCAGGCCCATGCAGGTTCCCGTCCCAAAAATTTGGGAAAATGACGGCCAATAACATGTTTTCATAATTAATATCCGTCAATGACATTTTTAGCATTAACAAATGTTTTCAACATGTTCTTGGCGGATATTAATGATCAAAACACGTCCTGAGCCGTCATTTTCCCAAAATTTTGGAGGTACTTAGAATTATTCCCCCCTTTTTTGGGGGATATGCCAAAAGTCATGTTAGCTGATATTAGTGAGAATTTTTTATTTTTTTTATCGGCGTGTTCTTAGTGAGATTTGGCCATTGGTCTTGTGCATGAGGGTATATGGTGCCTACCACCCTACTTACAGAATTATTCCGAGTTAAGATTTCAGATTGAGAAGCGCTCCAGAATTCTAATCTATATGACGCATGCTGGATTTTTTTCCATAGCATGAAAAAAGAAAGATTATCGAAATGATACAAAAGTTAGAATATCTGACAAAAAGAGCTTGATGTTTGTACATTGGTTTAAATAACAAATAAAAAAATTGTTTTTTTAATAATACGGAGTACAAGTTGGTTAAATTGAGTATTAGGAAATAAAGTATTTTTAAGATTAGTGTTCAAACAACAATACAATAAATTTTTTATTGCATGATTTTAGAAAGATTGCATGTGTATACGTGCATCTCTATCTAGATATGGAGAGATCTCAATAAGATTTTATTATCAGAATTTAGATTCCCGATATTAGTAGAAGTTGATAAATCTGTTTGTTGCAGCTGCAAGATTATGAGAATTTCCTTCACTTTTTGAGAATTTGTGTTGCAGAATCACAAAAGCTACCCAAGCCCAGCTTTGAAATCTTGAGAATTTCTTTCCTTTTCAAGTTCTTAGATTCTAAAAATCAGTAAATTTTTTGCCAATGCAATATTTTCAGTCTTTAAAAAAATGTCAGTTAGTGGACAATGCAATATTTTCAGTCTTTAAAAAAATAAAAATTCAAAGAATGTACGTGCCACGGCATGCTCTCTTAATGAGAAGTCACCCTATGATATTGTATTTGTATAGACTCTTTCTTTGGTGAAAATGTTTAAAATCATTTTAAACATGCTAGTGTAGGAAAATATAATGTGAAAAACAGTAATCGATTTTACTAATTTCTGGAAATTTACAATCGAACAGAAAATTATATGAAACGGAATTACAGGATATGACATATAAGCAAAAACTGTAAATAGGGAACAAGAATTTGCAAACCGAGACCCGTTTTGTTCAACAGTGCCCTTAAGACAAATTCGCCGCCTCTCCGGTGCTAGAGGTTGTGTCGGTGTTTGTCTCTCAGGGTTGACTCGGTTTCCACTCAGCCGCCGGAGCACCGCCGTTGACTGCCCGTCGAACCAACTTGTGTTTGTACTCTCTCTCTCGAAAAGAACAATTAGATAGCAGAAGTAGAGAAGCTCTCGATTTTTTTTCGGTATCCAAACAAAGAAGAACGACTCCTTTATATAGCTTGAAGAGGAGCCTCCTCAATTAATACCAGAATTGAATAGGGAGCCTTTCCATTCAATAGGGGGAATTCAATACATTCAATATGGGGAATTAACCTTGTGATTAATACGGTGATTAATCCTTGGAAAACCATTCAATTGCAACATTCAACTCATTGCCAGACAATTGAAGAGTCACATACTCACGTGCTCTCATTCTAGAGCATAACTAGGACCACAGTCTAGTCAGTTCCAAACTAATCTAGATTAGACCATAGACCACAGACCTCGAACCACAGGTCGCGGGCCCACGAATCCTGAGCTCCGACCCCAGTCTAATTTAGGTGTTTGGTGACGGCGCGCACGCACGTCACTTGGCTTTTCCAATTCCCATAATGAGACAATTTCTCATTCATATCTTAATGGAATTTATTCACTGTTGTTGGGCCCACCTCACGCGGTGTGGGTCCCACCAAATTCTCTTTGGTAAAATTCCATTTTCCAACAATCCCCCACATGAATGAAATTGGCGAAAACCGACTCGGAAGACAAAGTTGACACGAGAGAAAGTACAACGGAAAACCCCCGCATAGGATAGGTAGCTTTTGGCCTTGAACCTTCCCTTGTGAAGACCTATCGGATTTACTGGCTGACCAGTGAACATGATGTCTTGAACTGTTCTGCTGTTTGTGTAAACCGAGACAACAGGCCTCACACGGAACTTCTCCAAACACAGTTTAGTTCTCACTGTTGGGTTCGTTTTGGCCATGACACCCCTTCCTGGTTCTGCAAATATTTTCTCGAGAATTTCGCCTTCCTAAATTCTCAAAGAAGCGGCCCCACTTCATACTCACATAGGTGACCTTCTTATAAAGGGTATCCTGCTATACCCCGCCTGGCATTCCAGCGCATAAGAGTCATTAAAAGCAACGCTTAACCTATTTCCATTTTTCAGGTATCACTGTTTCGCACCATAGGAATGAGCAGGAAAACATGTCTCCACCGTGATCGTTCTTCGTTACTCGCAAGTAGGTTGTCCCATTGAACCTAGATCTTGGGATCTCCAGTCAGCTAGGTTGGGTTTCCTTCACGGTAACACAAGCGTAGTAGGCTTTAGCCTCATTCCCTTCGATGCTTTCTCAACTAGCTCTTTGTTTAACCTTTTGGTTAGCGGATCCGCAATGTTGTCTTTTGACTTTACATAGTCAACAGTAACAACCCCAGTTGAGAGCAGTTGTCTAATGGTATTATGTCTACGACATATGTTTAGATTTACCATTATACATATTACACTGTGTCCTTCCAATTGCTAATTGATTATCGCAATAAACGCAAATTGCTAGCACAGGTTTCAACCATCTTGGAACATCTTCTAGAAACTGGCATAGCCATTCTGCTTCTTCAGTTGCCTTATCTATAGCAATGAATTCAGATTCCATCATAGAGCGTGCAATACACGTCTATTTTAAAGATTTCTAAGAAACAGCTGCACCACCAAGTATAAAGACATATCCACTCGTGGATTTAGAGTCTTTCATAACTGATATCCAGTTAGCATCACAGTACCCCTCTAGTACTGCAGGATATCTTGTGTAGTGCAGTCCCAAATCACGAGTATGCTTCAAATAGCGTAGTACTCTCACTATCGCCTTCCAGTGGTCATCCCCTGGATTACTCGTGTATATACTCAATTTGCTATTGAATAGGCTATGTCGGGCCTTGTACAACTCATTAGGTATATTAGACTCCCAATTATCCGAGAATACTCCAATTGAGATTCTCCTTCCCCCACATTCTTGGATAAGTGGAGATTCACATCCACAGAGCCCTTGCTATATTCGTAGATTTGCTAAACTTCTCAAGAATCTTATCAACATAATGAGACTGAGACAGTGCAAGTCCGTCAGATGTTCTAGTGATTTTAACACCTAATATTACATCTGCAAGGCCCATATTTTTCATGTCAAACCTCGAGTTCAACATCTTTTTGGTAGATTTGATAATCTTATCATTACTACCAACAAAGAGCATGTCATCAACGTAGAGACATAAAATGACGTACCCTTCGTCTGTGTCTTTGACATATACACATTTGTCACACTCGTTGATTGTGAAATCACTTGACATCATAGCATTGTCAAAGTTCTCATGCCATTGCTTCAGTGCTTATTTTAGACCATACGAAGATCTAACAAGTCTGCACACTTTCCCTTCTTGACCTGGCGTGGAAAAACCCTCGGGTTGTTCTATATAGATTTTCTCATCTAAATCGCCATTTAGGAAAGCTGTCTTCACATCCATTTGATGTATCTCAAGATTTCGCAAAGCTACAATTGCGATTATCATTCGAATGAATGTGATCCTGGTGACAGGAGAATAAGTATCAAAGTAGTCTAGGCCTTGTCTATATCATTTAATGACAAGCCTAGCTTTATACTTATATATTGATCCATCTACCTTCATCTTCCTCTTGAAGATCCACTTGTAGCCCAAAGGCTTACTACCAAAAGAAAGATCCACCAATTCCCACGTATGGTTTTGCAGACTGGATCAATTTCACTATAAATAGCCTCTTTTCACAAAGGACCATCAAGAGAGCTCACAACTTCCTTGAATGTCCAAGGCTCACTTTCCAACAGATACGTTAGGAAGTCTAGACTAAAGGATGTTGATGTTCTAACCCGTTTGCTATGTCTTGGCTCAACATCACATTCTTTCTCTTGGTCTTCGATTGCTTTCACATGTAATCTCCAAAGTCCGCTTCACGGAACTCGACTATTCTATGGATCTATATGGAAGTACGTGTTCAAGGAACGTCTCATTCCTAGATTCCATGATAGTGTTCTTGTGAATATCAAGTATCTCAGATTTATACACAAGAAACCGATAGGCAGTGCTATTATGTGCGTAACCAACGAACACACAATCAACAGTCTTTGGCCCTATCTTCTCCTTTTTAGATGGAGGTACAGCTACCTTTGCGAGACACCCCCACATTCGAAGGTAACTGTAAATCACATATCTCAGTGTGGATTAAATCAAATGGCTCAGTACTTCTTTCAACTCATTGATAAGAAGTCTTTGTCAATTGGACCCTCACAAGGCAATCACTTGGTGGATCTCCTGAGGAGGAAGCTGTGAGCTCTCTTGAGGGTCCTTTATGGAAAGAGGCGATTAAGAGTGAAATTGATTCCATTCTGCAAAACCATACATGGGAATTGGTGGATCTTCCTCCTGGTAGTAAGCCTTTGGGCTACAAGTGGATTTTCAAGAGGAAGATAAAGGCAGATGGATCAATAGATAAGTACAAAGCTAGGCTTGTCATTAAAGGGTATAGACAAAAGGAAGGCCTAGACTACTTTGATACTTATTCTCCTGTCACCAGGATCACATCCATTCGAATGATAATCGCAATTGCAGCTCTGTGAAATCTTGAGATACATCAAATGGATGTGAAGACAGCTTTCCTAAATGGCGATTTAGATGAGGAAATCTACATGGAACAACCCGAGGGTTTTATCCGCGCCAAGTCAAGAAGGGAAAGTCTGTAGACTTGTTAGATCTTTGTATGGTCTAAAACAAGCACCGAAACAATGGCATGAGAAATTTGACAATGCTATGATGTCAAGTGGTTTCACAATCAACGAGTGTGACAAATGTGTATATGTCAAAGACACAGACGAAGGGTACGTCATTTTGTGTCTCTACGTTGATGACATGCTCATTGTTGGTAGTAACGATAAGATTATCAAATCTACCAAGAAGATGTTGAACTCGAAGTTTGACATGAAAGATATGGGTCTTGCAGATGTAATACTAGGTGTTAAAATCACTAGAACATTTGATGGACTTGCACTATCTCAATCTCATTATGTCGATAAGATTCTTGAGAAGTTCAGCAAGTCTGATACGAGTATAGCAAGAACTCCTGTGGATGTGAATCTCCACTTATCCAAGAATGTGGGGGTAGGGGTATCCCAATTGGAGTATTCTCGGATAATTGGGAGTCTAATGAGCTGTACAAGGCCCGACATAGCCTATTCAGTTAGCAGACTGAGTAGATACACGAGTAATCCAGGGCATGACCACTGGAAGGCGATAGTGAGAGTACTACGCTATTTAAGGCATACTCGTGATTTGGGACTGCACTACACCAGATATCCAGCAGTACTAGAAGGGTACTGTGATGCAAACTGGATATCAGATATGAAAGACTCGAAATCCACGAATGGATATGTCTTTACACTTGGTGGTGCATCTGTCTCTTGGAAATCTTCTAAACAGACGTGTATAGCACGTTCTACGATGGAGTCTGAATTCATTACTTTAGATAAAGCAACTGAAGAGGCGGAATGGCTATGCCATTTTCTAGAAGATATTCCAAGATGGTCGAAACATGTGCCAGCAATTTGCGTCCATTGCGATAGTCAATCAGCAATAGGAAAGGCACAAAGTAATATGTATAATGGTAAGTCTAGACATATCCGTCGTAGACACAATACCATTAGACAATTACTCTCAACTGGGGTTGTTACTGTTGACTATGTGAAGTCAAAGGACAACATTGCGGATCCGCTAACCAAAGGGTTAAACAAAGAGCTAGTTGAGAAAGCATCGAAGGGAATGGGGCTAAAGCCTACTACGCTCGTGTTACCGTAAAGGAAACCCAACCTAGCTGACTGGAGATCCCAAGATCTAGGTTCAATGGGACAACCTACTTGCGAGTAATGGAGAACGGTCACTGTGGAGACATGCTCTCTTGCTCATTCCTATGGTGCGAAACAGTGATACCTGCAAATGGAAACAGGTTAAGCGTTGGCTTTTAATGACTCTTATGCGCTGGAATGCCAGGCGGGGTATAGCAGGATACCCTTTATAAGAAGGTCACCTATGTGAGTATGAAGTGGGGCCGCTTCTTTGAGAATTTAGGAAGGCGAAATTCTCGAGAAAATACTTGCAGAACCAGGAAGGGGTGTCATGGCCAAAACGAACCCAACAGTGAAAACTAAACTGTGTTAGGAGGAGTTCCGTGTGATACCTATTGTCTCGGTTTACACAAATGGCAGAACAGTTCAAGACAACATGTTCACTGGTCAGCCAGTAAATCCGATAGGTATTCACAAGGGAAGGTTCAAGGCCAAAAGCTACCTATCCTATGCAGAACTTTTCCATTGTACTCTCTCTCGTGTCAGCTTTGTCTCCCGAGTCGGATTCAGCCAATTTCATTCATGTGGGGGATTGTTGGAAAAATGGAATTTTAACCAAAGAGAATTTGGTGGGACCCACACCGCGCGAGGTGGGCCCAAGTGGGTTTTAGATACTTCTTGCTAAGGAGTTTAAACCGTTGGAAAAATGAACAAATTCCATTGAGAGATGAATGAGAAATTGTCTCTTAAAGTGGGTTTCACACCGACAACAGTGCACGGTTGGATGGTCAAAGCTGGTTGATTACCAGAGTTATTACCCATGATTGTATATTCAATTTCGGGAATAATAACTGTATCAGTTTTATTCCAGAATTGAATTACGAAATCAATTCCCCTATTGATTGAGAGGCTCCTCCACCTTCATTGCAGCATTCATGGCAGAGGCTCCTCCTTCGGCTATAAAAGGAGACCTCTACCTTTGGTTTCAACACACCGAAAAACAATCCACTACTACTTCTGCAATACTATTGTTCTTTTCGAGAGAGAGAGTGCAGACACAAGTTGGTTCGACGGGCAGTCTACGGCGGTGCTCCGGCGACTGAGTGGTAACCGAGTCAACCCTGGGAGACGAACACCGACACAACCTCCAGCACCGGTGAGGCGACGGATTTGTCTTAAGGGCACCGTTGAACAAAACGGGTCTCGGTTTGGAATTTCTAATACTCTTTTACAGTTTATGTCTACATTTCATACTCTGTAATTTTGTAATTCATGTTCATGTTGTAATTTCCAGAAATTAGTAAAATCGTTTACTGTTTTTCCGCACTATTTTCCTACAATCTTAAGACAAATATAGTGCGAAAAACAGTAATCGATTTTACTAATTTCTGGAAATTTACAATCGAACAGAAAATTATATGAAACGGAATTATAGGATATGACATATAAGCAAAAACTGTAAATAGGGAACAAGAATTTGCAAACCGAGACCCGTTTTGTTCAACGGTGCCCTTAAGACAAATTCGCCGCCTCTCCGGTGCTAGAGGTTGTGTCGGTGTTTGTCTCCCAGGGTTGACTCGGTTTCCACTCAGCCGCCGGAGCACCGTCGTTGACTGCCCGTCGAACCAACTTGTGTTTGTACTCTCTCTCTCGAAAAGAACAATTAGATAGCAGAAGTAGAGAAGCTCTCGGTTTTTTTTCGGTATCCAAACAAAGAAGAACGACTCCTTTATATAGCTTAAAGAGGAGCCTCCTCAATTAATACCAGAATTGAATAGGGAGCCTTTCCATTTGCTTCGTCCACAACCTCGCCTTCAAATGAGGTTGAATTCCCCGAGCGTAGGGCTAGGTCATCGTCAGCATAGATATCCGGAAGTCCGGGATCGTTCCCACAGAGACAATCTCTATAGCTTGTTAGGATTTGTAGATACAAGTGTTCCGGGCGTTCAGACGGCCAACTATCGGTTTGCTTTGAAAGGTGATGAAAAAGACTAGAAACTTGGTTTTAACTAAGAATTAAAAGCGGCAAGGCATAGAAGTTCATAACACCCGTAACTTAGGCCAATCAACTTTTCTCAACGAAAACACGGTTGAATCACACGGCATAGGTTATCAACCGGAAGATTTAGCGGTGAAAATGGTTAGACTTGATATAGAGTTTGAATAACAAGCTAAACACAAGGCGTGACATCGCTCTCGGAACCATGTGAGCAAGCACATGATCACCGGAGATTAACAACGCCAAGACTTGAATTCAAACTAAATATCAAAGTCATGAACAAGAAGCGTAGTTTGGAAAGCGAGCAAGTTCTTTGGTTCTTTTGGCAAACACGAGGCGAGACATAGCTCACGGAACCATGTGAGCAAGCACATGATCACCGGAGGTTAACATCGACAAGTTTTGTTACATAAAAGGCGAACTACGCACATTTACAAACCGAACCTCAAGCCAAGAGTTGAGAAAGGCAAGATTAACTTAAGTCATGAAGCGTTATTCACCCCATGGCCAAGCCTAAACGACTACTCACGCATGATAAAACGACTAGAAAGCAAGCTTAAGGAAGAAAACATATTTAACCGATAGAATCGAAAACAAACTTGATATTATAAAGGATCTAAACCAGGGCTACAACATTAACAAACGAGAAATTAACGTAACATAAATACTTACTTGAGTTCTTAAGAAATTAAACTTGAAAACTTGAGCAACAACAATGGAAGAAAGACTAACCTAACTAACTAACTACTTTCCCTTAGAAGAGAGAAGGAACCCCTATTTATACAAAATGGGTTTGTCTCTCATAAATATCCAAAAGCATGCCATAAAAGGCAACTATTCCACAAGTGGAAAGCCAAAAAGGTGATAAAAATCTGACCGACAGGCCTCCGTATCGATACTATTTAAGCAAAGTATCGATACGGCACAGCTTCCCTCAAAAGGCCATTGATCACGTAGCAAACGCGTATCGATACGCTTAATATCCGTATCGATACGGGATCCTCTGCTTCCCCACGAGACAAACGCGTATCGATACGCTCTATATCCGTATCGATACGGCTCTGCTTCCTTCAGCACTCCAGGCCAGCCTCCTTGACTTGGCACCCGACGGCCCCTTAGCTCACCCGACACCTTATTTTCATTCTCTAAAGTTAAGTAAAGATGACATTTTAAACCTTTCTTTTACCTTTTCTTTACTTTAATTTATTTAATGAAAATAAGAAAGTACCCCCCATTTGGAAACAATGTCATTACCAGAATTTCAAGATTCCAATTAAATCAAAATGTCAACCCCCTACTTTTAGTGTGAAATGGAAAACTGCATGTTTTTCTCAAGACGAAAAGGCTCGAAACATGACCTTGCTCTTCAAATAAAACCTTGCAACTTTATAGTTACTCTTAGAAAAATTCAAGGATCAATTACCGCCATTTTTAATCTCGAAAATCAGAACTTTTTCAGAAAGTCATTTTTCCATACTTAGACAGATTTTAAGGGGCCGACAGGGTCTTCGGGTACTTGGAAGCACTTGGGCCATCCATGGCGTTGAAATGCGCCTTATTTGCACGTTTTACCTACAAAACACTAAAACATACCTTACGAGCAATATCACTATAAAAGCTAAATAAACATAAGTAAAAGCAAGATAGAATCGGGACTAGACGCACCAAATATCTACAATGTTGGGTGCTCATCACGCCCCCCAACTTGAACTTTGCTAGTCCCTAGCAAACTAAAGCAAAACATATTAACTAAGCTATGCAACCTCCCCGAAATTCAAGATACAAAAGCTATGCTCACTAACTACAACTAGGCAAGAGTCCAAAGCACCCCTTCAAACCTAAGTACGTGCAATCCACGCACAAGCATGCCATGAACTAGGATGAAGAAATTATGCCATATTAGAACAATCAAGTATGCATGCACCACAACGAGTTTCGACTCCAAAACTCACAAAGATACTCTCTTATTCGACTTTTCACACAATGAGATACAAGATTACATCCCATGATAAGCGCTAGCGAGTAAATGCAATAGCCGAAGACAAAAAGCTATGCATGCTATCAAAAGAGCGCTAAGAAAGGAAGGAAAACTAATTATTGACAAGTATGCACGACAAAGGAATATATCATACTCAAAAAGCAGTAAATATCAAACATGCATCAAACGGAGTTAATAAGCGTACTAAAGATCAACGGAGGACTTTATTAGCTTATAATGACCTTGGATACAAAGGGAAAGGTAATACAAAAAGTGTAGTGGCCATATACTAGCTCGGATCAACTACCCCTTAGCCACTACCGACCCTAACCTACCCAAGATATGGCCACATAACAGCCAAACACCAAACAAAGTTACGAAGAATAAAGAAAAACTACTACCACCGACTCCACCACACCTAATCGACATCCTCAACCGGCTCCTCTTGGTATTGAGCATCGAGCTCCCCCTTTTCATCGGACTCTTTCTCATCCGGAATGTATGCTAGCCCGAATGTGTAACCAATCCTCTCATCATAGTATTTAACCCTCTTTCGAATATGCTTTTGCTCTTTATAGTATTTCTTTGATTTTCTTTGAGGAATAGGGTCATTTGAAGTGAAATTTGTAGTAAGAGAGATTGAAGCCAAATTTGAAAGCTTTGGAGAGGGAGATGAAAATTTGGGGCTTCATCTTTGTAGTGGGAGAGGAGAGATAGGGGATCACATATCAATTCTTCTTTTGCATCCCAACCACTTCTATCACATTCACAATACTCCCAAACCTCCTTGAAACATTGAGAAACATTTTCACGCAACCCTCCAAACATCCGGTTACCTAGGTTTGAACAATGGAAGAGACTCGGACTATGGTTCAAAATAAGGACAAGGTGACTCTTATGTGGTTTAATCAAACAAAAATGCCTTGAATCATTTCCTAAGTACGCTAGTAACTCCAACAAGATGCATGAAAGATATATACACTACTCAAGCATGAACAAAAGATATTATTTACACAAGTGCGGGAAATGAAAGCAAAAAGCATGGGATGCTTAAGAAATGAATCTCCACTCTAGCGATGCACACTACTTGACTTGACTTTTAGGCTCAACTTGTTCAACAAAGTTCATGTATATGCATGTGACATGGATTCAAACTTATAACCAAATTTGACGGGATACATGACTCTTGCCATATTGAGAACAAATGAGCATAATTAAAGTATCTAACCAACGAAAACATTACCAAAAAGGGAAGATTGCACAAAAAAAAACTGAAAATTAACCAAAAGCAGAAAAATGAGACAAGTCTCAAAAACTCAAAAACATATATATAGCATATATATCCCTCCCCCCAACTTAAACGATGCTATGTCCTCATAGCATGAAGACAACAGTAGGGAAAGGGAACAAAAGATGTACCTCCGGGGGAATGTCAACCCCCGTATACCTCGACCAAGTTGGAGGCTTTGTGTCATTGCTTCCCTTCGTCATTGGAACTGCTTCCAAGGCTCACTCTTTCGGCTCCTCCATTGGAACCACAACCAGTCACACAAGGTCATCGCCGGAGCTTTCTTGGTCTTACAACCGCGACACATAGCCGCACCCATGCTTAGGGCTCATGAATGCCGCACTCACTCTAGCTTTTAGACCTAAACCACCAAGGCTGGTGTGGTAGCATGCTTACCCTGCAAAAGACTTAAGAACCAACTACCTACTAAGAAGCAAATGACATTAGAACCACCCGGCTCGTGTTATCCGGGCTCAAAGGTAACCGAAAGTAAAATACAACCAAATCTTCACGCGATTACACGGGTACTACTTTTCTCCCCATTTTCCAAGCGAGAAACGGGTGGCTATACCAGACCATCAAAAGAGAAAAAGAAAAGAGAGAGGGAGGGAGGGAGGGAAAGAAAGAGTTTATGTACGTTCAGCCAAACGCGGGCTCCGAACATTTATCATGCCAACAAAAATTAAAACAATAAACATGCCACTCAAATTGAAACTCTTGATCAAAAATTGAATTCGACCATTCCACAAGATAAGATACTTTGAGTAGCGCATTTGCCGAATTCGTTTTAGACACTTGAGTTCCACCAAATGCATATTCCAAACTAAATCAATTTTCAGAGTGTTGACAAAATCCACAATGTAAGGATGGTAAACCAAATCAAAGTCATCAACACCTAGAAAATCAATCAATTCGACTTTTAAAAACTCTTGCAAAAGTGGTGACTCAGTAGGAGGGGTGGCATCGTCGAGAGCCAAAAATGTTTGATTATTCAGTGCAACTATTGACAATGACTCCTCAAAAGGCATATAGCCTTCCCTAATGACCAACGGCTCTATGTGCTCTTTCCCTCGCATCAAAATTTGTATCCTCAAGAATAGGAGACTCACTCTTGGTCTCGTACGCTTTGTCCTGCTCTTCTAACAAAGAGTACAAATAATCTACCTCCTCGTCCATTTCCTTAACAGTGAGTACTTTTTCCAATGGGTAGATACCACAAGGAGAGGATACTTGGTCGATTATGCCAATCACAAGAGCCGGTTCCTCACACATAGGAGACCCAATGTTGGTCTCATCCACTTCCATCTCTTCAGCTATGAGATGTTTCTCCTGCGGAGCCTCACACAGAGGCAAAAATTCAAGGGGAGGGGAGGACTCAAGGGGGGAACATTGACTGTGAAGCACATCATTCCCTCCAAACTCTGAGGAGTTTTCAAAATACGAATCGGATTCTTCAATAAAGATAGATTTCTCAAGAGGAGAACAGTGGATATTTAACTCATCACCCCATTCAGACTCTACGGGGCTTTCATAAGCAAAATTATCATCTTCAACAAAGATAGGCGGCTCAATATCCTCGTCCATGGCATTTGAGTTGGACTCTTGACAATGTTTAACAAAAACCCTAGATTGCAAAGTTTGAGCCAAATGATCAAAGAAATCTAAGGCTTCAACGGGGTCTTTATGAAAAAGTTTTCCATCACACACCATGCCTAAGAATCGTTGACTCTTTTGAGAAAGTCCGTCATAAAAATAGTTAGCAATTTGGAAATTATCATAGCCATGATTCGGGACCGCAATAAGCAAGTCCTTGTATCTTCCCCAACATGCATAAAACGACTCATTCTCTCTTTCAACAAAGGTTTGAATTTGTTTCTTACGAACCCCCGTATAATACATGGGAATGAACTTTTTGTAAAATTCATTTAGCAAATCAACCCAAGTCAACACGAATTGAGGGTTCAAGGAATTGAGCCAAGTTTTGGCACTATCCCTTAAAGAGAGAGAAAAGAATTCCACCCACGCGCACTCTGATTTCGCAATGGCACTAAGGGTACCCAGTTTGCCTTTGAAAGCTGCAACATGTTTGTAAGGGTGCTCGTGATCCATGCCATGAAAGCGAGGCAACCAATTGGAAATATTCATTCGCATCCTAAATACATTGACGGTAGGAGCGGTGGGGGCAACTATGCGAGAAGATGGATAAGCATAAGCGGGATAAGAGTATTCCCACATAGGCATGGGGGCTATTTCCCCATTTGCCGCCTCCAATCCATAAGATAGATAAGACATAAGGTAAACAGACTAGAGGGGCTAGGCCGCCACCTCTCTCAAAACAGTTCCGTGGGGTTATGCCACCGCCACGTTATATAGACAAAAAGTAAAGGCAATTGATACGTACTCTAGCTTCGTTACACCTCAAATTTGATATGAAGATCGGTTAGAGGTATCCGCTAGACTATGTATAAGTTGCACAAAACAAAATAAAGCGGGATACTTACAATGGTTTGTCGAACCTCCCAATAAGCTATAATAAGAAAATCCCCGGCAACGGCGCCAAAATATTGCTTCGTCCACAACCTCGCCTTCAAATGAGGTTGAATTCCCCGAGCGTAGGGCTAGGTCATCGTCAGCATAGATATCCGGAAGTCCGGGATCGTTCCCACAGAGACAATCTCTATAGCTTGTTAGGATTTGTAGATGCAAGTGTTCCGGGCGTTCAGACGGCCAACTATCGGTTTGCTTTGAAAGGTGATGAAAAAGACTAGAAACTTGGTTTTAACTAAGAATTAAAAGCGGCAAGGCATAGAAGTTCATAACACCCGTAACTTAGGCCAATCAACTTTTCTCAACGAAAACACGGTTGAATCACACGGCATAGGTTATCAACCGGAAGATTTAGCGGTGAAAATGGTTAGACTTGATATAGAGTTTGAATAACAAGCTAAACACAAGGCGTGACATCGCTCTCGGAACCATGTGAGCAAGCACATGATCACCGGGGATTAACAACGCCAAGACTTGAATTCAAACTAAATATCAAAGTCATGAACAAGAAGCGTAGTTTGGAAAGCGAGCAAGTTCTTTGGTTCTTTTGGCAAACACGAAGCGAGACATAGCTCACGGAACCATGTGAGCAAGCACATGATCACCGGAGGTTAACATCGACAAGTTTTGTTACATAAAAGGCGAACTATGCACATTTACAAACCGAACCTCAAGCCAAGAGTTGAGAAAGGCAAGATTAACTTAAGTCATGAAGCGTTATTCACCCCATGGCCAAGCCTAAACGACTACTCACGCATGATAAAACGACTAGAAAGCAAGCTTAAGGAAGAAAACATATTTAACCGATAGAATCGAAAACAAACTTGATATTATAAAGGATCTAAACCAGGGCTACAACATTAACAAACGAGAAATTAACGTAACATAAATACTTACTTGAGTTCTTAAGAAATTAAACTTGAAAACTTGAGCAACAACAATGGAAGAAAGACTAACCTAACTAACTAACTACTTTCCCTTAGAAGAGAGAAGGAACCCCTATTTATACAAAATGGGTTTGTCTCTCATAAATATCCAAAAGCATGCCATAAAAGGCAACTATTCCACAAGTGGAAAGCCAAAAAGGTGATAAAAATCTGACCGACAGGCCTCCGTATCGATACTATTTAAGCAAAGTATCGATACGGCACAGCTTCCCTCAAAAGGCCATTGATCACGTAGCAAACGCGTATCGATACGCTTAATATCCGTATCGATACGGGATCCTCTGCTTCCCCACGAGACAAACGCGTATCGATACGCTCTATATCCGTATCGATACGGCTCTGCTTCCTTCAGCACTCCAGGCCAGCCTCCTTGACTTGGCACCCGACGGCCCCTTAGCTCACCCGACACCTTATTTTCATTCTCTAAAGTTAAGTAAAGATGACATTTTAAACCTTTCTTTTACCTTTTCTTTACTTTAATTTATTTAATGAAAATAAGAAAGTACCCCCCATTTGGAAACAATGGCATTACCAGAATTTCAAGATTCCAATTAAATCAAAATGTCAACCCCCCACTTTTAGTGTGAAATGGAAAACTGCATGTTTTTCTCAAGACGAAAAGGCTCGAAACATGACCTTGCTCTTCAAATAAAACCTTGCAACTTTGTAGTTACTCTTAGAAAAATTCAAGGATCAATTACCGCCATTTTTAATCTCGAAAATCAGAACTTTTTCAGAAAGTCATTTTTCCATACTTAGACAGATTTTAAGGGGCCGACAGGGTCTTCGGGTACTTGGAAGCACTTGGGCCATCCATGGCGTTGAAATGCGCCTTATTTGCACGTTTTACCTACAAAACACTAAAACATACCTTACGAGCAATATCACTATAAAAGCTAAATAAACATAAGTAAAAGCAAGATAGAATCGGGACTAGACGCACCAAATATCTACAATGTTGGGTGCTCATCACCATTCAATAGGGGGAATTCAATACATTCAATATGGGGAATTAACCTTGTGATTAATACGGTGATTAATCCTTGGAAAACCATTCAATTGCAGCATTCAACTCATTGCCAGACAATTGAAGAGTCACATACTCACGTGCTCTCATTCTAGAGCATAACTAGGACCACAGTCCAGTCAGTTCCAAACTAATCTAGATTAGACCATAGACCACAGACCTCGAACCACAGGTCGCGGGCCCACGAATCCTGAGCTCCGGCCCCAGTCTAATTTAGGTGTTTGGTGACGGCGCGCACGCATGTCACTTGGCTTTTCCAATTCCCATAATAAGAAAATTTCTCATTCATATCTTAATGGAATTTATTCACTGTTGTTGGGCCCACCTCACGCGGTGTGGGTCCCACCAAATTCTCTTTGGTAAAATTCCATTTTCCAACAGCTAGAAGTACAAAAGCAACTCCCTCATATTTCAAAAGCATTGGAACCACTCCTTGACATTTGAAAGTCTTATTAAGCCACACGGCCCACGCCCCTAAATGTAATAGTGTCACTAACATCTACTCCTCCGTCCCCATAATGCTTGTCAATTGTCATGTATGGGGAATGGAACTTTTTTAGGGGACATACTATTAATGCATGTTTCCCCGAGAAGTTTGATTAGATTTCCAATGTTACTCCGGGTAGTTTTGTAAAAATTACACATTTTTTGGTTTGAATTTTGTAGGATAAACAGTTTGGGACATTCCAAAATGGAATACATGACCAGCAAATATGGGACAGAGCGAGCATTGTTTTTATTGACGTCAAAAGAAATACAAGTGAATTTTTTTGAATTGATCCTCAATGTCGTTTGTTGTTAACCGATATGTGAGAAACGCGGACACCCACTCATATCAAAGAAATCACATGCTCTCTTGATATTTTGAAAAAGAAGTCACAAACAATATCATAATACTCTAAGGCCCCATTTGTTAATCAGATTCAACCTTGGGATTGGACTAACAGTCCCTCCGGACTGTGAATCTCTTGTTTGGTAACACAAAATCCCTTCGAATTGTGAATCCCATAGGATGAGCAAGCCTCCTAAATGGGGGGAATATGGGGGATTGGTAATATCCCATGGACTTGGTATTCATAATCCCATCCTAGGTCTTATGAGGGAGAAAGACAAAACTGCCACCGGAGAAACAGATTGATCACCACCACCGTCGGAGCAAAAGATCACCACCACCACCATAAAAACACACACACACACACAAAATATGTATGTATATGTGTAGATAGATAGATAGACACAGAATATGTATGTATATGTGTAGAGAGAGAGAAAGAGAGAGAGACCTTGATTATGAGCTTGGTTGGGTCATCTTCTTCGTCGTCATAGACATTGTCGTTGTCTTCGTAATGTCCGCCTGGTTGGGTTTTTTTGTGGGTGTGGTGTGGGTGGAAAGAGAGAGAGAGGGAGCAGTAGTGCGTGTGTGTGCTGGGTTTTTTACTTTTTTTCCTTCGGTTTTTTTTCCCTATGTGCGTGTGTGTTGTTGTATGGGGGGCAAAAATGGAAATTTATACTATGAATCCAATCCTATCCCAAATAAAATAAACACGATATTAATAATCTCATCACATCCCAAACAAACATACTCATTACCAATCTCTTCTCATTACGAATCTCAATCCTAATCCCATCTCCTTACGAATCCCAACCATCTATCACCATTATTAAACGAGGCCTAAAAACCATGACCTAACCCGTTCCTTGTTAAAACATCCTATATACTCCTTGACATTTAGAAAGCATACAATTCAATTATACAAATCATACGACCTTCAAATACCAAGAGCGTCGTTGGTGTTTTTGATACAAGAGGTGTTTAGGAATTTTTCTATATATCGAGGGGGTGTATGTGATTTTTCTACAAATGTCATTAGCTCGTGATTTTTAAGCATCATTTTACTCAAAAAGGTATGTATCACGTAAAATCCGTGCAACACGTGGCGATTTGTGATAGGCTAGAAAATACATGCCTACAAGGTATAAAAGGGAAATTAATTTAAAAACACTCCGTACTTTACAAAACTTTTCTTGACGTAGGAAAAAACTCTCAAGATTGCCAATACAATTACACAGTTTATCTTTTTCGAGACTGGCTGATACAAATTTCAAATGTGAAGGGATGTTTGTGTATTTTTGGGGGAAATAGTGATTTTTGAAACCTTTTCCTTTCCTTGTTTTGAAAGTTATACTCCAATGGAAATAATTAAAATAATTGTTGCCAATCAAAATAGGCTCTCATATGGCATGTTCTGGTTGTCATCAATGTCATCACTTCCCCAAATGGTATTGTGAACAAGTATAAATGATGAGAACATGCAATAGCTAATTTCTGTCCTCATATGTCTCTTTTTGGCTTTGGCGCTGCAAACACATGTAGAGAGAGAGAGAGAGAGAGATTCAAATCATATTTCACTTGGGATCAAAGATTTGCCTCAGATTTCTCTCTTTCTTGTCCACTTATGTCTCCAACATAGAAAAACTCTAGAGAGAGAGAGGCCAATTTAGAAACAAATGAAGCCGCTTCTTGTGCTTTTGATTCTTCTATGTGGACCCATTTGGATTTTTCACTTACCCGAGGTTGATGCCCGGAAAAAGTTTCCTCTCTCTCCTGCACCTGTTCCTTCACTGGAAGCCCCACCTTCTTTTCCAGTCTTATCATCAATGGCGGCCTTCTCTCCAGGTAATCTCTCTGTTTTTTCTTATAGACCGGGACGGAACCAAGATTTAGACTCTACTGTCAATTTCCTACTTTAGAGTTTACACACCATTATTCATATTTATTTGAATAAATGTTTGATCAGGCGTCGTCATTTGCCACATGAACAAATCATAGCTTGGTCCGATTTTTCTTGCAATCGGCCAAATTTTAGTTTTATTTGTGTAAAAGTCTAATGGTGTATTTTTTTTGGCTTAGAGTTTCTTTTTTGTTCTGCGAGATGAACCAGTCTGGATCATCCTTGCTGGCCCGGGATGGGTGCACAAATGGTCAACAGGCCTAATACCGTATAGGAAACGGTTCTAGAATAGAAAATTGAATGCGAATTGAGTGAATTCTGAACCGTTCAATTTTCTATCCTGAAACCCTTTCATGGATCCTATCATTTTTCGAATGGTAAAATTTGAACGGTCTTGGGGGATCAGAGACCGGACAGGAATCGGCTCTTGTTTATTCAATATGGTACATTTTTTTTGAAACAGTAGTTATTGGTTACTTTAATTCCACCGGTAAACTGTTTTACCCAGGTAAGTCTCAAGGGATTTGCTTCAATTCAAAAAATTTCAAAATTCAAACAGTCATAACGATCACATTCACATCATTAATTGCAGTAGACAGAAAATATTTTCTTGACGATTTTGTCGATATGTCAATGGCCAATATGATACAGTCATCATTTTCTTTTGGTCCTTATCAGCCTTCAATCTACAGTATATTTTACTTTACATGTTAGTGTCCATACTTCAATTGATGGGTTTTCCAGTCTTCCATCTGCTTTCAAACATCTCTTCTGGCTTTATTGTTAGGTTTCTTGTCATTTTCTTTCTTTTGACGACTCATGTGTCCGGGTCAGATTACGCTCACCTCGACTAATCCCGGAGAGGGTTTTTTGCCATTTCCAACTGAAATATCTTATAAATTGCTTATGAAATCAGGGTCTCTAGTGGGAGAACACCACAAGATGGATACATACAAGATAATGATCATAGTGCTCATAGCGGCATCGATTGTAGTGGGTGCAATCGCATTCTCTTTATTGTACTTTTGGATTTGGCACAGAAAGACCTCACCCAAATCCCACCAGAAGGAAGATTTTACCTCAGGTACCTTCTTTTGCATCAATTCCCAGCCATTTCGATTTCCTTCATCGAATTTGTGGGTTTCAATATTGCATTTACATCTACATAGTGTTTTTTTTTGGTAACTCAAATCTATATAGTGTTATTCCTTTGAGATTCCTTGAATAGGCTTTGTTTTGCCCCCTTTTATGGCTCAATACAACTTGCACCAATACCCATTTCCATTTCATTTAATCTGATTTGCGGATTTCATTTGACTTCGCAACAATCGTGTTTCTTACTTCTTACCTCTGATATTCTGGGTTTTATTTGGCTGTCAAGAGTCCCTAACAGCCCCTTTGGCTGCCCAGGTGAGAAAGGGGAAGAAAGGAGAGTGGTCTCCCTTATTAGTGAGAGAAGAAAAGAAAGGGGTGTGGTTTCTCACCAATCCATCCAAATACACGTGAGAAATCAAACTCTCACTCCCATCTCCGGCGACTGGTCTCTTCTCCGGCGACCTGGAACTCTCCTCTCTCTTCTCCGGCGACCGCACAGTCACTATTCCGACAACGAAAAGATGCCGTCGTAGCTCAAATGCGCTGTTGGAAGTTGAGCGAGTGAGATCTACTCTCACCCACGCTCCCCACTCGCCTCTCTCTTCTCCTTTCTCACGAATCGCGCCAAAAGTGGCGAGAAACAGAAACGGACTTTGAGGGGGTTCTCGTCTCTCTCCCTTTCTCACCCTCTCTCGTCTTGTGGATCATCCAAACGGAGGAGAGATTGAGTTCTCCCTCCTTCCCCTTTCTTTTCTCCCGAAATCCCTCAATCCAAACGAGCTGAAGGCTTTTCTTAGCTCCCTTTAGGGGGAAATATAATTTGTAGCAATACCCAATTTATTTCCCTTCCATAAAATTTGTGGGTATCATTTGAATTCACATCAATTCTGCTCTTCCTCTGAGATTTTATGTTTTTTCGTTTGGCTCCCTCAGTGGGTAAGTACAATTACAAGAAGATGAGTTTTATGAGAGGAGGCGCGTGCTTGATGGATTACAAGTTGCTAGAAACGGCAACGAAAAATTTCCAGGAGAGCAATATCTTGGGGCAGGGTGGTTTCGGTTGCATTTACAAGGCCCGGTTGGACGACAATTTCCATGTCGCGGTGAAGAGACTGAGTGGTGGAAGTCAGGATGCCATTACAGAATTTGAGGTCACCATCTGCTTTCTAATTTTTTTCCTTTTGCTTTTATTTTCAAAGAGGAGGCGTTGTGGTAAGTTAACCCTATTGTTTTTCTTGTTCTTGAACTGTCGTTTCGAATCACAGACTGAAGTGGATTTGCTGAGCCAAATCCAACATCCGAACATAATTTCTCTCTTGGGTTACAGCATTCATGGGGAAACAAGGCTTCTTGTTTATGAGCTGATGGACAATGGATCTCTGGAAACTCAACTATATGGTAAAATTTATCTATCTCTAATTCTTCAGTTGAGAGTCAATATGATCTAAAACAAAGACACTAAGAAGAGTAAATTTTGTCTGATTGTCTTTAGGACCTTCTCGTGGATCGGCTTTGAATTGGCCCCGGCGGATGAAAATCGCACTCGACATGGCGAGGTAAGTTTTTCAAACGTACCAAATCCATCAGATAAAGGGCCCGCTTGGTTATCATATCTAATTTGTTTGTTGTCTTAGTTGTTTATTTTGTGTTTGAGAAATCCAGACACAGTATAAGATATGATACCAATACGTAATCGGCGGTTCGTATTATTGGTTGCTGTTAATACATTTGCCGGTGTTTGACCAGGGGATTAGAATATCTACATGAGCACTGCAACCCCCTGGTGATCCATCGAGATCTGAAATCATCTAATATTCTTCTGGATACCAACTTCAACGCAAAGGTAAAAAACCATATAAAATCAGATTACTCTAAAATATGCCGGATTCATTACTCTAATCATACTCCGCTCGAATTTTCTAATCGATTTGTGATTTTTTTTTTTTTTTGCATTAAGCTGTCTGATTTTGGTCTTGCAATAACTGATGGGAGCCAAAACAAGAAGAACATCAAACTTTCGGGCACCCTCGGATACGTAGCTCCCGAGTATCTTTTAGACGGTATGCTTACAAATGTACTTCTTCTTTTTTACTTCTAATTTCATGTGCTATAAGACTTTTGATTATCATACAAAAAGTCAGTTCAATGATACATTAAGTAGTCTAGAGCACATGGCTGCACATGATTAGTCAATGCATGGAGCTAGGACTAGGCCCCCAGGGGTTGGTGTAGTAGGTGTGACCTTGCTGCAACCAGAGGCCTCACGAAGTCTTTGGTCGGTCTATATGGGGCTTTTGTCCCGGCTTGAATTCGGGGAGGCTAATTGACCGTGGGATTGGTCCCTGTTAGTCGGTCCATTGGCCGGATATTGAGCTCAAAATAAGGAAAGGAGAAAAAACAGCCTGGGACTAATAATGGTGCAGTTGTATGCAGAAAACCTCTTGTGAATATGGCCATCTTCGTAGGATTATAACCTGTGCTATTTCATTAAAATAGCTCATCTTCCTGATTACATGGTTCTTGAGAACGAATCTCTATATTTCAAAAAAATTCTGAATATTGTCAACTGGTACGACTGAGATTTTCACAATGAGATGGATGATTCAAAATGAATCCTCCGTTTGATCGGGTGGTAGTAGGTTGTTATTCTTTGTTTTGACTTCTAGTAAATTTCCATATGAACCCGCGGAAATGCTGACATCCATAGTTTTCCTTCCTTCCAAATTTCCAATATTTCATAGCTAGGGATAGAAAAGGAAAAAGAAAATCATCTCCCTCTATGTTCCTTATCTTCGATTTAAAATCAAATGAGGAAAAGTTTTTTACCATCTCATTTTTCTTGCCGAACCTATTTAAGTTTCTACTTTTTCTCCGCAATTCCTTTCCCACTTACTTAACAGCATGTAGAAGCTCAAGTAGATATCAACTTTCTTTTATCTGCCAAGAAAATGACAGCTCCGATTTTTTTCTGCAGGAAAATTGACAGATAAGAGCGATGTTTATGCTTTTGGAGTTGTCCTCTTGGAGCTTATACTGGGAAGAAAGCCTGTAGAAAAAGTATCAGAAGCTCAATGCCAGTCTATCGTCACATGGGTATGCCTTTGCTCTTAATCCCACCTCATCTATTCAAAATTTATCTGGAAAAATGAATCCCATTAAGGCTGTGTTTGGAACATGGATTTTTGTCTGTGTTAATCGAGGAAATGAAAAACGCTAGGGAAATCAAGATGCAAATTTTGGTTTATTTACTTCATTATCTTCTTATCTTTCCCTGTACATGCTTCTTTTTCTCCATAAAATTCTCAGAAAATCTACGGTCCAAATATCGACTAGAAGTTTTAATTTTGATACTGAATGCCATTACTTTTTGCGACATGCAGGCCATGCCAAAGCTCACTGACAGAACACAACTTCCCAAGATTTTGGATCCAGCGATCCGAAATACAATGGAACTGAAGCATCTTTACCAAGTTTGTGAACTATACACTCAGCTTTCAATTATGTTTTTAACATTTGAATTCTGAGGGGGCGCGTTGTCAACCCGTATTAACCAAGCTTTGCCAACTAGAGGGGCCTACCGGTTTTGATCGAAAAGGTCTATTGGGAGGAGAATTCCGTTCACTAATTAGAATCAACCCAAGAGTTAGGGCTGTAAACCTGCAAAGTCGAGAAGAATAGTGGTTTGTCCGAATTTGGTCTTGAAAATTAAACTCTGTCCCATTTTGCAGTTTAGCTGTTTATTTTTCGAGCAAAAAATTCAATTGTCTCTAACAACTTTTCAAATTTGGTTTACACTTTTGTACCTTTCGGGTACATCTCATCAAACCCAAAATGTTGAGCAAAGAACTAACTGCTGTGTGTAGGTTGCTGCTGTAGCTGTGCTATGCGTACAACCGGAGCCAAGTTACCGTCCATTCATAACCGATGTTTTGCACTCTCTCATCCCTCTCGTTCCCATCGAGCTTGGAGGGACCCTCCGATCTGCACTACAGACGCCTACGGAATCGCCTTCCAGTCACTGATGACCCATACAAAAAACTCCACATGTTCAGTTCACTATCATAGTACATTACTGGAAATTGGTTTTTGGATCACTTTGGTGAAGGGAAGATGGTGGTGCAGAGTTGGAGAACATTGAGGTTTAGTCAAAGCTTTTTGTACATTGATGCAATTCAGATGTGGTTTCTTCATCAGCTGAGCTCAAGTATATACAGGGAAATATAGGAGACTACTACTCATATCTTGGGTTTTCCTTTTACCCAAATTTAATGCATTGTATGCCCCCCCCAAAAATAAGAAAACATGTATACCCTTTTTGGTTTGTAGATTAGTGTATAGAGACAATCAAGAAAAAGAAGATGAAAAGAAAGATTATTACAATGGAAATGGAGGAAGAGTAGATATACTCCTATGAATAGAGTATGTGGTCATTTTGAAAGTCCAGATCTTATTTCTTGTTTGATTACAATGGAAAAGGAGGAAGAGTATATATGACTATAGCATCGGGTGTATTTCTTGCTTGCTTATATTTCTTTCTCGGCAAAGGACGGCTCAGATCTGCAAGAGCTGAATCTAAGTCTGGACTATTGATTGTCGAGATGAATGCCTCAAATCGCGCCACTATAGTGCACCCTTGCACTACAGGGGTCCCTATTTTGTTGGTCTAGATCTCATTTCTTACCAAAATATTGTTTGGAGGCGACTTTGAATGATATATTCACATTGTTGAACTCATTTGATGTCCTTATATCTAAGCTTCCGCAACTATTGGTGAATCAAATAATGTGCTAATAAGGTTTTTGAGTATGTATCCTCAACTTAAAATCATTAGAGCAAAAGTATAAAATAAGTAAAAAATTTGACAAAAAATCACTAAAGACGATAAAACACGGATGATGAAACAGTAAAAAATTTTGGAGAGATTATTTAGAGGAGAACCAAACAAAGTTTATAACCCATATATGGGTTTTACACATGCTGTGGCCTTTAAATTTTAATCCGAGCCGTCCAAATCAATGGTTGTAATCTAGTCTAAAATTTATTAGCAAATAGGTAGTCTTTGGAACCCTATAAATATTCACACGCAGTGGGAAGAAGCAGATTGATCAAGCCCAGTAACTCTCTCTCTCTCTCTCCGTCTCTCTCCTTTCGCAACATTGACAAAGTAAAATTTCCAAAACTCAATTCAAATCTCTTTCGAATTAAATTGGTCTCTGACCATTAGGGCTGGACTCGACTGATTCCTCCTTTTACTCTCTCGTCGCTCTTAGGCTGAGTTCTTCTAAATTAACTTTTTTCTTCGTTTCGTGTGTTTTGTTGGTCTTTTCTGCATTTTTGTTAGATTCAATTTTTTACTGTAACATGCTTCCACACCGTCTCTCTGTTTGTTTATTCTACTTATACAGTTTGCTATTTGTTTTTCTTTTTTCCGGATTTGAAGGTGTATCATGGCGCCGGGTAGGTATTGTTATAGATGTTGGCAGGATGATAGAATCATCCCCGACAAGCTCCGCGAGGGATTCAACGGCTTTGTCGTCAGTATTGATTTTCGTCATCTAATTCAAATAGCCAACGGCGACGATTCTGTGGTGAAAGACAAGATCAGGAATTTTTTCGCGTGGCCTGTGATTGAGCACAGGGATGGCCTGCTGAAGGAGTATATACCTCTACCATATCCCGTAAAGCGAAAAAAGACAGCAAATTAAAAGTTTTTCGACAAACAAAATCATCCCATTATATCGAACAAGAAAGACAGCAGAAATCCAAGCCGTCCGTGCCGGAACGAGCGGCCGGATGGGCCTCTCAACACCGCTGCCAAGCACCCCAGCATCTCTTAATTAAACCCTCACTACATTTTGTCCCAAGTACTAACGACTGAAGGTGGTCATTGCTGGGTAGGGGCGTGCAACATGTGTAAGCCCAAGCTCAGGTGAGACGTTCGGGCTCCAAAGATTTGTGGCCTTTTTCATTTTTTTGGTTTCTAGTATTTAAGGTTACAACACAAACAGCAATTGAACGTTATTTCATCAATTAATTAGCTCTTCTAGACAAAGCTTTCAAATTATCCAAAAATTGATTAAAAAAAAAGTGTGAGACACTTTTTTGATTTTAGGATGTCTTGAATGGTGAAAATAGACACAGAAAATGGAGAGAATGTAATTTTGAAATAAAATTTCATTTTTAGAATATAAGCAGTCGTGAAATCATAATCACAATCTCCTTTCGTAATTATTTTTTGCAGCTTATCTTTGTTTAGAATCTACCCTTTTGGTTCTTTGTATGAGTTGTGGTATCGATATATCTACATTTTCTGCTTGGGTTGGGGGGATTGACTATGGTGTTTTATGTACACCATACGAGGTGTTATTAAAGCATTGATAGAATGCGCTTTACAACATAACAAATGAAGCATGTTCTATTAATACATTTATGACACATCATATTGATACCCAAAAAAATTGGCAGGTTGGTCAAGTTTTAATCCCTGTGCTCAAGCCCAATGCAACACTAATCGAGCTGTGCCAGCTGGTATCAACCAAAAGCCTTGTGGGCCAGTAGGCATCAGGCCAACTGAACCAATGAGCGGTTGGTTCAGCGATTTGAAAATTAGGATTTTTAGGTTCAAGTCTCCATGGCTCTTTCATGAGACCAGATCCCCTGTCCGAGTGAAATCCGGACAGGGGCCTGTCCCAGTGCTCGGAGTCGTTGATCTCGCAAATCAACGGTTGAGATCTGTCGAATACTTTTTGGTCCAAAACGACGTCGTTTTGGCTCGACAGATCTCAACCGTTGATTTGCGAGATCAACGGCTCCGAGCACTGGGACAGGCCCCTGTCCGGATTTCACTCGGACAGGGGATCCTCGGTGCTCTTTCATGGAACTGAACGTACTCCAAACATCACCCATATGTGATGAGACATTTACTTCGGTCATGTCGTAGGTGCGGTGAGGATCCTATCTCTAAGAGCAATTTCGTTCACCCTCTTTAAAAGATGGTGAACAAAACCCTCTCCCTTATTGGCGAAGAGGAGATAATGGTACAACTTTAATTCAATCCAGTTAGTTTTTATTTTATATGCTTACGACCCGTTTGGATGAAGGATTTGATTTTGGGTGGATATGTAATGAGGGTGAATATGTAATGAAGGGTGATATGTAATGAAGTTGACCTCACCTCTTAAGAATGGTAGATTTGTAATGAGGTGTTTGGATGATTTTTTGAGAAGGAAGATTTGAAGGGTAGATATGATTGGATTAGATGTCAAATGATTGAATTGCCCCCACTTTGATTTTTTAACGCTCAAAATTGGTTTAATTCATACTATTAATTAGAATAAGTTGATATTTACCATTAATTTTTGGATAATAATTTCATTTTAGAATACAAATGTTTTAACCTTTTTTTTTTAGAAAAACACTAAAAGTAAACCATATTATTTGTTATAAAAACTATTATTCCCCGATTTTTTTTTCAAAAAAAACGTAATGAAAAAGTGATGGAAGAGTGTGTGTATATATATACACGTAATTGGAAATTAAAAAATATACGTAAGTATATATATATAGTATACGTAATTGGAATTAAAAAAATCATTGCACATAGGAGTACAACAAAACCCACTCTCTCTTCTTTCATTCACAACAATAAAACCCACTTTTCTGTCATTCACCCACGCCGCCCACCAAATCCTGTGCAACCCCTTGTCTTCTTCGTCTATTGCCGCCGCCGCCTTCTTCCAGCCGCCTCTTGCTCCGATCAGTCCGGTATCTCTCTCTCTCCTCGTCTGTATCTCTCTCTCTCTCTCTCACTGTGTGTAAGTATGTGTGAGAAAAGGTTAGGGCAAAATAGTCCTTTGGGACTCGGATATAGCAACGACAGGGGGTACCCCAATCCTTGGCAAATCCACTTTTGCCCTAATTTGTAATCCCAACAGTGACAAATCCCCTTCGAAATCAGGCCTCCCTTTTCTATGCATTACACCCTTGAACTATGAAAATTTTCACCCCTCCCTATGCATTTATTATTCCCCACACACACTCCACCCACCCCTCCACACGCCATTTGGTTTGTAGTTTGTACTTCGGACCATTCGTGTTCTTTTATTTATATATATATATATGCTATGTTTCTGTGTTGAAAAAAAAAAAACACTCTCTCTCCACACCAAAGTTTCCCTCTACCATCTCGTATTCTGGGTCTGCCAACCATGGAAGCTTTCAGCCTCCTCTAGTACTGGAGAACCACTGGCAGCGTTGAAGAAGTTTTCTGATGCAACGCTGCTACAAGTACAGCAATCTGTGCACAGATTGTGCACAGATTTTGTTGTGGGGCCCACCATGGGTCCCATACAAATCATCCGAGCCGTTCATTAAATGTAAAACATTTTTTCAAGGGTTCCCGTAAAAAATAAGTTCAATCCGATACCTATAGGTGCTTCATCCAACTATCTAACTTTTCATTCAGATTTCCGAATAATGAAAAGTTATATGGTTGGATCGAGCACCTATAGGTATTGGATTGAGCTTATTTTTTACGGGGACCCTTGAAAAAATGTTTTACATTTAATGAACGGATCGGATGATTTGTGTGGGACCCGTGGTGGGCCCCACAACAAAATCTGTGCACAATCTGTGCACAGATTTGCTGTACCCTTAGACTTTCTGTTTCTGATGGGTTTAGTGTCGGAGTTGCAAAAGTGAACAGTGAGTTGGTGGTTAATGGCATTCCGGTGATGTTTCCAAACGGGTTTAGCAGTGACTGGCTTCTTGTTCATGGTCTTCACCGAGTGATTGGGGAGGCACCGGAGACGCCAGAGCAAGGGGGGAAGCCTTGGGCAGAGATGGTGTTGTGATTGTATTGAACGAATTACTGAAATTTTAGTGGAGGAGATGGCAGGGAAATGCAGAGTAGTGGTTTTCAACTTTAAAAGAGTGTGAATGGGTTGTTACTGGTAAATTCTCAAAAGAGTTGTGCTTTTGGCACTCTCTCTCCGGCTCTCAACTCGACTTACCTCCGAGCAATTGGTATGCTCTACGTCAACAAATTCTCAAACCAATCAGGGCCCAAATTCTGATACTTAAAATTCTGCAAACAAATTCTCATAGTAAATGGAGCAATCTTCGTACTAAGAAATTGGTAGAGCTCACGGAACCCATCAATGCGGGAAGTATGTGAGAATTGCAGTGATACATTCAGAGTATGTTAAATGTGAATTGGAGAAAATTTTGGTGTGCAGTGATAGATTGTAACTCATCCTATTTTCTACTTCAATTGATCTAAATCAATTTCATTTCCTTGTACCCACTATCCCTCCACAAATATAGAATACTAAAAAATGGAATCACATTTTCTCAGTCGACCAAAATAAATGAATGAGAATCTTATATAGGTTCATAAACCCAGTCCCAAATCACTGACAGAACTCAAATGAGTCGATGATTGAGAACCTTACGGAGAATAAACGATTGAGAATCTTAATAAGGTTAATTCACCTAGTCCCAAATCACTGACAGAATGCAAATGAGTCAATAAACTCGTTCTTCTACTGAGGCAAAAGATGAAAATTTAAACCATAAAAGCATTTTGACATCATTAATGACCACAAAAACTTTATGCAGAATACTCAAAAGTATTTCCATAATACAAAGACACCAGCATAAACTATTGGCAAGAAATGAAGCAAGAAGATATCACACAATACACATCTCCAAACAGACAAGATGGAGTCAAAAGTCTCCAAAACTACACAACCGACATAACAATGACAACAAGATCAGTAAACCTAAATAAGACCGCAAATCCGAGTCTCCAGTGGTTTGGCTTCAAGAGAGGTCAAAGAAACTCTGGGTAAGCTTGGGCATAGACAAAGTTAACAAACAAAAAGATGCAAAATACCAAATTGCGCATACAAAAAAATCCTGAAAACGCATCTAAATGGAATCTCCGTCAACGTCTACAAAAATTTTGACAACAAACTCTCACAGCACCCGAACTCCTGCGCCACCATGAAAGTCATTGCCGCTCACCATACTCAACCCCCTTACCGGCATTGACTCTCCAGTGATCCCTACCTATATTACCAAATAAATGCTAATACTTTAGAAAAATGTGGCAAACCAAATCTCCACTCCTCAACAAAATGATCCATGTTCCAAGTAACCTTAAACTCGACACAACTACAAAACCGAAGGATTAGGTAATTGAGAGTAGTATTTCCAATTTCACCTGCTTGAAGTCCTAACTAAAAGGAATCTCACCCTAGCCAACTGAAAATAAGATGATAGTACGGTAATAAGTTTAGTATATAAGAATGCAAAACAGAAACCTTATGGAAAACAAAACAGCAGAGTTCATTTTTCAAAGTCCCGCAACTTTAGCAGTGAAATGCATAATAAATGTCATCCAATTACATTGGAGCACAACTCCATGTTACCGATTAGGGAGTGGAGCAGGCTCAAGCAGAAAGGATACATTTTAATTATACGCATAGATAAAATCCTGAAAATCATTTCCCTTAAAGAAGACTTCAAGAAGATCTTTATGCGATATCGGTAAGGTAGTCAAAGTAAAACACACAATGACACAACCCTTAGGGGGGGGGGGGGGGGGGGGGGGGCATAAATGAAATGTCATCCAATTACATTGGAGCACAACTCCATGCTATAGAAATAGGGGGTGGAGTAGGCTCAAGCAGAAAGGATCCGTTTTAGATATACGCATAAATAAAATCCTGGAAATCATTTCCCATATAGGAGATTCCCAAGAAGAACTTTATGCGAAGCAAGGTAGTCCCAGCAAATGCACACACACACGTGTAGACCATTGGTGGAGGTAATTATGGTTCGAGAGTAGGGAGATGGTGGTGGAGGATTAGTAGGGTGAATTTACCATAATGCCAAAAATGGTAAAGGAGATGAGACCCATTTGTAAGATTAGGATCAAAATGTGACAGAACCGGAGACCTAAATGGACAAAAATGGAAAACTTTGTTCAAACATGATTCATCTCAAACTACCATTAAACCCTGAGCTAACCTGACGAAGGCAAAACAAATCTAGCACCATACAAAAAGTGATGTACAACTACAAGTCAGAACAACAGCTATAAGAGGTCAAACCACAATGAGAGAAATCAAAATGCAAACAAAATTAGGAACAGAATGATTCAAAGCACACAAGCCACGCTCCTAATTTCAAAAACTACATACATTAAACTAGGAATATACTGTAACAGAAAAAGCCTCACAAACAACAACAATAATTTAATTAAAACCCATCTGCAAAATTAAGATAGCTACGAAACCGTCAACATCCGTGATCAAGGACCCTCATGAGTTCCTCACAAAATAACATCAAGAAAAGAACTACATCAAGAAGTTCGTACTGTCTTTTGCAACAATATTAAACCACTCTAAATCCCATCAAAACAAAGCTTAAATGAGATAAAAATGGCAAGATTTCCACTACCATCTTAGAACCCTAGCTTCGTGCGGCGCCAGTGCCTGCGCTTCGCATTGTACCTATACAAGTAAAGCAAAAATACACACAGATGTCAATACGAGATCTCTGGATATATATATATATATGTAGAGAGAGAGAGAGAGAGAGAGAGAGAGAGAGAGGAGTTACCTGATGGTGTTGTCAGTCCTCATGCGGATCCAGTGAGGGATGGGCCTGTTCTGCCTCATCTTCTTCGCCAGCTTCTTCTTGATCATGAACGTCTTGTGCGACGGCTGTTCCACCAGAAAAACATATCAAACTCAGATTCGTAAGAGAGAAGGGAGAGAACAACTACAGATGAGAGAGAGAGAGAGATTCACCATTTTCGCCTTCGGGGATCGGCTGCGGGGGGAGAGAGAAGTGAGAAAACCCTAGTGGAAGAAGCTCTAAGATGTGAAATGCAGCGTATTTATAGTCTAAACGATTTAGCAGTTTAGGTCAACCTTGATACAGAATTGGGCCGCAGCCCACATATCTCAGTGAGGATGAAACCGCATGCAACTCTGTGTAAAGGGCCCAATCAATTCCCAAAGAAACTAGGCCCAATAGGATCCGAGTTCAACTGCCGAGAAGACAGTGCAACAGTGCAGTTCAATCATGACAGTTCATATCGACAATCGATGATCCGGATTTGAGAAAGTATCATCTTACCAGTAGGGTAGTTTCAGCAAATCTGATTCATTTAAAATGCTTTTGGTCGGCTGCGTCACGCGAACTGCCCTCTGCGGTCCAAAAGTGAATGCTGGCAAGTCGTTTCCTATCCAATGTACTATGATCGATGTTCCGAGCCACATATGAATTTCGCTATTTATGGAGCTTTCAGTGATTGTAAATATTTGTAATAGAATTTGTTAAAAGAATAAGGCCCCGTTCCGCTAAAATTTATTTTTAAGGTCATTATCTCATAATACATCACCTTTAATTACTCTGAAAACCTCCCTCAAAACACAAACCGAACAGGATATTAACGTAACTCTTGCATACAAATTACTATGTGGATGGTGAATCTCAGTATCTCACCATGCAATTCAACTATATTGTATTTTGACAGACAAATTCCACTAATTGATTCACATCATTCCACTAATTGAAGCAAGAGGAAACTCTGGTAGTTTAACAGTAGATCATTTCGAGTCTTGGATTTGTCGAGATGAAAATGGCAAAATGAATATACATGCATCCTTGTTTTTGGTCTTTTTGATAACTCGCGTGTTCGGACCAGCATACGTCTCAACTCACGTGTCTGAACTTGAGATCTTAAAAGAAAGCAAACCCTTAAGTCTTAGCCTTAACCACTAGGGCAATCCCCTTGGGGTTGCCTTGTTTTTGTTCTACTACTAATCAAATTGTCCTAGTTTTTTGCTAACCCAATAAAGAGAGAGAAAAGAATTTAGCTTTCCCACTTCTTTTTCTTTTCTCAGTTTTTCCTTTTCATTTAATCTCCATATGCAACTGGAAGAGAGCCTAAGGTCCTAGTTAATTGAGAATGGCTACATGAATTCTCCATTTTTTTGCATTGCTCTATTGAGGATATCATATTTTGTTATATTCCAAACACCAAGATCATTTGGAACTATCGACTCTAACTACCGCATTGGTCGAACTACGATTGCCATGCCCGTACCACCTCAATCTATTTTCTCTCATCTTATTTTCGTCGGTGCTACCCTTATTAGTTATTACCATTCCACGAATGTTTTCCTTTCTGATTCTATCCCGCGAAATCTTACCACGTATCCATCTTTAACATTCTTATTTACTTTCCATATAGACACAATACCCACGTATAGCATTAGCGTAAACAAAGTCTTGTATCATCAACTAATTCTGGTAAACAAAGCACGTAATACTCTTGGCCTAGCACTCTGAAGCCATCCTATCCTGCCTTTGAAACTGAAGCCTAAAAAAGATGTTTTTGTATTCATACAACATCAGTGTCCAACAAAACTGCGGTACGAAGAAACAAATTGACACAAATCAGCCCTAAACATCGAGCATCGGGGGTCAGCTTTAGGTGTCCGAAGAAACAGACTCTCTCAACGGATGAAAGGAATAAGAAGGTATTCCGCGTAGAATAGCTGCAAAACAGTAAGCAAAATGCTTTAGAACAAAAATCAAACTCGAGTGCCAAATTAGCATCCGGCTCACTGCAAACTCCTTTGCGATTGGCTCGTGACACTTTGAAGCTAATGGAAAAATAAATATTTCTGCGGCAGCAAAGAATTTGAGAGCATAAAAAATTTTCAAGTCTTTTCGCACGGAAGTCATTAGTGATCATTAGCCTATCTATAGGCGGTTGTCTGCCAATCCAGCAAAAATGATCTCTGTTGAGGTTATCGGTTTTCCTAGGCCCATGTTTTAATATCCTGCCATCAAGCCAACTTTGATCTTCCTCTGCATTTCGGGCACATGACAGTAGGTCCAACTGGAATATTAACGGTGAGGAAGAAACAACGTTTCGGATGGCAAAGTTCATGATTTTTCTCCACCAGTATTCAACTCCCGTCTTGAGGAATGGGATTACATCCGAAAGTCGTGATTTTTCTTCACCAGTATTCAACTCCCATCTTGAAGAATTGGGATTTTCGCTAATCACAACGTATCTAAGATGCTGGAATTAGAGAGGATTGAAGCAGGACTTCCATTCAACCCCTGCTTTCCTGTGGACTCCATAGGGTCTTGGGGCAAGTGTCCAGTGACAGACAGTTTAACATTTTTTTTGGGAAATCTCAGGATGTCGGGGTCAGCTTAAGCCTTAAGCGCACCTTGACTATTCCCCGAGGGACCAATCCCAAGTCGGAGCAAAGCCCAAGGGATTATGTATATGCAAATACTATCGAAAGCAAATGCAGCCTAAAAAGTGGCTTGGTTCGACTATATTTCATCACTAAAATCTCTTTGCTTAACCAATAAAGATGTTGTTCACTTGCCTTCCATATGAACATGTAAAGTGAAGTTATCGATTCTTTGCTGTCAAGATCAACAGATCGAGCTCGGAGCCAAAGAGATGAAGCTAGTGCACAGTGGCCTAATACCTGAAACAATTGCGTCAACACAAGTTACAACCCTTCAAAAGAGCTACAACCCGGGTTATTCAAAACAGGATGATATCGATCTACACAAACAATTACGAAAGACACACACACAGGGAACAAAATCTAATGGCCTACAAGGCCGTATAAGCATGCAGTAAAATGCAGCACATTGGACAACTTGCATGGTTATGGTGGAATTATATAACGTACAGTGACAAGCTTGCTGGCTAAGAAGGAAGAAGAAGCTCCAATCGCCATTGCGGATCCGTATCCTATCAATAGCAAGCTAATGCAAAGCCAAAATACCTAGAAAAACCACAAATAACTTGTGAGGAAATGCTATATTTGGTTGCCAAAACCTTGGGTGAGAGAAATAGATCGGAGAGGGGCTTGAAATTCATTTTTATGGGTTTCACCGAACAATCCCGAACTTCAGAATAATTTCTGGAAAGTCCAAGATTTTCCATTTGCTCTCATTTGTAGGAAACCATTAAAGCGACGAAGGTAAAGGAAATAGAAAGGATTTGTTTTGCTAACTTTTTCTTGCCCTAGTCTGACACTGAATGATTGAATTCCATAGTCTCTATCGCCATCCACGTCTGGTATGTCCTGTTACCAGACCATTCAAACGCAAAACAGAAATTATTTCTACATAAAGAAAACTATTTGACAATCTCTTCTGAAAACAAAACTAGTACATTCTGTTTTCCCAGAAATAGAAGAGCGTCGAATACCCATAATCAAAAAGCCAAAGCTTTACTATATGACATGTCTGAATGCTATAAACTAGGATGTACCTTGAATAGTGCAATAATAGTCGAGAACAAGCACATGAAAGCAACTGCAAACGCGAATGATTTTGTAAGCATTATCGATCTACCGAGCACATATTTCTGCATATTTTATCACCTCTATTAGTTAATCCAGTGTTTCTTGCAAAGAAATTTTCTTGCTACAAAAGGGTGATTAGCAAGTACCTGAATGTGAATGAAAAAGGCCAGTTGAACGACGATTGCCCTCACAATCAAGATGCATGTTGCAGCGAGAAATGCGTTTCTTTTCCATCTGAGAAAGGGGAGCTACAAAAAATTTGACCAGACATTGATACTCTTATCATATAGAGGAACACAATTTCTCGAGGTTATGTAGATGGTAGGTCCTGGTAAATGACCTGAATGTATCTGACCATGCACACAAATTAGACAACCAAATGGAAGACCTATATCAAGACTATAGTTCTGTGATTATGCGGGAACATGCATGTCCCGTTTCATCATGCATTTTTCTAGCATTTGAGTGATGGCTCACGCTTTTAATTTCCACATGATCCTTTGTTCACATTATGTGCAATTACAGCTCGCCACCTCACCTTTTTATCTGTTGAAGCAGTAGGAGATGAAGCGTACGTGGATTGTGGGAAGCGCTCTTTTTTGTAATTTTGTGAAAAAGTGCACAACCATTTTAGGAAGACTAAAGAAGAAATTGTTTTATTGTTCAGTCCAAGGTGGATCAAACTTTCAAATATGCATTAGCCACTGAAAGATGTAGTTGAAAACTTGAATAGTCATGACAGATGGAGTTGAAATTGTCACAAACCAAATCCCGGGATCAAATCTATCTGTTGATGCATTACTTCACCTAAGATCATATAGCACAGAGCAGAAAAAGGTAGCAAACTATTAGTTGAACGAAAAGGGGAGGAAATGTCTGAAACTCATGTGGCAACCTAGTGTCAATTTTGTTTGAAAAAGGCGAGACAACAATCATCGTCCAGGGATCAAGATGCTAGAAAAAATCCAACTTGTTGAATTTTACAGACCAATTACTCTTTCTAAGAAGCAAAGAACGTAGTTTTCAACATACGAGCGAAGAAAGAGTGGTATACTAAAGCTAAGGTATAGCTCTTTTATATGGTAGCTCTTTTGCACCTCAGAGTAGTTAAAGGAAAGAAAAGATGTGAAATTTACCTCAATAGAATATGCACTTCCCAGTAGAAAACTTACAATAAGGGCACAGAGTAATGGCGGCGACTGAAACATGATTCCCAAAGTGAAACTCTGAAAAGACAATCCATCAATCAATGATGTAGAAAAATGAGATGGCCTATATTTCCCCAGCCGATCCCCATTGATTGGGACTTTAAGGCTTGGTTTAATCCCAATCCACTATTTCTTATGTTACAAAACTTTCTGTATTATCGATTCATAGGTTGCTTGCAGACTACAAAATCTGATCCGTGAAATACAAACTCAATGAAGGCACCAACAAATCATAAGCAAAATTCTATTGAAGTAAAAACTCAAAACTAAGGATGCATCTACTAGGGGATAGGATAGGATTTAGTGACTTACTAACCATTAGAAGAAATGTGGACACAATTGCCCATCCTAACTCCATGGAAAATTCTCCAGAAGCTAGTGGAAGATAAGGTTTATTCACCTAAAAACATACAGCAATAGCTTACAAGCAAGCAAAACATTACTAACATGTGAAGCCCATTTGATCATATTGAAATGTTGATCGCACTGAAAATTTTCGATTACCTTGTCTATATCAACATCAAACAGCTGATTAAGTCCGACCACATAGATGTTCATTAGGATTGACGGCACTAATGCCTGCAATGTAAACGGAAGATGATCACAAAAATTTCACATCAAGTGAAACTAGTCTTATTTATCTACTAAAACTTACCTTCAGTAGTCCCACAAAAAATTGGACTGAAATATCAGCAGTTGATTCCAAAGGTAGAAGAGAGACAGATGTTATTCCTATAAGCTGATCAAACAATGTGGGTACAATGATATAAGTCAACTTGAAGCAAATATCTTCTTACTCCACAGTTTAGTTCGGATGACAGTAATCTGGGAATGAGAAATTGGTTCAAGATTCCATAATTCCAACGTTCAGAACGGATTGCAGCCACTTAAGGTGATAGGCTAGCAGATACCAGTTCAATCCATAAATGGTGGGTTCTAATAAATTCGCAAAAAAGTTTCTGATAAATGGGATATTTTGAGGGCCCATATTTTGAAACACCAAAATGAAAATATTAACTCCTGGGTACAGAATCTCATAACTGTAGATTACAGCCATCCAAACTTAACCTGTTGTTTTTCTCCCAGCAACTTTGACAGAACATACTCACAGTGCCAATCACAGTATGTGGACGAGAAAATTGGTAGAAGGCGTTCAAGTTCTTGCATATATCACTTTGATTTGATCCCGGATGATCGTCCTTCGGTGTTGTTGATGGATACTCATCTCCTGAGATGAAGCTTTCCAACAACTTTCTGCTTGCTTTAATCTCACTACTCGTAACATTTACATGTAAATGAGTTAAAAATCTGAAGCAACGGCATCTGAAACGCTTCTTCAAGCTGTGGCTATATGTAATGTTTTGTATCTGCCTCACTGGGAGTTGAATTTGTGTAACAGAACCTAGTACAACAATCGAAGGATCACCAAACGGCAGCCATTGGAGTTCAAAAAAGACAACAAGATTGATAGCTTACTCAAAATAGACAAGACTACAAACCAGACTATCACCAATGGCCAGAAGTACTTACAGCAAACCAGATTATCAGCAATGGCCACAAGCACTTAGAGCAAGTCCACCCGATGGTGCCAAAATGACTTTGATGTAAGCCTGTAACCATTTCTTGGCTTGCTCCAGTGTCAAAAAGTCAAAAAATAACAATGCTACTGCACTGGTTTGGTTTGATTCCATTTGGCGTAGTGTCAAATCCTGACTATTGGATTAAACTCATACCACTTTTCAATGCAAATCAGTTGGCTCAGAGAATGCGGGGGATTCGGCTAGCCAAAGTTGGTGCCAAATTCGGCACGCAGCAAAAGGTAATGATGGGTGAACTTGAATGTTACCAAAGAATCTACCAAACCATGAATTTGGCAGCATAATAGCTCATCGGCTGACTTGCTCTTATACCGAAATTTTGGTTTCCCAGTAATTCTAGAGTTGCAACATTTCCTATGGCTAGATAATTGGCATTCCCTTGGCCCTCTGTACCTTAAGTATGGGATAGGGTGGCCTTTAATTTAGGAGGATCCCTTAGTGCAAAGGTCAGCTCTATAGTCCATAATGGGGGATGGAGATGGCCTAGGAACAGAAATGTTATTTTCAAAGAAATCATGGATAAAACTGCTCCTGACTTGTTTCCCCTTGAAGGAAGAGAAGATAGTTCAAGATACAGTTATCTGGACTCTGATTACTACTGGTTGGTATTCTACTAAGTCAGCCTGGGAAGCGTTGCGATCCAAGGCCCCTGAAGTTGGTTGGTGGCCCATGCTATGGTACAAAAAGCATGTCCCAAGGCAGTCCTTCATTTTGTGGCTGGCTGTTCTTGGGAGGCTATCTACCAAGGATAGGTTGCATAATTGGGAGATTATAAACGACAGTAATTGTGCGTTGTGCCGTGGGGGAGTGGAATCTCATTCCCATTTGTTTTTTTGACTGGCCTTCCAGCTAAATTCTGTGGGGATCTCTACACAGCAAGGGAGGTTCTATCAGGAATACATTGTTTAAACTCGGTTTAGCAGCGTCTATTTACCATCTTTGGAAGTCACGAAACTGTCGAATTTTTCTACATTCGGGACATCACTCTGCTATTGTGGAAAAAACTGATTTTGGATGACGTGAAGAGTTGTACCAGCTCCTGCAAACACGAGATCAAATGCCCCGATAATCTCAGAGTTTGCCGCGATTGGGGGATTCCCAATGCAGTTTTTCCTGTAAAATTCTTTTGTTAGTCTGGTTTAGCTAGGGCTTTTTCATATTCGCCATGTAACTAGTTGGTTTGGTTGTATTCCTTCTCAAGGCAATCCTTGAGTTTTTTTTTTGGACTTGGTCCCTTTATAAAATTCGCCTTTCTCCAAAAAAAAAAAAAAAAATCGACATCGTATAGGGTACACCATTGTTGTGCCTGTACAATTGAGAATAACCGATAAAAAGGAAAATTTTCGGGAAAAAACACACCTTTATCTTGGACAGAGGATTTCAGAGGGAGGACGAATGAACATGGTTGAAGCATCTCTCTCTCTCTCTCTCTCTCTCTCCCTCCCTCTCCCTCTCTCTTTCTCTCTCTCTCTCTCACACACACACACATACAGAGAGAGACGCAATTAAGATGTATGTGAATACGTACATGCATGGCAGGTAGGCATTGCTTTGGTGTTCAAATTGGCATGCACTTGCCGATGAATTCACACTTGGCTAATCCCCCTGTTTTTTTTGTACTTATCTATCAGCGGATTCTCTGCTTGCGGTTTCAAATTCAATTGCATGCGTATATATCTTTCTACTATAACTGCTCCTTTGTATGTAGTATTAGCAATGGGTCAGGTTTGGGACGGTTTTTTTTTTACGGGCCTAGGTTGAAGCTCGAGGTGTGGCCGCTTTACGCATCGAAGAAATTACGAATTTTATGGGTCCCTTCTCTTTGGTATATCCATTAACAATAGGCTAAAGAAAAGGGCCCATACCCATCCTGCCATTTTAATTCTCTTTCTTGTTACTTATTGGAGTATTTTACTTTTCAAAAGGTAAAAGCACCTTAAATTATTTAGAAAATAGTACAAAGGTTAAGAAATGAAAAAAAAAAGGATCTTGGGCCCACTTTGTTTGGTTCTCATATCAGAAATATTCCCTCCAAAATTTTTGACTGTTTCATCATCCGTATTTTTTTCGTCTTTAGTGATTTTTTTTAATCGTATTTGGATTCCTGTCATAATGGGTTTGTGTGAACAAGTGACCATTGACAGAGCTCAATGAAGGAAAATGATTCATGTAGGAGACCCCAAGTGATTGGGATATAAGACTCGGTTTGGTGATTTTTTAATCAAATTTTCCACATGTTTTTTACTTTTTGAATGTATAGAGCGTACTTCTATTTGAAAAGTCAAAAAATTAGTTAAATCGTTAAAAAATTAATTAAAGACGAAAAAATATGCAAACCTATAAAGTATTTTTATCTCAAAACTAACAACCAAACGACAAAGGTTGTTTCTTGGAATGATTTTTACAGATTTAGGACTTGTATTTTTGGGGATATTATATGGGAGAACGAAGATTAGGAGAGAGAAAATACTCAAAAGATTAGGAGAGAGAAATGATAATTTGGGTTTATTTTTTTTGCATTTGAGAATGAAAAGATAAGTAAAAAAAGTAACTAAGATGAATACTTAAATACTACTAGCATAATTCTTAGAGGGAAACTACACCTTGATTTTGGAGAGAGGATTTCACATGGGGGACGAATGAACATGTATATGACTGAATACTTATCAAAAAAAATGTATATGACTGAACCATGGTTCTCTCTCTCACACACAATTAAACACACAGAGAAAGAACAAGAAGTAACATATATATGCGGAGAAAATCCTTTTTAACGGAGGGTTCCGTGAATAGTTTGTTCACAGAGGTGAATCGCGACCGTCTAAGAGTGTTTTGGACGGTCCGGATGTTAATGAAACTTTTCCAAGGAAGAGTACTTTAACACTCTTCATAAACTCTTCTCCGAAAGAGTTTCGTTTAAATCCAGACCGTCCAAAACCGAAATGGACGGCCCAGATCGCGCGCCTCCGTGAACAGTCTGTTTAGAGCGGCTCCGTGAATAAGTCTATCCCATATATATGCGAATTTATATATAACAGACCCCTTACCATAACGATGTCACATGCATGAAAGGTGATCAAAGATTCTCAAAGAGAATATTACGATGAAGATCAAAAGGATTAAGGATGATGTAATATTCAAAGGTGATTATTGATTAAGAATAATTAATTTCGTTGATTTGAATAGTTCTGTTGACCAACAATTTATACCCATGATCTCATAATTTTGTATGCATAGTGTGACCAAAATATAAAAATATATATAGGATTACGATTGCTCTCGCGAGTTTTCACATTTTGAGGCAAAACAGTATTAAACACGTGGCACAACAGTAAAACCTATGTGGACATCGCCCCACATAGGGTACCAGCGTGACACCCGCGGGAGACATGGCTCCGCGGGAGGTCTGCGAAAGTCAGGAGGGACACGAGACCTTCTACACCAAGAGAATGCCTCTCCTGGGGGCTTGGTGGCTTTGAACAGAGGCAGAGAGCCCGAGGAAGGAGAGGGACGTACGTTGGCATCTCCCCAAAGATGGGGAGATGAAAATCATTTGACATCCTAAAGAAAAATCAAATTGCATGTAACAAAATACGTCCATTAATTGTTGAGAGATATTCTTCTTATTTCGTCCCTATTGATAGAATCATATGACATGATCTTTTGTTGGAATATTGAATCGAATTGAAAATTACTTGTTCAAGTCAACATAGATTCGCTTTGAAAAATCTTGAGTGTTACGGTTAACAAAAATTTTCATAGAAGAACTTACAACATAGTTTAACTTTCTTTTAAGAAAGTTAACCATATTTTCACAAACTAAACAAAGGAAAAAAAGTAATTAAAGTTATGGATATTAAATCAATAAATCAATACTGTAGGAAATGAACATTGAGTTGACCGTTATTGAGAGAGAAGAATAATGACATCGATAGTTTGTTTTCTTTCTTATTATTATTATTTTTTTTATCGTTATGAGTGTAGGCTTTATTTGGGCTAATGTATTAAAAAATAAGCAGCTTATTTCACATTTTCAAACTCAAAAATAATATAAATGAAAAATAGTTTTTCAATTTTTTTTGCATTGTATAAAAGATCTCGATGAGATTTTTCAAACAAGATCCATATTGTATATTTTTAGATTTCAATAAGTCCATAATTTTTGAGCTTGAAATTGCCTTCTTAAAAAATAAGGGCTTTTTTCCCGTTCTGGAACGGGCTCTAGCGTTCAACTATAACATGATCTTTTGTTGAGAGATATTCTTCTTATTCCGTCCCTATCGATAGAATTATATGACATGATCTTTGTTGGAGTCTTGAATTGAATTGAGAATTACTTGTTCAAGTCAACATGGATTCGCTTTGAAAAAACTTTAGTGTCACCATCAACAAAAATTTTCATAGAAGAACTTATAACATGAAATTAATTTTCTTTAAAGAAGGTTAACCATAATTTCACAAACTAAACTAAGAAAAAAAAGTAATAAATGTTATGGATATTAAATCAATACATTTAGTCGACCGTTGTTGAGTTATTAGTAATTCAATACATGCATTGAGTCGACTGTTGCTGAGAAGACAATAAAAGGGATCATGAAGATTAATTAAGAAGAACAAAAAGGTCAACACAAAAAGGGAAAATGAGTTAGTATTTCTCCTTCTCCAAGATTGAAATTAGGAGTAGCTAGTATGAATTCAGGAGTACTATCTTCATCCGTGTTTGTTGGTCCATTTTCGGCATCGGTGTCATGTCTTAAATTGTTTATATATTTCGATTTACAATAGATTTTATGATTTTGAAAAATTCGTATCATAGAATTAATTGAGATCTATCAAATAAGATCGAATGTTACGTATTTTTTAGAGATTCGTATTGGAAGATATGTACAAATTTTGAAGGGCTGTAGAATATTAATTGGAAGTGAAAAAATAAACACGGATGGAAGTAGTACTAAAATTACTGTGCAACTGGCTGCAGGTAGGAGAAGGACATTGAGATAAAAATATTTGGGGGTGTTTGAGAGCCTACTTTTTGGCTTTTCATTTTCAGCTTTTTGATTTTTTGGATTGTGGTGAGAATGTATTTTGATTTTGATAGAGTGTTTGGATGATATGTACAAAATGCATTTTGCAACATGAGTAGTGTTTGGGAGAGATGGAATGAAAATGAATTATGGGTTGGTATTTTACCATGTTGCCCTTAGTTATTTAATATGGTATATAATGTTTATAAATAAATATTTTAAGCAATTTTTTTACAAGTTATATTGTCAATTAGTTTTTACAAGTTATATTGTCAATATATTTTAATATGATATGTACAGAATCCAAGTGGGTGGACAGAAACGTGGTTACTGTGAGGGATGGATTTAGTAATTGTCAAATAAAGGAGTGAGTAGTTTGGTAATTGTACATTGCTGGGAAAAAGCCATTAATCCCAGAATGGGAAAAACACCTCTTGGCCTCTTTTTACGTTTTGCTCTCTAAACACAAAAATTGCAAACTCATTCTACCATAATGTGTTTTGAAAAGAGGTAGCCAAACACCCAAAGTGGAAAAAGGAGATAATGAAAAGTTGAAAAAGAGGGATCCAAACAAAAGCGAACAAAAAAAAAAAAAGGTCAAAAAAACTTGAAAACTCTCTCTTATGAAAGGTTTGACGTATAATATTAAATTATAAATCACCGAGGAATAAATATGATTAAACATAACACAATATTTTTTCATTCTTTCTGTGCATAACACGAGTACTACGCTTGTTTGGTATATATACCATTAGTTGACGGTTAGAAAAGCGAAACGCTTGTACCAATTAGAGAAAAGCGAAACGTTCGTTCCAATCAGACAACTCAAAGTTACAACTACTTGAGGAACTTATATATGGAAAGAACCAAAAATTCCTGAAGAAATTAGTCCAATAAAATTAGAACAAAATCATTAATGAAAAAGATGGGATGAAATTAGTTAGGTAAACTACACCTTGATTTTGGAGAGAGGATTTCACATGGGGGACGAATGAACATGTATATGACTGAAGCATGGCTCTCTCTCTCTCTCTCTCTCTCTCTCTCTCTCTCACACACACACACACACACACACACAAATACACAGAGAAAGAACAAGCAGTAACATATGCGCGTTTATATACATCAGACCTTACCATGATGATGTTTCATGACAATGCCATGAAATGTGATTAAGAATGAAGATACTAGATAGTTAGGTATAAGGATTATGACATGAAGCAGAGGCGGACACAGGGGTGCAAGCGGAGGCCCCGGGTCCTCGATCGTAAACTCCCCACAATTATCGTAATATTACTACTGTATGTAAAAATTATGAATAAAGGTCCCTTCAAAATTGTGTTATGCTATATGAGGACGATATTTTGTTGTTAATTTACGAATATGTGTGATTCGGTCCCTCCCACATCAAGAATCCTGCGTCCCCCACCGACATGAAGGTAATTTTTTTTTTTTTTTTTTGAAACTGTCAAATTCATATCATATTAAAAGCCCGAAGGCAATACATGAAGGTAATTAAGAATGAAGAAAAGGCTATGATTAGGGGTGTAGCTGTTGCTGTTTTTCTTATTTCACAACACTCTATTTCGTTGGCACAAATTTATTCCATAAATGATATGGTTGGCCGCCATCATCTCGACAATCAATTTTTGTGGGTGCTTTTTAATGATTTTGTTTCATTAATTTTTAATTAATCGCCGTTAAAATTTCTAGGAGTCTATTTTTGCCGTATAATAGTGGCCGTTGAATATTATTTCCAAGGACGAGGCCCGCAAACTCCTACTTATTAAATATTAAATGTCGTGGGTCCTACTTCTAAAATTTTTAAGTTTGATATCTATTGTTGTGTGGGTTCCCAAAATAATAAGACGAGAGAATCAAAGAACAAAGGTTACAAAAAGATCGAGAATAAAGAACTAAAGAAGTCTTGTTACAAGTTGCATGTGACAAACTTAATTGCAACTCTCTCTCGTATTAGTATGTATAGATACGCTAGAGAGAGAGAGAGAGAGAGAGAGAGGGAGGGGAATAGTAGTCCACTAATTGCAGTAATTAATACTTGCCGTTTTTGGCTACCGCCAACCAATTGCAGTAGTACTAATTGTTTTCCCCTAAAACCAACCAACCAGCTAAAACAACCTATTTTCAACAATGGCGTACCTACAGAACCGGCCCTGACATTTTAGAGGCGTAAAAAGAATTTTAAAATAGAGCCTAGTTCTTTTTAACAAAAAAAACTTCAAACTAGATGAAATGGCTAATATACGGTAGAAAGATTAAATATGGTATTTTAGCTTCATAATTTAAGTAAGACAAACTTTTAAATAAATTTGCCAAAACAAAAGGTTATTTGCCAAAACAAAGCTCCTGGTTTCAAACCAGGGAGCTCTTGTTTTAATTAAGGTTTGCACGCCCAACTTGGCTAGAGTTTCTCTTGGGTTGAAAAACGTAGAAACATATATATAATATATACATGTATTATATGGACAACGAGGCCGGCCCTGTTTTTTTGCACAAAATTCGGAGGCCTAAAGCAGCTGCACCTCCGGTTTAGAGAGAGCGGGGGGGAGAAGAGTACTAATTGCAGTAATACTACTAATTGTTTTTGTTAATTGCTATTTTCGGCTACTGCCGACCTATTGCAGTAGTACTAATTGTTTTCTCTAGGGCTGTGTAAAAAATCTGGTGAACCGTGAAACCGGTCCGAATTGAACTGATCCGTACCTTTTGGATTTTGTCCATGGATTAATGGTTCGGACACGGATTGAAAAATTAGAAAACCGTGACTCGTGGTTCGGTCCACGCACTACAAGAAATTTGGGATCTCCCAACGGTTTTTTTAGTAACGGTTCAAAAAACCGTTGGTATAGATGGTGTGTAGCAACGGTTTTCAAAACGTTACTAGAAACAGGACTATAGCAACGGTTTTCATGCAACCGTTACTAGATTATAAGACTATAGCAACGGTTTTCATGCAACCGTTACTAAAAACCGGCCTATAGCAACGGTTTCCAATAACCGTTACTATAAATCGGCCTATAGCAACGGTTTTTAATAACCGTTACTATAAACCGGCATATAGCAACGGTTTCTAATAACCGTTACTAGATTTTCACACCGCCAAAACCAATTTTCTTTCATGCGATCGGTTTTCCAAATCCGAACTAACGATCGAGACGGTTGACTTTTTTTTCATGTTGATTAAATCGTTCTCGTACAAATTTGGCTCGATCGGATTTAGAAAATTTCTTTATCGATGGACAATTTCATTAATAAAATGAATTTTTTTGTCCGATAAGTATGTAGCGATACTCGATTAACTTCATTCTTGAACGTACTTTAGCCACTCAACCGTGACACAATCATGATGATCGAGACCGTTGCTTTTGTTAGGGCTATTTTTCCTAAATTTTTGTTGGTATTTTTTCCGGTATTGTTTATTTAACGTATTTTTTTAGCATTTTGTGGTAATTTTTGAAACTAATCATTCATTTTGGGATTAATCATTCATCTTCACAAGAATAAAAAAAAGTATAAAATTGTGGACCAAAGTTGAAAAAAAATATCATATAAGATGACACTAAAGACAACAAATGTTAGTTGTTTGATATTTTTTCGCCCATATTGATTTTTTATGCTTTTAATTGCATTTTTTTTTTAGACTCATCTCATAGAAATAACTGACCAATCAAAAAAATTTATGTGAATCTAACAAAAATTTAGAAAAGGCAAAATTAATATTGAAAAAAAAAAAAGGAAAACAAAGAGGTTTTTTTTTTTTTGGGTACAAGGTGCATGTCAATTTATACCAATTTTAAAAGGTAATTATTGAACCTAGCGTTAAATTCTATGTAATAATAATTTCATTCTTCGTAGAAATATTGTACTCCTTATTATGTAAAAAATAGACGCTTCCGATCAAAAAAAAAAATGATATTAGAAGTGTTTGTATAGTATAAACCGGATTTAAAAAAAAAAGGATTTAAAAAGTCCGGTTAGTATAGTATAAATATTAAAAGGCTTAGGTTTTTACACAAGTTATGGGCTAGCACAGTTGGTTCGCGCACGCTCGCGCACACGCGAGGTCGGGGGTTCGATTCCCCGGAGAAGCAAGGTAATTTCGCTCGCCACGCGGGCGCCACGTGGAGGCTTACATCACAGTGGTTGGTTATAACCGTTGCTAATGAAACCGTTAGTAAGAAAAAATCTGTACCAACGCTCGTCAAAACCGTTGCTATACCCCTACAGCAACAGATATATTGCAACGGTTTGACCAACCGTTGGTATAGCCTAAATGGGTCTCTACCAACGGCTTTTTGGCAACGCTTTCGACCGTTGCTATAGAATGATTTTCTTGTAGTGACGGATTTTCATTACGAAACCGTGGATTAACCAAACCGGACCATGAGATAATTATTTTATATAAATAAAAAATATATATATATATGTACACACATATACATACTCCGTAATTGTTAGTACTGGAGTATTAAAACTTTTTTTTTACCAATTTTAGTATTTTACCTTAATAATGGGATCATCCTAACCACAATCTGCTTGGCAACTGTTTTTCTTTTGCTTTTGAATCTGAAATTCTCTCGTTACTTACATGTACATACATATATTTATGAAATGGAACACAAACATGTATCTTGATATAGTCAATCTGTGATTCTGTAACCTTCGGTTATTGTTTTTGTTTTGAAACATAATCCGCGGATAAAACTGTAACCGATCCGCGAGTCACAGATTGGATTGGAACCAGACCGTAAGACTCTTGGTCCAGACACAGATTTTATTTTGTAAAAACCGTGACTAGCTGTTCGGTCCTTAGATTTCTAGGAATCCGATCCAATCCGGACCGCGAACACCCCTAGTTTTCCCCTAAAACTGCCAACCAGCTAAAACAGTCTATTTTCAACAATGGCGTACCTAATCTACGTATCCAACGGAGGGCTTCGGGATTTGGGCGTTTGCAGCTTCCAAGTAGTTTTCTGTTCTATATGAGCATGAGATTGTTGTCTGTTTTTTAAAAAAAAAACAAAAAAAACAATGGCACACGGAAAATGATACACCAGCATGGAACTCCCGAGTAATTATCCAGTAGTTTGGGAGCACCGCCATGTGATACTCCGGTATTCTGGAGCACTCGAGAACCATACGTTTATGTGGGGTCCATACACTTAGTCATGAATCCTACGAAAATGTATGATTATGAAGTGGTACGGAGTACCACGCGGCGATGCTCTTGGACTAAAGTAAATAATTTCACTGACGCAACAGTGTGAGGGAATTTGGGGGGTCATAGTGCGGGAGTGGTTAATGGGTCGTAGCTGTTCAGGCCTTTGGCTATCCTAGGTTGTTTTCCTAGGCTAGGCTTCGGCCTTTGTGGTTGGGGCTTTATCTATGGGTGTCCTCGGTTGATTTCTTGCCAATCGAGGATTTGAGTCTGCATAAGATTATTCTTTAAATATGATGTTGTCTCCTTGTTCCTATTGTCTTTGTAACAACTTCAAAGATCAATGAAATTTTTTTGCCTTTCAAAAAAATTGGGTCGTAGCTGTTTAGGGCCCGTGTATTGAGGTTCGATTTAGGGCAGTTGTAGGGGGTTAGACTAAGACGTTTAGGGTTCTGTCTGTGGCGTTTTGAGGGCAGCAGTGGTGGTGGGTTTCAAATGATCGTAGCAGCGGCGGCGGTCTTGGGTGTTGCGGGTTGGGGCCGGTGTTTCGAGGAGTGTTGCAGTTTGGTTGTTCGTCTGAGCTAGCACTTTGCTATCTGTTTTTCTTTTGCTTTTGAAATAATAAATTTAAACTTCGAGAGGTAAAGACGTAGGTCATGATTTTGCAAGCAGCAGTAGTACGAGGGTATTGTACACCTCCGAGGCTCTCTCTGTGCTATTCTTTTCCCACCGTACTGATCTCATTTTGTATCCTCGCAATGGATGAAATACTTTTTTGCCGATAAAAAAATAAACAAGTTCAATGACCTCCCTAGAGTATACACTATGGGAACAATTTCTTAAAGTTGGATCGATGCTATTAAGAGCAAGTGCACTGAATTAGGCAAATTTTGAGCCAAAAATGTCTGAACCGTGCACATTTCTCGTTTTACCTATCCACATCTCTTTTAGGGAAAATTTCAAAATACCCCCAACCTTTACACTAAAATTCAATTAGACTCCCAACTTTTTAAAAACTTCAATTTTACTCCCAACGTTATCTTCCATTAATCAAAATATCCCATTCCGTCCGAATGACTAACGGATTTCGTTAAAAGCTCCGTTAAATATCGTCCCGATCGAATTTCGATGATCCAAGCCGCTCAATGTGTTCAAAACGTGATTTTAACGGTACCCGCGTGAAATCAGCAAAAAAAATGACCGGAAAGGGCTTCATCTAAAAAATGACCCGATGGTGCTAAAATGACTTTGCTAAAACCAATTTGTTTTTTACTTGTCACAGCGTGAAAAGACCAATAAGTAGCAATGCTGCTGCACCGGTTTGGTTCAATTTTGGCATGGTCACAAATCGACGCGAGTGGATTAAATTCAACTCGTTTCAATGGACATCAGTTGGCTTGGATAACATGTGAGAATTGGCAAATCTGTTGGCTTCTCCATATTTTGGAGGCGAAAGATAGCAACGGGTGAACTTGAATTACGCCAAAATGTCTACCAAACTACGGTTTTTGCAACCAACATGGCTCGGGGGGCGTACTTGCTCCTATGTTGAAAATTTGTGACAAAGTTTCACTAGTTCAAGAGTGACAACATTTCGACATTGTATTTGGGTACAATTACAACTTCCAACTTCAGAGCATCAGAGGGTCGATCGCCCCACCGGCTTCGACATTAGATTTCCCCAACAGTATGAGAAAAGCATTAGGAGAAAGTTAAAAACATGTTTCTGCACATAACAACAGTAATGTCTTCCAGAACTACAGAGTGGCATTGGACTGAGACAATCAACGAAAAACCGGCATCGGCTTTAGGTGTCCAAAGAAACAGATTCTTTCAACGCACGAAATGAATAAGAAGGTACTCGGCATAGTATAGCTGCAAAACAGGACAAGTGACATGTTTTAGCATCAAACTGATAAGTGATGTTCAGAAACGAAGTCGATAGCGGCATATAACAACTGACTAAACACTTAATTATATCTCATTTTGGGAGCAGCTCATGGAATATAAAAATTGAACTTCTAGTAGAAAATAAGCATTTTTTTGGCATGCCAAAATTATTTTAAGGATCCCCTTTCTTTGTTGTCTTTAAACTTTTTTAGGTTGTGAGAAATGAAATGAAGGGCAGGCGCATTCCACGACGTCATTTTGACCTGATGAAGTAAGCTCTGTATAAGTAGAAAGTCTTGGAGGAGGTTCAAGTCAGAGCGGAGACAGTTTTTATAGCGCGCGCGAGACAGGGGGGGTATGAGAAACGGTATCAAGAGCGAAAGAGTGGGTTCAACTTCAGGGGATGATTTTGGGTTCACCATTTACTAGATCAAATGGCTAAAAACTCTTTGCTTGACACATAAAGATGTTATTCACTTGCCTTCCATATGAACATGTAAAATGAAGAAGTCGATTCTTTGCTGTCAAGATCAACAGATTGAGCTCGGAGCCAAAGAGATGAAGCCAGTGCAGCGTGGCCTAATACCTGAAACAATTGCGTCAACACAAGTTACAACCCATCAAAAGAGCCACAACTCGGGTTATTCAAAACAGGATGATTTTGATCTGCACAAACAATTACGAAAGACACACACACACACAGGGATCAAAATCTAATGGCCTATATATACGGCCTCAAGCTTTTTAAGGAGGTCCTTAAAAGGCCGTATAAGCATACAGTAAAATGCAGCACATTTGACAAATTGCATGGTTTTGGTTGAGTTATATGACATACAGTGACAAGCTTGTTGGTAAAGCAGGAAGCAGAAGCTCCAACCACCATTGCAGATCCGTATCCCATCAATAGCATGCTAATGCAAAGCCAAAATACCTTTCCATACCAGAAAAAAGAACCCGTGAGAAAATGATTTATTTTGTTGCTAAAAGAATCTGTGCGAGGAATAAAACGGAGAGGGTCTTGAACTCATTTTCAAGGCTTTTGCCGAACAATCATGTTTCTGAGTTCAGAACCATTTTTGAAATATCCAAAAATTTTCTCGTTCTGCACTCGTTTCTTGGCAACTGTTGAGCAAAAAAGCAAGGAAATAGAATGTATATTTGTTTTGCTGACTTTCTCTTTCCCTGCAAGGACACAGAATGATTGAACTCCATTGTCTCTATCGCCATCCACGTCAGGTATGTCCTGTTATCAGACCATTCAAGTGCAAAATAGTAATCGTTTCTTCATAAATCAATGTATTTAATAAGCTCCTCTGAAAACAGGTATTTCAAATATTTTTGTTCAGAGAACAAGAAGAGCATTGTACACAGAATCAAATAATGAAATCTTGTATTATACGCTGAGTATATAGAAACCCTGCCCACTAAGAGTTACCTTGAGTAGTGCAAAAGTAATGGCGAACAAAGACAGGATAGCAAGTGCAAATACAAATGATCTTGTAAGCACAAATGGTCTACCGAGCACATATTTCTGCAGATTTATCACCTCTTGTTGTTATTCCAGCATTTCTTGCAAAGAAATCACCAAAATACAAAAGGATGATGTGCTAGTAGTACCTGGATGTGTACGTAGTAGGCCACATGAACGAGTCCTCTCGTCATCAAAATTGTTACTGCTGAGAGGAATGGGTTTCTTTTCCATCTGAGCAAGGGAAGCTGTAACAAATTCAACCAGCCATAAATACGTCGTCATATATAGTAATCACGACATCTTGAGGTTGTAGAATTGATGGCTCAAATTAGTAATTTATGATTTGGAGACAGAAACCAAATTGACAACCTATATCAAGACTATAGTTCTATTTTTGACTACTCGAGTGATGGCTCAATCTTGAGGTTGTAGAATTGATGGCTCAAATTAGTAATTTATGATTTGGAGACAGAAACCAAATTGACAACCTATATCAAGACTATAGTTCTATTTTTGACTACTCGAGTGATGGCTCAATCTTGAGGTTGTAGAATTGATGGCTCAAATTAGTAATTTATGATTTGGAGACAGAAACCAAATTGACAAACCTATATCAAGACTATAGTTCTATTTTTGACTACTCGAGTGATGGCTCAATCTTTTCATATGATCCTGCTTTCACATTAAATTTTTTTTTGGACGGTGAAAAATGAGAGCTTTATTAATCAATTGAAAAGTTTACAAAGGATTAAAGGGCAAGAGCATAAAATAAAAGCATCGATCCCAACGCCAGAAAAGCATCCCAACGAGATTGGCATCCTAACCCCGCAACAATCATCTGCCACTCAAGCCCAGAAAGGATACATGGTTGGCAAGTAGTCAACCAACAACCAACATGAGCAAAATGAAGCAAAAACTAAAACTTGAGGGATGAACAAGACGTGTCCAACCTCAGATAATCCCACAGATGAAACAAACAAAATATACCCAATACAATGTTCGCCTAATCCAAACTGACAAAAACCTTAACAAAGGCTATAGCAACAACACCGTTTGATGGTTTAGGAGTAGAATTTACCTCAATAGAATATGCACTTGTCACTACAAACACTGCAAGAAGGCCATAAAGCAATGGTGGGGACTGAAACATGATTCCCATTGCTAAACTCTGAAATGACAATGGAAACAATTAATGATCTAGAGAAACAATTTAACAGTTATTCCTAGTATCACCAATTTTCTTGAAAACCTTATCTGTGGAAGAGTACTCTCAGTTCTCCATAAGGCTCTAATAAATCAAGTGTAAAGTTATAGTACTAATGTTGAACGTATATCTACTAAGGCAATAGGAGGATTTACGAACCGTCACAAGTGTTGTGGAGACAATGACTATTGCCGACTTGATCGACATTTCTCCGGTCACTAGTGGACGGTAAGGCTTGTTCACCTAAATACAGAAACCAATGAGCTTTGAAGCAACCAGAAGAAAAACCATTATAAATTTTAGTGAGTCATTGATACGAATAGCTAGCGTAATTTAGAAATAGCTGTGAATTGTAAGTGACACTTGATTAACTTTTGATTTGCTGAATTCAATTTTTTCTAGAGTAGATCAAAAAGAAAAAGACAAGATGTATTCGATACAACCATAAAGACCTTCAACTGACATATTTGTCCTTCTAACTATTTTCAATAATCAAAGACAATAACTAGGATTCAAGGATCCATATGTTTTGCAATTTGCGACAGAAGCATCTTACCCATTAGACCACATGATTATCGATTCATCATTTAAAACATGCCTTCAAATTATATAGGACTACAATTTTAACATATCTATGTATATTTTTGCACCTAAATGCTTTCATATAAAATGGTCAAACAGGAGTGAGTTACGATTCCGAAAAAGATTTGACAACTATGGAGAAAACATATGCGGGGAATTTGTTTGAGAATATTGTACAGTTTGATCCCTCTAAAATAGTTCAGTTACGTACGTACCTTGTCTATCTCAACATCATACAGACCATTAATTCCTCCCGTATAGATGTTCAATAGAACATATGGCACTAATGTCTGCATTGCAATGGAAGATGTTAACCAATATTTCTCATCAATCGAAACTAGTTTTATTTTTTCTGTTGAAACTTGCCTTCAATACTCCCACCAAAAGTGGCAGGGAAAGATCCGCAGCCGATTCCAGAGGAAGAAGGGAGACAGATGTAACTCCTATAATCTGATCAAACAAAGTGGGTAAACTCTTATAAGTCAACTCAAAGTAAGATTAATCTCACTCTGAAGTTTTGTCTGGATGACAGTAGCTCTTGAGGGGAATGAGAAACGTGGTTCAGCCGTTCAGGACTCCATAATTGCATAATTATTTTCCAAAACGTAGTACAAAAATCTGATTTCCACACCATGGTAAGATTACAAGAGTATCTAGTTCCAAATCAAATCCACAAGAAACGAAATTGATTACCATGAACAGGATTCTCCCGGCTGGGTTTCCCCCAGTTCGGTGTCGTCCTCCCCAGGTTCTAGTCTCCCTAGATCTCGTGAAAATAAAGCTGTGTTGGTTGTTGGGGTTTCGTTCGTTGGTTTTGGGATCCGGTTCGCGAGGGTTTGGCTGATGATCAAGGGATCACCGTGTTGGTTTGTAAGGATCTTGAATTAAAGCTTGTGAATCTAGACCTCCTGGGTTATTGTCTGTATTTGTGATTGATAACCCTCTTTGGTTGATTGATGTATGCTTTTTTTCATACTAGCAAAAGTGAACGTGCGATGCACGTGATAATTTACTACGACATTGTATTGAGTTTGCCTTGACTTAAATTAGACCTCCTGCTAATGAATAGTGTGTTTGGGACTACAACATCAGTCGATGCGAGCTTAAGTTGGCCTAGACACCTAGGTATAAAAGAAAAAGATATTGTATATGTTCAAAATACAAAAATGAGTTGGACCAATATAGAGCACGGGTGTAGACACCTCAATCTGGGCTTTCCAGATTAGTTTACTTACGGTATTTGATTCCCCGATGATGAAACAGATCAAGAATACCTTGGGAATGTTAGTATGTTTGAGTTTCGAGTGTTTAAACCCCTTTATACCCTTTAAGTCTAACCCAAAAAGCCTAAGCCAGAACCCTACTTGCATATGCCAGTCCACAACTAGCATGCGCTGGTCCAATTGCCACGTGTCAGTTATCGGTCAGTTTTGATCATTGACCAGGGCAGGGCAGCTTGGACCTGCGCACGTAGGTCAACTACCTGCGTACGACGGTCAAACCTTGTCCCATCACCTTTATTCAGTCATGATCACAAGACTTTTGGGGCACCCCCAGACCCTGTTTATTCGTCTGAGGATGATCTTTGGACAGGGGATGTTCCATCCTCTCTCACATGCCTCCCATCACCTTTTCCCTCTCATTAATGAGAGGGAGACTTACACTCCAAGCCAACCAGCCATCTCATGGCTGGTTACACCCCCTCTCACTCTCCATATCTCCTATATATACCCCCTCCATGGTCTTTCAAAGGGTTACAAGGTTGTGTTACCAAGTTACAAGGATATAGGGTTTTCCAAGTCTCATACATTTGGCTATCCCTTATACAACACCCATTCTCATCTACTATACACACACTCCATCATTCAAACCTCAAGTTCAAAGCTCAAACACCTCTCAAGCCCAAAAACCAAATTAAAGGTATCAAACCTGTGTGCTGCAATGGTTTACTCGCGCACACAAGTCTTTCTCTGACCAGTGGCTGACCTTTGCATGGGTAACTAGGCCTTGCCCTCTGTTTTTATCCCCACACTGTTTATGGAGTGTTTTTGTTCATTTTGAGGCTTCTTAGCCCTTTTAAACTATCTAACTGTATGTAAACTGTCATACAAACTGCTTGGTTTGTCCTAGGTGTGCACTGGTCGTTTCCAGAGCCCAGAGGGTTGAAAATAAGAGTTGTGGGTTTAAGCCTACTGGCGTGCGTAGGTGATGTTGTGGCGTACACAAGTCTGGTTAACGCATGCAGTGACTTGATTAGTGCATGCTGGTTTCTTCCTACGTACGTCACCCCAGAATAGTGCCTTCCAGTTCGTTTAAAGATCCCACAGGAGTCTGTTTTCATTCTATACTAACTGTTTCAATAAACGAGCATGTCATTTATCACATCCCGCCAACATGTTACAGTTTTAATCCCTTTAAACTGTTCTCCCGCCCTAATTGGCTAAAAACTGATTAATGAGAAAGAATCGCAAACATTTTACAAATGCTTGAGTAGAGACCGATCTCCGAATTAGGCGAGAGAGTTGCCTTAAAAAACCCTTCCCCTCTCATAACCTGGCTCCCGAACCTCAGTTATGAAAAGTGACGACGGACCAGTTTACAAACCTTTTCCAATAAAAAACAACGTAGCAGACGTTTCAAGTTCGGTTCCTTGGGTGGCATACCTTCAAAACCCAAGTGGCGACTCTGAATTGAGCGTTTCGTCGCGCTTTTCCAAAAGAGCGCACTCGACAAACACCAGATTTTAGGGGCGTATGCCCACAACGAGACATTTCGAAGGATGATAATTAGGTAAGCGTTCAAACCAGCTTTTTCCTCTCACCCTTGGTTATAGCTTGCACATTATGTTCTCGGAATTAGAAAAAAGCAACAAAAATATTGATTCCAGCTTAAAATTAATGGGAGTAACCAATTCTGGTGTTTGGTGTGCAAATGATACCTGAAATAGAACACGCGCATGGTCTAGGGAGAAATTTTGCTTTTTGCCCAATCTCAATAGTGCCTCAATCCACCAATATTTCATCAAAGCATGTTCCATTGTTTCCTCCTCTCCACAACTGCAAACATACTCTTTTCTTGCTTGCCAACCACACAACTTGGTCCAAAAAGCAATGTTGACGTACTATTATTACATAGTACAACTTTCTCAGGCAAAATACTTTGCTACCAATACTATCCAGCAGGATCGTAATACCCCTCCCCTACCAACTTTCTCGGGTTCTCTTCTAGCGCTTCCTAACCAGTTGATAACCTGATTTCACAATGGAATATGGATTCTCAAGTGATGTTATATATGATTAATAAAGGCGCAAGGGATTGTGAGAAAACACTTAGACACATGGGATATGATCCAATAGTTACTATTTTTTAGAAGAGATGGGCATTGCTGCCTCAAATAGGCTAAACTTGAGAGAGCACAACATTCGGATCAGGTTTGTAGGATAAACTGGATTCAGCAGGCCTCTCTTAAATCATGTGAGACCAGCCACAATGTTTCATGTATTTAGAAACAAGAGGCATATATTTTAAGAGATTGTTAATGTAGCCGAGACTTCAACCTGGCTTTATCACATAAAGACGATCCACCTTTTTCTAAACATGTATCTCTATTTGCAGCGAGTAGTACACTCCGACTTGACCTTCTGTTGACAAATGAACACACGTGTATATTTACATTGATTCGGGATTTTAAATTTTGAAGTACCTTAGTGTTGGCATGGCAAGGGGGGCCAATCCTTTTTCTAATATTTTCTAGAAATGCATATTGTTTGTTTTGCTAGCTGTGATACAATAGGCAAGCAAAATTGGCAAGATTGAACTTCAAATTCAGATTCATCCAAGGGAAAAAACAATACACAAAGGTACCAATGAATGGATTAGAAATTAAAATATTACCGACACTCTAAAATTATATATGGCTTAATTTGACCAAGTACCTTGGAGCGGGGAAATTTGGCAACCATGGAGAAGATATATATTCTGGGAAGGGTCAAGATAATCTGCCAACCCTTTTGGAATTCAAAACAGGTTCAAGCATATACGTAAAGTGTTTGGACAAAGTAGTTTCGAAACGAGGTTAATTTGTGAGATTGGTATCAACTGATCGTACGCTTGTTCGTCTTCGAACGGGAAGTCCTATGGTACACACCCCTTATTAAGGGGTGTATCGTACACACCATGATTTTAAACCCTCGGATTTAAAAGTGAATGATCCGATCGAACCACCCATTTATTAAATCAATTAATAAAATGAAAAAAGAACTGAGTAGGTAACCGGTTGTTCTCTCCTCCCTCACTCTCTCTCCCTCCCCCTCTCCAAAAAATGACCACAAATTATATAAAATAACCATAACTTTTATGACGACACAAAAAATTGGCATTTGCTTACCACAATGTGTCGTACTAAAGAAATTAATCCAAATATTCTGTAGCAAGACTAAAATTTGTCGTACCACAATTAATGATAGACTTTAATGTATTCGGACACGTTAAATATCGTTTGGCTACATATTTATCGATATACCATGATTTCTAATTTTGGTGACAATCTTGAATTTTGTAGGACTTCACATTCTAACGGTTCTGATCGATCATTTTATAAATATACTCGATAACAAAATTTAGAATTTTTTTCTTAAAAAAAACAACATTTAGAATTTGTACATTCAATATACTTTATATGAAACTAATTTCTCTGTTGTAGCTGAATATATGGTAGACTTGTGACTGCAACACAATAATAACGACCAAAATCATTGATTTCGTTATGCTTGATGATTAAATAATTCACGTAAATTTTTTGCTTGATCGGGTTTAGAAAGCTCTTTCATCGGCACCCGAATTCAATCATAAAATGATATTTTCGTTTGATTAAGGGTCTAACGATAAGTGATCAACTTCATTCTTGATACATATGATTTATTCATATATATTATGTAAAAGAGAGACGGTTCCGATCGGAGGAAAAAAAAAGCCTTATATGGGGCGCGAGTGGTGTATTATTAGACTTTAATGTATCTGAATACCTTAAATATTTTTCGATTATGCAGTTGTCGATATCCGATGATCTCTGATTTTGGTGACAATACTGAATATCGTATAACTTGATACTCTAACAGTTTTGATCAATCATTCTAGAAATATACTCGCTAACGACATTTAGAATGTACGTTCAATTTATATTTAATATGAAACCTAGTCCTCTTTTATAGTTGGATGTAGAGTAGCCTTGCCACCGTAACACAATAGTAACGATCAAACCGTTGATTTCGTTATGTTTGTTGAATAAAGTCATTCACGTAAATTTATGGCTCGATCAAGTTTTGGAAGCTCCATCATTGGCACTCAAATTTAATAATAGAATCATATTTTTCATCCGATTAAGTGACCTCTCATTTTTCCACGAAAAATTGAAGGAAGTTTGATTTTTTGAATTAAATTTTGTAGAGAAAGAATTTAATTTAGACTAATATTTTGAGAGGAAATTGTAGTTGTATTCGAAAATTTGGGTATAGTACTTACTTTTTGGTGAATTTCTTGGATGAAAATTTTGAGTTAGAACTTCATTTTTAGTTTAAATTATTGAGGTATTGTGTAGGGACAAATAAGAATTTGAAAAAATAGTGTGGAGGGAATCAAAAATTAAGATAATATGGTGGAAATTTTAAAATTTGAAAAAATAATGTGGCGGGAATTGAAAATAATTAGTGGTATGGTATTTTGTTGATTAGAACTATCGTTTACTGAACATTTCGATTGAATTTTTTTTATATGACACGTTGTGGGTATGAAAACGTCAATTTATGGTGTTGTCATAACAAATTTGGTTATATTACTGAATTTGTGGTATTTTAAACATGTGTTATTACGGAATATTTTAATTAATTTCCTTTGGTACGACACATTGTAGTAAGAAAACGTTAATTTATGGTATTGTCATAACAATTGTGGTTTGTTATATAATTTGTGGTATTTAAATATGTTTTCTTTTGATACGACACGCTGTGTTAAGAAAATGACAATTTTAGGTGTTGTCATAACAATTGTGGTTATTTTATAAAATTTGTGGCATTTTACAAATATTTTTGGCTTGGGTATAACAATTGTTGATTCTGGTACGACATATTTTGATTTTGTTACGGAATATCATACGAGTCAAAAAAAATTTGGTATGACTCATTGTGGTAAGATAATGCCAATTTATTATGTTGTTATAACATTTGTGGGTAGCATTATTTAATTTTTGATATTATACGCATGTATTTGGTTAGGGTACAAGTATTATGGATTCCGGTACGAAATAATTATGGTTACATAATAACAATATTTTTTAATTATGGGTAACCTGCTAATGACCTGTTCAATAGATAAATTTTAAAGTACAAGTCGTAACTAGAATCACAAATATGTATTAGAAAATCAAAAATCGGCATAATGAAAATCACAAATTGTCATAATTTAGACATACGGTACGTATACCTTGTGTACCATAGCTTCCTCCTTGCATATATGGGTAATCAGTCATAACTGATACCCAAGTAGGGTGTTTAATAGCTCCAAAATATATATATATATATATATATATATATATATATATATATATAACATAAATTGAATTCATTTCATCCAGAACCATGAAACAAAACTTACTTCCTTGCTTCGACACCATTGTTAGGATTCATAGCACGCACCACGAACTCCATCCTCCATGGCGGTGTTTATACCATATATTTACCGCCTATCGATGATCGACCGAAAGGTGGCGATTTTGAGAATGCTTCCTATTTTATTATTTCGTATTAATAATATAACTAGTTTTTATTTCTTTTATTTGTTTGTATTTGCATGTAGGACACTTGGCTTGCTCCTACACACTTTGAAGTTGAAGGGAAGTTATTTGGACACTTGGAAGCAAATTAGAAGAATGAGGAGTAGTAGGAAGTTAGGAAGTTATTTCCTGCACATTTGTTGTTTCCTATAAATAGCCTTTCTAGGCCTCATTGTAATCTCCCCGAACAAATCAAAGTCTTAACTTTGTTATTAATTTTTGTCTTCTCAACCCACTTCTGGGTTATAATTAGGAGTAGGATTCATATTCTAAGACTAACTTAGAATATTCGATGTATCGCTCGTGTCGATAGATCGATACTTTGGAAAAATAACAAAGTCCATTTGTTATTTTTCTTCTGCTCCACCCCACTTCACTAAACCATCAATCCACTCTGCCCAATCGATGGGTCAATTCCGTTCTTGAAGATTGGCAGGTGACGGTTTTCTTTTACGAGTCGATTCATCACTAAAATAGCATATGATTCATTCGCCATTTCTCTTCCGGTGAAGTCCTGAAAAAAGGCAAGGAACCTCAAATTCGTTTGTGGAGACAAGCCGCATTCGCCTTTTCTTTTTGTTGTTGGCTTGTTGCTTTTGTTTTCGTTCTCTGTCGATTCGCTCTGGAGAAGGAAAAAATAGGTAAACAGGCGGTACCGAGCCAACTGACTCTTTTTGACATGAACAAAACTTCCAATCTTAGCCAACTCTAGAAATTCGGATGGATTAATTGAGCAATTATCGCTACGGTTCGAGAGTCAGGCGCCTATAATGGTGATTTGGAACTCGAAGTCTGGTGGCAAAGCGGCAGTTGAGCAATTATCGCTAGGGCTTGAGGAGTCAGGTGCCTATAACGGTGGTTTGGAACTCGAGAGTCAGGCGCCTATAATGGTGATTTGGAACTCGAAGTCTGGTGGCAAAGCGGCAGTTGAGCAATTATCGCTAGGGCTTGAGGAGTCAGGTGCCTATAATGGTGGTTTGGAACTCGAAGTCGGGTGGCGAAGCGGCGGCGGGCTTGGAGTCTTTAATAATCAATAGATTGTAAGGGTTGTGTTTTATCGGTGGGCTTGGAGTCTTTATAATCAGTAGATAGATTGGAAGGGTCGTGTCTTTTCGGTTTAGGCTGGGAAGTTTGCCTTCAATAGTCGTGTATGCTCTGAAGTCTGAACTGGCGTGAATAAACTTGGGGCAAGAGTGTTAATAATTGCAAGTGCTTGGGGCAATTTTGGAAAATAAAAAGTAGGAAACACATTCATACATTTAAAAGTATCATTTTAGGGGAAAAAAAAAACAGGATTTATCCGAACACGAAAGCGAGACTGTTGATTTAGCGGGTATTGAGATTCTCATTTTCACTCTTGATTACAGCCATCCAAACATAAGCTCATGTAAATTTCCTAGCAACATAATTTGATAGGAGCTATATCTATATATACACTAGCCTTCACCTAAGGGATCCCTTACATAAGCTATGTGTGGACTTTTGTTTGAGGCCGTTGGATCGTGTATTCAGTTTGAGGCCGTTGGATCGTGTATTCAATGGTCCAAATCCGCTGATGGTAATAAACCATTTATCATTGTGATTTCACCCGTTCTCTAACGAAGCAGACATGAAGGATACGGCTAGCTGCTTTGCTCTACTCCTATGTACAACTGGTACCATTCCACTTTGATCAGTAGCAATAATTCTATTGTGAGGGATTGACATTTTCTCATCTGATTTGCTAATTTGTTTGAATCATAAGCGTTATTTTATCGATGTCCTTCCTTTTTTTGCCCCTTTTTTGTAAAGGTTATTGTCCTATTCTTCCCACAAGTGATTTAAATGAAGGTTAGTCTGATTTGCTAATTTGTTTGATACATCATAAGGGTTATTTTATCGATATCTCTTATTTCTTAATGTTAACCTCTGTATCCTTTACATTTGATTAATGAAATATTTTTCGATGTTAAAAAAAAAAAGCCTCTCATGGTTGTTATGTCAAATGTATTGGTTCATTTTGTCTAATAATTATAGTTTAGGTATTAATGAAATATTTTTCGATGTTAAAAAAAAAAAAGCCTCTCATGGTTGTTATGTCAAATGTATTGGTTCATTTTGTCTAATAAAAAAACCATCTGTGGATTATTTTTTTTTGTAGCTAGAATAGATGATGCATGGGGCATCTATTTTGTGTTTCTAATGTTATAAATTTCTTTGTTGTTATGGAATACATTATGAGTTATACTATTGTTATAATTTAATCTCTCTCCTAATTATGAGATGGTTTGGGTTAACGAAGCTCACCGTCTTTAGTAAGTTTGAATAGAGATTTGGTTACTTGAGCGACATTCTTTGCATGATACCTGTACGTTGGATGTTAAATTGATGCCTATACGTTGAAATTGTATTTTGATGTTTAAAAAAGAGAGTGTATTTTGGTTAGTTCTATCTCCTTGCCGCTCATTTTGGGAAACACCCATTTCTCAAATTGTGATCCATGTAGTTTTACTTTCTAACTTCCAAGAATTGATCTAATGAATATGATTTTTTTTCCTCCGTGATAATTCCAATCACCTACTTTCTTCCTTCTTTTTAACAGAAATGAGAGGGTAAAGGTCGGGGTGAGCAAAAAATCCATCAAACTACGAATCCAGTTCAAACCAATCCAAACCGAAAAGGTTTGGTTCGATTTTTTAGTAATATGGTTTGATCATGATTTAAAAAAATTAGAAACCGCTTTATATGGTTTGGTTTGTGGATTCACATTCACGGTCATGGTTCCAAACCGATCCGAACCGTATAATACAATTATATATAATTTAATTATTATCACTGCCCTTTTGCTATCTCATTTCAATTCAATAGTTTTTAGGAATTATCTTTGGCATTTTATTTGGTTAAATTATCTTAAGATGTTTAATAGTTGGTATTCTTAGTTTGTTCATTTAGTGACTTACCAGTATTTCATTTTCTTAGTTTAAGACTTGAGCCAATTATTGGTATTCTACTCTTAATTAGTTGGTTGAAGTTAGTTGTTTTGATAATTTGAATGGAATTGGTTTTAATATAAGTTTTTTTTAAATTTATCTTTGTAATTTTAAGTACTTTAAATATTTTTTGAAGATGATAGTTTAGTTTAAAGCAAACCGTGGTTTAAACCAAATCCGAACTGTATTTATATGGTTTGGATTGATTTAGTTCAATGCCTTTTGTGGGTTGGTTTGGTTCTCCAAATTCATAATCCGTAGGTATTGGTTTGGTTCTTAGTTTACTACAAAACTGAACCATGCTCACCCCTAGGTAAAGGGTGCGGCAAGGTCGCCAATAAGAAGCTCCTATCTTTTTCAGGGTGACGCAATGGATGTGTGTATCCCAGTTTTAACCAACCAAACAGGTAATTCAAGTAGACTAATATTATCCACCAGTTTGATTTGTAATTTATTTTGGGGGGTAAAAAGTGTATGGAATCTTCTGTGATATATATCTGTGCTAAATATGAAGTCTCTTTCTTCGTGGGAATAAAAAAGTGTTACTTAAAATCGTGAAAAAAGGTAGCCGGGCTGGGTACTGATCAAAAGAGCAAGCCGAACATCTAAAATCGGACTGTTATTAGAACAAAGCCTTCAAATCCCAAATAGAAATCGAATGATTCATCTTTATAAGTAGGAGATTTAGAGCAAACGGATCGGTTTGTTCCTTAAAAATGTGTGAGAGAGGATGCCGAATATTTTAGTGTGTAACTGAATGTTCAATGAAAGCATTAATTAGATAACTATGAGTGAGCACTTACGTGAGAATCAATTTGAAAATTCTGAAGTTAAACAAACAAAGTTTACCTGTTTTTGTTCTAGATACATATTATCATTTTAGGTGCAATGCCCACTTTATTCTTTGGTTAATGTGTGTGAACTCTCACTGTGATGAGTTGCTAAATTTATGTTTGCTTTGGTATACAAGGTTCTAAGAAGAATGAGGTAGAAGTAAAGCTACAATTGATGGAAATGCTTTGTGTGTCCTGGAACCTCTCATTGGGAATGAAGATGAATACGATTTTCTTTTGTTTGGTTAGTTGTGGGGCGGACCATTATTGTATATAAGTTAGGTACTGAATAGACTTACTGAAATTAGACATCTTTGGTTTCACTGGTTTTGTAAAATGTAGTATTTTTTTAAACTCATTTATTGAAATTGCTTGAATGGGTTATGTTTCAAGTTTATTCGAAAAATTGACTTCTCATATAAGTCTGGTTTGTTGGTGGAGTAGGCAAGGGTAGTTCACATGTTATACTTAACGTGTTGCATTGTGCTTTCGAGTACAAAACGTGGGTATTGTTATCCGTGATGGACCCTCAAATGACATACGTGTGGCGAAGGTAAACTCACTGAAGCACCATTCATTTTTTTATAAGTTGCATCGGCAAACCAGTAACAGATACCGAGTTGGTTAGAGCTTGAAGCTTAAAAAGTCTACAACTTTGTTATCAGTGACTCAATAGAAGTGAAAATTTTCTTTGTTATCAGGTTTGATGAAATGTGTTAGTTTTATTCTATAGTTGATGAATTGCTTTTGCCAACTTAATTGATGAATTACTTTTGCCAACTTAATTGATGAATTGCTAATGCTGCTTTGTGCCTCTTTTCCAACTTAATTGATGAATTGCTTTTGGCGGAAGTTAGGGCGGTTGGAAAGAGCCAATCAGTGTGTAGTAGTTAAATTGGCCTAGGTTGTGATCATACTTTGTCTCGAAATTTAGACAAATTTTTTTTATTGGTTGTTGTAGATTGATGCATTTTTCTTAAATCTGCTTAATTGAATTTGATTAGATGGATGTTGTTTGAAGCTTATTTAAGAAAAAAAATAAGCTTACAAAATTCGGGTTGTTGTCGGGTTGGTCAGAAGAGAAGGGTAATTTAATTGAGTTGCGCTCAAAAGGTGTTGCGTCAGGCAATTTCTATAAATATGCTTGGATTATTGTTTTTTGTGTAGTTTGATTCGTTGGGTAGGAGTTGATATATTGCATGCACGGTAAAAGATTTGGTGTTGATGCGGCATTGTGCTTTAGGCAGAGTTTATTTGTGTATGCTAATCGTTTGAGCCGTGCCTTCAGGCACGGACATGCTCTAGTATATATATACTATTGAATACACGATTCAACGGCCTCAAACAAAAGTCCGCACATAGCTTATGTAAGGGATCCCTTAGGTGAAGGGGACTATATATATATATATATATATATATATAGGTGTGTTTCAGGTAAGGACCCCCGCATTTTAGCCTAAAATGCGGACCACTCAGCTGCCATTGGCTTGTGTTTTGAATGATCCAGATTTTAATAAAACTTTTCCAGGAAAAAGTTAATTGTGACCGGTCATAAACTTTCTGTAGATCCGAATCATTCAAAACACGATCCAACGGCAAGCAGCTAGGTCCGCATTTTAAGCTAAAATGCGGGGGTCCTTAGGGGAAACTCTCTCTCTCTCTCTCTCTATATATATATATATGGAAGTACTCACAGTGGCCATAACAGCGTATGGATGAATAAACCGGTAGAAGATATCCCATATCTTGAAAATTCCCCTTTGGATTTTTCCTACAACGTCATGCTCCTTCTTGGGATCTGATAGGTGCCAATCTTCCGAGGAGTGGCTTTCCAACAACTTGGACCTTATTATTGTTTTTCTCTCGCCGGAAGTGTTCTTCAGGCTGTGCTTGTATTTGAGATTTTGAATCCTCTTCACTGGGAGTTGAAGTTGTGTAACATAGCCTGCATAATAAGAGCAAGAGTTTTCTATTTGGTTTTTCAATAACTCAGAGGTGTTTTAGACCAGTTTACGCTTAACTCAACGAATCTCTACGGAGCTAATTCCACTATTCACTGGTCAAAAGTCCGATTAAAGTTGGAGCACAGTTTTTTATCAACGAGCTAGCCCCATAAGGACTGATAGAACCGATTTCAAACATCTTACACCTCGTAGCTACTAATGGTGCAGTGTTCAAAACCCAGTAGCTACGTGGTAGGAAACCTTTTTTTTCCCTTGAAATTCTTCTATTGGATTGGATCTTGGTGTAGATAGTACACGACTCTTACACCTCTCAGAGCATCGTGGAATAATCAAAATCATAGGGTTGCTACAGTTATCAATATTTTCTAAAAAAAATGCTCACAGTGACATAACCAAACTTAACATCTTAGCAACTCATCAAATTTTGGCCATTGGATAACCAAAACTAGCAACATTTTGCCCATATTTTCTCAATCAAGTACACCTATCATTACACAAAAACCTTCTCTCTCTCTCTCTCATATTTTTAAAAGAAGTTTTTGTTTTTGTTTTGCAAAAACAGTAAAACTGTTATTTAAAAAAATGTATTTTTTCCAAAAACTATTTTTTAAATTTTTTTTTCTGAAAAGTGTTTTTTTTCAAAATAAAAATTTTCAAAAAAATTATTTTCTATTTCTAATAACCTGTTTTTATTAGTTTGAAAACTAGTTTAAAAAATTTATTTTATATGGTGACAATTTTTAGATTTTTATAGGTTGAAAAGGTGATGTGAAAAGTTTTGATTATTCAATTTTGATTACGTCATTGTAGACATCTACATTGCTAACTTTAGCAACCTCTTAAATGGATAACCAGAAAATGATGTTGCAATTTTTGATTATTCCACTGTTGATGCTCTTATATTTTTAACTACTCCACTTATGTTTAGTGATTATAGATGTTACCAAGATTTAGATTTTTTGCGCACCATAAATTAATATTATGATAAGTTTTTTTTTGTTTATTTTAATTTTACTTTTAACTTTGATTATCAGGTTCACAAATAAAAGATTATTGACTAAAAATAAATAAAATAATTTATTTTTACTCAACAGAGAGAGAGAGAGAGAGAGAGAGAGAGAGTGTGAAATGGCAATGAACCCCTTATTTTGGTTATGAACTAGAAGTGACTATTGTGGATCTCAACATTGTTAAGCTTAACAACTTCTTAAATGAATAATCAAAAGTTGATGTGTCAACTTTTTGTTATACATTTTTTATTATCTCATTGTGGATAGCCTTAGGGAAAACACAATGTATGACCGGTAGTTCTTTATGTTTGATCACTACTACAATAATAAATAAAGGTCACACCAATGAGGTTCACAAAGATCATGATTTTAGGATTGTGACTAAAGATGTATCACAGTTAATAAATGTGATCATTATTGTTTAGACTTATCTACTTATTTGGTCCCTATAAATAAGTCTCAATTTCATTTTCGTCTTCGTAAAATTTTGGGAAAAAAACCGAAATAGTCCCTGTAGTTAAGTGTTTGTGTCAACTTGGTCCCTATGATTGTAATTGGCTCGATTTACACTCTGTACTTTCCATTTTGTTTCAATTTGGTCCAATTGCTAACTGCCGTTAGTTTGCCGTTAAGTCCTTGTAACTAGGGGTGAGCAAAAAATCCGTCAAACCGCGAATCCAGTCCAAACCAATCCAAACCGAAAGGTTTGGTTCGGGTTTTTAGTAGTATAGTTTGGTCATGGTTTAAAAAAAATTGGAAACCGCGTTATATGGTTTGGTTCGTGGATTCATGTTCACGGTTATGGTTCCAAACCGTATAATACATATATATATATATATATACACACACACACACAATTTAATTTAATTATGATTCACCAAATAAATATGACAGCTTTAGTCAACTACTTTTCCAATTTATTGATCCTATTAAATTCACTGCGATATTTAGTTTTTCTTCCCTGCCAAGATAATTTAAATTAAACTTTTATATATCACAATTGCCGACTAGCAAAATGGAGATCACTCTGATTTTGCTAGAACAGATCTGATGTTGTGTAGGCAATTTTATTTATTTGCAAAATGGAGATCACTCTGATTTTGCAACAGAACTCTCATTTTGGTTCTTGAGCAAAGTTGATCACTTCCCATATATCTATTTTTATTGGGTCATTTGTATTTTTTTGTTTTGTTTTTTTGTTGTTGTTGTTGGTGTGACTTATATACTCCTTATATATAAAGGTGGATTACAAAATGGCTCAACTCAAGCAAGAGTGGCAGAAGTTTAATTTAAATTATCTTGACAGAGAAAAAAACTAAATATCGCAGTGAATTTAATAGGATCAATAAATTGGAAAAGTAATTGACTAAAGATCTCATATTTATTTGGTGAATCATAATTAAATTAAATTATGTGTGTATATATATATGTATTATACGGTTTGGATCGGTTTGGAACCATAACCGTGAACATGAATCCACGAACCAAACCATATAACGCGGTTTCTAATTTTTTTAAACCATGACCAAACCATACTACTAAAAACCTGAACCAAACCTTTCGGTTTGGATTGGTTTGGACTGGATTCGCGGTTTGACAGATTTTTTGCTCACCCCTAGTTAAAAGGACTTAACGGCAGACTAACGGCAGTTAGCAATTGGACCAAATTGGAACAAAATGAAAAGTACAAAGTGTAAATCGAGCCAATTACAACTACAGGGACCAACTTGACACAAACACTTAACTACAGGGACCATTTCGGTTTTTTTCCCTAAAATTTTTTGTTTCAATTTTATCCTTACAGTTTATGATACTTTTCAATGTTATCCTTACTGTCAATAAGTGGATGGAAATTGCTTAGATGGCTAACGGAGGGTGTGATGTGGAGGCCAATCTCTTTTCTTTTCTCTCTCCCCTCTAAAATTAGCTAAACCAAGACTATTCTCCCCTTTTTTCTCCCAAAATTAAAAACAGGGGGAAGAAGAACCCACTTATTTCACCGCCAAACTCAACCCCTGCTCCGGCGTTGTCTCCGTCATCTGTAAGATTTCACCCCACTAAACAAAAATCAAGCTATGGATAGCTTCTGGATCCCGTGCTAACTATGGATAGCTAGTTATGGGGAGATCCTGGGTTCGACCCTTGCTGGGGCAATACCTTGGGTCCCAAGCTATGAATAGCTTCTGGACCCCGTGCTAACTCTAACACTACCACTAACCCCGCTGATGTATGACGATTGAAAAAAAATAATAAAAATCAACCTCTCTCTTTGCCCAGTTTCAAGCTCCCCTTCCTCTATCTTTCCCATCTCTCTGGAGCTTCAAACTACTACACATTTATTTCACAAAAGTAAATCTAAAATTAAGATACCGTTTACTGGGATGTCTTAGTGGTCAGCAATGACATAAGTTCAACTACTCCTATTTCACAAGAGTACTGGGTTTGGTTTTTATCTCCTTGCACCAGTCCCCAGAGCTTAAACAATTCGCTACGGTTGGCGACGACGAAAACGAAGAGCCACTGTAACTGTAAAAGGACTGTAAAAGGTAAAACACTGCTCGGCTTCTTGAGGAATGAGGATTACTAAAAAACAAACGTCGGTTTTAAAACCCAAAACCCAGATTAAAAAGAGGTGGGGAAGGGGTTTGGATTTTCGGGTCGTTTAATTATGAAGAAAACGTGAAATAGGAGGCAAAAGTGGGTTTGAGCAAAGCGATTTGGAAATGGATTTAGTGATAGGTTGTGCTTGTAATAGCAGGCATGATAGTGCTGATTTTGGGACGGAAAAAAAATCAAGGGAAGTCTCTTGATCTGGAGACATGTTGGAAGAAGGTGGAAATAGTCTTGGGTCAGCTTTTGGAGAAGAGAAGAGGGAGAGAGTGTGTTATGGGCCCTCTTATATTTGAAAATGGGAGTAAAGTAAGGAAAACGGTTCGAATCAGGTTCTTATTCAACTCACGAGATCTATTTCAACTCGTCCAAACACGTTTATTTGTCACCTCTAGCCTACACATCAACCTCCATTAGCCACCTAAGCAATTTCCATCCACTTATTGACGGCAAGGGTAACATTAAAAAGAGTCGTAGATTGTAAGGGTAAAATTGAAATAAAATTTTTTACAAGGACGAAAATGAAATTAAAACTTATTTATGGGGACCAAATAAGTAGATAAGCCTATTGTTTATTGTAGTAGTGGATTTATATTTTCCTAAAAACGTACAATTTTTGTAAGAGTTTGTCTTTCTTAAATTACAAAGCTAAAATATTATTTTTAACTTTCTTTATTTTAAACAACAAAAACACACATTTTATCTTATATTAACTACCTATGTCGATTTTTCTTGTTAAAAAGAACTTGGCCCCATTTTAAAAATTCGCTTCAGGCCTCAAAAATGTTAGGACAGGCCCTTTCTGAAAAAATGAAACCTTATTTTAATCAGACAACTCAAACTTACAACCACATGAAATTAAGAAGTTATAGAAAGAACCCACACTTCCTGACAAAAATAGTTTGATAAAAATCAGAACAAAATCTATCAAGATTATTGAGCTTACTGGCTAATTAGGAGAAATTAGGAATTCTAAGCTGAGGAAAGGGGGGAAGAAGGGATGAAATTAGTTGAAGGAAACCGCACCTTGATTGTGGAGAGAGGATTTCACAGGGGGGACGAATGAACATGTATACGGCTGGAGCATGGCTCTCTCTCTCTCTCTCTAACACACACAGAGAAAATTATATAGCAAACCAAACCTTTCACCAATAATTCGTTTTGGTTCGGAAGGGAAAGGGGGGCAAACCTTAGCAATAATTGGTTTGGTTCGGAAGGGAAAGGGGGTAGGTGCTGTCCCGGCCGAGCGGGCCTGCTCTGGTCTTGATCCGATGATCAGAAACGTTCACTTCATAGAGCTCGTTACTATGCAAAAAAATCAGCTCGATCGGATATCACTAAGTGCCTAATCAAAACATTTTTATCTTGAAAAAAATAGATCGGAAACACTGGATCAAATCAACAGCACGATGCTGTCCCTCCGGTATCGACCGATATTTGAACCGGAACGAAATTAGAAATGTAAGGTACCGGATTAGGACAATACCAATACGTACCGGCCGGTACGATACTGAATTCATAACCTTGGTACATACATATACAAGCTTTTTGAAAAAGAAGGTTTAAACAGAAAGCAGAACGGCACATTAAACACCTCTTTTTTGAGAGGAGAAAAACTTTTTTACGGAGGTTCCGTAAAGAAGGTTTTCATGAAGGCAAACAATTTTATCCGTCCAAAAGTGTTTTGAGAGGTCCAGATTTTAAATAAATTATTCACGCGAATAGTTTAAATAGTTAAACTATTCGCACAAATAGTTTATTTAAAATCCGGACTGCCGATTACCGAGACGAACGGTGAGATGGGGCGGCGTGGAAACCTCTTTTATGGAGCCTTCGTGAAAAAGGCAATCTCTGAGAGATATACTTATTACGGAGCCGTTTCTTTAAAGAGCTGAGTGAGCTCGGCTGTTCGTTTCGGCATTAGACGGCTCGGATTGAAAATAATCTCTTAACGGTAATCTAGATTACCGTTAGATTACCGTTAAGAGATTATTTTCAATCCGGGTTGTCGAAAACACTTTTGAACGGTTGAAATTGAGCTCCGTAAATACTTGTTTATAACGGCTCTGTAAACAAGATTTTCTCCTTTTTTGATTGTCAAACAAGTGCTAATGTTTAGTTCTGCTAAATAAAGTCAAGTGGCTTATTTTTTTTGTCCTTATTCAATTTTTTTTTCGTATTTTAAGTTTTGCGTCAATTTTTTGAGAATTATTGCATCTCCATGACGAGAAGAATCTAAAAAGTAAAAAATTTCGATTGAAACCTAATTTTTTTTGAATAAAGACAAAAATAAGCCAATAAGCCAATTTTTTCGGCTTATTCAAAAAAATTGGATTTCGATCAATTTTTTTTACTTTTTAGATTTCTCTCGTAATGGAGATGCAATAATTCCCAAAAAAATTGACACAAAACTAACAAATACGAAATTTTTTTGAATAAGAACAAAAAAATAAGTCACTTGGCTTATTTAGCCGAACGGATAATATTTGGCATTATTAACTAGCTAGTGATGGCTGGAAATATCCACACTGTACCGATCACTGAATGGACTCTAAAACATAAATTCAAAGAAAAAGAGAAATTGACTGGCCAGTCCAAACTTTCAAATTCGTGGCCCACTAAGGGGCTGTTTGATAAAATTGAAAACTGAAACTGAAAGCTGAAAAATTAAGTATTGAAAGCTGAATGCTGAATTTTTTAAGCTGAAAATCTGTTTGATAAATATATTAAGCACTGAATTAAAAAAATGATGAATTAATTTTAGTTTCGATTCTCTCTTAAATTACTAATGATCACAATGTACTTATGGTAATGGTGGAGTGGTGATTGTGGTGGGTTGGTGGTGATGGAGTGAGGGGGGTGGTGGTAGTGGTGGAGGTGGAGTGGTGAGGGTGGGGATGGAGTGGGAGTGGGAGTGGTGGTGGTGGTGTTGGAGTGGTGGTGGTGGTGGTGGTGTAATGGTGGGGTGGCGGTGGAGTGATGGTGGTGTAATGGTGATAGTGAGTGGTGGCGGTGGAGTGGTGATTATGCAATGGTGGCGTTGTGGTGGTGGTGGTGCGGCGGCGTGGTAGTGGTGGTGGGCTAGAGTGGTGGAGTGATGGTGGTGGTGGTGGTGGAGTGGTGGTAGTAGTGGTGGTGGTAGTTGTGCAATGGCAACAGCGGTGGCGTGATAATGGTGGTGGGCTGGAGTGATGGAGTAGTGGTGGTGGTGGTGGAGTGGTGGTGGTGGTTGTGCAATGGCGGTGGCGGCGTGATAGTGGTAGTGGTGGTGGGCTGGAGTGGTGGTGGTGGTGGTGGTGGATTGATGGTTATGGTGGTGAAGTGGTGGTAGAATGGTGGTGGTGGTGGTGGTGGTGATGGAGTGGTTGTAGAAGTGGTGGTTGAATGCAAATATACAAAAATTCAGCCAGAATTAAGTAGCTCAAAGTTATTTAATTTTTTTTTCAACTTTTTAGCCTACATTTTAAGTAGCACTTAATTTGTTAAACAATGTAAAATGTGGTTATCAAACTTACTGAATCACTTATTACTTAATTGATTCAGTATTAAGTACTGAATTTAGGGGCTGTTTGATAAAACTGAAAGCTGAAAAATTAAGTACTGAAAGTTGAATGCTGAATTTTTTAAATTGAAAAGCTGTTTGATAAATATATTAAGCACTGATAAAAAAATTATGAATTAATTTTGTTCCAATTCTCTCTTAATTTACTAATAGTCACAATATATTTATGGTAATGGTGGAGTGGTGGTGGTGGTGGCGGTGGCGGTGGTGATGTAGTGATGGTAACGGTGGTGGGTGGAGTGGCGGCGTCGGCGGTGGTGGTGGTGTAGTGATGGTGGTGGTGGTGGTGGAGTAGTGGTGATGGTGGAGTGGTGGAGCTGGTGGTTGTAAGGGGAAAAAATTCGCTTAGTGCTAACTCTAGCTTTTTGGTAAACAGCTTCACGCGCCTCCTCGCCGGAACCCTAGCCCTTCGCCGGAACCCTAACTGCAAAACAGACAAGGGTGAGCGCACCTTTGCCTTTCGTGGCAAAGGCCCTCCGATGCCTAAGTTAGTATCACGTACTAGCAGAAAACCCTAATTATCAGTAGGTAAATAACTCGATTGCAGTAGACTGCGTACCTTTCACTTTTAGGTTTACCTTGTATTTATAGATTCACAGATGCTTGTTGCCCAAGTATCCGTGTTGCCCTAGGTTTCCTATCTCATACAGGAAACCCATAATATCTTGGATTCTCGTTCCCTTATCAGTTCATTACCTTAGTCCTTTTAGGACTCTTTTCCATAACTGACCGAACATCCCATTCCCGTTGGGTATCTCTCTTGGATCCTATATTCTCGGGATCCCATTCCTTTACGGAACCAATTGTAATGGAACCTCCTAGAGTATTCCCTCTGCTCCAGCACTTGATTGGAGTTCTTCCCTTGTTCGGCTATCTCATCGCTGAACAACTACTTGGACCAACGTCCTCTCAGGAGCTCTCCTCATGTTCGGCCCTTTTGGACCAGGAACAAACTACTTGGACCAACGTCCTCTCAGGACCTCTCCTCCTGTTCGGCCCTTTTGGACCAGGAACAAACTACTTGGACCAACAACTTCACATGTCACTGGTCCTTTATCAATTTCTCGGTCCAATAACTTCTCATGTTTACTGGACCTTGACCCCATACAGACTTCTTGGACCAATGACATTTCATATCGCTGGTCCATATTGCCGACCACCGGCTTGCACAACGACTATCCCCATCATATTTACACCATGGTCCCACGTACCACGTGTTTGGGCCCTGTTTGGCCTTGTTCAGGAATACCTCCCTACAGTGGTGGTGGAGTGGTGAAGGTGGAGGGTGGTGGAGTGGTGGAGCTGATGGTGGTGATGTGGTGGTGGTGGAGTGGTGGTGGTGGTGTGGTGGTGGTGATGGAGGTGGAGGTGGTAGCGGTGGTGGAGCTGGGGTGGTGATGTGGTGGTGGAGGAGTGGTGGTGGTGGTGTTATAGTGGTGGTGGAGTAGTGGTGGTGGTGGAAGTGATAGTGGTGGTGGAGTGGTGGAGCTGGTGGTGGAGTGGTGTAATGATGGTAATGGTGGTGGTAATTGAGTGGTGGAGGTGGATGTGGTGGTAGTGGTGGTGGTGGAGTGGTGGAAGTATTGGTGGGAGTGGTTGTGGTGGTGGTGGAGTGGTGGAGGTGTAGTGGTTGAATGCAAGTATACAAAATTCAGCCAGAATTAAGTTGCTCAAAACTACTTAATTTTTTTCAATTTTTTAGCTTACATTTTAAGTGGCACTTAATTTGTTAAGTAATGTCAAATGTGGTTATCAAACCTACTGAATCACTTATTACTTAATTGATTCAGTTTTAAGTGCTGAATTTAGATTATTAAATAACCCCTTAGGTTATCAAACAGGCCCTAAGTCCTATGCATTTCACTATAAGTGCAATGTTAACTTTCAAGTTCCGTGGCCTACTAGGATTGTTTGATAACCTGAATTCAGCACTTAAAACTGAATCAATTAAGTAATTAGTGATTCAGTAGATTTGATAACCACATTTTACATTACTTAACAAATTAAGTGCTACTTAAAATGTATGTTAAAAAGTTGAAAAAAATTAAGTAGTTTGGAGCTACTTAATTCTAGCTGAATTTTGTGTACTTGCATTCAATCATCATACCACCACCACCACCAACACCACTACACCACCACCACCACTACCACAACCTCCACCACTCCACCACCTCCACCACATCGCTACCACCACTGCCACCATCGCCACCATAACGCCACCATTGTACAACCACCACTCCACCGCCGCCACCACCACAACGCCGCCGCCACCATCACCACCACCACAACGCCACCATTGCACAATCACCACTCCACCGCCACCCCTCATGCCACTATTACACCACCATCACTCCACCGCCACCCAACCACCACCACCACCACTCTCACTCCAACTCCACCACCGCTTCACTCCATCCCCACCCTCACCACTCCACCACCCTCGCTCTATCACCACCAACCCACCACCACCACAATCACCACTCCACCATTACCGTAAAAGTATATTGTGATCATTAGTAAATTAAGAGAGAATCGAAACTAAAATTAATTCAATATTTTTTTAATTCAGTGCTTAATATATTTATCAAACAGCATTTCAACTTAAAAAATTCAACATTCAGTTTTCAGTACTTAATTTTTCAACCTTCAATTTCAGTTTTCAATTTTTTCAAACAGCCCCTAAGTCCTATGCACTATAAGTGCAATGTTCAAGCCCACTAAGTCCTATGCACTATAAGTGCAATGTTAACTTTCAAGTTCGTGGCCCACTAAGTCCTATGCACTATAAGGGGTCGTTTGGATGCAGTAAAAGAAGGGGGATAAGTAATACTCCTCAATAGCACCTGGGGCCCATCTCTATCCCTCGTTTGGGAAGGCAAGAAGCAGGGGTATTCCGTAATCCTCCTCCTTCGGTAAGATCGGAGAAGAGGGGATTCACCGGTCATATTTTCGGACAGGGTTTGAAGTGTTATTAAGTTACCCAGTGTTATTAAGTTACCCCCCCCCCCAAATACCCCTTCAAATTGGATGATTTTACCCCTCCTTATCCCCCTCCCCCAGCCCCCAACCCGCCTGAGTTTTTGAGTTTTTTACGACAGCAAAACAAGAACAGGAAGAAAAAGAACAGTAAATTGGAGAGAGGGACAACAGTAAGTCGTAGCCGTTCTCTCTTCTTCTTCTTCTTCTCCTCCTCCTTCTTCTGCTGTTGCTGCTGCCGCCTTTCTCTCTCTCTCTCTTTTGGCGATAAGAACCAAAAAAGGACAAAGGAAAGTGCCTGTTTCTTACAACCCTACCACTAATCAATTAAAATTAAAGTGAACACTTTGACCCATCTCAAAAAAAAAAAAAACATCTAAAAAAAGAACACTTTGACCGAAAAAAATTAGAATGAACACTAGCTTCGGTGTGGGGAAAGCCGGGTTAAAAAATTAAGTGTTCCAAATTTCAATCTAATTGAATCGGTGGGAAGATTTTAGTTTCCTGATCATTTTATCCTAAATGGTCATAATTAAATTTTGACTCTAGGGCTCTCGTTGATTAGCTCTAAGAAAGTCGTAGAATCAAATATCTCTTAGGGTTAATCAACGAGAGCCCTAGAGTCAAAATTTAATTATAACCATTTAAGATAAAATGATTAGAAAACTAAAAATTTTCCACCGGTTCAAACAGATTGAAATTTGGAACACTTAATTTTTTTAACAAAAACCAAATTTCATAAAATAAAAATTGTTTAATAATTACGGCTTAAATTGTGAAAGAATAATTAAATTTGCAATTACATATAAAACGTAATATATAATGAATTTAGGGACTGCACAAGGGCAAAATGATCATTTGACAGCTTTTTATATCATTCACCCTTCCTTATACTCTCTATTAATCCTCCATCCAAACCAAGTATTATTTAATCCCTATTTTCTAATATCTCATCCAAGCAACCTACTATTTTATTCCCCCTTCATAAACATCATATCAATGTGGGTTATCCTTTATTAACTAATACCCCATACTATCTTATCCCCTTATTAACTAATACCCCCAATTCTTTTCTCGCATCCAAACGGGCCGTAAGTGCAATGTTGAGTAGGTCTTGTAGATGTAATTTTACAATATTGTCCAGATTTGATCTGTGTGCACACATGAGCTCTCTCCTTGTAGACACCCCAATTTGACCTAACGATTATTTCAAGTCCCACCTTGGGACAATCCCGATGATGAAATGGATACAGTGATTGCTGATTGCTTTCTCGAGAACCTTAGGACTTTCGGTAAGAATTTTGAGCCACTTAGAGGACCCATTCAGAGCCATATAGCCTTTCAGACAGAAAATACAGAAGCCTAGGAGAATTCATCTGTCGGCCGTAACATCGATCTAACGGCCTTAACATCATTTCCTCACTCGAGCAACCTGTTGCTAGCAAAATCTCCCTGAGAGATCAATCCCTCGGCCGCAAGATCCATCCTTCGGCTGCAACATCCATTACTCGGCCGTGAGATCCATTACTCGGCCGCCAGATCGTCCTCTTTCCAGACTCTCGAACGTTCTGTTAGACGTTTGATCCAACTACACTACCTTCCCGATGCGTTCGGGCTACGTTCAGAGATTACAACGAAGAGTTAGTATCACATTGCAACTCCAATTCCAATCGTGTGCTTTGATTGGTCGAGTTGTGTCACTCCTATGCCTATATAAAGGAGCCTTTGGGTTCCAAAATTAAGAATACCTACACACTCAATCAAGCCTCAAAGCTCTTCACAAATACTCTCTCAATCCCACTCTTCAAAAGCCCTAACCTCCCGAAGGTAGCCGTCAATCCGGCGATCAAACCCCGAAGTTCAAACCCTAACCCTAGAGTTCTCGATCAAGCAATCAATCAATCACGCCCAATCTAAAGCAATCAAGCAACTGAGGGATCAAGGTGGTGAGGCCCAACGGCCTCTGGTTTGTCTTAATTTACTGTATTTTTGACTAACCGTAGCATTTCGATTATCCGTTAATCTTTCTGTCTGGTGTGAGGAAGAACACCGACCGGGGCTTCAATCCCTCGGCCGGTATATCGAACCAGGAGGATCCCTCGGCCGTGACATCCATTCACCGGCCGCGGGATCCATCTCCCTGGGACAGTTTTGTTGCTTTTCTGCTTTCTGAACGCATGCTTCAATTATCGCACTGGCTCACTTTGCTTACTGTTTAAAGGAATAAATAAACAGACTACATGTTAGAATTAAACAAAGCATCTACACGTCTTATGTTGAATGATTATGGGCCAGTTTCACGACTGGGCAAAGAGGGGTGCCTAACACCTTCCCCTTATTGTACTTTTGGCTCCCGTATCCAGAATCTCTATCTAATTTCCCAGTTTTAATAAACTGGGTGGCGACTCTATTTGATGATAACCGTTATCATGTGGCGATGTTCCTAGCCATGGGAATGTCCATGATTTTGGTTTATGAAGCGAGCAACCAATCGAGCAAACAAACGTGATCAATCTGTATGGCGATGCCCCGTTTGGGAGGTGTCTACACTCCTCTTTTGCGCATTAATGCGCATTTCCCACTCTCTTCCACTCACTTTCTCTATCTCTCTCTCCGTCACTTTCACACACTGACACAGGGCAGAGAGAGAATGGAGAGAGGAAAAAGTGAACAGACCACAAGGCAGTAAAATTATCCCACGCATGGGATCATGCATGCTGACACATGGGCCGCATGAGTAATCTAATGGTCCGGAGGGTATTTTTGGCCGAAAAATATGAATAGGACCGCGTGAGATATGGATTTTATTGGCTGGGACTTGTTGGGGTGTTCTCCATTCACATAGGAGCGATCCAGAAGAAGCCCAAAGAAGAGAAAAATGAAACCTTTATTTCGATCAGACAACTCAAACTTACAACTACTAGAAATAAGTTATAGAAAAAGAAGGGGGGAATTGCAGGAAAGTGGCTGTTGGGGCAAAAAAAATTTCAACTCATGGATAGGTTTTTATGGAATTCATCCAGATATGAAACGGAAGAATATAATTTCACACACATGGAAAGGGCAACGTAAAAAGACGAATACGCCCCCTCAAGTGAAACCCTAAATCTCCAACCCCAAATCACTTCCTCCTCTTTTCCCATCCAAACCCACCGTCGATCGAGAACTCCACTGTCTCTCTCTCTCTCGGAACAGACCCTTCAACCTCAGGTAAACTGGGGAGATTGTTTTTCCTTGTTGAAATCAGATTTCAACAAACCATCGATCATTCAATTGCGAACAGTTTTTTGACTCCAATTTTTTCTAATATGGAACAGCTTCGGATAAGTGTCGCTTTTTTGTTCTTCGCCTCGTTCTCTGCCATATCCACTGGTGCTGGCCTCTCCAATTTACAGCTATCCGAGACCCTTGTCTCCGATGTACTAGTAAATCCTCCACCGACCCGGACCAACTCTCTTTTGCCAATCACTACGTAAGTTTATTTCTATTTCTATTTCCTTCTCATAATTTGATTTGAGGAAATGTTAATTGCTGCTGCAATCGCAGGGTTTTATTTGTATCTTGGTAAAGTTCATTTAAATAATTGATACTTTCAATTTCCCATTGGATTCTCGGCTTCGGATTGCTGTGTGCGAAGAAGAAGATACAGAGATGTTTCATTTTTATTTTTATTTTTTATACTTTTGCTCTTTGTATCAATATATGTTGCTGATAAGCACCCAATAATACCATTATGGGTGCGCTAAGTCCCTAGTTTTATTGTATTTATGTTTATAAAGTTAGTGTTTTATTTGATATTGCACGTGAGGTATGTTTTTAGTGTTTTCAGGTAAATTGTGTGAATAAGGCATGTTTTGACGCCATGAATGGCCCGAGTGCGTCCAAGTACCCGAGGAACCAAGGAAGACCCTGTCGGTCTCTGAAAATCTGTCTAAGTATGGAAAAATGACTTTTTGAAAAAATATCGATTTTCGAGATAAAAAATGGTGGTAATTGATCCTTGAATTTTTCTAAGAGCAACTTCAAATTTGCAAGGTTTTATTCGACGAGCAAGGTTATGTTTTGAGCCATTTTCTCTATAAAAAAAGCATGTTGTTTTCTATTTTACACTAAAAGCCGGGGGTCAACATTTTGATTGGATTGAAATCTCAAAATTCTGATAATGCCATTGTTTCCAAATGGGGGGTACTTCCTTATTTTCATTAAATAAATGAAAATGAAGAAAATGGAAAAGAAAGGTTTAAAATGCAATATTTACTTAAGTTTAGGGAATGAAAATAAGATGCTGTGAAAGCTATTGGGTGCTTGGAAGCTGCTTGGAGCTGTGGAGCTGAAGATAAGAGGCTCGGTATCGGTACCTAGTGATATGTTCTATCGGTACCGAGTGCATTAGCAGGGTTTCAGCAACAACAGTTATCTAGCTCGGTATCGGTACCAAGTAATGTAAGGTATCGGTACCAAAGGCCTTCGGAGAGCATTTTCAAGGCATCTTTTAAGATATTCCGTGCGCAAAACTTGGAGGATATAAATGGCCGTGATGTCACATTGTAAAAATAGATTTTGTATTGCATATTTTTAGATCTAGACTAGATTTTGAATTGCTTTTTGAATGTTCTTAGTGTTTGCTTTTTGAATGTTCTTAGTGTTCTTCATTTTCCAGCCTTTAATCTTGCATTTTCTGCTTTAAGTAATTTTCTTTTGCTATTTTAGCCTTCATTAAAGTTGTAGACAATTTTTCGATCTATCATATTATCTAGTTTATTTCAAGTGTTGTAGACAATTTTTCGATCTATCATATTATCTAGTTTATTTCAAGTGTTGTTATTTCAATATGTTAAGTAGATTTTTGCTTGCTTTTATCTTCCTAGATATGAGTGAGTAGTTTTCCAAGGTTAGGTCATGGGGTGATTAGCACCTCATGGCTCGAGTAAAATTGCATTTTTCACCATAAAGTTTGAATCTTTGGTTCGAAAATCGATGTGTAGTTCGGGTTTATTTATCAAATTACTAAGGTGTTAACCTCATAGATCATGTGTAGGCAAGAGCGTTGCCTACTTGCCACACATGATGCTTGGAGCTCTGTCGCTTGAGGTGTTTGCTAAATAAATTCTAGAGCTAACTTGGTAGACGAACCATTTTATCTTCTGGGTTATGAACTTTAGTTGAGTATCTTAAACCGTGTAATCGGGTGAGAAACGTAATTTGACTTGAGTCATGGGTGTTAGTGATTAGCACCCAAGATCGTACGATCTTGGGGCTTTAATCCTCTAATTTGAGGCTTTTCTATGCTTTAGTCGTCGTTTTTATTCATTTTTGTGAGCATTTCAGGTTGAACGTGCTTAAAGGGTGGTTTTGAATGCCAAGTGACGTTCTGGGATGAACCAAGTGTCCAAGTACCCGCCGGTACTCATGTCATTGTCACCAAAGCCTAATGGTGGTGCAAGAAGCTTCGAAGATGGGCCGGTGGTCAAATTCGGCGCGGAACGTGCCAAGGTGTTTCAAGCAAGGCTTATTCTTTGAGGATGGCCCCCCGAGGACATCCGAGAGTCCAAGGCCACAAGGCATACCTCCACCAAGTCTCGTTGATCATGTAATGAAGTGATGGAAGGCCGTCGGGACAAGCCGAAGCATGGCAGGCCAAGCTGCCCAAAACTGCAGAAAACAGACAGAGGTATCGGTACCTCGTTTTTGAGGTACCGGTACCATTTTGCTGAAATGGCCATCAGTTGGCTGGGTACCGATACCTCGTTTTTGAGGTACCGGTACCTTGTTCCTTCGTCCAGCAGAAATTGCAGACTTTGTCATTTCCATTTATGGAAAGTTTCCACTTCAGGCATGTTTTTGGGATATTTTAGGGACCTTTTGGTCCACTTTTTGGCTGATTGTTTTAGCCTATTTATAGTCTTTTATGCCTTTTTTGGCCATTATGTAACTTTCTACACTTTAAGTCTTTTTATGTTTTAAGAGCTCCATAGTGATTTCTTTCAAGCTTTGCATTCAATTCCTCAACAACACAAGTAAGTTTTGTTTGTTTGTTTGAATCTCGTTTGTTAACGTTGTAGCTACAAGTTGGATCACTATATAAATCGAGTTTATTTCCGTTTTCATCGGTGAATCATGTTTTCATTTCCGAGCATAATTTCTAGTCTTGTTGCTATGAGTGAGTAGTTAATCGGTTCGGTCATGGGGTGAGGTTAGCTCTATGGATTAGTCGCTTGAATGGTTTCGTTTAAACTTTAGCTCAATCTCAAGGTTTTGAATGAATTAAACCCATGATTTATAGCTTTGATCATAGGGTCGGTGGCTTCTTTGATCAATGGAGTCTATCGCCTTATGCTACGTGCTTGCTAATCTTATGCGTGCGAACGATCCTTTTTCGTCTCTCACTTGCATTAAATGAGTTCAGTTTGAATTAGAGCTTTGAATTGAGTTACAAGTAGTCTTCAGTTTCAATTCTCCTAGTGGAATCCGAATGGTTTCGGTCCACACTCGAGTTAGATGAAGGAACCATTTGAATGGCTAAGTCGTGGGTAAATCAATCCCTTTTGACTCGACCATCTTAATCTAGTTTTTCTTCAAGTTCAATTTCGTCAATCGAATCAAACACCAAAGTTGGCCGCTTGAAAGCCGAAACTCCATACTTTACATCTAATCCGAATTCGCTGAAGAAGATTTCTCTGTGGGAACGATCCGGTCTTCCGGTTTATATGCTATCAATGACCTAGCCCAATGCTTGGGTGCAAGCCTTTCTAAGAGGTTAGGTTGCGGAATTAAGCAGTTAGTAATTCCTAGACCTAATCTACTTTTTATTCTAGTTAATTCACCGTTTAATTTAGCCTTTTTATTTCCACCGTATAAAGTAAAACATAGTTGGCTGTCTAAAAGCCCACTTCTACAAATCCAATCAAGCCGTATTAATTATTCCCGTGGGTATGATCCCGGTCTTCTGGATTATTATGCTTCAAATGACGTATTTACCCTACGCTTGGGGTGATCATATTTCGATATATCGACGGACAAAGCATTTTTGGGGCCGTTGCCGAAGATTTCTTATTATGGCTTTCTTGGAGGTTCGACAAACCGCTGTAAGTATGCCGCTTCTTTCTAGTAGTTTAGTAGTTTATGTTTTAGTAACTCGTATTTAGTTTGGTGGATACCTCTAACCGGTCTTCATACCATAACCTGAGGTGTAACGAAACTAGGCTAAATATTGAGTTTGTTCTTAGTTAGTATAGTTAGCTTTATTTGATTGCATTGCTTAGCCGAGGTGGTGGCATAACCCCTTGCATATTCTGTTGCTGAGTTGAGGTGGCGGCCTAGCCCCTCCAGTCTGATAGTTTGTTGGTAGTTTTTGTTTGTGTATGCCTGTTTACCGAAGCCCAATTTCCAATCAGCTTCATCGGTCTTCTTCTCCGCCATGAATTTGTAGTATTGCCCGGGCGTATCCTGCCCATTCTCCGCCTCGCAAATTAAATCGGAAAGGCCCAATGGCCGAAGAAGTTGCAGTTCGTACTTTTCGTGATTATCTTAATCCAGAACGGGCTCCTCAAGTATCGCCTATAGTTATTCCGACTCCGACTGCTGGGAATGCATTTGATTTCAAAGCTGAGTATCTTTGGGTAATTCCAGAATTTCGGGGGCGAGAGTTGGAGGATCCGTGTTTGCATATTCGGGAGTTCGAGAGCATTTTGCATTCTTTCGTTATAGTTCAGGGTCAACTTGATCAAACTCGCCTGAAGTTGTTCCCATTCACTCTAAAAGACAAAGCAAAGCAAAGGCTTACTTCTTTGAAGCCTCAATCACTGCGTAACTGGGGAGAAGTTCAGGATGCTTTCACCACTAAGTTCTTTCCAACCAGCCGGATGAAGTTACTTATCGATCAGATTCAAAGTTTCAAGCAGAGGGATGGGGAGACTTTTCACAGATATTGGGAACGATACAAGGACTTGCACATGTCGGTTCTTCATCACAACTTTCCATTGTATCTCTAAGTCAATTACTTCTACATAGGGTGTTCCCAAGAGAGCAAGTAGCTTTTGGATACTATGGGAGGAGGTGACTTTATGGGAAAAACTATAGAGACCCGTAAAATTTTAATTATTGAGATTATTGTTAAAATGCCTAAATTGAGAAAGTAGGGTTTAATTGTGGTTAATTGGATTGGGGATAGAAGTGAAATGATAGAGATTGGAGGGGGTGAGAGTGTGATATACTTGTGTGTGAGTATATATAGGGGTATATGTATTGTAGGAGATCATTTTTTCTCCATCTCTCTCTCTCATCCGTCTCTCCCTCTCTCCCTGCCGATCTCTCTCTCTCTTTCCTCTCCTCTCACTCAAAACCCTACTTCATCTCCCAAAATCTTCAAGAACCAACCTCCTTCCGGCCTCTCATTCGCGTTCTTAAGCTCGGAGATCCTTGGGTCGAGCTTGAATCGGAGTTTCGGAGTTCGAAAGGCTACGGCTCGTTCAAAAACGCTTGAATCTCGGCCATTGATGCGAGGTAAGGACTTTTTTTTACCTCTTTTATATGTTTATATGTTGATTTGGTGTAGAATCGTGCCTTGTATTGTTGGATTTTGGTTGTTGTTATGCCTTGAAAATCTGCTGAAATTGCTACCTGAAGCCCCGTGGTATCGATACGGATTTTGTGGCGTATCGATACCACAAGCTTATCTTTTTGGACAGCTTATGTTGTATCGATACGGATTTTTTCGCGTATCGATACCAGGAGCTTAACTCCAGTTTTGCTCCTGCTGCTCTTCTGTCGATTGTTTTGACCCCCAATCACTTTTAAATCCTCTTGGACACCTCCTAACCTATCTTAAGCTTGTCTAATTGACTTCCTTTGACCACTTGATGCTATCCTCGTTCCGTTGGTCTTCCGTTAGTAAGAACCGAATAAGGAATTACTTAGTTAAAACATCGTTAACGTGCATTCTATAGATTGTTGGTATTTGTGATTGTTTATGGTGCATTTGTGAAGACGTTAACTTTATGTATGAAGTTTTACTTGTGAATGGGGTCATGGGAAAGTCTTAGTTTGCACATGATGTGAGAAAATGGTTGTTTGGGTCGGAAGTTGGTTTAGGAAGTCCCGTAACGCAAGGGGTGGTAATACGGAGACTGAGAGGGGTTTCGTAATGCAAGGGGTGGTAATACGATAACCCGGATCGTTAGGGGTGGAAATACGGTAATCCTTGTGATGTTATATGGTAACGCAAGGGATGGAAATACCGATGGCGGGAGTTTGGTTTAGCGAGTTAAGTGGGGATTGTCTGAGTTGTTGTGTCTCATGACTGCTTATGTCGAAACCTTGCCTTCAAATATAAGGTTGATAGAAACCCGAAGCGTAGGGCTAGGTCGTTGCACGCATAATATCCGGAAGTCCGAAATCGTTCCCTTAGAGAATCGAATATAGCTTGAAATGGATTGTAGGTTTTATGGTAGGGTTTCGGCGTTTAAGCCCGCCAACTATGGATTTGCTTTAAACGGAATGACTTAAATAAAAACTAGAATTGCGCTAGATTAACTAAAATAGGCAAGTCTCGGGATCTTCTAACCCTTGTCTAAGGCCGTTACCGGTTCTCGATTATAACTCAGGCGAGAGTCACGACCGCGTGCTTACGCCCGGAAGATTTCACTTTAAAAGACTACGTTTAACAAAAGGTGTGATTTTCCGGAGGCGAACCAACTTGTTTTTAATATTTATCGAACACATAGGAGGCCACGAGGCCTCGGTATGTTACTTGCCAAGACCGCTTGACTAAATACCATGCCGAGGGGTTAACACCCTTTTGCTTAGACCAAAATTGCAAGTCAAGCTCTATTCCGAAAATCATGCTTTAAGCTCGATGACTCGAGAACCAAATAACCGCCTAAGTCCTCGGGAAAGATTATCCCGAGACTTAGCCAAAAGACTACTCACACATAGCTAAAGCATAAGGTAAGGCATAAAAACGAGACATAACTTTTAACCGAAAGAATTGAAAACAAACTTGATATTAATAAAGATCTTAACCGTAGCTACAACATTAATGAACGAGAAAATGATAAACGAGATTAACTTACAAGTGAACTTGGAGATTAAGATCTAGAAAAGCTTAGCTCTAATGGAGGAAAGACAAAACTTAAAAAGACTTATGCCTTGTTCTCTTCCCTTTTCAAAAAGAATTTTTCAAAAAATTCCTCCTAGATTCTCCCTACTTCCAACATTTCTCTCTCTATCTCTCTCCACTTATTACCTCTACTATTTTTCAAAAAACTTTTCAAAACACAAACCAAACAAAGCATTAAAGAAGGAGAAAACAAGAGAGAGTAAAGAGGAGAGAGGAGAGCCCTACTTATACAAGGTGGCCACTCTCTCACAAAATATCCCTCAAAATATCCTAAAAGTTGCTAGGTGCAAAAATATCCCAAAAGCAAAAAGGTGCAAAAATATTCCAAAAGCAAAAAGGTGAAAAAGTAGCAGAATCGGGCAAAATTCACACAGCATGAACCGGTACTGGGCAACCCCCAGTACCGGTACAAGGTCTTCAAAAATCTGCCAAAATTCAAAATCTGGACTTGGTGAACCGGTACTGGGCAACCCCCAGTACCGGTTCATGGTTGGCAGAATTCTGATTTTAGCTTTGCTTGGTCTGACCGGCCCGACGACAGCCCGACTGTAACGCCCCCATTTTCGGGTTCGTTAATTAAACATTTTATTGAATAAAAAGGCTAAGAGTCAAGCTCATTATTACAACATAAGTCTTACTAGAGTACTTTTATTACACAAGGATGGAATTTCTAGGGTATTCTATTACTCCGCTTCTTCCTCCATCCTAGCAAGCTCTTCGGCTCCAAAAGCCTCCAATGCGTACTGTTCACCTTGCTCATCAATTAACTCTGACACATTATACCAGCGTCGCCCCCAGTATAATATGTCAGGGTCACCAAAAAGGTAACACCGTGAGCTACAAGCTCAATAGAATAAACTATATCCACTAACTCTTAACTTATAGCAAGGAAACATATAAACAAATACACATGTTCATTCAACAACATAGTTAAACAATGATACATCCAGATTCGATATCTTTTAGCGTTGGTGTCATGTCTTTTCGTGTTTCTCCTACGCGACTCATCGTAGACTGTGTCAACATTTTCACCTTTACCAAAAATCACATTTCCAACGTTTCTTTCACAAATTGCTACTAACGAGGCTACCAAGTCCGGCTCCATTAGTAACACACATGATGGCTACCAAGTCCGGCCAATCATGGTTTTCAAAATCCATTCTCTTTCAATCTTGCATTGATTCCTTTTTGCGGAGAATCAAGCCATATTTCCACATGAGACTACCACGTCCGGCCCCATTGGAAATCTTCGCAATGAGCTACCAAGTCCGGCTACATTACGGTTTTCACAAACACTTACACAATGACTACCAAGTCCGGTCATTATGTAATTTCAAAATATTTTCCGCAGGTTAATCCCATCTTTTCTTTAACCACACCCTAGGTGTCATGTTTCTACTTTCTCGATTTTCGTGTCTCGTTGCATGCAATGACTCCGCGGTAATTCTTTCACCCTTTAAGAAATCTTGAAACTAAACTAGCAAGATCATTCAACTCTATATTAAATAGCATGCTCATTTTATCACATCATCATACTCAACATTTAATCACATAAGTTAAGCATAGTGCCACATGGACGGACACCTTTGGAGTGATAAATCACTTATGCTTTATCAACAACAAGTAGTCAAGTAATCACATAATCATGCTTACATTCATTCTAAGATCAAAATGAAATCACCACAACTTAATTCTAAATCATGCTTTCTTAAGTTCAAAACAGCATATGTTTATTGAGTGTTTCTAACGTTATGCTAATCATGCCAGGGTTAATCAAGATAACAACTTCTAAACATTTCTAATCATGTTTAAGGAAAATAGCTAAGATAATCTACGTATGCTTAAGATTTCGAAGGCTTGGAATAATCTATCATCTCGAAATACGCATGCAATACGCTATACTTAGATTTTTGGAAAGTATAGGAAAATTATACTATACTTAAAGTTAGGGCGTAAGGAGTATTCTACATATACGTAGAGAAGAGTAGATATAGAATATCTACCGTTCTTCTTGGCGGTAGGCGGCTACGGATTAGGAAAATAGTACGTCGGACGGAGTAACGGCTTAGGAATGGCTTCGATAGCTTCGAAAGAGAAAGGTTTCTCTCGAAACTTGATCTTGACTAAAGCTACTAGAACTTTTGGATCGATATGGTGGTTGTATGGTGGTTTAGTGGCGGCACTAGAAGAGTTTCTTGAAGAACTAGGGAAGAACCTCAAGAACAACTAAGAACTAAGCAAGAACAACAAGAACAACAAGAACACTTAGACTTTCTAGAGAGAAGTTGGAGCAATGCTTGAAGGTGTGAGTTTAAGGCTTGAATGGCTTGCTATTTATAGGCCAAGGTTGGTCTATTATCCAAGAGACAATATTTCCCCTAACATTTGTTATCCAATAGTTCATAGATTGACTAGATTTGATGGTACTTAGATTGGGTGAGGTGTTGAGCTAAAGGACATGACTAGGCTTGGTTGTACACTTGCACACATCACACAATCTCTCTCTCTCTCTCTCTCTCTCCCTCTCTCCCGGCCTCTCTCTCTCCCTATCTCTCTCGGCTCTCTCTCTCTCTCTCTCTCTTTGGTCCAATGGAGGTACAAGGGTTGGAAAGACTACAAGATTTTCCCTTATTCTTTCTTCTAACCTAGGACAAGGTTTAAGTTTCTTTAATGGGGTTTGTGTCTAGTCTAGTACTTTGAAAGAATAAGAAAATTAGATATGGTGGTCCTTTAGGGTTGAAAGAATAAGAAACCCTAGATATGGTGGTACATGGTGATGCAATAAGATGATGTAGGAAGATATGGTGAGTACACTAGTCACACACATCACACTCTCTCTCCCTCTCTCAACCGGCCATCTCTCTCTCTCTCTCTCTTAGTCCAATGGACACCTAAGTATATAAGGACTAAGGGTTGGTGGTTTGATTGGAGGAGTAAGGATTTGGTTGTAAGTCAATCTAGTACACTAATAATCTAGCCTATGTCATTCTATTTTTCTTCTTCCATAAGTACAAGTACTTATATATATAGAATTAGGGTTTTTGGTAGAAGAAGATCAAGAAAGGTACAACACTATCTCCCTCTCTCTCCTATCTCTCTCCCTCATCTCTCTCTCTCGGCCTCTCTCTCCTCCTCTCTCTCTCCCTCTCTCTCTTTCTCCCTTGGTTAATATATATACATATATAAGAAAGACTAACTAAAAGGACAATGTACCCTATGATCTCATCTTGGACTTTTAAGTCAAAATTCCCTATTAAACTAAGTCAAAATGCCACCTATGCACTTATAAACTATATACTAATACATAGTATCCTAGGATGACATATACCTATCACATACTTTAATTAAATAAGTACATATCATATCTAGGAAGGAATTAACTAATTTTAACCTAGTACTATAGCTTGATATGGCCTTATGGACCAATGGATTATAATTCCCATAACATTTATTAACCAAAGGTTAAAGGATGGAAGTACTAAACTTATATAATCTATCTATAATAGTACAATGACTCATGGTGAATCTAATTAAACTAATAGATCTTGTACTAGGTAGAAAGACTAACCTATCGTCCAATGGTTAATAATTCTCCTAACTTTTATCGTCCAATGGGTAAAGATGGTAAGTAATATATAATCATATAAAGTGTACCTAGCAATCTAGTCACAATATCCTAGGTGTAAACCTATGGTCCAATGGATAAAGATTATCCTAGCATTTATCGTCCAATGGGTAATAGATCAAAGGTTGACTTTGGTCAAGGTCTCACTTAGGGTTCAAATGGTTCATGAAGATCAAAGGTTCGATTAGGTTACCCTAACGATTAGTTAGAAGCTAGCTAGGCTTGCTAAATAGGATGCCTTAGGGTTTACTATCTCACTTGTCTTTAGAAAATGACTAAATCGCATGGCGTAATGAAATTAGATTTTGAATTGAATAAATCTAATTATGACGGATTATTGGAAAATAAGGAATTTATAGAGTCAATAAAATAATCAACGAGATTTTTATTTACTGAAAATCGGAGTTGTTACACCGACGCTTCCTCACTTCTTCATTAATCACCCGACGGGACTTGATGGGGTAATGCCACGTGACCTCGGATGCTTGGATGCTTCCGAGAGCAATCCTTAGCGTTCAAAAACACGTCAATTCCGCGTTCAACCTGAAGCTAGCAAAACGAAACCTTACGTGCAAAATGAGGTAAAAAGGTATAAACGGGAATAAAATGCTACAAATTAACGAGCTAAAGGCCCCAAGATTATACAATCTTGGGTGCGGATCAATGACTTAAGTATTCAATCTTGACTTAAGTATTCAATCTTGATAGAGGCTCATTTACGAGTTGATTGGTTACCATCTATCGAGCTATATCTCCTTATTCCTTTCGCTTGCACTCGTCATCATATTTACATGTAGACTGGTAAAGATTTTCCTACTAAGCTAGTGTAGCTCAACAAAATCTTTCTTTTCAGGTTCAAATGCCGGGTAATAGACTGCATGCTATGGTGTGCTTGGACATGAAGATTTTTGGAAGCTAACCTCTTTTAGTTACTTATTCATCTTTGTAATAGATTTACTTTTGGTTAAAGATGGCTTTGTAACTAATTTGAGTTATCTTTTGACTAAAGTTTGTAATGTTCTAAACATGTTGTACTTGTATCTAAGCTATTTTTGGATGTAGTGCCAAGGTTGTGATTGTTTAAGCTATGGGGACTTGTTTGTAAATTAAACAGGTGGGAAACTCTTTTGGGTAATATGTATGATACGCAAGGCTCTTTATTGAAATGTATTATTTATTTATGTTGAAAATCGAGAGCGTGACAAAAACACCGGAGGATGCTTGGGATTACTATGAGTCACTAGCTGTGACGACCCAGACATGGCAATTTGTGGATGTTGGAGAAAGAGCTATGTTCAATCAAGGTCCGACCGGATTCGGGAAATTTTCTATAGCTGAACACACTGCTTTTGAAACTCGATTGGAGGAGATTGCTCAGAAGCTTGATAAGCTGTAATTGAAGAGTGCTCAATCTCAAGAGGTGAAGGTAGTACGCCAAGTGGAGGAAGTTTGTGTTATATGCGAAATGACGGGGCATTCTACCGAGGCTTGTCCAAATATTCTAGCTCTTAAGAATGTGATTAATGGGATTGCTCCAGAGGAGGTACAGGCATTGCAACGTTTTGATCCCTATTCACAATCTTATAATCCGGGGACTCGTCAACATCCAGCTTTCCGTTAGAATCAGTCAAATGAAGGGGGTTCTTCTCAAGCTCCACCTTCCGTGCCTCAATTGCCTTGGAAGCAACCTCAGAATGCTTTTCGTTTCCCTCAAGCTCAAGGTCCGCCAGGTTTTGCTCCTTCTGGTCCATTCCCACATGCAAACCAATTTCAGCAACAACCCTCCCAGTTTCAACAACAACCACCGAAATGCTCATTTGAGGATCAATTCAACGCTCTTTTGCAAGGCCAAACTGTTATCAACGAACAACAAACTCAGATGATGGCTGATGTAGACACCCCAATTTGGCCTAACGATTATTTCAAGTCCCACCTTGGGGACCATCTTGATGATGAAATGGATACAGTGATTGCTGATTGCCTTCTCGAGAACCTTAGGACTTTTGGTAAGAACTTTGAGCCACTTAGAGGACCCAATCCAGAGCCATATAGCCTTTCAGACAGAAATACAGAATCCTGGGAGAATCCATCTGTCGGCCGTGACATTGATCTCACGGCCTTAACATCATTTCTTCACCCGAGCAACCTGTTGCTAGAAAATCTCCCTGAGAGATCAATCCCTCGGCCGCAAGATCTATCCTTCGGCCGCAACATCCATTCCTTGGCCGCCAGATCCTTTGCTCGGCAGCCAGATCCTTTGTTTTCCAGACTCTGGAACGTTCTGTCAGATGTTTGATCTAACTACACTACCTTCCCGATGCGTTCGGGCTACGCCCAGAGATTATCATGAAGAGTTTGTATTGCATTGCAATTGCAATCATGCATTTTGATTGGCCGGAGTGAGTCACCAATTGCCTATATAAAGGGCCTTTGAGTTCCAAAAATAACACAACGAAATACATCAAATTCATGTACTTCCACACTCTCTCAAGCCACGAAACTCTGCAAAAATACTCTCTCAAATCCCCTCTTCAAAAGCCCTAACCTCCCGAAGGCAGCCATCAATCCAACGATCAAACCCCGAAGTTCAAACCCTAACCCTAGGGTTTTCAAAGAAGCAATCAGTCAATCACAATTAATCCGAAGCAATCAAGCAACTGAGGGATCAAGGTGGTGAGGCCCAACGGCCTCTGGTTTGTTTTATTTACTGTATTCATGATTAATCATAGCATTTAATCATCTGCTAACTTTTCTGTCTGGTGTGAGGAAGAACACCGACCGGGGCTTCGATCCCTCGGCCGGTACATAAAACCAGGAGGATCCCTCGGCCGTGACATCCATTCACCGGCCGCAGGATCCATCTCCCTGGGACAATTTGTTTTGCTATTCTGCTTTCTGATGCATGCTTTAATTATCGCACTGGCTCACTTTACTTACTGTTTAAAGGCATAAATAAACAGATTATGTGTTAGAATTAAACAAAGCATCTACATGTCTTATGTTGAATAACTATGGGCCAGTCTCACGGCTGGGCAGAGAGGGGTACCTAACACCTTCCCCTTACTGTACTCTTGGCTCCCGTACCCAGAATCTCTATCTGTTTTCCTAGTTTTAATAAACTAGGTGGCGACTCTGTTTTGATGATAACCACTATCGTGTGGCGATGTTCCTAGCCATGGGAATGTCCACGATCTTGGTTTATGAAGCAAGCAACCAATCGAACAACAAACGATCAATCTGTATGACGATGCCCCGTTTGGGAGGTGTCTACAGCTGATATTAGAAATCAGTTGTGGAAGTTGACAACAACGGTGGGAATGTTACAACAAGAGAGGGGGAAGTTTCCAACGCAACCTCAACCTAATCCTCACAAAAACTCTAGATATTTCACAAAGATATTCTAGAGCTTCTAGACCTAGATATTTTAGAATTTCTAAAAATTAGGGGCAGAGCTATGTTGGGGCCTCGACCCAGAGTTTTAAATTTTATATTTTTTATATAACTGATTTTGAATATTATCGATAATTATTCATATATAGGTACTTATAATCTTAATAATTTTGATTTAATTTGATAAAAAACCGGTTATTTTACATTCTCATTTCTCAAATTTTTTCATAAATAAAAAATAAACACGTGACTGTTGAAATAGCTTAAAGAAAAAAGCAAAATGATTGGTATACTTTAACTACATTAGGCTAAAATTATTTCAACGTACAAATTTAATGTGTTGGAAAGCAAACACTTTATGATATAATAAGTATACGTTTCGATAAAAAATATATACAACTATTAAGCCGGCCCCCATATCAAAATCCTGACTCCGCTACTAATAAGGAGACATGAGATCTTCCTGCCTCAAGTCCCTTTTCCCAGGAAAATAGCCCTCAAGACTACCATTTATAACAACAGAGAACATAGCAGTAGTGACACATTGTTTTGTCCAACGAAAGTTTCCTGTATTCGGTATCATGTAGAAGGGGACACGCAAATTTTCCAGCATCCGCCTTTGCTTATCATTAATAACCGTTGCCTGCCAAGTGAATTATGCCAATTATATTGATGTTATTAATCGCTTGAAGTATTACCTATATCCTTGATGACATATCGTAGCCATGTCCTTCGATGGAATGTAATATCGTGACGACCTTTTCTAAATTACTGTGCTTGGTGATGCATGATAAGAACGGGTGATTACCCAGTTCTCGTTTAGTTTTTTGCGGACTACTTGATTACTCACATTTGTGCAGACCTGGGAGTGATTCTTGATATAATATATCTCTGCTATTCTACTTTCTACAACTATTACAGGTTCGGAGTTGGGCTGCAAATGGAGGTATGTGGTTAGGAGCTTAGGATTTTGGGTACGTTATTTGTGAGGATTCTTGATAATAGTCTCATAATCCCCCGAAAAGTGTACTGTTTGATTAATACTCCTATACGGTAGCCTGGTTTGCCTAAATTTGATGTTCCAAGTTCATTTGTTGGTATTTTCCCTTGATTTATGATGAAAGGCGGTAGAAAGATATGTAGTGCATATTGCTCTGGCTTTCATTGAGGAACCACTAGTGGAGGGTGGGATTGGTCCATAGGATTAGTCGAGGTGCGGGTAAGCTGGCCCGGACACCCGAGTTATCAAGAGAAATTTGATACGTATTACATATGAATATGCAAAGACAAAGACAGAGAAATACAGATTGGTAGAAGGTCTATTAGTTACATTATACATGGGCCTAGATAACATTCTAGCAAACTAGAATAACACTTGGATAGTTTGATTCACGAGCAATCTTGAGATCCAAAAGGGATAGAAACTCTGTAATACTATTGATGAAAAGTTTAATATGCACTTGGCTATGCCCGTTTTTATAAGCCTAATTTTCTTCTTCTTTTTCCCCTCCATAGGCCCATACCTTGCAGAAATGTGCAAGGAAACTATGAAAATCGATAAATTACCAAATAGAAAATTTGAGTTAAGCTCAATTTTAGATTCTAGAGATAAATATAGAAACACGCCATAGAAACATGTCCTTATCAGATTTGTTTTTACCAAGAAATGGCAAAACAAATCTTCCCTTAAATGGCAAAACCGCAAAATTAAAGTCCAGCATGCATCACCGCGTAGTAGTGTCCCCTTTCTATCTTGTCGTTTTCAACAGAGTTGAAGTCTCTGAAGTTGAGACTTACGCCGTTCCAGTTGTTCTATGAAGTCCTCCACAACTTGTTCTACATCATCAGGATAACTATTAGAGAAGAGACATAGATCATAGGAGAAACAGGAAGAGGTGGGGAGTGTCATCTACTGAGAGAGAGACCTGATTTCCTTCCCCCCCCCCCCCTTTTAATGACGTTTTAAACAAGCAATAACCTTATAAAACTACCATTACCTATGGTGGCATTGTGGCTCTTTAGGAAGAGGTGGGGAGTGTCATCTACTGAGAGTCCCCCCCCCCCCCCCCCCCCCCTTAATGACGTTTTAAACAAGCAATAACCTTATAAAACTACCATTACCTATGGTGGCATTGTGGCTCTTTAAGTCTAACCTTATATACTCTCTTAACCCCGTTTTTGATATGATCATACTTCATGGGGGTTGGAGTTGGTCTGCCGCCCTTGTGGAGAATGATGTAAGTTGGTCCCTTCTTGGTTGATATGACCTCATAGGGATGAGTTGATTCTATTGTTAAGACTATCATTGCACACAATCACTATGACACTTGCATGATTTCATACCCATGGTCGTTCTTTGAAATTTTCTTAAGGTAGCTCCTTTGAAAGCAATAATTACTTGGGGTACCATGCGATGTTTCTTTTGTGTGTGATATATCTTGGTGATTGAGTGCTTCATGGTATTCTTTTGTCTCTTTGAGATCCCTCTCTATGGGAGCATATCTTTGTTTGGTGAGTGGGAGTATCTTGGTTTCATCGATATATCCGTGTTTATGCCTAGTCTATATGCGCTTAATTGATTTCTCTATGTGTCCTAGCATATGTTATTCATTTATCCCTGCTCTTTCTTTGTCAATCCATGACAAAAAGAGGGAGTAGGATGTTGTGGGATCTAACTGTGCGCTTGTTGAGAATATTGCAGGATGATCATTGTGATTGTTAGGATTAGGTGTTAGATTTTTTATTTGATGTGTTTTGTCATGCATTGCCAAAGGGGGAGATTGTAAGGGCAAAATATTTATAATTGTCAATGGCATGCGTCAAAACACATTCGTCCATGTAATTGCGATTATTTGATTATTGAGTTATAATTTCTTGTGGAAGAAATATCAAGCAATTAGATCGATCGAGTCGTCTATCGGTCTCCCAACAATCACGCACGTGACTCGGCTTTCCTAGTCAAGATTGGAATCATAGAGAAAATGAAACAATATATGAAAGAGGGTTTTGCTCTAGCAAAACGGGCAATACAGAAAACTTATGGTCTTGTCTATAAATATAGACCCATTAGGTTAAGAAACTGGACGAGTATTGAAATAAAAGTGGTGAGCTCATATTTCTCATCTCCCAACACTTTTGGCGGCTAGGGTTTGTGCACCTCGAAGACTAGTGGGAGTTTATCAATTCCTATGCTCTAAAGAATCATCTTCGAGGGGTTTTCTACTTCAACAACAATCAATCTCTGAAGAAAAGCCCTAGGAGGATTCCTAGGCAAGTTCAAGTCTTTCGGTGGATTCCGGGAGGCAAACGGAAGGCTCGTGGATTCGAGGTAGCGGCGGTCAAGCATTCAGAGAGGTGTGCGTGGATTCGGCAAGAGCGTCTAGGTTTAGGTTTGTGGAGTTCAAACTTATCGTAAGAGTTCTTGTAACCTCGTGTTTAGTAGTGCTTGATTTCTTCCCGTGGTTTTTACCCTTTCAGTGGTTTTCCACGTATATCTTGTGTTGTGGTTTGCTCGTTGATTTGCATATCTCGTACACACTCCCATGATTTAACTTTGTTTAATTTGGGAATAGATATATTCTTAGAAGTAATTAATCCATAGACGCAATATTTAATCCGTATTGAAATACGATTTTTCAGCAGGAATGCCGCAATATAGAAATGATTCGGATAGGATTTTGACAACTCATTAATCGTCCTTAGTTTTATTCAAGCAATCTAATTCAACGGATGTTCATTGTGCCGGGGTGGAATACCAAGTGGGGTAAGTGGAAAGGAAGTGCTCTAAAGCCACAGACGACGAAGTACATGTCGATGAAAAAGAAGTGGAGGAGAAACGGTGCTAGACGCTTGATTGATACGTGCGGGAAGTTCTTGGTACATCGGAGCTCAGACAAGTTTGGAGCTTTCCATAAATCATCATTTTGACTAGTGCTCTGCACTGCGAACAGCTAAGAATCTGATGAATCGTGCCGGGTTCTTTTTTTTTTTCGTGCATTCAGTTATGTAATCAGAAGGTCTAGGAATCAAAGATAACTGAGCTTGGTTTCTTGATTAAGCTAAAGCTTGGTGTGTTCAGTTATCTAACTGAGTTCGGTTTCTTGATTAAGCTAACAGAACTGATTGGCCTCGGAGGATAACCTTTTTCAGGTTTCAGAATATTCCCATAGTACCATATGGATACAAAAACCGCCCAATATTCCGTAGCTATATTTGCGTGAAGGCATCCAAACCAGATCAAGTCTGGATTGCACTTGGGACTATGGTGGGTGCTAGTAAAATCCTTGAAGCTAGTGATGCTGATTTCCTGGTCATAAATTTTATTTGAGGATTCGTCTAAAAGCGCGATGGCGTTTCTGCAACTAGTTTAGTGAATTTTGGCAGGAAATAAACTTCCTTGGAGAACTACCCAGGCAATTTTCTTAAATAACATATCATCAAATCGTGACAATATGATTAGAGTTTTTTTTCGAATGATTCTGAGTCGTGTTCTTCTCCACAAAAATCTGTCGCTTCGATTGGGAGAATGCATATTCATAGTTTACGTATGACGACACTGGCATTTCTAGCGCCTAATTGTACAAGAGAAACAAAGCTTCTGATTGCCATGTATTATATATCTAGATTTGAGATTTTCAATCGCCGATTTGGTTGTGAAATAGTAGAAAAGAAGAAGAGATTGTTGATTTGTTCAAAGTTGATGTCAAATTTGTCCCCGAAGACAACTAATTTGCCATTTTTTTGCAGCAAAAGATTGCAACATGTGGACTTGAATTTTGTAAAAAAAAAAAGTCTTTCAAATTATAATTTTGACAGCCTAAATCTTACGGCTGGAGTTGCTCTAACCACCAGGTCTCGTAGATATATAATACAAAGCATCATGGCTTTACATTGTAAATGTATTTTGTTTCCAACGACAATGCTTGAGTTTCATGGCTTTAAGGAGCCCAAACAAGGGGAAAACAGCGGGTTTTGGGCAGCGAACGATCGAGGTGGTTTTGGGCAGCGTTTAGGGAGGAGACGAGGTGGGTTTCCGGCAGCGATTAGGGAGGAGACGTAGTGGGTTTTGGGTGGCATTGAGGAGGCAGGTTTGGCCTGGTTTGGGCTTTGGGAGGTGGATTTGGGCATAGGTTGTTTGGGCCGTGGGAGGTTGGTTTTGGGCAGCATTTTGGGGGCAGCAGCAGAGAGGTGATGGGGTATGTCTGGTGAGGTCGTCGGAAGACAAAGGCGGCTCTTTGGCCACCGCCTGTTTCAGGGGTTCGTCGGCAATGGGATTCAACGACATCGCACAAAGCTTGGTGTTTCATTTTGCACAAAGCTTGGTGTTTCATTTTTTGGTTTTGCTATATTGTTGGCATCTTGTCAACAATTTTTTTTCCTGGATCTAACATCTTGCATCATGTATCAACTGTGAATGGATATGCATCGTGATCCTGTCATATCTTGTATTTTAGGCATACAATCGTATCGTGGTAATATCGTAATCATATCTCTTTGAATCTTCTATCTTAGGTATAGATTTCAAGGCTTTTCTCTATTTAAGCTTGTGTTAGCACTGTAACCATTCACTCTAAATATTCAGCAATATAGATCAGTTCTCTCTCCCATATGTTCTGTCACATGGTATCAGAGCATAAAATCTAGACCTATCTCCGGCGGGCGAGGCCCGACACTCATATTTCTATTTGTACCGGGTCATTGCCAGATCTGCAACCACCTTTGCATCTTTCGGTCTCACTCTCAGACGATCTCTTTTTCTCCCTCTTCGACGTATCTCGACCTCTGTTTTGTTTGATAAGGCATCTGTTCTCAAGTCTCTGTATGTTTTGCAACACTGTTTGGTTGGCTTGCTATTTGAGAATTAGTGCAGTAGTTGATTTGTACGGTTCGCTTCAGCACCGTTTAGAAAAGTTTCGGCTCCTACTTGCACTATTTGGTTTGGAGTTGGCTGACTTCTTCACCAAGACACACACCACTGCTCGGTTTTGTTCCTCCTTGGCAAACTCTCGATGTTCCCCGAACTCGCATCATGAGTTTGAGAGGGGGTGTGAATGCATATGCATATGCATCGTGAGTTTGAGAGCTAGGGGGTGTGAATGCATATATCTTGTATTTTACGCATAGAATCGTATCGTGAAAATATCGTTTTGTAATCTTCTATTTTAGGTATAGATTTCAAGACTTTTCTCTATTTAAGCCTGTGTTAGTATTGTAACCATTCACTCTAAATATTCAGCAATACGGATCGGTTTTCTCTCCCATATGTTCTGTCACATCAACATCACGTTGTAGGTGTTTTTCCCTTTTCGTTTTCCTCAATGTACCTTTATCGTGTTATCAATAATAGTTCGCCGATAAAAAAAAAGGGGGGGATCGAAGTCAACATCCATAGCTGTAAAGCACGAATATTGTCAAGACCATTGACTTAATTAATAATCTCGTGTTAAAAGTTAAAACCCAAGGATTTAGGGATTTGATATCAAATTAGGAAACAGTTAATGACAAAGGCTTAACGGTCAAAAAGCTTCGTCATGTCTTGTTCCTCGAGACCTGTCAATGTATATAAGCATCGTAAGAACTTTCAAATATAGCCTAAAAATAGAAGAAAAAAATATAAGAACTTTAAAATCGTATTTGGAGGGGAAAATGCCGCTAACTCCGCGAAATTTACTTTTCCGTCAATTCTAACGAAATTATTAGAGGTGGCAATCCCAACCCATATTTTTTAACCCGCCCAAATCCGCCCACTTTTAACCCAACCCAACCCGCCCATATTATATAATGGGTTGAGATGGGTTGAACCCATATTTACATGGGTTAGAAATGGGTTTAATATGGGTTGGAATTAAAAAACCCATCCTTGCACAAGAATTTCTCGCCTCCTGTACGCATCATGCACTGGACAAAACAAGAGTCCTGCTACTGGTACAGCATTTGCTGTACAGCAGCGGGGTACAGACCCCTTTTGCTCCCATCTCGGGTCCCGCAAAGATGATCGGAGCCGTTCATTTTGTTCAAAATACGTCGTTTAGGGTCCCTGTAAAAAATCACCTCAATCCGATATCGGGAAGGGTGTTTACGAATCATCCAATTTTGCTTCAAAATTTAGGCTAAATTTTGAAGCAAAATTGGATGATTCGTAAACACCCTTCCCGATATCGGATTGAGGTGATTTTTTACAGGGACCCTAAACGACGTATTTTGAACAAAATGAACGGCTCCGATCATCTTTGCGGGACCCGAGATGGGAGCAAAAGGGGTCTGTACCCGCTGCTGTACAGCAAATGCTGTACCAGTAGCATTTTTGACAAAACAAAAGCTCGGTTTTTTGCTAGAAAATGGGTTCAGTCTTCAGTGAGTTACATCCTCACAAATTAATACACTCTCTCTCTCTCTCTCTCTCCATTTCAAAGACTTCTTAATTATCTCCAACTCCAAGGACCAAGACTGACCAACCCCTAATTGCATTAATTTTTGTCTTTATTCAAAAAAAATTTGCATTTATTAATTTTTTTGTTAATTCTTTTGTGAATCAATTTTTTCATCTTTATTCAAAAAATTACGATCAAAATGACTTTTTTTTTGTCTTTATTTAAATTTTTTTCATACTTGTTAATTTTGCTTTAAATTTTTGTAACTATGGAGAGAAAGAGAAGGAGGAAACGAAAGTAAGAGTTGAAATCAGACATCAAAAATAAGGAATCAGAAAAACTTCTTTAATTTACGGGGCTTCCTGTGAATAAGGATTTACGGTGTTCAATCGCGCGCATTCAAAAGTGTTTTGAACAATTCAGATTGAAAATCAATTGTAACCGATTAAAATTTAAAAGCAATCTCAACCCTTGATTGCTGAAATGGACGGCCGAAATTGTGCGGAGCCGTGAATAACTTTCTCTCATAAGGAATAGCTCATGGACTCGAGAAATTACTGTTACCAAGGCATGTCTAATCTCAATTCACAAAAAGTTTGGAACCCCCAATTGAAGTATATGAATCTAGCACATCTTTCTGTTCGTGTTATGCCCAAAGCACGGAATAATCCCGGAATTTCCATGTAACACATCCACGATCAAGAATAGAGGAAAGAAGACTGAAGTGGGGTCAAGTGACAGGGACCGGGAGAGAAAAAAAAAAAAAAAAGAAAAGAAAAGAGGAAAACGGGTCGGGTCAGGTCGGGCGGTTTGGATTTGACTTGACCCATATTCGACCCAACCCGTTTCAACCCGTTTACTATTTGACCCATATTTAACCCGTGACCCGTTTTAACCCGCCCATTTGCCACCTCTAGAAATTATTAACGGCCTTACTTTAATTGATAGTATAAGAGATGTAAGTGTTTGGAATTATAATTGAGGGGTGTCTCTGGAATTCATTCAAAGTACAAGTAGTGTAAGTTTCACCCACTAAAAGTGATCCGAGATCGGAGATCAAAATTAACGTGCAAATAAATACGTTTTTCGTTTTCTTTTTGCTCTGCAAAAGTCAGTATTATTAGTTGTCGTTAGAGTACAGGGTGCCTAGCTACCACCTGGCTTGCGCAAATACGTCAAGTCATTCAAACTTCCAAAGGAGCGGTCTGATCGAGGGCAAATCCCATGGAACAAGGGAAGACTTTTGGGTGAAAACATGTTATCTGTCACCATCTCTCTCCTTATTTTGCTGCAATCCATCGATGATCAGTTTCTTGGTTAATTCCTACCGAAACCGCGTTCTCAAGTCATAATCTGGCCTGTGTTTTAAGTTTCTTGCTTAGCTAGTTGTATGCCAAAAAGTGCCAGGAGTGAAACAAAAGAGAAAGTGACAGAAACAATCATAAAATCTTCCTTTGTCTGCAATCTCGCTTAATGGACTACTTAGAAATTGAATAAAGAATGGATGGTATATATATACATACACACACAGTCCGGCTCTTACGAGAACCACCTCATTTTAATAAAATGCGGACCTCCCTTTCCCGATTGAATTTTGATGATCCGAGCCGCTCAATGTGTTCAGAACGTGATTTTAAGGGTACTCGCAGAAATCAGTAAAATAAATGATCGGAAATGGCTTCATCCGAGCAGTTTTTGTTTATTTTTTATCGAACGGTTCAAACAAAAACTACTCGGATGAAGCCCTTCCCGATCATTTTTTTGCCGATTTCTTGCGAGGCACCCTTAAAATCACGTTTTGAATACATTGAGCGGCTTGGATCATTGAAATTCGATCGGGAAATGAGAGAAATGAGGAGGTCCGCATTTTAACTAAAATGCGGACTCCCTCATTTGAGACTGACTGTATATACACATATATGTATATCAGTCCGTCTCCCGTAAGGACCACCTCATTTTAATAAAATGCGGACCTCCCATTTCCAAATCGAATTTCAATGATCCGAGCCACTCACTGTGTTCAGAACGTGATTTTAAGAGTACCCGCGAGAAATCAGCCCAAAAAAAAGACCGGGAGGGGCTTCATCCGAGCAGTTTTTGTTTATTTTTTATCGAATGGTTCAAATAAAAACTGCTCTAATTAAGCCCTTCCCAGTCACTTTTTTTGCCGATTTACGCGAATACCCTTAAAATCACGCGAATACATTGAGCGGCTTGGATCATTGAAATTCGATCTGGAAATGAGAGAAATGAGGAGATCCGCATTTTAACTAAAATGCAGACTCCCTCATTTGAGACTGACTGTATATACACATATATGTATATCAGTCCGTCTCTCGTAAGGACCACCTCATTTTAATAAAATGCGGACCTCCCATTTCCAAATCGAATTTCAATGATCCGAGCCACTCACTGTGTTCATAACGTGATTTTAAGAGTACCCGCGAGAAATCAGCCCAAAAAAAAGACCGGGAGGGGCTTCATCCGAGCAGTTTTTGTTTATTTTTTATCGAATGGTTCAAATAAAAACTGCTCTAATTAAGCCCTTCCCGATCACTTTTTTTGCCGATTTACGCGAGTACCCTTAAAATCACGTTCTGAACACATTGAGCGGCTCGGGTCATTGAAATTCGATTGGAAAATGGGAGAAATAAGGAGGTCCGCATTTTAACTAAAATGAGACCCCCTCATGGGAGACTGACTGTATGTACGTATGTGTGTATATATATATATGTCGGACTGCTTTTCTACCATATCTCCTAAAATCAATTGGTGTTATGGGATTCGACATCACACTCGCAAATATGTTTTTAGAGCGGTCGATTGCAGGGAGTGACATTGCATATGTAACCAAATCCATGAGGGCACTCCAGCCCAACAATAAACATTACACCACCGGCTCTAGTCCACCTAGCTAGTGGTAGTAGTATATTTAAATCAATTTTTTGAACACTTATTTGGAACTGATTCCGCCAACCGCAACCTTCTTTTTAATTGGAAGAGGAAAATTTGGATACCATGGAAGATAAAAATATAAATTTATGACATAAGAAAACAAAAGTAAACTGATTCTACCAACTGCAATTTTAAGTCGCGTGGCCGCACCACACTGTAAGACACTTACATCGCAATATAATTACACTTACTTAGTAGAATGACTCTACTAAGTATTAATTCCAATAAATAAATCAAAAAATGTGTGTAAGTATTGATGTAGTGTCCCAGATTTATACTCTGTATTTCATATCTGATGTGAAATGATTTCTTCTAATAAAAAAAAAACTAAATGGTGGAAGTTATTGTAATTCTTTTAAGAGCATCTCTAATGGTTAAATTTATATTTTCAATGTCAAAGTTATTCTTTGACTTGCTTCAGCGTCCAAAATGACAATATTGCTTCAATGGTTAGAGACATTATGGGGGGGGGGGGTCCATTGGGCATATATAGCATTGGACATGGCCTTTTTAAGTGATTGTGATTTTGGAACAAAAATGACCTAGCTTAAAGATGCTCTAATTAGTACAAAATTCAGTATGTCAACATGGTGGAACAGCAAGAGGTTGTTCTAGTCCATTGCTCCGTCAGGATTCGAACCGTCGATTATCGAGGTAAACGGCAGATAGGCGCTTGGCAGCATCCCCCATTCCTAACAGTGGAGCGAAAAAACCAATTTCCAAATCATTCTCTATATTGCAATCCAACAAATTCAATACATCTGTTGTTATATAATAAACCATGCATCCAAGGATCTCGACAAAGGGAAATGGTGTGTGTGCGACTGTGCGTGTCAGTATAGTATTGCCCCTTCTTGCATGGTAAGGTTGTTGGACAGAATGTGATGTTGTGTTCTTAATCTCACCATATTTTTCTGAACTTTTCTTCTTTGTTCAATGAATTAAGCACTAACAATGTCTCTATGTTAGTGTCAACATTATTATGTGTCTATCACAGCCCAACAGCCCAAGGCCAGGGTTAGTCCGGTTGAGCAGTGAATTTTACTGATCAGTTCCCACACAAGCGATCAAGATCAGTCTCTTACAATCGATCAAGGTTCAATCACTAACATGTCTCTCACAATCGATCAAGGTCCGATTGCTAACATGTCTCTATATATGTGTCTATCATAGCACAAGGATTAAACTGTTTGATTATTGGATTTACTTCCTACACAATCGATCAAGGTTCGATTATTGGGGTTAGACAGCAAAAACAATAATTGTTAATGAATTCCTTAATTCCATCGTAGATGATCTACCTTTAACTGGACTGAAGAGGGATTAGTCAAGCTATACGTAAACCTAATTCTCAAATAATAATAATAAAAAAAATGTGTCTATCATAACCCATCATCCATGTTCGATATTGGGTCCCACTTCACGCGTTTGGATGTTGGGCCCTACCCTTCGTCTCATTACCTCATCACTTTTTTGACATATCTCTTTCTCTCATGAACAAATAAACAAGTAAAGTAACAAATAGTCCAAAGTTAGCTGTAAACCAAGAAAAGGGACAAGATTTCTTTGAGACATTTTATAGTACCATGGCTAACTTCCGCCAAGTTTTTTTTGGGTTTTCGAGAGTTTTGTCCTTATTCAATTTTTTTTTTGCATGCGTTAGTTTTGGGCCAAATTTTTTTGGATTAATAATTTGTCTTGACGAGAGGAATCGAAAAAGTAAAATTTTTCTTAATTTTACCCATATATTTTTAGAAACATCCAAGTTAAACCCGAAAAAACAGGACTTAATGCAATTCAGTTTGGTCTTTTGTCTTGTTCCCCTGATGTAGCAGTTATGGACTGTTTTTTCTTGCATGTTGCGAAACCCCCTTTTTAAGTTCCAAACACATGGCTGCTTGACCTTTTTTTTGTATTTTACTCCCCACAATGACATAAAATTATACTCCCCGTTGAGGGGTGCAAACGAGTCGAGTTGGCCTAGCCTTATTGTGTTCGACTTCGGCCTGTTTACTAAACGAACCTCTATAAATAAACCGAGCCGAATCTTAACTAGTCAAGTCTCAGCTGCTCGCGAGCAGCTTGATTCATTTGCATCCCTTTTTTTGTCCCAAACGATAAGTTTCTTTATGCATTACTGACACTTCAATTTTTGAATAAAAAATGTAAAGTAATTAGCATAAATTTTTTTTTGATCATAAATTGAACCGGGTTTCTTAAGTCTTCTCTAATATCTTTCAATTTTGATTCAGCATAAGGTCTCTTGAGTTTTTCAAATATTTTGAGGTATATGGAGTTATTATTTTGGGAGACTTGGCCAAAAATCTCTCATATTTATATTTTTTGAGTTCAAGGACAAACACCTTTTGTAATCAAACATAAGGACAAATGTGTCTATGAAAGTGCATAAAACCCTATGGTACTCTATGAAAATGCCTAAAATCCTAGGGTACCCTATATATGAAAGTGCCTAAAACCCTAGGGTACCCTATGAAAGTGACTAAACCACTAAAATCTTATAATAGGAAAGTGCACTCTAAAATCCTACAAAAGTGCCTAAACATGTTTTGGCCTTGTGGCTAAAATATTCAAAAAGTTGAAGGACCTCCACTAAAAACTATTTTGTTGGCGTTCTTCTCCTAAATAAAAACTATTTTACCGTCTTTATGACTAATTTTCTCTATTATTTTAGTGATAAAATTTTATAAGAGCAATCACTTTGTGCATATAAGGATAATGTTGTTGTTGTGTTATTTCTTCATAAATAATACTCCCTCCGTTCTTTTTTAAGTGTCCTACTTCATAACTCCAACTTATTAAAAAAACATCATCATTACACCTTACACATCAACTTTTTTCTCCACTTTCCCTATTTACCCATCATCATTACACTTTTACTCACTAACTTTTCAAAATGGAATATACTTTTATGGACAAAATAGACAATGCACCAACTTTTACCCACTAACTTTACAAAATGGACACTTATTAATGGACAGCCCAAAATGGAATACTGGACTTTAAATAAGGGACGGAGGGAGTAAAATACTTTCCTGCATAATTTAAAATTTTCTCTCACTCATTCAGAGATCTCATTTAATTTTTTGAATTAGTGCGAAAAAATACAAAAAATTATACATAAACTCGTAAAGAGTATTTTAATTTAATTTTAAAACAACACAATTTCACTAGGAAAGATGAGTAATTTAAAGAAATTTAAACAAATTAAGAAACCATATGCATGACAAGAAAACATAGCCTCTCTAGGAAAGATGAATAATACCCCATACCAGGAAACACAATAATAAAACTTAGAAAAGTTGGTAGCGTAATATTTTCTAATATTTCTAACACTAACCAAGGTGAAGACCATCTCATTGACAACATGTTATTCTTATGCCTCTTGTAACCAGCAAACAAAAAAAAAATTAAGAGAAAAGTGTAATCTTTTGGTCATCATTTCAAGAGGAGAGAAACTTATTCACGGCTTCGCAGAATTTCAGCTGTGCGTTTTGGTAATTAATGGTCCAGATTTTAAAAAAGTTATTCGTTAGAAGAGTTTAACTATTATTGCGAATAATTTTTTTTAATATCTGGACCGTCCAAACACTTGGACTCGCGCAATTGAGCGCCTAAAACTTTGTTTACGGGATGTTCCATAAAGAAGTTTTTCTCATCCCAAAATTCCAGTTGTAAAGACAGAACATTCGATCATTACCAAAAAAAAAAAAAAAAAGACAGAACATTCGAGACCACTTTAATGGATCATAACTGGCCCTTTATCTAACCAAAAATAACTTGGTCTAAAGTTGGGACCCACGCTATAGAATTCACAACATGGGATTACAGTCCTCATTTAATGAAGAGTTTTTTTTTTATCCCACATACTATGCACATTTTCTCTACTTAGTCCATAAACTATCAATTTGACGATTTCATCCCCTCAGCTATCATACTGTTACATACTTAGTCCAATAGATAACGAAAATTAGAAATTTGGACAGAAAATGCCATGTAAGACCTATGTTGGGACCCTATAGATCAGATACTTGATTATGAGAGCCTTAGAGATAAAAAAAATTAATTATGACCTTTTAGGATAAAATGATCAGAAAAATAAAATATTCGCACCGGTTCAAATAGATTAAAAATTGGAGCACTTCGTTTTTTTACAAGGTTCATATATAAGAATCTTACGAGGCATTTTATAGAGACTGACACATACATATTTTTTTTTTAAAAGACTGAGTTCTTTATATATAATTTAGACTGTTTATATATTAAAAATATGGTTAAAAATTAATCGCTCTAATTTTCAATTCGTGTAAACCGGTGTGAAGATCTTATTTGTCTAATCATTTTATGCTAAAAGGTTATAATTAATTTTTGTTTCTAAAGCTCTCATAATCAAGTATCTACTCTAAAGGGTCCCAAATGAAAAATAGATTTTTAATTATGATAGCCCTAGAGATAAAAATCAATTATGACTCTTTAGAATAATATGATCAGAAAAATAAGATCTTCGCACTGATTTAAATAGATTGAATATTCGAGCACTTAATTTGTTAAGAAGGTTTATATACTAAAAAAAATGATTAAAAAATTAAGTGCTCTAATTTTTAATTTGTTGAAACCGGTGCAAAGATCTTATTTTTCTGATTATTTTACCCTAAAGGGTCATAATTAATTTTTATCTTTAAGGCTGTCATAATCAAGTATCTGCTCTACAGGGTCCCAAACAGGCCTTACATGGCATTTTCCGTCCAAATTCCTAACTTCTGTTATCTATTGGACTAAGTAGGTAACAGTATGATAGTTGAGGGGATGAAATCGTCAAATTGATAGTTTATGGACTAAGCAAAGAAAATGTGTATAGTATGGGAGATAAAAAGAAAAAAAAACTCTTTAATCAAACCAAATTAAACTTTTTGTACCAAATAATAAGTACTGGGATTCTAATAGGAGTACTAAGTAAAAAGGGCTAATTGAGAACAATGTACCCCATTACCACCAAAAAAAATTTACAATTCAATGTGGCAAACTCAGTTTACGCACATTTCGACTAATTCCTGAACGACACAACTCCTTCATCTACCAATGGAAAGCCCATGTAAAAAGCAGCTGAAGTCCCGCGTGGGGTCGGCCACGATAATTGATTGCGACTCGGAGCCTCTTTATCGTAACTTTTTTTTTTTTTTTTATCCGTAACTTTACTAGACCAAACCCAATTTAGGGACCAATGGGTTCTTGTCTCAGTTGGTAACTCTTGTCCTCCCCATGTGGGAGGCCATGGTTCGAGTCCCGTCGTGAGCGTTTGGAATTCAGGATTATGGATAGTCTCTGAAACCCCTTACAGACTAAACTACTAACACCCCGCTAACCCCGCTAATATATACAATATTTAAAAAAAAAACCCAATTAAAGAAACGAACAACCCCTATACCAATCCAAGGCGTAGTATTGTTCGTTAAACTTTTTGTTGCCAATAATTTATCCTTGCTACAAAAATCTAAAAATCTTCGTGCATTGCTGATACTCTAGATTTTGCACTACAACAAATTGGGCCTTTTCAAAAAAACAAAAGTCGTCGCTAATGCTTTTAGTGACGAAATTTTTTGACACCCAATGTTTCACACAAAAAGGGGTGTCTGGTTTTGATTTGGATACATAGTTCCACGGCTTAACATCCCGTAAGTTTCTTAATTTTTGGAGGTAAAGGGGCACTATTCCAGTTTTAAAACTTAATGAGAGCAGTAATTTTATGCATAAATTGCTGAAGGTCAAATAAGTCTCTAGTCCTTCTCCACCCATTATTGATTAGGGATTACATGAGTATTGTAATTGTTGTGTACAAGAATCTGAAAATCAAAATAAATTTATTTTTTTATTTAAACTCAAGGTGTTCAAATTAGTTTATCACTTTTAACACAAGTTTTTAAACACTTGTGCACCAAACAAAAGATATATATTTTGTCCCAGTACAAAAACACTTGCTTATTGAAAATGAAATAAGATGAAAAAAAAACGTTATCAGGTCCCCTCCATAGCTTAATCCACCATACTCCCTTTTTGCGAGCCTATCCCGAACCCACATTAATAATGCAAATTGTTGATCTCGAACATTAGGCAAAGAACAACATTATTCTAAAAGATCAATTTGATTGAATATCGTCAGTTCTGTGAATTGCTTGTATGAAATGGACGACAAAATACTATTTCGACAAAATACTATTTCCTTTACGGGAAAGGCTACAATACACATCCCTTATTTGGATGTGTATCATATCCTCATTGAAATACACCAAAATGTTATGATTTCCAAAATGTTATAAATCTATTGTTAAAAAGTTACAATTCATATTGATGAAAAGTTACGAATTTTTAATATAAAAGTTACGATACGAAATAAAATGTTATGAATGACCAGTCCTACAAGTAATTTTTTATGAGGTGGCACACTATGAACCACACAATAGGTGCATATGGTACACACCTTAAAGGGGTGTGTATTGAAGACTTTTCCTTTACGTATCTATCAATATCCAATTAAGCTAATTTTTTTTAATAATGTTCTTCTATGTGTAATGTTTGAGATCAGTTGTTTGGATTATTAATTAATTTAGGTTCAGAATGGCCCCGCAAAATTGGAGCATGGTGGATTAAGCTATGGAGGGGAGCTGATACCAAGCATATTGTGGATTTTGTTTTTCGCGCTCTTACAAAGAAAATCACAGAAGAGCTCGAAAAATCCATCATTATTTCTTGCCACATAGCCGAGTGGACCAAAGTGATAGATATCAACAGTTGAAGGCTAAATTTAAAATTGAAGTATTAGGGTTCAAAGTGAGAAATCAGCTATAACTTTCTGGTGTTAAGTGTAGTTTTATCGAGTATTATGAATGAGAGCAAGGAAACTCATAAAAGGAACAATCCTTAATTACTCACATAATTCTCTAAAATGTCCTGCCCTTGCACTATTAATCCTCGTTCTCGAAAATTTTACTAGTAGATTGTGATATAGTTCAAAGACGCTTTCATTCTAGCACAAGCAATCCCGCTAACGCACGCGAATTATTATATCACTTACGGACAAAGTAACAAACTGTAATGTCCAGTTCAAAAAAGAATCTGGCTTGTCGGCAAGGGACTGCACTGTGCAGTAGGCCGATTATCAGCTTGTACTGAGTTTATTTTCGTGATCGAAACCGTTCATGTCGTAGAGCTTGTTGAAAAACTTTAACCACGTCAAAAATCATGTTTAATCAAATACTTGTTAATACCTAATCAGAGTGACTTTTTGCTTTATTAAATGTGATCCGATCAGGTATTAAATAGTGTTTAATTAATGTGATTCTTGACATGCTTGAAGCTCTCGATGAGCTCTACGACATGAACAGTCCCGATCATAAAAATGAACTCGATACAAGCCGATAATTGACTGACTGCACGGTTCAATTCTCAAAAGGGGACTGCCGACAAACCAGCTCCTTTAAAAAACTATGATGTGACGGGCACGGACACGTATTATGCCTCCAATTGGATTGGGTCCTGGTATAAGGAAGCAAATGGTCAGAAATTGCTGCTGATGATAACGGATATTCGCACAAAAAGTTCTCTTTTGATTCACGCCACATTAAAGTTCATATTTTTTAAAGTTTTGTTTTCGTTTTTTCAATATTCAGATTTCGGGACAGCTTTATTATGCAACTCAATTAATTTTGAAGCGCTAAAGTTAGGCTCCGTTCCGGAAACCTTCTTAAAAAATAAGTACTTATTTCCTTCACTTCTCATTCAAAAATAATCCACCCTTCTTATTTTTCCCAAACAAAAAGTTTCTTTCACATTTTCAAACTCAAAAATAATGTAAATGAAAAAAAAAAAATTAATTTTTTTTTCACCGTATTAAAGATCTCAATGAGATCTATCAAATAAGATCCATTGTGATAGGAAAATTATTTGCGTAAACACATAATTTTTTAGCTTGAAGTTGCCTTTACAAAAAGAAGACTGTTTTTACCAAAATGGGCGCCGGCGGAGTGAAATCGGTCCGGCAGCCGCGCCGGGCCATCTCCAGCCACCGGACGGCCGATCCGAGCCGTCCAAAAATTCTAAAAAAAAAAACCAAGGGGGCTTACGCGGGAATCAACGGCATCCGAGGTGTGTATGGTGCTTGATCGTAGCACCCCTTTTTCGTGTATAATCCAATTCAATTTTCGTGTATATTATACACAAAAAAGAGGTGCTTTTTTTCCTCCTGGGGTATGCCCCTTGTAGGCTGTATATTCGGTTATCCTTTTTTCTATTTCAAGCTAAGTTACCCAAAAAAAAAAAAAAAAAAAAGAGGTGCTCCGATCAAGCACCTTACACACCTCGGATGGCGTTGATTCCCGCGTAAGCCCCCTTGGTTTTTTTTTTAAGAATTTTTGGACGGCTCGGATCGGCCGTCCGGTGGCCGGAGACGGCCCGGCGCGGCCGCCGGACCGATTTCCCTCCCGGCGCCCATTTGTACCTATATAAATTGTTCCCAATTCAAACAAAGCCTTCTTATTTTTCCGGAAGAGGGCTTCTTATTGGACAAAAAAGAAGAGCTTATTCCCATTCTGGAACGGAGCCTTAATGACTGAGGCTGAGTTCATAAAACTTAAACTTATTTTTTCGTTTTGTGTGTTTTATTCATCTATTCTGGATTTCTGTTAGATTCGCGTGATTATTGTTGGATTAATCACCCGTCTCGATGAGAGGAGTCTAAAAAGTACAAAATTATGACCAAAAGCAAAACAAAGTTCACTAAAGACGGAAAAAGTATCAAACAACAGTCTTTCGGAACTTAAATGCCGTTTTATTTGAATTTTTTCAACATTGGTTCATATTTTTATACTTTTTCGATTCGTCTCGTTGAGACAAATGATTAACCCCTAAAATTATGTCGAAAAGCTAAACGAAAAGTAAAAAATGCCGAAATAAGTTCTAAACTTATAAGTTTAAAAGAACGCAGCCTGAACAAACCCGTCGAGACCCCAACCATTTTAGGATGGCGAAAATCGAAATTGCAAACTCGAATGTTTCAGTTCCTTACTTGTTGTCATACTCGCATTCGACAAATTCAGGCTGTGTTTCAGAACACAAATAAGAACTTATTTTTTGTTTAATAAGAAGGGTTGTTCCACAAAAATAAGAAGGCTGGTACTTATTTTAGAAGAATTTATGTAGGTACCGACCAGTCGGGGAGGGAAATCGTACCGGCAGCCGCGCCGGGCCGTCTCCGGCCACCGGACGGACGATCCGAGCCGTCCAAAAATTCTATAAAAAAAAAACAAAGGGGATTCTATCATATATACACGGAAAAGGGGTGCACGGATCAAGCACCCTACACACCTCGGATGCCGTTGATTCCCGCGGTAGCCCCCTTGTTTTTTTTTTTTAGAATTTTTGGACGGCTCGGATCGTCTGTCCGGTTCTCCGGCCCGGCGCGGCTGCCGGTACGATTTCCCTCTGCAGGCGCCCAACACAATAGCAACAGTCTTATTTTTTGTATACGGCAACTTCAAGCTCAAAAATCATGTGTTTACGCAAATAATTTTCTTATCACTATGGATCTTATTTGATAGATCTCATTGAGATCTTTAATACGGTGCGAAATTTTTTATTTTTTATTTCATTTACATTATTTTTGAGTTTGAAAATGTGAAGTAAACTTTGTATTTGAATTTTGTGAAATGACCTTATTATTTTCGAATAAAAAGTTGCAAAATAAGTACTTATTTTTTAAGAAGATTTCCGGAACGGAGCCTCAATGTCATAGAAGGAAGATTCTTCGAAGCCCTCCTCTACTTTTTCCCAATACCTGTAAATTCAACTTTCGACCGTTGTATCATATATGATTGGATTTCCATCGGTTTTTTCACCATATACATTTCAAGGTACGGTTCATCTTTAACACCAACGGGTTTGGCTTAGGTCCCATTCCACATTTCAAAATAAATACTTAAAAAATAAGGATTTATTTTTAAACTTAAAAATAATAGATTTACGAAAATAAATTTTCAATTTTTTTTTGCAGGGTTTGATAAATCTTATCAAACAAGATTCATATTACATATTTTTTTTTATTTCAGTAAGCTTATTATTTTTAAGTTTGAAAATTGGAAATAATTACTTATTTTTTAAGGGGTAAACCGGAACACCACCTAGTGGCCATGAGAATGCACATAAGTGCTTGTTCGGTGTTCGCGATGAGTTGCATGTTCAAATCTCATAGAAGCCGAACATTCCAAACTTCGGGGCCACTATGGGATTGATTCGTCTGGTCGTTAACTTTAAGGTTCTAGAATTGGTCAAGTTGTGTGTCCATTCTTTACAGTTTTCTTTAATTGTTATTCGTAATAGCTGTTTTTATTTTTGCTTTTTACAAATTCACAAATACATTCATGAGAAGAGGAAAGGTCTCAAAGCTTAACACATTGTTAGGGCACACATGGCTAAAACAAATAAATTAAATAGCATCCTGTTTCGTAGACTTATTTAGGTGTCCATCCTTCTAGGTTTAAATACTTAAGTCGACATTCTGAAATTTAAATTATACCTAAAACACCCTTAATCATGACAAATACATGAATTATGGCAAAGTCATCCGGAGTCATGACAAAACCATCCGGGATGTAAAACTAACATAAAAAGTTAGTTTAAAGTCTTAAAATCCTTTACTATATAGGTAAAGAAATTCGGGATGTAAATCTAACTTTTTATGTTAGTTTTACATCCCGAATTTCTTCACCTATATAGTAAAGAATTTTAGGACCTTAAATTAACTTTTTAAATTAGTTTTACACCCTGAATTTCTTTACCTATATAGTAAAGAATTTTAGGACCTTAAACTAATTTTTTATGTTAGTTTTACATCCTGAATTTCTTTACCTATATAGTAAGATCCTAAATTTCTTTACCTATATAGTAAAGAAATATAGGTGAAGAAATTCGAGATGTAAAACTAACATAAAAAGATAGTTTTACATCCCGAATTTATTTACCTATATAGTAAAGGATTTTAGGACCTTAAACTAACTCTTTATATTAGTTTTACATCCCAGATGATTTTGTCATGATTGCCGTTGCACGGACCAAATTAAATAAGGGATATTGACTTTATCTGACAAAGTCAATATCCTTTATTTAATTTGGTCTGCGCAACGGCTCTATTAAAATGTAAAAAATTATTAAGGGCTAAATGTGTATTATTTAAATTTCAGCATGAAAACATAAGTTTTCAAACCTATAAAGATTAGGACTTATAGGTCCGGTGTTGGTGGTCTCTGCGTGTTTGGTTGTCTGTGTTTGGGGCTGGTGGGTTTCGGTGGTGGTGTTGTTGGGGTTGGTGGTGGTCCGGTGGTGTTTATGTGGGCTACGCAACATTTTCGGCTGGAAGGAGGCAGGTTTTCGGTCGCCGTGGTCCGGCGGTGTTCGTTTTTCTTCCTGATCAGGCCGGTGGCTCTTAGGGTTTTTTGCCCAGGATCTGTTTGTTTTTCAGTTGATTTGTTGTTGTTTTCCCCTTTAGATTTCAGTGATGCTTTATTGTTTATGGGTTTGAGCTGTGGATCTTTTTTTGATCCTCTGTTATCTAGACCGAGATTGGTTCTTATGTACCGGCGTTATCGCGGGGCCTGCTTCGGCAGTAGGTACCTGAGATCGACGTTTAGTTTGCTTTGGTTTTCTCCTGTATTTATTCTGAAATATTTTGCCCGATGGGCTTGAATGAATGACTCTTTCAAAAAAAAAGAAAAAAAGATTAGGAGTATCAATGTAGGATAGGAACTCTGTTTAAGTTCCCCTAAAACAAAAGAACTGCCCATATATTTTTTTTCCGGGAAGATCATTTACATTATGTATGAATTACAAAGTACAAACCATGAGACATTACATCAATTGTAAGAGTCCACGAGATAATCAAGACCTACAACTCAACAAATACCAGAAATAAGTCCATCATAAGAAAGAAAGAAATGAAGTGCTCTTCTAAAATAAGAACACCCACACGCAGATGAAGAGATTCAGAGTCTTGACCTCCCAGGTAAGAGAATTGCTAAATTGGCACTACTACAATAAACGATAACGATCACAGTTATTGGATGTGATAGTATGTCTTTAATCACGGTTTTAAATTCGTGGTCTTTCTGGATGTGATCGTAAGTCCCTTACTTTAGATCACGGTTATAAAACCGTGAAACCGTGATCTAAAGTTCAAATGCGAGAGTCAGTCTTTTATCACGACGCATGAGTGAGGTAGTTTTTAGGCTTTAGTCTTTTATCTCGCAGCAAGAGTGTGATCTTTTTTAGGCTTCAGCTTTTTATCTCGCCGCAAGAGCGAGGTCATTTATCTCGCTCTTTTTCGCGCACAAGTCTTTTATCACGCCACAAGAGTTAGATTTTTTTAAGGCTTCAGTCTTTTTATCTCGCCGCAAGAGCGAGGTCTTTTATCTCGCTCTTTTTCGCGCATCAGTCTTTTATCACGCCACAAGAGTGAGGACTTTTTTAGGCTTCAGTCTTTTATCTCGCCGCAAGAGCGATGTCTTTTATCTACAACCACAGTTTTCATAGAACTGAGATAAAATATATTAGGCACCACTTTTTATCTCAATTTTTGACTTAAACTGAGATTAAAAATTTAGCCTACCATTTTTATCACGCTTTTACTAAAACCTTGAACTTTATGAACCTCCTTGGTGTATTTGACCTTTATCTATTATTGTAGTAGTGTGGGCTATTAATTGCTGCATGTTATCACTCTCTCTGTCTCATCGTGTGCCCCACGGAGGAAATTTGGTTTATGATTCCGTGGAAATAACAGTAGTAAAATAAATAGCATTAGGTATTTTTGTTAAAGAAAAATAGCATTAGCCCCACCGCAGAAAAATTAGGTACAACAAATACAAATTCGGCTTTGTTCATTGCAAAATAATAGTAATAGTAATTTTAAACCTTGGGGCCACCGGAGGGTTTCTCCCATCGTTAACTTCAGAATCAACAGAATTAGTCGAGGTGCGCAAACTGAGCCGGACATTCGGTTATCAAAAAATAATAACAATTAGTCATTTAGTTATGCTGATATAATTCGCACAAATTCGCAATCGATCCATTCAACTAGATGTCGAATTATCGTAATGATATTCTATACTTTTTTCGGGAAATAATCTCTTTCTCCACAACGAGAATTTTTTGGGTGTCGAGCAGGTACCACGTGGCGGTACCTGTCGGCAATCCCAGCCGCCCAATTGTGTTTTAGACAGTCCAGATTTATTCGCTCTCTCTCCCTCACCCGACCACTCTCTCTAAAATCCTGACCCCTCCAAAACACGTTTGGATAGCTGGGATCGCCGATGGGATACCACGTGTATGGTACCTGCCCAACAGAGTAACATGGGATGTACAGTAGATTATGGGCATGGCCGTCCAAAAACATGAGACACTGTCTTGTCACTTGTGCCTTCTCTATGCAATTTGCCATATCGGTGTGTTTCCATTTTCAGCAACTGCAACCGTGGTGTGAGCTCATTCATGCCTTCAAAACCGACAAAAAAAAATACATGCACATTAATCAAACGACCTCTCTCACTTCATTGCAAAATTCTCCATGAGTACATCACCCCCCTATGAAAATTCCATGAAATCAAAGTTTTATGGGAATCACAAACTCGTAAAGTAGCCCGCATTCTGTACATACATACCGTTATATCGCGTCATCATCATCTTCAGTGTTCCCACTTATATATGTATTCAAGATTTATCTTACAAACTTCTGATGTGGAACTCGGCGCGCGCGCACACATATATTATATCAGCACCCGTTTTAAGTACAGTTTTTATGATTCGGAAATAGCTAATAAGAAGATATCGATTCAAGGATGAGAATAAATTATATACACCGGCGGTGTAAAACGTTTGTTTATTCCAAATCAATTATAAATTGCGCCGCGTCGTCAAAACACCGGTCCCAATTAATAGAACATGACGATGTGGCTTAATGTAATTGATTAAGAGGAAACAAATGTTTACACCGACGGTGTTAATAATTTAATTTCTGCGAGGATATCAATTGTTAGCATCATTATTAATGGTCATAGATATATAATTAATGTGTACCAACCTAGGATTGACTCAATCTTTTAATACCCTTGGAATCTCTACCCTTGGAATCTCTTTTACTATTATTATTTTTTTGTGTGTGTATGGTTTTTTGTAGTATTTGCCACGGGAACTAATCACCCTTCTTGACCAAACATTTTAATTAGCTCTATCTTATTAAGATTAGGTGATTACATAACTTAAGAATCTACAACAAGGTGATGGTTTTAATTTTTTTTTGTCATTCATTAATCCTAATCTACTCTATCTTAGGGGACTTGGGGAGGGGGATGGATGCTTACGGGAATCAAACACTGCCCATGTGCATGAGAGTATAAGGGAAGTACCAACTGTTGGAAATTTTACGGAATTTCAGATGAATAAAATTGGGGCTACCGAAGGGTCTCTTGAGGCAACCGAGCATGTACCGGGTTCGTTGTATCTGGACGCACCACAATCAATAGACGTATTGATGTGTGGATTTCGTAACTCCCGTAACCCCTCACCATGATGGAGTATTCAATCTTGTAACCTCCCTCATTCATTGGCAGAATTCATATCAGCAATTGATGGCAGCATTACACATTTCTTACCTCCTTCACCCTATAAAAAGAGGCTCACGTTTTGGACCTTCCAGCATATTGTTCTTTGCATGAGAGAGAGAGACATGTGGTAGTCAGTTCGCCAAGGCGGTTGACGGTGGTGTTCCGACGGCTTGCGGTTTAGCCGAGCCAACCCTAGGAGGAAGATGCTGAACAAGATCCTACAACACCCACGAAAAACATGACAACTGAGCAAGGAAAAACTATCGTCACTGGCAAAGACAAAGAGACTGTGGTATCACACAGGACTCGGTTCTTGATCTGGAAATTCTGTTTGTATCTTGTACTTCATAATCTGTCTACTGTTATGTATTTTGTAACTTGTTTCAATCATGCATTGTATTGTTATCAATGAAATTGTTCTCTGGAATAATTCTGTATATGCCGAAATTTTTCCAACAAGCTTAAGAAAGATTCGTCGCCTACTGTGGGTGTTGGAAAATTTTTGGCATATACAGAATTATTCCAGAGAACAATTTCATTGATAACAATACAAAGCATGATTGAAACAAGTTACAAAATACATAACAGTAGACAGATTATGAAGTACGAGATACAAACAGAATTTTCGGATCAAGAACCGAGTCTTGTGTGATACCACAGTCTCCTTAAGAAAGATTCGCCGCCTACCGTGAGTGTTGTAGGATCTTGTTCGGCGTCTTCCTCCCAGGGTTGGCTGGGCTAAATCGCAAGCCGTCGAAACACCACCGTCGACCGCCTTGGCGAATTGACTACCACTTGTCTCTCTCTCTCAAAGAACAATATGCTGGAAGGATGTAAGTGCTTGGATTTTTCTGATCGATGCTCCAAAAACGTGATGCACCAATTTATAGCCAAAGGTGAGATCTTCACAAATGCTGGTATTGAATGGACCCATTCAATATGAGAAACCCCCACAATGAAATCAGCCATCAAGAGGAAGAATAATGCTGCCATCAAGGTGGAGGGGTTATGGGGGTTACGGAATCCACACATCAATACGTCTATTGATTGTGGTGCGTCCAGATACAACGAACCTGATAGGCTATCACAAGGGAAGGTTCTAGGCCAAAAGCCACATATCCTAGGCAGGAATTATCCGTTGTCACTCTCTCAGATCAACTTTGTATTCTGCACCACTATGCCTGCCAATTCCATTCATGGGGGGGATTGTTGGAAATTTTACGAAATTTCAAATGAATGAAATCGAGGCTACCGGAGGGTCTCTCGAGGCAACCGAGCATGTACCGGGTTCATTGTATCTGGACGCACCACAATCAATAGATGTATTGATGTGTGAATTTCGTAACTCCCGTAACCCCTCACCATGATGGAGTATTCAATCTAATAACCTCCCTCATTCATTGGCAGAATTCATATTAGCAATTGATGGCAGTATTACACCTTTCTTACCTCCTTCACCCTATAAAAGGAGGCTCATGTTTTGGAGAAGGCATCAGAAAATCAAGTGTGCTTCTATACCTTCCAGCATATTGTTCTTTGAGAGAGAGAGATAGACGGTAATCAGTTCGCCAAGGTGGTCGACGGTGGCGTTCCAAGAGCTTGCGGTTTAGCTGAGCCAACCCTGGCAGGAAGACACTGAACAAGATCCTACAACACCCACGGAAAATATGACAACTGAGCAAGGAAAAACTACCGTCACTGGCAAAGACAAAGAGACTGTGGTATCACACAGGACTCGGTTTTTGATCTGAAAATTCTATTTGTATCTCGTACTTCATAATCTGTCTACTGTTATGTATTTTGTAACTTGTTTCAATCATGCATTGTATTGTTATCAATGAAATTGTTCTCTGGAATAATTCGGTATATGCCGAAATTTTTCCAACACCAACTGTACTCCACTCCACTTGTGGTGATGGTTTTCAAAGCCTACAATGTTACTCTTGGAGTCAATTAATTTGTAATTATGACGACTTTTTTCCTCTATGTGCTGTTTTAGTGATTTTCTTTAATTTGGTTTTTTTCCATACTTTCAAACTCTAACACCCTACAAACATTTTTTAACAAAATTATGCGGCTCATATCTAGAACTCACACGACGAGTCCATGAGAATTAACAAACACACAAAGAAATGTATTTTGAGTTTTATAAGTTGCGTGCGATGAAGAGTGGTGTTACGCTTATGTGAATTGGAAGCTTATTCGATCGTTAACTTGAGAACTTGAATATTTACTTAGGTCTGTGAAAGCTGACCCCAATACCCAATTATTGAAAGGAATGAAAAAAGCCCATGTGAATTGAATTTGGCCACTTTTTCAAAGAGTTGTTTTCACCTGTTTATTCATCAATCATCTCACTTACAAAGATCCAACTGGTAACTACTAAAAGATTACTTAAAGTGAAAAACAAGGGGAAGGAAGACCCCCAAGCCCTTGTGGGTCCCAATTTTGCCTAAATTGGATGACAGAAAGCCAAGGAAAAAAGAGAGAGCACAATCACTGCCGTATCTGTCAACAACAAAAAAAACCCAACTACAAAAACCCCCCAATCCCCTCCCATTTCCCTCCCCCCTTTCACAAAGCTCACCTCATTCTCTCATTCAGGCATTTCAACAAACACCTTTACAACACCTAACCAAAAAGTCCCCCCCTCCCAGTTTCTTCCTATGGCTAGACCACAACAGAGGTACAGAGGAGTTCGACAGAGGCATTGGGGCTCTTGGGTTTCCGAAATTCGCCACCCATTACTGTAATTCCACTTACTTTCTGAAAGAGCAATGATAGGAACATAATTTCGGACTACAAGTTCGGACATAACTGTGTTCAGAGTCGTTCGATGCATGTAAACTCATACATTGAACGAGTCTGATACGTGCGTGTCTGCAGTTGTGTTTTGAAATTGTGACTTTTTGTTTCTTGGAATACCCATATCATAATTCGACGATCCAATGTCGTTTTTTGTACACACTACTGAATGAAACATTTTTGTTTTCTGTTTTTTTAGGAAGACTAGAATTTGGCTTGGAACGTTCGAGACGGCGGAGGACGCGGCGCGGGCCTACGACGAGGCGGCGAGGCTAATGTGCGGGCCCAGGGCCCGGACCAACTTCGCTTACAACCCCAATGCGGCGGCCGGGCCGCCGTCGAAGATCCTCTCGGCGACTCTGACGGCGAAATTGCACAAGTGTTACATGGCTTCACTTCAAATGACCCAGCAGTCCCTGCAAGAGCCCCCGAGAGTTGCGGGCCAACAGGTCTTTAGCAACAGGGGTAGTTTTGTAAATGCGAACGAGATGTGTGGGTGGTGGCCGGAAAAGAAACCGGCGGTGATTGCGCCGCCGCCGGCGCAGGAGGCGGCGGGGAGTGCGCAACAATTCAAGTCGCTTGAGGATGACCACATTGAGCAAATGATTGAGGAGTTGCTTGATTATGGTCCAATTGAGATTTCCCCAGTTGTGCCCTCATCTCAGACTATGTAACGTGCGGGCCAAATTGGCCCAAGAAAACATCTCAATCACCCTCCCATTTTCGAAAAAAAAAACATATTTATTGCTCCTCGAGCACGGTCTCGTGGTGGTTCTGGTCCTTTCCGACCACACATTGGTGTAGGTTTCACAATAATGTGAGTGGCTCCTACAATAATGTATGGCAAATGAGGGTCCTAACTGCGTGACTGTCACATATGAGCGCTAAATAATCACTCCATCTCTCCCCTCGAATCTTTTATTCCGAAAATTGGATGTACCGGCATTCTGATGCATTTCGGACCATTAAGTATCTATACGTGATACGATGAGCCGAAATGCACCGAAAAACCGGTACAGTCGTTTTTGGATGCAGAGGATTTGAGCTTCCCCATTTTGCTAATTTGACCCATTTTTCACAACCCTCTTGGAAGGCTATTCAAGTGTAATGGATCCTCTCAAGTTCCTAGAATAACAAATTCTAAGTGACCCCATTAGAGGATTCATGATGTACAGTGTTATTATGATGTATTATGGATTAATAATTTAGTATATGATGCCATTGTATGATTTATTATCTTGATCCTTGACCTTTTTTAATTTATGTTTTGGTCCTTGAACTTTGATTAAGCAAGTACTACTTAGGAGCACGATCTTGAAAATTTGAACATTCTTTCTCTCCCCCTCCGCATTGCATGGAGTGACTGGGTCTGTGGACCCCTGTTTAGAATTGTTACCCCTTTGTTTTTTCCTCCCAGAAAGTCTATCCCATAGCTCATGTTTCACTGCGCTCCCATGCCGCTCTTAATCTCACCGTCTAAAAGTGTTTTTGACAATCCGAATTTTAAAAAATTCTTACAGGTCTTGACTCTTCCTTGAAAGAACTTTTAAAATTCGGACCATTGATTGTCGAGACGGACAGTGAAATTGAGCGGAGCGGTGAAATGGAGCAGTCTTGCTGCTTATTTTTTCCCCTTGTTTTCGTAGTTTTGAAAACAAAGGACAATGAGAAAAGGAAAAAATTTCCAACATTCTATCTCTTTACTTATTGTTGTGTAAAAAAGTCTCAAGAAATTCCATATTGGAGTATATTTTTTATGTTTTCCGAAAATTCATTTTTTTCCCCAACTTATCTTTCAAAAATATGTTTTTGGACATATAATCCTAGTATTGGTGTACGTTTAGCGCTGTACGTTTGAAAAGTTCAAAAAACACTCACTATCTTATTTTCAAATCTTTGAACGATGCCTTGACGATTCTTGAAAAAGCAGGATTGATTTGAGGAAAAAATCCTGCCGAAAATGTAGAAATTTTTTTACCATTCAATGTACGTGGGACCACTAAACATGTGAGCGTGTACATATTTGTATGCGACTGTTCTGTACTGCTGTAAAAAATTTTGCACCGGTAAAATAGGTTGAACCCACAGTACACAAATAAAAGGGCGGTAAAAAAAATAAGTTATCAATAGACTTCCTATATTCTATTGATTAAACTTTCAATTTGCATGGCAACAAGTTATCAATAGACACAATATGGGCGGTGTGTTTATAGATAATTTAGTTAAGTCCACTATCAAATAACCTGCCAAAGAGGGTTTTCGGGTTCGGATTCTTTCCAATAATTGGATCAAAAATCTAGTAATTTGCTCACAGTATAGGAGACTCTCACCGGTTAATTTTTTTTTTTGTGTGAGATCCATACATGTGAGATAGCTCAAACAATGTTTCGGTCAGTTGCCGGGGAGGATCAGTTTCCTCTTTTGTCTTCATCCTATGGTTACAAATAAAAAAACTCAAAGTACTGAACTACCATTATGTTCTTTTTTAGTATTGAGGAAACTTGGTTTTGCTTTTTCACAATGGATTTAAGTTAGAGCTTTGAAAAGAGGGTTAAAAAAAAAAGTGCCCAATTTTCCTCTGGTTGCTTTGGAAAAAGAAAACCTTTTTGAATTGCGGTGTTTGAAAGAAGAAAAGTGTTTCTGGATTCATTTTAGCCATAGCAATCTTTTTGCTGTGGGATTGCCGCTGTTAAAAGATAAGGGTCACTGAATATGATTTTGGTTGGGAAATGATTTTGCCACATCATTTTTTGATAATGTCACATTCTGCAAGTGTATTTTTGCACCAAAAAATACACTTGCAGGGTGTGGCATTATCAAAAAAGAGTGTGACAAAATCACTACCCTTTTGGTTTTGGTGGTTTGTTTTTTTTTTTTTTTGGGTCTTTCACTGAATTTGATTGAGTGAGAGGTAGAATTTTTAATGTTTTTGCGAATTGGGGGATGGTGCTGTGCAGTGGTGTGTGCAGTACCGTGGTGCGCACCTCCGAGCCGTTGGATCGTGCATCCGACGGCTCAAATCTCATACTCCTATTTAACTTCTCATAACACCACAAAGAATTACACTAATTTCAGACTAATCCAATCAACTTCCATAACATTTTCTCTAGGATACAAACGGCTGAAGAAATCATTTAAGAAAAGAAAAAAAAATCAAGGAGAGTAACATAATCTATCCATCCAATCCCAAAAAAATACATAATTGATTCATCAAGTTTGAATAAGATGTCGTGTGAGATAGGCTTTGTTCTGCTCGCATCTTAGTGGAGCAGTAAAAAGTAGAAACCCATGGGTAACTAGTCGCTTCCTGGATCCGCCATGAATCTGAAGCCCTTATGTTCACAGCCAAGGGAGGCCATGACTACACTTGTCACCCACTCCCCCACCCATTTGTTGACCAACAAAAAAAAAAAAAAATCAAAATGTGATGATTTAAGTAACAATAATAAGAACGATAACTTATTGCAGATCTCTAATTAAATGTCCATGTGTGAGACAAAAGGTTTATCCAAAACATTACCAAAAATACAACATAGAAACTAGAAAGAAAACATGCATACAGGGAAATCTTTTAGAGCTCAGTTAAGCAACTAATCTAACTTTTGGGGGCCAAAATTAAGCTTTATAGAGCAGACAGGCTTGGAAAGTTGGAGGGTTTATATTAAATTCTGCCAGCCTTGTTTTAGTTAATTCAAGAAAAGAACCTCTAGGGTTAAAACCAGTAAACTTTTCCTGTTTAGTTTTTACTACTTGTAATTTTACATTTTTTTACTTCATTTTTTTTTATCGGCAAAAGAATTTATTAATCATTGAATCAAGATATAACGATTAAAAGGATTGATCCAAAGAATACGGTATCACTACGAGGAAAAACTGACATCCCAATAAGATTGGCACCTCAGCCCTCGACATTCATTTGCCACTAAGGTTTTTTTACTTCATTTTTACCTCTTATTGGATGCTTTTAGCTAACTAAAAAGAGAGATGGAGGATAGAATGACTTTTCTATCATTCCCATGTCATTTTATTTGGAAAATTGGAATCTTCATCATTCAAGACACCATTATTAGGCAAACCTGTCTTATAGAGTGATGGATAAATTGGACCAATTAGGTGGGGTTTATTTTTCCTAAACAAACAATTAGGTGGTTGGGCCTTCTTCAATAATTTTAGCCTTTTTGAACTTTTACATAGCAAATTTTACCTTCCGTACGCAAAATTACTTGCGGTGGCAGCACATGAACTTGAGTAAGTCATTGTTTGTATCTCTTTACGCTCACGTGGGTGGGGTCCATCACGCTTGTACTAATAGAGCGAAACAAACAATAGTACTACCTACTCGCTTGTTACATGGCAAATTTTATCTTTCGTACGCAAAATGACTTGCGCTGGCACTAGGGCGGTAAGTGAGCCGAGCTACTCGCGAGCTCGGCTCGACTCGGCTCGTTAAGGCTCGGCTCGGCTCGACTCGTTTAGTAAACGAGCCGAGCTCGAACTCGAGTATCCGGCTCGTTTACTAAACGAGCCGAGCTGAGCTCGGCTCGTTTGACAAAAACTCGGCTCGTTAAGGGAGGCTCGGCTCGATTAAGAGAGGCTCGTTTAGTAAATTACTAAGCTCGGCTCGTTAAGGCTCGAGCCGAGCTCGAGCTCGAGTATTTGGCTCGTTAAGTAAACGAGCCGAGCTCGAGCTCGCTGAAGCTCAGCTCGACTCGGCTCGTTTACACCCCTAGCTGGCACTACATGAACCTGAGTAATAAGCGTACGCGTAATGGACCCCACGCAAGTGATGGTGAAGCGAAACAATCGATGATTTAATTGTAATTTGTGTACGTAAATGTATACTCGAACATGCAGTAGTAAGGGTTATTAACTAGACATTACTTCGTTTTCAAAATGTTGGCCTGTTGAACGTTTAGGAGTATTTTTTTCTTTTGGATGAAAATACAAGAAGATCAAGAGGTGGATAAGAGTTATGTTCCACAAAAATTGTAACATGGTCACCCTGATGTTTTTTTTTTTTTTTCCCGCAATGTAAGGTGTTCTGCGCCAGCTTGCGTGCACCTCCGACTAATCCCTACGGCCTCTCCCACAGCCGTTTCACAAGCTTACGCGGGGGTCACCCTGATGTTGGTTTGAAATTAGTAAAAACAGAGTTACTCTATTAGATACTTTCATATGATTGTATACCAAAAACAACTCTATGGTTGAGTCATGAGTGAGTAACTAGTTAAGTGATGACACTGATGAATGAAAACAACATTTTAGGTTATTTTTCGTTGATCGTACCAAAAACATCGGAAATAATTAGTGGTTTTTATTGACTGGACACACAACTATATCCTATTCCGGGTTCATCAGAAAAATTATGCACAAATGCAAACAGTGGCTGTTGGGATTAAAGACGATTGAACTACGCGCTCAAACTCGCTAATACACAAATTTTCAGGATTTTGGATGCTATGAATCACAAAAAAAAAAAAAAACCCAGAGAAACAGAGGAAGAAAAAGAGAAAGAGAACACACAGATATATAAGGTTCGGCAACTTTTCTACTCCTCGTGAGCCACAACAGTTCACTATAATCAATGGAGGAAACTCTCCTAGTCTCTCTCTACGAGTACAACAGCTTTTTCTCTCAAAGAATATGGTGTTCTGAAAGTTCAAACCCTAAAATAACTGATTCTAGGCCTTAAATACGTGTCTGTCTCACGTACGGCTGCTCGGGTAGAAGTCACGACCGCTCGGGCGGAATAATCAGAGAGCACGTTTCCTGTCTACGCGACATAACCGCTTGGGCGGCTTTCAATCCCACCCAATCAGTATTTCCAACAAACTTGGAAAAACCCCGGTCTTCACACCGCCTAATAGTGCGGCGAAACCAGAAATTCCCTATAATGGAGGCACATTTTCATAACCTTAAAAAAGTTCACAAGTCGACTACCACTGTACAATATTAGTGGTGGAAGGAATGAGGGCGTCATTCCTTTATGACCAGCTTACTTTCTTGATTCGAGGAGGGAATCGCAGAGTGTACTGCCTGGGCGGATTCCAATGGTCAAACAAAGCCTTTGGATCAGCAAGATCATTACTCTTAACAATCTGGCTAGCACCTTCAGCAGGATTCAACATAAGGAATCTCAGCATCTATGTCCTCAGTCTCCTCGTTAATACTATCATCATAAAAGAAATCTTTGGGGACCTTGGAGGGTGTTCGCAAATAACCTAATGAAAGGAAGACACGAGTTTGTCTTGTCGCCAGGGATTTGACCAAATAGGATCGTCCAGTTTCTATAGAACCTATCACAAAAATACCCGTAGATGCATGGGTATTATTAGGCTAAGCATAGCTAAAAGGGTTTTAGTTTGAACTGCAATTCAGATTCATTCAACGGAACGGGGAACAAAGAGATTCAATTATCTCTTGCGCGCTTGCCTTCTCTTAAGATGGGAACGCAAAGGGTGAACTCAGAGATTGAATTGAAGACTTCGTTGCGCTCGTGCCTGCCAAATAATATGATTTTAATATCCATCATTATGGAAAGCGATTTATATACATACGTGCGCTTCAAAAAGTTCTTAATCTCTCCTTGACAGGCCGAACTGTCCATCTGATAGGGCTCATCGAATAGAATGTCCATGAAAAAATCCATGTTGATTAGGACACTCTCAACCACTTCATTGAACTACTTTTATTGAGCAAAAATAGGTGGTCTAACCATTTTTTGCAAAAGTAAAATTGTTCTAATCCTGTTGACACCAATCGAAAAACTTTTTTTTTGACAAATTAATTGATGATGTCCACGATATAAACGACTTTTGCCAATCAAGGGATTGGGTCTTGGATGGACACTTGTTGCCTTTCTCCTTGCTCCATTTAGTCTTTGTAATCACTTTCAAAGATTAATAAATAAATAAATAATCGCTGTTCAAAAAAAATAAAATAATAAACCCGATAGAAACGACTTGTATCATCGAGAATGCATCCGAATGTGTGCGACACTACGACTTGTAGTTTTAAAGCAAACCGAAGAGAAGCTGAGTGAAAAAATTGTATGAAACCGAGTGAGCGCACGTGACCCCACCTGCCCCATGATAAGTCCACCTCTGAATGCAAGGACAATGTCACGGTAATAATTTGTTAATAGTATTATTATAGTTCCATTACTTATTTTTCAATTTTTTTTCCCTTTTAATTTCTTGCTCGACTCCTTGAAATTATTTTCTTTTCAGCCTTCGAATATTTTACATGAATCCCAGCATATGTTGATTTTTATTAGATTTCCCCCCTCAAATTTGATGCTTGCTCTTTTGCATATTGGTGTCACATCTCCCTGTATGAAACTAAATGATTGTTGGCCCTGTTTGGAAATTGATTTTGTTCCCCACAACCATAAAAAACTAAAGGTGTTAAGTCACATTATTTTGTTTTTTTACTTTTGATTTCTCCAAAGGTGGTTAAATCATAGCATGCTTGTGAGTTTCTCATCATCATTTGTTTGAATTTAGTGACCTTGGATGGTACATAAACCACTTCCCACTTATCTCAAGAAATCAAATGGAAAAATTGCAAATCATGAGAGTGGTCAAGCAGAGTAAAATCTTACTTTTTCAATTCTGATCTGATGTAGTTGTCGCCTTAACATATTTAGATTGGTTCATTTTTTCCTCTCTCTTTTTTTTTTTTTTTTTAAAGTTTTGGTTCGATTTTAATTGCAATTCCGATCGGTCTTGACGAGGACAATCCAGCAATTAGAAAAAACATGACCGAAATAACAATGGGTAGATTTTTTGTTGCATATTAAAAAAAATCACAGCGGAGCCGTTACTTTGATGCCATCTTAGATTGTTTGAAAGTGTCCAATCTAAAAGCAATTGATTATGGGTGCGGTAGCCTTTAGATTACGTACATTAGACAAGTTTAGGTGGTTTAGGCTAGCGCTATGAGATAAAGTCTAACATTTATCATGTTTAGATGCAGAAATTCCCAGACTTTTCAGTATTAGTCTTATAGGTGATGGAGCAGTTACAATATGTACTGCAATATTTTTCTCTTGTCCTGAAAAAACTTAATTATTTTTTGTTTCTTTTTGTTGTATTTTCTCTCCCGTAAACCTATATATTTTCATTATCTTACCTCCTTTTTTTTTTTTTTTAAAATAAAAGAAGAGAGTCTAGAAGTCAGTAACACTAACTCATACATGGTATAAAGTAAGTCCCTTGAATTCATAGAGCAAGTGAAAAAAGATAGTGAAAGTCAAAGGTGAGATCTTAATAGAAAAAAAGGTAGTCAAAACCAATGATGGTGCATCCAACATGGGTGTATATAGAATCTCATGAGGAAATGTTGGAGGTTGGGCAATCATATGGCCTCTCCTTTTACTCCCACAAACACCTTGAATTATTGAATTTTCCTTTTGATGTGTGTTGTGTGTGTATGGATTTTGGTTCTCTATATATCTCACATAGTTTTTGTAATGCAGCTACACACCCAAGAGATTCGAGCCGTTCATGCTCTAGAGTTCTTGTCAAGCAAATTATCTGCCGAAAAACTATATATTTTGATCAGATATCAATAGTTACACGACTGGAACACATCTGTCTTCAGAACATAAAAAACTAGTGTATAGAATGGTTCTTAAGACAAATGTGATTCGATGAAGTCACTATTCATGCCGATCAACTTAACTTGTGAATGAGTTATGTACAGATTAGTTAAAAACGGCTCGAATCATCAACGTGGACCTAAAATAAGCTCACATTATGGGTAATGCATTAATCTTGGTTTAGAACCACAGAGACACCATCTCTCCCTTTGTATGCTTTTATTGAAAATGGCATGGTCTTGTGTAAGTGAGTCATGCAAGACTCCAAAAAGGCAAAACCCTTGTTCAGAAAATTGAAAAGAAAGGTTGGTGGCCTACTCCATGCAAAGACAAAAACACTTTCAACCCCCTTTTTGGAGCACAAACAAATGAACCATAGTTGGAGGGAAAGTGATCATACATATTTTCATATTTTGTTTGTTTTGGTCTATGGAGGAAGGCCTGAACAAGATTAATTGTTTGTGTCTCTGTTTTGGTGTTTAGACTACATGGTATTGTCTCACAAACATCCTGTTTGCATCTGCTCACTCCATACCTACACATGTGAGAGCATGTGCATGCTCACATCACATGGTCTTAGGCTCTGAGCTATCCTTTTCCTTCTTGACTAAAAGATTACAAGGACATTAATATTGGTATGAGACCCATGTGGTTGTTTCTCAAATGTATGTACCTTTTTTCCCTGTCATAATACACAGAGCAGATATTGGCTTAAACTCCGAGTTGAATGTGTAATCATTAGTCCATCTCTTGAAATTCGGAGAGAGGGTGGAAAAGCGATTTGGCAAGTGGCATCAGAGCTCATGGGTTCGAGTCGTGGGAGCGTCATCACGAGGGAGGGATTAATTGTTAGGTCCGGAGTGCCCCCATGGATTTGATTACACAATATCACTCCCTGTGACTGCTCTAAAAACAGACTTGCGGGTGCGATATCGAGTGCCATAAAAGACATAATTGAAGAGATGGTGAAAAAGTGATCAGACAGGATGCATGGTAGGAGTCGTAGGACTATTACCTAAATGAACGACGCTAGCTATTCGCATTGTACTTGTGTTGGGCTCGTTAGATGGCCATTTGAGACTGACTTGTGAAATATACTAACAAAACAAGCTTGAACATGCACATGCATTTTTTTTTATATGTTTGTTAAGTTTCGATACAAACTTGATAATTTCCAGTAGCAGACTCGATAAACTTGTACTGCTTGGAAACATCACAAGTACTTTCTCGGACTTGACTGAATTAAAGTCTATTTGAAATTGGTTCACAATAAACAAAACAAAAAAAAAAGAGCTTGAAAATAGGTAGATGATAGTATCAGACCAAACTTGAAAAAACCTTCACTTATTAATTGACTTTGTTTCATTACAATCCAATCACCTATATAGCCACAGGTAATTGGAACGACTCAGGGGTAATCGATTAAGTGAAGTACCAAGTGGTGGGATTGCCGAGGGATTTTTCGGCCGTTGGATTGTGTATTTTTTTTAATGTTTTAAATTCAACTGACGGAAAATCCCTCAGCACAGAGGCACAGGGATTTTCGAGACAGAGGAGATCATACCCTTGCCTGGTGCGGGGTAGGATCCGGTCAAGTTTGGTTTGACCAGTTTGGTCCATTTTTTTCATCCGAGCCGTCCAAAAGTGTTTTGGACAGCCCAGATTTGTTCGGGGTGTTTAGAATAGTTTTTAATAAAAATTTACAAGAACAAATTTGGACCGTCCAAAACACTTTTAAACGGCTCGAATGGAAAAAAAAAAATGGACCAAACTCGTCTGGACCAAACTTGACAGGATCCGACTCCGCCTGGTGCATATTGTCATTGGTCGGTGTAGGAAGACTGCAATTTTATTCACACATCTAGAGAACCGGTTAAACATTACCCACTTTGTCTAGAGCTCCCAACAACTCTTATTTTGGTGATCAGAATTGTTTCTTGTAGGACGTAATTTTTTTTTTATCCATTTTCTTAGGGGCTGTGCTAGGGACAAAGAAAATGGATAAAGAAAATACCCTTAAAGTGTACATAACCGCTCAGATTCACTATGCAGTGAATCTGAGCTGTTCATGTATACTTTAAGGGTCTTTTCTTTGCCCATTTTCTTTACACTTAGCATTTCTCTTTTCTTAGTCATGTTTTGGTTCGGAATTTTAGTCTATACTTTTAGTCTTTTGATCAAGAATTCTATTGATTGTTTCATCAAACACTACAGATATCAAATTCAGTTATATCTTTTCAAAAAAATGGGTAAAAAAGCAAGCCATACAAAATAAATGTAAATGGATGCAGATTGAAATGTGACCCAGTGTGGGCGTCATATTGATACTGAGAGTGGGTAATGTTCATTTTTAGGTGATAGAACAAGATCAATCTGGTTTCTCTAGAGACTTCCGTTGGACTGCAAAGAGCCGTTTGTGTGATCTTGTCCGTATAAAAAGTCTTTTTTAAAAAGACTCTATTTTCAGGAGGAAACTCCAGATTTTAAAAAGACTCTTCCTAGGAAGAAACTATTCTTCATGGAAGTCTTTTTTAAAATCCGAACCGTTTAATGAAAAGATGAACAGTTGAGATACATCTCTTTGCAGTTGTACTGCACAAAAGCTGGGTCCTAGAACAAAATAACACTTGGGTAGTAAGAGCCAGAGAAAAGAATAAAGGACTATAATGCTCTGTTTGGAGACATGTACATACACGAATAGAAGAGATTTGATATCATCGTTGAAAGGAAAATGTTAACCACAGTCTACTGCGCAATGGTTAATGTGCAAAAAGTGCATTGTTATACTTGTGATAAGTACATTGACAATCGACTCTTTTGGTGTGCATCAACCATTGCCTAATGAGCTGTGGTTAACCCGACGGTTAAAAAGAGTACCGTATTGTTTTTAGAATTACTAGAAAATTTTTTATCATATTTTGGAAAATCATATCTGCTCAATAAGAAACAGGGAACGAAAAACTTTCTTTTACATTTTCAAAAGTTATGGAAGGCAGTTTTTGGTAAGAAAAAAAAAAAAAACATCAAGGAAAAAACCAATTGGGGGGCTAGGGGAAATGAAGAGGAAAATTGGGCCATATTAGCTAATTGGGTTTGTACAAATGTAAGATAAAGCTGAAACAAAAAGACTTGGGCCAAGCCCATCAGGCTAAGTTATTTTACTACACTGGTTTACATTGGCCAGCCCAATACTCACCCAAAAATTGGAGGCCTTCTGGGACAAGGAATTCCGGGCTAGGCCTATCCTATCCCCTTGTTTCTAGGGCTAATAAACAACTAAACAAGACGAACGTACCGAACATTTAGTCGTTGAAGCTTGGTTTGGAATTTTAACGAATTTCAAAACATGTTCACAGTTGTTTATGAGACAAATAAATCTCGAACGAGCTTTAATCGAGCCAAACGTGTAACGATCTTGAGTAGCTTGAATTTTTTATACATGATAAATCGAACGGGTCGATTAGTAGCTTGTTTGAATTTCATTTGAAAACTCAACGAGGTTTAAAAAAGTATTCAAACTTGATTTGTTTAGGTAACAAACCTATATCAAATGAGCGTTTAGCAAACAAATACGAGCTCAAACTTGACAAATTTAGTTCCGTTGTGTATTAATGGACACTGAATTTTTTTGTTTTTGCCATTCGTTAAACCTAATTTACTCTATCTCAGCGGATTTGAGAAACGAACTCTACTCATGTGCATGGAAGTACATGGGAGGCATCAATTGCACTCCACTCTACTTGCCGACACTGATTTGGCACTCCAAAAATGTAGTAGGCTCACTGCAAAGTGCCCCGCAAAAATCAATTTCCTTAATTTAAACATTAACAAAACCTCAAAAAACCCTCATATATTGAACCCTCCACAACTTCTCATCCCAGGGGAGTTACAGTGATGGCTGGGCTTGTGCAAGCTTCTCGGAGATCACTTCTCTCCCCTTTCAGAACCCTAAAACTGCATCTTCTCCACCCAAATCAACAATTTTCTCGGCAACCAAACAGACCCATTCCCAATTTTCTCACCCAAACCCAGACCACCACCCATTTGTCGACTGCAGCACTCCAAAAATCACCTTTTGAATCAAACATCTTGAGGATTCTTCGCAACGAAATTCAGTACCAATCCGACTACGCCCCTCCCCACCAGGTAACTAATCTCCCTCCATTTTCTAAGTATTACTATCTATTTGCTTTTTTTGTTTTGTTTTGTTGGAAATTGGGTGTTTTTTAAGACCCAATGATTCTCTACTGGTTTTCCAGTTGTCGGGTTTCTTTGAGCACCGGTTAATTTCGATTCTTGGATACCCATTTGTTTTTTGCTTGTAAAACGAGGGGCAGTTTGTTTAACGAGACTAATTGTGATGATCTCTCTTTGTTTGGTGTGGGTGTGGGTTACTTGGCTTGAAAGAAATTCGAGATGCTTTGAAGGGGTCGAGAAGCCTTTGTTTAAAATCAAAAGTTTTTTTTGTTTTTTTTTGTGTGGGTAAATTAGCTTGAAATTAAAAGAGGTTAACCGAATGTACAGCCTACAAGGGGTATATCCCAGGAGGAAAATAAAAGGAAAAAAAGAAAAGTGAAAAAAATGCGGAAAACCATTCACAACCCGCATAGAGAGTAATGTAGATTAAAGTAAATAACAAAATGCACTATGATTTGTTATCATACTCCGTTGCATTCTCAATCAGGAAGAAAGCACAACGGGGTATGATACAAAAGTGATACAATGAATAATGATGGCATGAAAGCTAACTACTGCCTGACACAGCCCGCTAGGTTAGGCTATAAGATAAAGTAGTTGCGGTCGAATAACGACCATCTGATGAACCATCAATGAGGAATTGCAGCAACATAGCAACTCGACGTTGAGGGGAGGCTGACCAGCTACTACGGAGAAACTAAGTACAGATAAGAGGCTCAATCCGGTGCTGATACACCTCTAGTACAGGCAAAATGCACTATGATTTTTTTGTTGGATAGCTTGTATAGTGGGAACAAGAGAGATTGTAATGCGTCGCTTGACCAATTTTTAGATTGGCTTGAGCTTTTCCAGTGGAATGGGAGTGTATAGGACCTTTTTGTCTTGTGGCCTTTTTTGTGTATGGCGACATTCCCTTAATGCGTTTTTTTGTAATATAATCTTTTACTTATCAAAAAAAGAAAGTGAATGTTATGTAATCCTGTCAGAAATACCATACCCCGCCGTGGTATTGTATATCCCATACTTTGTACACTTTGTGGGATTTGTTGAATATTTAGTCCGGGCCAGAAAACTTTCTACCAATTAACACCTGATATTTGGTCTGCTTGGTTATATAGTCCAATCCTATGCTTATATAGGATCAAACAAAGGGGCTGTGAAGGAATTGTAGTAAATACAATGATTGCGAGTGATTTAAATGTTGCATTTCTTGAATATTGAATTAGCGAAGGCAGTTACGGAAAAAAAAAAAACCCAGAAACTGTATGTATATGTTTGTTAAGAAGATTCTGTGTTTGAAAACCCTGTGTTTCTATCTTTTCAATCTAGGAACTGGGTTACTTAATGCACGTGTTGATTTTGACATATATGTAAACCCTTTGCTGTTTTCATTGTAAAATGAAGGAACTTTTAATAGTGCAATGGTTATGTGTAATATATATGTTCGGTGGGTTAATTGGAAACATTTGTTTGAGAGGTCACAAAAACTAGGTTTTGATCCTCCATGCGGTTGTCAATGACTCAATAGAAGAAGGAATAGTTGAAGAAACAAAATGAATTCTTGAACTTGCTTATGCTGCGGTTAAACCATTTGTGAGCAACCTAGAATATACTATAAATTCAACTAGTTTTAAGCTCTTGACATCTCCCAAGAATCCCAACGGTTTTGTTTGGAAGTTTGGATTTGGTATGATTGTGCTTGTCATGATCTATTTAAGAAGTAAACCCTTTAATTTAGGTTTGCAGTTTTGTGAATGAATGTGGGAGCTTTTGATTGATCTATTTGAACTAAATGACTATTTTTTTCGAGACCCTTGCATAAATGAGCCTACTTGTACATGAGCAAAGTACATCTTCACTATCTCTAGTTAATTTTCGCTTTAGAATTATCAATCTAATTCCACTAGTTACCTGCCTAAAATGCTATCTAAGTACAAGTGTTCATCTACAAAACTCTTCATTTCAACTCCACATTCAATGAAAGCTTAGATATGAACCTTTCTGTCTTCCTCAATCTTCCTTTTTGGGACTACATTCTTTGTGAATTTTCCAGTCTGCTATGGAGTTCAATGCATTTGTAGTGGAGGATCGACCTGGTGAGCAGTGGATCACCCTGAGGGGAAAATTTGGAGAGAATGAAACAATTAAAATTGAGGCAACTATGTTTGACGGGTCTGTTGTAGTTCCAAAATCTGGTGATGATAGTAATGCAGAAGATGTGCGCCTTCACATAAGCTTGCTAGTTGACATATCCAAGGGGGAAGAATGTGATCTGGAGTTTGTCTGCTCTTCATGGCCAGATCATATCGAGATTCAGAAAGTTTATATCTTGAGGCGTGATGGCTCTTTAAAGTGGCCTTACATGGGACCTAATTTTTGGTATGAAGGTCTTTCTCTTCCGAGTTTGTTACATGGTCATGTATTATCATATATGTCAATGAATTTTTGATAGCCTTCTTCCTTTATTCTGGGACCAAGACGTGATTTAGTTTGATTTATTTTGTTTATGGCCAAGGAAAAGCTGAACTGCTGATTTTTTCTTGTTATGGTATTTCAGCAGAATTTCTTTGGTCTATTGAATGTTACTCTGGAATTTAAGAAGCTTTTGTTCCTTCCAGCCCAAATTTAACTTCACTGAAATTTTTGGATTATCATATTGACAGGTGGCAGCATATCTATTTTCTCAGTAATAGTATGAAATACTATGAATATATTGGATCAGTGTTCGAAACTTTTCTTTTTTACTGTATGATTTTCCATTTCAGTGGGTTTCTCTAGAGTCCTTTTTACTTTTATCTTCTCACGGCTTCTTTCTGATCAGGCATAAGTTCCGCAATGTTGGATTTATCAGTGACTGTTTTGTTTTATGTGTCAGGGACTTGGATAAGAAGCTTCAGAGTGCACTTCTTGACTTCTTGAAAGCAAGGGGGGTAAACAATGACCTTTCTGTTTTCCTGCATGAATTTATGACGAACAAGGATAGAACTGAGCTTATTCGATGGTTGGCAAAAACCATGTCTTTCGTGTTGGAATAGAGGATTATATACTTACATTTTAATCATTCCTGAACTTAATACAGTGCTAGGTGTTGTACTTGCGACTTTTGCATTTGAAGAAAATTCTTGCTCTAATCAAGCATTTATCTGTTTTGTGGTGTCTGATGCATGAGAATTGTCAAACGGCCCACATGAAACAGAGTAGGTTATGAGCCCCTTTGATGTATTACGACTCACGTTGCTGAATTTATGTAGCTGTAGCAAAGACTTAACGTTTCAGAGTCTATGCCCTTGAGCTATAAAATCCTCAGTTTCAGGAGGAGTTAATTATGTCTCTCTACGGTCGACAAAGGTATATGAATCTAACTAGACATTTAGCTGTGAGACTTCTGCATGGCTTTCTATACAGGTGGTGTCATAATGGAGGCAACCATGTTCTATGTGGCTGTGTCCTTAAGTGGGTTTAAGTCTCTTTTACCTGTCGATTGAATGAAAATGTTTATGTAGCAGTTTTTTTTCCACTTTTTCATCTAGGCATAGTGTAGGGTTAGATATATTTGGGGGGTCCAAAACATTAGTGCAATTAAGGGGGCCAAAGCAGGGATATAGGAGCCTTATTTCAAGGCGGGCATGGTCAGTACAGTAGATACTCCTCTAGTTCTTTTCTTCTTCTTTTTTGAGAACGAGATACACCTCTAGTTCTCGAATACTATCTATCTCACATTAGGACTCTATCCTTCCTGATTTAGGGTCTACATATTTCCACACTGATTAATTTGCTAATAGATTTCAGAATGGGAGTCTATCAGAGGTTGTGTACTCACGGAGGTTAGGGGTTTGGGGATTTTACCGGCATGCCCTTGTCATTCGAGCTTGTGGTAAGTGAAACATTATGGCATACGATGAATATGGTCAATATTAAATGTTTCTCTGCCCATTTTTGTTTGCTTTCTCATCTAAATTTACATTTTACATATGGTTTGAAGCTCTCTGTTTCCTGTGATACACCATTCATTTTCGGCAGATGTTATATCTCTGTATTTGTCCTAACTCGTAATAGAGCTTGAATATCTTGTTCCAAAGTAGTTGAATGTTTAAGGCTGTCATTCTCCCATGTTGGCCATAATGGCAATTATGGTTCAACCTCAGGAATCATAGGGCAGCAAATGAGTATGAGCACCGTGCTGGGTTTGCACCAAAGCCTTTTATCATACGGGTAGTACGGCCGATTTTTTCAGAGCCCTTAGGCATTTTGTGAACACATTAGGATGTCAACTTGTTAACTCAGGCTTCGTCGTTTACTTGTGTTATGTTGTCTGGTAAGAGCTCTGCCGGAGTGTTGGTGAGGAATATGGACTCACGATCTCCTAATCCTACAATCAAAAACCCAGATGGTACTACAAGGTCCATCTCAGCAATCGAAGCTATCGTGAACGGCCAGTCAGAAAACGACTTGCCTCGAAACAGAATGGGGAGGTTTTGATCTGTCTGTATCGGCTTCTGAAGTAGTTGAGGAAAAGTCGGTTTCTGAAGAATTTCCCACTAGATATGAAACCCTCTCAACATCCGGTCGTAGTGAGCCCTCTGAGATCTTTCAGCATTTCATGTTCAAATATTATACCCGCGATAGTCTACTACCCAATCCAAAGCCATTTAAGTGAAAGAAACGATCAATTTTCAGTTCAGAAAAGCAATTGAATGATTAAAATTTAAATGTTATGTCGAAAAGGCAAAACTATGTGTGAAGAATCGAATGTTTGGTGTCGAAAGCATTGCACAAATCATTAAGTTTGTTATACGTGTGCTTTTTATTAGAATTGATAGCTTTTAAGTTACTCTATTTAATCTATTATGACCTCCCTAAAATTATATTCTGGAGCCGCCACTGTCACCAGGAATGCAGAATGGATAAGGATCATGAGAGCCTCAACTCTAGTCAACTGTTCGAATGTGTCAACGATTTAAGTAGTGCCGTCACACTTACGAGTTGTTGGCTGGGCCTAATTTGGTCTCTCCACAAGTCACCCAGGGGTGTTCATGAGAGACATACAAAGTCTAATACTGTATTAGCAAAACCACAAAAAAGTAAAAAGGAAAAAAAAAAAAAAAAAAAAACACCCCACCACCATGGTGTCTAAATTTTTTGTTCTCTAAAGGTTCTAAAAGGTTAGTGCTTTTGTTTTGTGTAGAGTACAAAAGGGTAGAGGGGTGTTGTGGCATTGGTTACGTAATTCTTCAAAATATCTACGCTCTTGCTCTCAATTCTCATATATTGTGCTCGTGTTCTCAATTTTTACTCTCGCGGATTTTAGTATTTTAGGATGTGTTTCAAAGACGCTTTTACGCTCCCGCTTACGCATCAGCACCCAAATTATTTGACTTTAGGTTTTGGCAACCTTTGTTGGGTGTGACAAAAGAAACCCTTACTCATTGGAACTTAATAAGAGGGGCCTAAACAAGCCAGACAACTCCGTGGTAGTACTATAGAAGCTTCCTCAGGGCGGGCCTGGGCTGACATGCACAGCTCTACCACATTTTCAACAGTGATAGTATTGTTCACCTACATTGCTTGAGATGAGGTCTTTAAAATCTAAGCACAATCTCACCACATCAAAGTAAAATAAAAATTAAAAAATTTAAATAAAAAATAATCTGGTACGGTTGTGAAGATACGTCGTCTGCTTAAGACACAACTGCAGCGTGAAGTTGGCCCATTTTCGGGCTTGTGTTGGGTTTGTTTTAATGACCTATACCGTTTACTTTGTAGAGCTCATCACAAAGTTCAATCAGGAAAAAATCAGTTCATCGAATATCTGCCAATATCTTTTCGAAACACATTTTGTTTGATAAAAATGGATTTGATCCAGTGTTCCCAAGTCCATTTTTCTCAAAAGAAATGTGCTCCGAGAAGATACCGCCTGATATTAGGCAAACATAATTTTTTTTCATAATTGAAGTTTGCAACAAGCTCTACAAAGTAAAAGGTTTAGATCATCAAACCAAACATGGCACGAGCTCGAAAAACGAGCCGATTGGACGCAGCAGTCGGGCAACCCAACTGTTGAAGAGCCATCTCCTGATAAGTATATGAGTAAAATCTTTGCAATATACTATATTCTAATCCTAATGTGTTACACTAGTTTTGTTTCAAGTTTGAGATAATTGCAAATTCAAACTGATGTAGAAAGACGAACAGTAACAGAAAAGGAAAGACGCGATAAAAAATTAGATACAGGTGAGGGGATACGTCACCTAATTAGTAAGATCCTATGGGTTTATATTATGAGTAAACTTACCTGATATATCCTAATCCAGTTGCGTTCCATCGATACCATGTGTTCACTGTTGGATATTAAAATTACCTCTATCCGAAATCAATAATAGACCAACACAGAAGTACGCGGTTTAAACAAAGGATATGTTTTCTGTCACGTATCCCGTATCTGTCCCCCTGTAAGGCTGTAAGTTGTACAGTGTGGAGCCTCACGTATTGAACGCGTCATGTTTACGCAAGGCATCTGCGTTGTAGCGTCTGGTACTTTTGGGTTTTTTTTTTATAATTTTTTTTTTGCGGATTTTTAACACTACTATGGATCAGAGCATTTGAAAATGCTCCCCTTACGAAACTTTTGTGTTATAGTCATCGTGATGGCACACCCTTGGCTGCGGAGACCGTGAACGAGAAAACACATAAGCTGAATCTGATAACTGTGTTCTTGATGATTTTTCTAGATCTTTTGTTTATTTTCTTGCGTATGTATTCCAGATCTTGTATCAGGATTCTGCATATTCGAAGACGAGTTATCGTTTTGACACGGGTATTTCAGCATAAATGAAGAGTCCATGTTACATAGCTGGTAGGTGTCCTTTAAGGCAAGGGGACTTGGTAGGTAGTTGGAGAGAAACTAGAGATTTATTGATTGTCAACCTAAATTTATTTTTCATGTCAGTGTTTGTGAAGCCTAATTAATTTGGTTTGGTTGTCAACCTAAATTGATTTTTCTCGTTTGGGTTTGTAAAGTCTGATTGGGTTTGGTTGTCAACCCAAATTGATTATTCGGGATTCAGCCTTAGGTCATAGATGCTTGCTATAAGTTGCTATACACAGCGGTCAGTCTCTCCATTCGATATATAGTACTAAAAATTGGTGTGAGCCATGGATGTACTCAAGTACACTGTCAGGAAACCTCGTAAAAAATATCTTTGTCTTGCGTTCTTTGTTTCTTACTTGATTGTTCTTCATCTTTTGTGTATTTGTTGATTTGGCCGATTTGATATTCTTTGAGAGCGATAAATTAGACACCTTTTGAACCTTTTCTTTCATCTCCTGGTTTTGGGTAGGGGAAGAAATCACAGTTCTATCTTGTGGAGTCTATTAAACTGTGTTCAGAGGATGACAACTCGAGGTACATAGGAAACCAATCACGTCCATAGCTACGCGAGGTTTGAACGAGTTACAATCCGAGAAAAATAACTCATAAAGAAACTCAAAACCTAAAAGATACATCAAACATCAGGAACCGTCTGAGATGCACGCGAGACCTGCGGATGCGCCACGAGAGACCCACATCGCGCATCGGACAGCTCTAGATAAATCTGTGTGCAAACGTCTCCATCGAAAGCATTGTTGTTAATTGAGATGTGTAAGAGATGGAGACTGACTGACCATCGGATTGGGGTTTTTTTAATCACTACCAAATCTTGCTAGATTCACCGGTTACATTAATTAATTAGGTGCCGTACACTAACTCACGAAAAAGACAAAACATGTGATCTAGAAAATTTAGAACGGAAATTTTTTCAGTGCCGAGTGGGTACCACGTGGTGCCCGCTCAGTACATCCGAGTCATCCATTGCGTTTGTGGACGGCTCGGATTCGGAGAGAAAAAGTGTTGGAGTGAGAGGAAATGGAGGGTTTTAATCCGAGCTGTTTAAAAGTGCATTGGATGGCCCGGATGTACTGAGCAGGTACCATGTGGGATATACCCACCCGGCACCGAAAAAATCCTCATTTATATAGAACAATTTCCCATTAAACAAATGTGCACGCATACAAAGTAACAGGTTCTTTTTTCTTTTTCTTTTTTGGGTTTTTATTTTATTAATTATATCTTGGAGTGTTAACCAACTCATTATCCTGGTTTTTGATAACAATATTTCGTACGTAATTACGTTGTTGATGTTGTGTTTAGTGTTATTAATTGTGTGGGAGAAACCGACAGCCTCCCCGATTAATCGCAGGATGGTTAAAGTTCATGATGTTTGGTAAATCAGTAAAACAATTAGGGAAAGATTAATTAAAGGGTTCGGGTTTACTCTCCGTGACAGTTGCGGCCCTTGCACTTTATGTCAGGAGACAACAAATTGAAGTCGTGACATTGTCAAAAGACATTGATTTGAGTAGAGTGGACTGGATTAATCTGTAAAATTGTATTGGATATGTCTTTCTTTTCTTTTTTTTGTCTGGTGGAAGAGTAAGGAATTTATCAAAGAGAAACGTGCCGGAAATTAGAGAATACATCTTGTCGGAGATGCGAATGTAAAGCCTAGATAAACGGTCGGAACAGTGGTTCCACTAGCTAGCGACGAGATTTTCCACAGAAACCGGCCAGTAACCAACCAAGTGACGAACGCCCATGTATTGAACGCTGCGTGCAGTGATAAGACACATGCAAACTAACTAGATCATAAAACGTCCTAACTAAACAACGCAAAAACCAGTAAGGACAAAGCAGAAAAAAGACGCAGCCGTGGCTATTAGAATGACGCTATTAGAAAAACAAACGAATAAACCTTATCCACCCACCCCCAATCCCAAGCCGCCACCACCGGTCCCCAACAAGCAACCAAACTGAACAGCCAAACACCAAACCACAACCATCGACACAAACGCGGATCTGTGAAACACCTTACCAAAACAATACAAACGAACCACAACCATCGACACAAACGCGGATCTGTGAAACACCTTACCAAAACAATACAAACGAACCGCAACCAACGCCACAAACGCGGATCTGTGAAACACCTTACCAAAACAATACAAAACGCTTCCCAACGGGCGAAACACGGCGAATAAACCGCTGTATTGTACTATCTTTCAGTGTTGTGTTTATGAAGAAAAGTAGGAATTGATTTGTTTGGAAAAATGGAACCAGCTAGGAATGTGGCATGAAAGTTGAAATCCAGTAGTACTAGTGAAACTTTTCCCAAAGCTGTTGAGAGAAAGTGCAACAATGCCTTTAGTTATTGAGCAGGTAAGATAAATAAAAGTACAACACCACATGGTTCAGCAAATGAAACTGAATTTTTCTAAAATTAAAGAACACCACAAAACTATATAACTGAACAAATTCCAAATCAACAGTTCAAAAAAACCAGATTTCTTAGGACTTCCAAGGATCAAATATATATATACAAAAATATTAGCTGTGGATTATATATTTATACCCAATCAATCTAGAAATTAAAAAGAAACCAAATTTCTCCAGACTTTCCTGTGATGTGATCAATGTACAAAAATGGTACTCCCAGAACAAACCAGAAGGAACAAACCAAGATGGACTATATAAGTCTATAACCAACTCCTCATAAAGAAAGGGGATCAAAGGAAGATCAAATCTATATAATTGAGATTTCAAGAACAAAATTACAGACCCAAAAAAAAGAAGAAGGTAAACTTAATTAGAGCTTGAGGGATAAGTCAAGCTTCTGATCGTGATTAGTCTTCAACCTTCCACCACCACCCGCCCACCCGTAGCCGCCACCACCCGCCTCGTTGGCCGGAGAGCTAGTCATCATCATCCTCACTGCGCCGCCGAATCTTCCGACCCCGCCTTGAGACGACAATCCGGTGGATGCACCTCCATGGTAATTACTCTCTGCTGCTAATTTCCCTATGGCTGGTTGTTGAGCAATGGGGAGCCTTAACCCTCCACTATTTCCATAAATACCCCTGAACCCAGAAGAATTTGGCAAGTAAGAGGGTTTATGGATCATGGAATGAACTTGGATTCCGAGAGGCATGTGGTTATAAGCACCATGGAGTGGAAGACTAGCCAAGCTTGAATAATGGCTGTGGCTGTGGAACTGGGAGTGGCCTATTTTCAGCCCTCTTTTTGCCAGAGTCCTCTCTCTCTTGTGGGCATTCTGGTGCCCTCCCAGTGCCTGGGAACTGAAGAATTTCCTCTGGCAATAGTTGCAGGAGAAAACCCGCGGCTCGGAATCGGATCCCGGGGGGATTTCTGATGAGGCTTGGGTCGAACCCATGTCCAAACAATCAAGAAGATTCAGCTCTGGATTGAGCTTTTCTGGTATTCTCCCAATTTCTTGATCTTGATCTTCTTCTCCTTCTTCTTCTTCCTCTTCCTCTTTTTGTTCTTCTCTTTCTGAAGTCTCAGAAGGGTATGGTTTGTTTCTCACTGATTCCATTGGAAGTTGGATGATAATCCTATCTGGTTTTTTTTTTTTTTTTTCGCTAATCTTCTTAAGGTGGGAAATTGAGTTGGAAAAGAAGGGTAAAACTTTGTTGATGGGAAGTAAATGCGTTTTATGCTATATGTGGAAGGATCCTATATTACCAAATTTTTCTAGAGAGAAAAAGCAGGGTATTCAAAAGTGACTGGAACTCCACTATATAAACTACATCTAAATCAACTAGTCATGGGTCTTTTGAGCAGATTGTGTACTGTACAAAAATAGGTCTTTTGAGCAGATTGTGTACTGTACAAAAATAGGAAGCGAGGGCTGCTGTGCCCATCTCACAGCAGCGTACAGTTGCGTTGAATCTCATCGTCCAAAAATATTTTGGACGGTTTGGATAGTCCTACTATCTGTCGTAAAATAACTTTTCCCTGAACCATTAATTGTCGAGCAGATTGTGTACTGTACAAAAATAGGAAGCGGGGGCTGTTGTGCCCATCTCACAGCAGCGTACAGTTGCGTTAAATCTCATCGTCCAAAAATATTTTGGACGGTTTGGATAGACCTACTATATGTCGTAAAATAACTCTTCCCTGAATCATTGATTGTCGAGACGGGCGGTGAGATGGCACAGCAGCCCCCGCGTCCACAGAAATAATACTAAAATGTACAGTTCAGTAATCTTATATTGGCCAAGAGGAAACACTGGGGTCCGGGTGGTTAGAAGTTTACTTTCAGATGGTTGGGTGACTTTTTAGGACTCTAGGGGGGTATTTGTCAAAACTTTAAATTGTATAAAAACCTAATTCTAAAATTTCAGTGATGCTTTTTAGACTCGGATTTTTTTAAGCGGCTTTTAAAATTTGTTTTCGTTCTTAAAGCAGAAACGGAAGTTTTGACAAACACATGCACTGGAACAACTTTCGAAGTGCTAGAACCGAGAATCGCCTCTTCAAAAGCTACGGCAAACACCTTCTAAAAGGACGTAAAGCTGAAGTCATTTTGGGCAAAGGTTTGCCGAGATTCATGCCCATTTGCTCTTTTAGGCCGCTGGGCTTTGTGCCATTATGCTCTGGATATAATACTATAATGCAATCATAGGTATAACTCAAGCCGCTCCTGAGGGAGCGCCCATACAGAGCCCTCGTTTAGGTTGCCCGTCTTTTGGCCTGCCTAGGTCCATCTTTCCAGTTCCAACTAAGTAGCATCTTCTTTGATCACTTGGGACATTGTTACGCTTTGATTGTCCCTCATATTCTAATTTTGCTTATAGTAAAATACTATGCGATAGGGTGAAATTACACAAAGACCCTCTTATTTATACATGTTTTCCACAAACACCCTATAACTTTTAAAATCGTCCATAGACCTCCCCTCATTTATGTCTGTTTCCTAAAGATGAGAGGGTCTCCATGTAATTTCACCTTAGGTGTTTGTATAGAAGTGATGAAACTGCTTAGGTGTTCTCCCTTTTCTTTTGTTAGACTTTGGATTGTTTTCATTTTCGTAGAATAAGAAATTTATTTATATTTCAACATGGATACCAAATAAAAGCGGATTCGACTTCTCTGCAATGGGTGTACAATCCAATCTGGATCGTTTATCTTGATAATTAATGATTCAGATTTGTTGAATCTTTTACCGGTAAAAGTATATTATTACCAGTAAAATATTCAAAACAAATCTAGACCATTAAAAACGCTAACCAACAATTGTGATCACTTAGACTGCACTTCTACAGTCTTGGTTTGGAACTCGGATTTGGATTGTAAACGAGCCAGGTTCATAAAAGCAAACAAAACTAGAAAATTATGCTTGCAGAGTTTCTTATGTTTGCTAGAATGGATGTTTTTCAATAATGTGGCTCACTTGATATCCTCAAAAGCTTTGCTGCTCACCCCAAGGGGTTGGCCTAGTAGTTAAGGTACGGGAGATTTTCAACCTCTTAGATTTTAGGTTCAAAACCTCATATGTGCTATAAATTCTTATAGGGTCAGTTCACACGAGACTTTGTTTTGGTTCTTATCAAGGTCAAATTATCCGTAAGCTGGTCCGGAGTGAGCTTTGCTGCTCAACAGAAACAAATGTACTTGAAACATATAGCCTTCCAAAAGAGTAGTCTTTGTGTTGTCAGGTGCTTTATGGATGTTTAGGAGCCTCTCTCTTTCGTTTCTTTTTCTTTCTTTTTGACTTTCTTTTATTATGGTCAAAATAATATATGTAAAGTTTTTGGGATATATGAGCATAATACATTTTGCAACAAGAATAGTATTTTGGAGTATAATCATCAAAAAAAAAAAATGGTTTGGAGTTGCCAAAAGCCCAAAAAAGGAAAAAACGTTAACTCCAAGGGTAGCTAGCTGAAGTGCCAACAAGAATGAGTTGTAAATCCAAGTATTCTAAGTCCGAAACTTGGCAGCCTCTTAGGGCCAGGTCGGAAGAGAGAAATCTCTTGTGAAGCCCTATAGTTCTGGCGTAGATGGCATACCTTTGACAGGATCGTGGAGGAGAATAGTCGAGGTGCGATTAAGTTGACCCGAACATCCCTAACCGTAAAGACAAAAATTAAAAGAAGAAGGGGAAAATGCAAAAGGTTATCTAGTTTTATATTTACAGCTGGCAAATAGGTAACAGATAATGGAACCATAAAGCTATAGGTACCGATCGGTCCCCTACCGAAATCATATAGACGGTCGCGCCGGGCCGTCTTCGGCCACCGGACGGCAGATCCGAGCCGTCCAAAATTTTTTAAAAAAGAGGGTGCCAACGCTGGAATCAACGGCATCTGATGTGTGTAGGGTGCTTGATCTAAACACCCTATTTTTCGTGTATACATATATACACGAAAAATACAGATCAAAAAAAAATATATATATATATATACACGAAAAATAGGATGTTTGGATCAAGCACCCTACACACATCGGATGATATACATATATACACGAAAAATAGGGTGTTTGGATCAAGCACCCTACACACATCGGATGCCGTTGATTCCCGCGTTGGCCCCCTCGTCTTTTTTTTTTATAGAATTTTTGGACGGCTTGAATCTGCCGTCAGGTGACCGTAGACGGCCCGGCGCGGCCGTCGGTACAATTTCGATAGGGAACCTATCGGTCCCTGTAGCAGGACTCATAATGGAATGACTGGCTGCATCAAATTGCTGAATTTAAGTTGGGCCAGGGCCATTTTAAGGAAGAATAATGAAGAGGGGGGACAATGCCAGAAGTGTCCCTTTAGACCAAACAGTTCTTCCTTTTACTTTTACAGTTGAAGTCTACTATCAGATTGGTGCGCCAATGTCCCCTTCTAAGCTACTTTGGAATACACGTGTTTCTCTGCGTGCACCTTTTGTTGGGGCGTCACTTCTTTGAGAAGTTTTTGGTGCCGGACAGGTACTATACGCGTGATACTGCGTCGGCAAATTTGTACCGTTCAAACGTGTTTTGGATGGTTCGAATTTTGGAGAGAGAAAAAGAGGAGAGAGTGCGGTGGGATGAGGGGAGAGAGAGGGTTTTTTACAATTATCTTGGAAGTGTTTTTTTTTTTCTTTTTTTTCCGCAAAGAGAACATATGTAATAGTACATAAAAGAGACAATGAGTTAAACAAAAGTACATAAAAGAGACAATGAGAAGGAAGGGGACAAGTGGTTGTGAGATAGTCGAGGTAGGCGAAGCTGGCCCAGACGACCATTAGAAAGAAGAAGAAGAAGATAATATATACCAGTGTTTCAACCATTTGTCCAATGGTAGAGTAGCATCCCTTTTATGATGTTTTTAGCTAAAGGGGGAAATAATTCCACTTTATTGTCTTTTCTATGTGAGGAAGCAGAATCCTTTTTCTTCAAATTGTCCAAGATCTATGGGCTTAGCATATCGAGAGAAAAGTTATACAAAAAGTCTCTCTTTCATAATATTGAGAGAGAAATAAACTACTAGTATGTGATATTATACCATGTGATTCAAGTGAACGAGGCATGCAACCCCCAACGGGTTGCGCTGGTAGTCAAGGTCTGGATAGGAGTAATTTGCTCCCTCCTGAAGTCTTCCGTTCGAAACTTCTCAGTTGCTATCAAATCATTTGCGGCTAGTTTATACAAAGTTTTGTTCCGGTTTTAATTAGTTGAGGTTTGCGCGTAAGCTGGCCCGAACACCTAAATTATCAAAAAAATAATTCAAGTGAAAGAGGCATCCTATTCGGATTAGCTTTCGATTGTGACAACTTAATGTCCTATCTAGTAGTTGAAGGAGACAACACATTTTTGTATAGTTTGATACAATCTTCAACATTTGGGACACAATATTCCCAAGTACCCAAAAAAAAAAAAAAGAAACTTTTGGTGACATATAATTCGAAATTTAAAAGTTGGGATTGTTGGTTTATTGTTTGTTAATTGCTAGAATTAGATTCAAGGAAGGAGTAGGATTTCGATGGTAAATATTATGCAAAATTCAATAAAACCAGTTGGTAACAAATGTTCAACTTTCAGAGGGCGAATCTACACTAAATATTTTGGATAAAATTTACTATTATAGCTTGGGGTTTTGAAAAAAAAAATTAACCTCTTAATCAATTTGTTCAATTAAAATTTTTTTGTCTGTGCAAAATTCAATAAAACCAGTTGTCTGTACCCAGTATCCTCTTCATATATACATCCTCTAATGGGAAACAACTTAGATTTATTTTAATATTTCGTTTGAGTCGGAAAATGATATTCGAATTACTAATAGGTATCAATGAAATCCTTGAAAAGAAAACTGTTTGGTTACCACAGAAAACGAATAAAACTTATATTCTCTTTGCCTTTGCATCTTTTTTCTTGACAATTCTTCATATGATGGTGACCTTTATCTAGGCCATTGGCTTCAAGTGATAGAAATATAAGATATCACTTCTTGCTAATTAAGTATCGAGGGTCCGTTTGATTTGATATGAGCATCAAATTGGACACATATACGGCCGGGATGAGCACACATTTGGAGTTTCTTAAAAAAAATTCTCGTGCGGATTAAATTATAAATATCTATAGAATATATTTAATTTTACCTAGTGTGGTATATGAAAAAAATTGTTTGAAGTGTGGTATTAGTAACCTGATCATTAATGGTCCAAAAGGATAATGTATTTTACGATTAGATTATATATCCTTGATTATCAGTGTATAGTTAAAGATACATACCCTAATTAATTATCAATTTCACTTGTTTATAGTACTAGAAAAGTGAAGAATAGATTAATGGTTTATCGACAATATATATCGGAATTATTAATATTCTGTATCATGTAACAAAGTCTCATGTAATCAAATTAGGACCCATCACGGTCTCACTTGAGGCCGATCTCGAATTAATTTTCCATTTTGTAAGTATTTACATCTACGTCACTCACGCAAAAAAAAAAAGTTGATCAAACGTTGGTGGCAAAGTAAATTAAGGAACCATATTTTGTCTAGTCGTCCATGGCTCATAAAACTATGATTCTACCAAGCTTTTATATATCAATCTCCAATGCTCCAATTAATGTGGCTAAATTTTTTGAATTAATAATTCATACATTAAGGTCTACAAAATAATAGGCTCGGATCATCAAATTAAATCGTGATAGATTTTATTTTGTGCCACATAAGAGATCACATAAGGCCGGCCGGTGATTCAAAAAAAAAAAAAAAAGGCCAGCCGGAATCGTCACATAATAAGATAAGATGCATATTCACCATATAGTGGATTGATGGTTGGAGAGCTATAGAAATGGAATTGCAATTCTAGTGGAGGTCCAGTTTCCATCTAATCTACCAACAATTCAAACTTTAATGAACTCTTGCAATTATTTGTATCTCTATTTATATAAGCCCAAACATTTTCAACTAATTTTTGGTTGCCTCTTCCCTTGCACATAGGCTCACACGGGGTAAAGGGTTTAAGGAACATTTTGGCCAATGAAAAAAAATCTTACAAACGAGAAATTCGCAAAGAGTTTTTGTACAAATGAAAATAATTTCTCTTTTATTATTGACAAACTGAAAATAAGCTTTTTATTTGAAAATGTAAGCATTTTATTTCAAAATAAGTTGAGCATGAGTGACGCTAAGGTAAATATTTGATTACACACTTATGTAGCATGCGATATGACTCTCTCTCTAATATAAAAATTATATAATTTTCCAATCCTCACTATGCATACGTAACTATGCATATAAATAGACACAATACATGATATCATATATATCTTTCTTTCTTTTTCTACGAGTAGTGTAAACTAATCTATTCAATAAATAAATTGTAAATACTAATAAGTCTTATATTTTTATATAGCCTGTAAAGTTATAAAGTTTTAATTTAAATGACTGCCCTGACTAAATATTTTCTTTAGCCGCGCTCCAATGCATCTCAACAATTGTTCCTCGACTTCTTGAACTTGTTTGTTATTTTTGTTTTTAACAAATGGAGAAATTCGACCGGATCACTACGGGGTTGCTTGAAAATTTAATTCAACACTTAAAACTGAACGTGCTAACTAATAAGTAGTTAAGTTGCTTGATAATCATATTTTATAATACTTAATATCTTAAGTGACTCTTAAAATATAGGCTTATATAAAAAGTTACAAAGCCTGGTAGCTACTTAATTCTGATTTGATTTGTTAGTATTTGTGTACGTACCACCCCTTCAAATTCACCACCACCCCCCTCCTCCACCACCACCACTATTGTAGCTACCATTGCCACCACCAACATTCCGTTGCCACCGCCGCCACCATTGCCAACAACCACCTACGCTCCACTATCGCCGCCATTACCACCCCCACTGATCCATTATCGCCATCACAACCACCACCAACCACGATCGCTACAATTACTACCACCACCAATACTCCAACGACATCACCATTGCCACCACTATCACCTCCGCCACCTCTCAACTCCACCACTACTGCCATCTTTGCACCATCAGCACTTTAACCACCACTATCTCTCCATTTCTCCGGAATGTTCTGCTACATTCACCCCTTCTTCTCCACCACCACTACACCACGTACCACTCGCTATTGCCATCACTTGCGTCATCCACCACCAACACTGTCGCCATCCTTCCACATATTCACCAAATCACCCCATTACAACCACTACCCCTCCAACTCTACAACAACCACCACCACCACACTACGAACTACTAACCACCACAACAATCAGCCATTACCACCATCTTTCCACAACCACACCACATGCCGTCACAACCTCTCTACTAGCACCACTAGTCGACCCCAAGTGATTGGGACATAAGGCTCGGTTTGGTTCTATTAGTTGTTTTATTTAAGCTCTTTATATTTTTATCAAACTTTTCAATTTTAAAAATTCAACATTCAATTTTTAGTACTTTAAACTTTTAGAGATTTCAATTTTAGTTTTATTAAACAGCACCTACTAGTTGTTACGGATAAGCACGGGCTATTATGCTCCAAAGCACAACAACCCTTGCATGTGCTTAATTATTTTCTTAGATTTTCTCAAACTCAACTCCATAATCGGAATGGTTCATCTTGTTCAGCTCGCCAAGTGCATGTCCATGCAAAAGATTAAATTGATTGGACATCGGTAGTCACATGTTCACATGTTCGAGCATATTTATCAAACACAACCAATGTACAATCATATTAGTCATTCAATATATTTTTCTGTGAAAATGTGTCTTGATAATATATACACTCATCTCTCTGATGAACCTAATTTATTGCCTGGATTACTCACTTTGACAAGCAAGACCAAAAGGAACTGTCAAGATCACAAAAAAGGACTCGGGACTTTGCAAGAAACTTTTTTCTTTTTTTGATCGGCTACTAATTTGCACGAAACTTGTAAATGATCACTCATTAAAATTCTATCCTAATTTATGAGGAAGTACATTGAAAATGCTATATCCTAATTTATGTCCACTTGTCCATTACATCTTTGATGTGTACCCATCACATGCCTAATTAAACTTGCATAGTTGAATTTGAACATAATCTCAAGTTCTAATTAAAATACCCCAAGGGATTGGCCTGGTGATCTGGGTATGTGATTTAGGACTTCGCTCCCATCTCAGGTTTCAAGTTTGATTTCTCTCACCAACAACCTTTGAGATCATCTCATCCCATGGGTAAGCGTGTGAAAATGCTGTAGTGAGGATTTATAGGAATTAGTCTGAGGTGCGTGCAAGCTGTCCTAAGACCCCGGCATTACATAAAATAAAAAAAAAATCTTATTAAACAAGATGTTTATTTTCAACCCCAAGAGGTTGGCCAAGTGGTTTTGGCATGAGATTTAGGTGTTTGCTTTATCTTAAAGTCTCAGGTTCGATTCTCCTTGCCAACAATTCTTGGGGCCACCTCACCCCACGCTTAAGCATGTAAAACGGCTGTGGAAGGGGCTGTAAGAATTAGTTTGAGGTGCATGCAAGCTGACCCGAGATATCCTGCATTAGCAAAAGAAAAATGTTACTCCCTCTGTCCCTATTTAATTGTCCACTACGGTTTTGTGTGCATTTTTAAGGGCTTATATCTCTCGACCTATATTATGTTTTATGTTTTTTAAAATTATTGTCTTATAGAAAAAATTGAGATCTATCAAACAAGATTCATATTGCATATTTTTAGCAATATACATTGAAAGATATAAGCTGTTGAAAATGCACGCAAAACCGTAGTGGACAATTAAATAGGGATGGAGGGAGTATATATTTTCAAGCAAAGAAAGGACTTCCAAGAATAGGGGGGAAACATAGTTAGATCCAACACGCCATATCTTTCACCACCTCTATCTCTGACACACCAAATAATAGGATTTATATATTTATTTTGTTTTGTATTAGAAACGAAAAACAATATAATTAATGTCATTTTCACACGTGAATGGGTCTAATAAAGCCGCCATCTTAAATAATTGCAACTAAACGTGGTTTGCGTCACTAATGTACACGACTATATAAGCTTTGATTAATTAAGCATTTCAATTTGGTCCAATTGTATTACTCCCGTGATTCAAGGTTTGTTAGATTCATTTAATAATTTGACAACAATAATAAAAGAATATTTTTTTCCCTCGCAATATGGCAAGTGTGTTCTTTATTTGAGACATTAATAATCTCAAATCTCGCGGTTCTGTTTTTACTTTGTCTTATATTTTAGCAGCACTTTCGCAATTTATTAAATGAAATCATGCCAAGTTACTTCTAAAATATCAAAACGTATCTACTTCTAAATTCGACAAATTTAGCACCCACAAGAAATTATTTTCAAAAATCAATCAACTTTAATCTTCTATTTACGTGTACATTAGCATTGCAATTACTCGCCTAATATTGTGGATATAAAGGCAGGTTGATACAATTTAAAAAATCAATAAATTTATCTTCGCCATTCAAAAAAAAGAAAAGAAAAGACATTGGCAGTCCCATCTGCACTATAATGTACCACCATAAACTCCAAATTTTTATCTACTTATACGTTAGCTAGCGGTGTTAAATTTTTTTTTTTGGGGGGTAAATCGGAAATGTTCTGGCGGTGTTATTGTTATATGATATCGTGGATGTGATGGCGAAAAGTAGCTATCCCATCCGCCCTATATTCTATGGTTTTGCCGCATCACCGAATCGCAGTAAATCAAATCGAGGCAAGTTTGCTTTATCTAACTTCTAAATTTGAGGAATTCAGCACATACAAGTAATTATGTGTTAGAATAAACTTAATAAATAAACTTCAATCTCATAATTTACGTGTAAATTAGCGGAGTAGGTAGTCATATATTGCGGATATGATGGCGACAAGTGGCCGACAACTATATGGGAAAACTGAGGTGGACAATCTTTAACTAATGCTACTTAATTAACTATGTCCATGTATCTAGTTAAGACATCACCAAATCTTCAAAGTAAACCCTTGAGATAGGTATAATCTTAGCTTTTATTAGTCTAATAATTTCACAAACTCAGTGTCATTTTAACCAAAATTGTTTTTTCCTCTCTTTGGTTCGACGGTTAGGGGTGTCCGGGACAGCTTACGCGCACCTCGATGAATCCTTTTTCCCGTCCGATCAAAGGCAAACCATTCACGTTGGGACTAGGAAATTCACAGGAATCTTTTTTCTTGCGGCCTGACACCAAAAATTGAACCGTAATAAATTGTGTGAGAAACAAACCCATCCACCAACCAACCGAACTAACCCGTGAGATTAACCAAACTTTTGTTTCTCCATCAGTACTGCAACCCCACAAAAAGGAAGGGTTGAAAATGAAATGAGCACTAGGGTAGTTTGCAATGACATTTCATTGGCTTATGTCAACACATGATTCCATGTTCCACTTCCTCTTTGTCCAATCAAATTGGATGAAATCTCTTTAAGATTTCTTTGTCTCTCCGAATATGGCCCAGCGTTTGAAAAAGGAGGTGAAATCACACATAGACCCCCTCATATGTACGTTTTGGACATGGAGATCCCCTAATGTTTAAAATCGTCCATTCAGACCCCCTCATATATATAAATTAAAAAAATAGCTAACTTTGTTAAAGGAATGAGAGGAAATGATGATTTTACCCCTTAAAACTTGCCCACACTGACCCCCTCATCTATGAAAAATTATTCACGTTGTCTCCTTCATCTTAACAGTCTTTTAACAGAAGGGTATTGATTGGTTAACGGTTATAAATGAGAAGGTGCTTTTGGGCGTTTTTAAATGTTAGGGGGTGTTCGTGTCTAATCGTATAGATGAAGGGGTTTTTGTGTAATTTCACCCAAAAGTAATAGAAAAGGTAGCAACATACTCCGATAATCACTTCCCCACTCATATAAAGATAAAAAAAAAAAAAAAGTGGTTAAACAACTGTGGCAGAGTTAGAAGTGGAAATCAAAAGGGGTCGAACTATGAGAGAAATTTTGATAGGATAATTTTTTAAGATTAAATTTACTCATTCGAGTTTTCATGGAATGATTTTGATAAATTGAAGAATTAATCTCAAGATATTGATGTTATCATAGCATCCAACGACGCTGAAAAAATAGGGTTCCCTATTAATCTGTAAAAAAACCCATACAAGTATGAATGCGAATCACTAAGTTAATCTACCAGCAAAAACCACACAAGCAAACAATCCCACAACGCAGAGATATACGTAGAAAACCCCTGAATGGGTAAAAACCACGGGAAAGAATCAAATCACTATAATCATTGTGCAGTTACAGATATACATATCCAAACGATGTAAATCCTCATAACGTTCTAAGTCCAACCTGCCGAGTCACACGTACACCGCACCCCAGTGATCTTGATCGCCAACGGCCTTGAGTCCACAAGCCCCCCAATAGACCTAATAAAAATAGCTCTCAAAAATACTTGTTGCTTCAATGTCCATGCTGCAGCCGCCGCACACTGTTAACACCGTGTATGTTTGTAGTATATGGCACAAGGCATCTGGCAACCCACTTTTGCCGTACTTCTTTTCCTTTATATATAAGCATGTGCTCCAAACCCTAGGAAAGGAGTAAATAATAAGTCCATAAATAGACCTCCAATTCACGTTGATTTTCTTCACAAAATAGAATGTGCCGATTGATAACCAATTGATCCGTCTTTGCCAAACAATCGTCTCGCTGTAGTCGACCTCCTTTTTTATCCAAAACGCTCACTCTCGAATACAAATAATAATGATTCCTTCCACTCTAATCTTATACAGACTCACTAGCTTATTAAAAATAATAAAATTACAACTTGATAAAAATTATGTGTTTTGTCAAACGGAATTACCAATACACAAAGATTCCGGAATTTGGTCCTTACAGACGCGCACTATCATTATCGGATAATATCATTTATCATAATTTAGTGTGCTCAAAATGAATATATTTTTTCAAAATATCTACCATGCAAATAGGCCTGTCAACGGATCGGATCCGATCCGGATCCGACAGATCCGGATCCGGATCCGATAAGACTGGATCCGATCCGAATCCGATAAGACTCAGATCCGATAGTGGCAATCCGGATCCGGATCCGAAAAATTTGGATCCGATCCGAAAATCCGAATCCAATCCGAAAACTTTTTTACTTCAAAAATTTTAGGGAAAAAAAATATTTAAAAAAAAAAAATACAATTTTTTTTAAAAAAAATACAATTTTTTTTTAAAAAAAATACAATTTTTTTTTAAAAAAAATTATTTTCCAAAAAAAAAAAAGAAGAAAAAATTGAAAATAAAAATACAACTTCTTAAACATTTTTTTTTTCAAAATAAAAAATTTACTGTTTTTTTAAAAAAATTTAAAAAAAGTAAAAAAAAAATAAAGTTCGGATTCGGATCGATAACGGATTTAATCCGATCCGATCCGGATCCGAATCCATTTTCGGATTCGGATTATCGGATTATCGGATCGACGTTATCGGATTCGGATTCGGATTCGGATCGGATTTTTCGGATCGGATCCGGATCGGATCCGATCCATTGACAGGCCTACATGCAAACTATGCTCTAAAAGATAAATTGAATTGGGCCGGTGCCTTCTCTGACCCCACAATAGCTCCGCCAGTGTAAACCAATCAGTATAGGCAACAAGAGGGTCCTCCAAACCAGGTTGGAACTCGAATTCTAGTCATTGTGGTCAAAATCTTAACCAAAGCGATTCGCAATATTGCCTCATTTAAAATCCTACTAAGGTTGTCTTAATTTAGACAGGTCTAACAGCAAGCCAGGATCTGTAAACGTTTTGTCGTTACACTTTTTTTTTTTTACTAATAATAATAACAATAATTATTTATTATAATTATTAAGCCACCCAATTCCCCATAATCCAAATGTCTTAAAGTTAAAAGGGAAACGATAATGTCAAAGCTGTTGTTGTTAATGTCAAAAAAATATATATTGTGCATAAAATTCTTGAACTTTGCACATGGTACAAACTTTTCATGCACAACAGTTTTGACATTAAAAAAAATAGTTTTGACATTAGAACCACCCAACTTAAATACAAATGAGTCAATGACAGACTTCCTAGCCAATCCCAACCCTCCCTTCAAGGATGTTTTTGGAAGAGAAATTATTCAATCTTTGATCATGAACACAACCACGCGATGTACGCCCAACGTACAACGGTAGTCATATGTACCCATTTTGCTTCCTTTGTTTCCCGTCAAGATATATATAAATACATGACTGACCAGTATTAGTTAGCTAGACACATCACCCTAGCTAGATTGGTTGGCCACATGTTACCTTACAATATATACTAGGACCTGTATTGTTTTTTCCACTTCTGGAAAGTGATTTTTTCTTTCCTCCACAATGTAATGGTGCAGAAAAGATGAGCGCTGCCTGTCCAATGAAATTGTTTCTGAAAACTTCTTCCTTCAAATGCGCTACTTTTAAAGAAAAGACAATGGCACAAAAACGAGTTACGTGGTGTGCCTAACCAATACCGGCCATTGATACGTGACGTTCTCTCTCCACAAAAGAACGTCGTTTTTTCCTCTGTTATTCCATACCAGGGTGGTTTTTTTTTTTTGTTGAGAATTTAGGGTGTTTCTGGAAGATTCTCCCAATAATTCTTACTTCTATTGGCAAAAGAAATTTTATATATCCCTAGGCTAAAATATAAAATTAGAGACTTTCCCAACAATGATCTCCACATTTGGCATTCACCAAAGAAATTTGCAAGCAGCTTTTATTGTCTGTTTTCAAAGATCATGACACAGTTTTTGAAAATTAAGGTAAGTTTTAGAAATGGTCCTTCTAGTTTCAATCGAGTCTCAGTTTCGTCCCCTAGTATCAATTTCAGCGCTTTTAACCCCAAAGTTTGGTGTCCAATAGATAACATTTGCTCCCCAAACTGATGAAAAAGTGTGTAATGAAAGATAGTTTTGGACATTTCAGGGCCTTTTTCCATCTCTCAATTCAATATCTTAACCATGTCTCTCAATTCAACTCCTTAATTAGTCACTTTTTCCTTAATTTGGGAAGCAAACATTTTGGATCTAATAGGTACGGTAACCAACTTCGGAGCTAAAAGCATTGCAATTGATACCAGGGGGATGAAATTGAGACTTGTGTTGTACCAATTATTTTTTTTTGTTTTCATCTCAATCTTGCTTCGTACATTGCAAGGAGACCAATCTGACTGTGAACTCTTCAAAGCAGTGAACGTAATTATGTGAACATAAACCTTAATGCAAAAGCTGAGGGAAGAGGGAAGAAAAAAAAGCAATCTGTCAAACTTCAGGATCTAGAACAAATTAAGTAATTGCAGATGAGTGCCATCCTGTTAGTGTGAACAAACTACCTATTGATAACTGGTGGAGCTTTTTGTGGACGGAAATGATACAGACACACCGACCACAAATGATTTTGCAGTCGTTAGATTTTGGGGGTCCCATGTGCATCAGACGGTTGCGAAGCCAGAGTTGATGTAGCACCGTTGTTTTGTGGATCCCCAATATTTCTAAACAGAATGAAAAGCAAGGGAAACATGACTTGGATTCGTGGAAGGAATCGATTTTCATGCAATGCTCAGATTTAAAGGGGGGGGGGGGGGGGGGGGGAATCTGCATACCATGGTTCTAGAGGTTCATCAGAAATTTCAATCAGGGGAGTTCACCAAAATCCCCATAGTTGTAACTGTAACAGAAAGAACCTGAATTTCCATAGCTTCACTTCACCTGCATTTTTATGCACAAGATTATGCCTGCAACAGCCTGTAGGCCAGAAAATGTAGCATTTATCCCAAAATGTGAACTCTCGCATCTCTCTTGTTCACTTAACGACAACTTGTATACTAAAATACGAGCCCCTCTCACCCACATTTTCACTTATTCGTTGTTACAGTATTTATGTTGGCACGGTAAAGCACATCGATTTTCTTACCATTTTAAAAAGCTTATCAGTGCTGGAGTGGGCTTTGCAGCAGGTTTTTTTTTGGAGATTTGCATCCAGACTAATTGCGCTGTCTTTGTTCGGGGGCTTCTCAAGCCTGATGGAGCTGATTTTAGTTTGCAAACTGCTCTTATGGACTTTTGTTCTTTATGTTCTTGTTTTAATGATGTAAAAGCAGTTAAGGTAGCCCGACATACGGTTAAGGCTGCTCATATTAAGGCTAGAGCAGCCCTGTTGGATTTGTAATTTCGTTTCGTTATTTTTCAGTTCTTGAAGAGAGAAAATAAAATAGCAAAATACTAATGTACTGAGCACAGCATAATTTACGTCCACTTTCCTAAATAATTTTCCTTTCCTTTTCCCAAGAACAAAGAAACACTACAAAGGGGCAAACCCAGTACACGAGACTCCCACCATTGCAGTGTCCAGGAAAGGGTTGATGTACACAGCCTTACTCTTGCAAGCAAAGAGGCTGTTTCCGCGGCTCGAACCAAAGAAACACATGCAACAACTTAGCTCTTGTGGCATGTTTTTTTTCCATCAACATCCACAATCAACCTTTTAGTTCCCAGAAAAGTAAGCAATTGCAGTAACTCTGATGGCCTACCATAGCTGCAGCACAACACCACGGCTCAACGAAGTAAATTTTCTTAAACAGGCCTACCTAGTAACTAAGTACTTACAAGTCTTAAGCAGAAGCAAAGACAATTGTACATGAAGAAATAGCAATTGCAATAAGAGTGATATAGCAGGTGTGTTTCAAACTAACCATCATGAATGTAAATTCCTCCACAAAGCTGTAACATGCGAAAAGATGGAGCCACGAATTTCCGGTGACACTAGTTTTGTGGCTCTTTAACATGAAACATCTTGATACTGAGGAGGGTTTGTCTTTGAGCCAACTGTTTACATAAGGCTGTCTCATATACAATTATACATATAAAGAATACAAAAAATTATTGACAAACCAACAGGGTATTCGCCAACAATATAGTGGACGGAAGACTGTCGCGAGACTTCATGACAAGACCCGCAACATCAACTATTTGCTCAACCAGTAAATCAAAATGAGGAATGTGCAGACAGAGGCAACTAAGGAAAGGATTATAGTGTCCATGGACTTTCTCTTCTTTATTGATGAGAGGATTTGATTCACCTGAAAAGTCAAATTGCCTAAGCATTAATACATTTGATGAAACAAATAATATTTGGTACTCCAATATTCCAGTGCATTATGTGTCCATATTACTTTCAGTGACTTGTCTTGAAAGCAATTCAAAAGATGCCATGTGCAATAGTAAATTTTGATTTGATCTGGTGACCTCTTCTGAGGCCCCTTGTGACACTCAGTCTATGGAAACCGAAATGTTAAAATCACTTTTCCTGGACTTCTCGTCATGAAATCGATCATTAGCGTGACACAAGCAATTGTAACAATGCAACACTACCGTCGGGAGTCGACTGCCGATATTGCTAATCTTTGAATTTATGCCTCCAAACGTTGATCGTTGAAAGGCCAGTGTCCTAAAGGTCTCTTGAGCTTGAGAAATCACAGAGTCCATCTGCAACAAAACCAAATTGACACAGATATTAGCACAAAAATGTAGAAAATAGTAATAATAACGGAGTTGAATGAATTCAGGAAAAAATTTATCAGAATGAACAAGGAACCTATTCTAACATTTCTAAACATCGAATCCATATTGGCTTGCAATGAATGAGCAAATGCTCTAATATTTCCTTATTCCTCTTGCAAATTAAGGTTGACCATGGACCAGATTGCTCCGGTTTTTCTGGTAAAACAAGAACCAAACCAAACCAATTCATACAAATTAGAGATTTCAAGAATCAAACCAATTTATGAAACCCATTGAGCCGGACTGCGGCTTGATCCCGGTTTCGAACCACGGGCTTTAAGTTGAGATGTCATTTTCTCAAACGATAAAAAAGAATAAACTAATCAAGCGAAAATTGTTTTCCGAAACCAATGTCATTAAAAGTAGCACAAAGTCACTAAAATCAAACAAACATCATCCATGCTTGAATGGATGACTGAATCTGTTTTTAACGGGTGTTTCCCGTAAATTTACAAGTCTTCATATGACTAAATGTTTATATGTATATGGATATATACATATATAGTATTTAATTGCAGTTCAGATCAGGATTGGAACCGGAACCATTGGCAAAAACCATTTAGTTTCTTTTCACTTTCAAAGCCAAGACAAAACCACAGTAGTGAAAGAACTGAACCAATCGCCTGGTTTAGACTGGGTCAAACTGGATTTACGTTTCAACAATTTTCGCTACCCCAAAACATCACTCTATTTCCCATTCCCACCATATAACTTGCCACCTTCGAGAAATCATCCTATAATTGATGAATATTCCCCCATACACTACCCGTGCAACATCAAGACCTCTGGAGAAGTCCACTCACAAAGAAAAAGGACAATATTTTATAGTTCTCTTCCAATACCTCACCATATCACATGCAAACGTCCAAAGGTACTTCCCAACAAGGAGTTAATTCAAGATGTGGAGCCTTCACACCCCATGGCCCCATCTCCTTGATAGGAGTGAAACCTGATCCACAAAATGCTATTTGAACTCTTCTCTAGACCATAATTCAATGTGAATTTTTTACATTCTAAATTGAAAGACAAAGATACCATATTTAGCCCTGAGCCACATTATCCCCATGTCTCTTTTCCTCATTTGTTTTCATGGTGCATTGATACATCCACCATCAAGGCAATAGAAGTTCAAATACAATTACTAATATCCAAGACATTGGGGAATGTGGTTACTGGTTAAGCTATGAAATTGGGATCATTATGAAATTGCAGCATACTGTTCCACTCACTTTCTAGCTGATTCTGAACTGGAAGTCATTTCTAAAGCACCATCAACTGGGAGACTTAAGGGAAAAATAGAAGACGGCATGTTTCAACCCCTTAAAAAAGAGCTAAAAAATAGTGAATTCCTTTAAATGGACTTCAAGAGCCGTCACCCTATGCAGAGAAGTGCACAACCCGGCATTTAACATGGTTGTCCAATTGAACCCAAAAGCTACAAGGAAAGAGGGTGAACATCTAATCAAGTTCACGTGATACATCCATCTTAGATAGGATAGGTTAGGGATGAAAACAATGAGGCCCCAAAATAGGAAAAATAAAGATGCCATACACTAGAGTGGGAAATCATGGCATTCGATATAAAAGCAAAAGACAGATATTGATGAGGTCGGATGTCGATAAATATAAACAAGTTCAGTAATATATCTAATCAATTATTAATTGATGAGGGGTAGGTTGAGAAATTGCAAGTAGCAGTAGGAGGAGGGTATGTATTGTGCACTCTCCGAGGCTCTCTCAATGCGTTTCTTTTCTTATTGTACTGAATTCATGTTTTTAATCCATGTGATGAATGAAATTTCTTTGCTGATAAAAAAATCAATTATATTAATTCCTACAGTAGAACTATTAAGCCTACCGCCTCATTTGCATTTGTGGTTTCATCTTACATACAATATCCCATCAGTCTGCAAAAGGGATCCATACATTCAGCAAAATACCGGGTTTCCAAAGTAGCAAAAACAGAAATGAACTTTCTTCCAGGTTACCTGTCCTGTACTTCTGCTAACAGCAGCGTGCTCTTTCAGCAGAGCCTGTTCATAAGATCCCCCACCATCTTCCATATCTAATCTTGTCCTATCAAACTCCCTGAAATCCTCAAGCAGGGAAGCGTGCTCTTTCTTAGCTCGAAGGCTGGAGCGGAGCCGATTAAATTCCTGGATTCAAATCATGCACAATATAAGCACCAGCATGCAAAATGTCCTTGGCCAATAGACATTAAGAATGACGACAAGAATTGATGATGGAGCAATCAACATCCTGAAGATGAAGAAATTTTGAAATACTAAAAAAGGGGGATTAATTGCGGTGGATTCCAATTTAAAGGGTTTCGGTAGGTTACGTCCTACCCATTGATGATGGAGCAATCAACATCCTGAAGATGAAGAAAATTTAAAATACTAAAAAAAGGGGGATTAATTACGGTGGATTCCAATTTAAAGGGTTTGGGTAGGTTACGTCCTACCCATGAATTTTCAAATCCTCTAAGTATGTGTACATGTATGTTTACGAGGACGATACTGCCCCTATTTTAACTCAAAGGCAGAAATCTAAAAATATATACCATCCACAGATATATTACTAGCATGGAGATATATATAGACATTTATTCACCGAGTAGAAACCAAACAAAACAGAACCTACGTATTGCATGGGGTCGGCTACATAAATCCATTTCCTCCGTTAAGCTTTGTCAAGGACATCGTGATCTTTAATATTAAAAACACTCAGATCCTCTCGAACTACTGCCTCTGAAATCTATTTTGGTATATACCTCTGGTCCTCTCCGCTATGTGCTATCATCTACCATAACCATATCACTCTTCCTAAATACCATATTGATCCCTCTAAGATACACTTATAGACCATGTATAAATGTAGGTAAAATCAGGTATTACTTAATAACGTATATTAAGTTCACAAATTTGCCTCTATTTTACAAAGAGAAGGGGCTTCCATTGATTTGTGCGAGGTCAAAACAAAATTTATAATAAGTTTCTATTTGACGATATTTTGTTTATCTACTTCTAGATTGTTTCCTAATTGGCGTGGCGTGAACGAGAAGAGGTGAATTCCTAACTGGCAAGAGGTGAATTCTTAATCTCCACATAAAACACCAGCGACTCAGCAACCGGTGTGATGTTCATTAGAGCTTTGTCTTGATTGGTGACAATGACTTCTGCCTGATTCTGGTCATGGAATCAATGACTCGCATAGCTCACTCTGCAATATCGATTGAATCATCTCGTGACCACGAGTCAAAGATCGATGGACCACTGAAATAGTACTTCAACGAAAAACTTCCAATCTACAAGCCATCGCCAATATATTATGCTGTGAGAAACCAGTCGCAGACTGAAAAAGACATTGGTATACAGGTTCGCCTAAACTCTTAACCCAACCAAAAGTTCATAACCCAAGTCCCCTTCCCCCTAACAACTAACTCACTAATCCGCTGATGTATATCTCGGTGACAAAAAAAAAAATACTCTTAACATGTCCCATATACTGTAATCTACCCTATAATCTATTTCAATAGATAACTTCTTTTAAAATTATGGCTGTTATGTTTGATAAACTTGAACCCCCTTCATTGTTGCCATGAGAGAGTAAATACAACTTACCAGTTTTGCAATGAGAATTTGCTCACTACTGCAACTAATTGGTTTAAGGCTGTTAAGCTTCTTGAGGGCCGATGGTTGTGACATTCCATTTTCCTGATTTTGCAAAATCTCTATCTTTGCGGGAAAAAACAAAAAACGAAAAGTTGATTGATTAATTAGATGAATTATCATTTGGATTAAATGATAAAAAATTCCTCCCAAGTGACAAAACTATGAACTCCTAATTTCTCCCATTTTATCTGAAGACACATTTCTTGACTCAATGGGAGAAGTTTATCAGAGCACTATTGTTGCTAGTCACTGGCAAGACGAGGAAGAGAGGCAGCCATCAATTTTTGAAACAGATAAACATTATAACTTGGGAAGCTATCCCTTGTTTATGGCTGCTTATCTCACCAGGATTATGGTTGTGATGCTTGATTTTTCTAATTTGGCTATCGATTAAAATCTCTATCTTAGTGCCCCTGGGAAAAACAATCGTGATCACAAGTTGACTAATTGGACAAATTATGTTGGTTACAATGCTATTTTTCTCATCCAAAGTGACAGAGCTAATGACGGCTAATTTCTCCTTTTATGTGCAATAATGCAAACACATCTCTTAACTCAGTTGGAGAAATTTATCAACATTGTTGCCAATCATTGGCAAAGTGAGCAAGAGAGGCGGCCATCAATGTGAGAGCAGTTAGGAGTGCAAACAATCCGAGTCAAGTCGAACCATAAGGTGTGTGGTAATCAATGTGGGAGAAGTTAGGGCTGCAAACAATCCGAGTCAAATCGAACCATAAGGTGTGGTGTTTGAGCTCAGCTAATTAAAAAACAAGGCTCGAGCTCAGCTCAAGCTTAGAAAAGAAAGCTCAACTCGGCTCGCCAAACATTTACAGAGCTTGAGCTCAGCTCATCTAAACTCGATAATATATAAAAGAGTCAAGCTTGAGCTCATGAAAAAAAGTTCACATTCAATGAAACATTTTATTCTATAATTGCCTATAATAATTACAACACACTCCAAACAAAAACGCTGCCTTGGCAATATTATGAGCAATCTGCAATCCTGACAACTTAGACATGACATGACAATAGTCCAAGCAAAGACTACAACCATAATCATGAAAATTTTAATTTTAAAGAAAGATACATAATGATCTGATTTACTGCTATTGGTATCAGTATATGGTTATGGTTTTGTCTTCTCTCTCAACGACAATAGAGGAAAATAGTATAACTCTATCATTTTTCATGTTTTCTTGTCGCACTATTCATACTAATATGCAAATGTTTGGGTGCATTATTAGTTAATAGAGCTAGTAGAGTCAAGGTAATTTCAAGACACCTTCCGAAAAATTCCTTGAGCTGCCACTGTTTGGTGGTTTCTATGCAAATATGGACCAGATATAGGTATGGAAATATTTACAGAATATTGGTGTGGACATATTAATTGACTATGTCATTGGCTACTGAAACAAAAACTTATGGCATCGTTGTCAAATAGTTTATGCGTTTAGGGTAGTCAATTGCTAGAGGTAATAAGTTGGGAGGGAAAAGCTTCATGCTAGGAAAACTATTGTGAGGTTGAGAGGAGTAACACATTCTCTACATGCGTGAAGGCATTTCAAAGAAAAGCAAGGACCAAGTTATCAGCAATAAGCTAGTGTATTAAAGTCTACCGCAGTCGGTAAAATATAGTGTCAACCTCGCACTGTACCTCAAACTATAAGTTAGAAGGCATCAGACCAAGGAGCTGTCCAACTTACCCTTACAAAAAATGAAACACACATTTTCCTTAATTAAAATTTTCATCACGTTTATTAGCTAATGCTCCCTCCATCCCAATTTGTTTGTCCAATTTAGGGAATACAACTTATTAAGGAGGACCGTCATGTAATTTAAAAAGTTAAACTTCCCAAAATTGCCCTTCAAATGCAAGTTAGACTCGTCAAATCAATACAAGAGACGGGTAATAGGGTAATCACAGGGGATTTTGCTCTTTGACTTTTGAAAATGGACAAATAATTTGGACATAAGAAAGCCAGAAAGTGACAAAATGGGAAGTCGCAAGCATAACGATTTTCTAAGTACTCTAGGGGCAGGTAGTAAAGGGTTTTCTACATGTTGGTTCCTTCACCTAACATCCATCATTGAACTTGACCACAATTACACACGAGTACACACCATCCTCTTCCAACTAACCACACTCAAGCACATTACATACATGTATATAACTTTTTAAATCAGCCAAAATTATACAATTTATTTCTTATGACCAATTATTCTTTCTTAAACACTAGAAAACAACACCTGAGTAAGGTCTTGAAGAATTTCTTGATGGCGAGTCAACGTATGAGAAAATATTTCTGAGCCTCCTGATGACACCCAAGCTTGCATGTGGGAATTTACTTGATGTAGTTGCTGGAGTAGTTCATCTATCCCTGATTCAAGATCTTTATCTGTACCATCATCAACTTTCTTTGAAACTACTTTACGATACAAAGGCATTTGTTCATCCAATTGTGCTTCAAGCTTCCTTGCCTACATGTACAATATATCAGCAACAATGCAAATTACTTCTAAAAACAATAAGAAAGCTAATCACTTGGAAAAATTATCACTCTTAAAAAATAGGAAAACAAAAGAACTCCTACATTCAAAACCATAGATTGAACAAAGCAATGGTAATTGCATAGCCAAAAGAGAGTGACAATCAATTGGAAATTAAATGAAAATGGAGGAGATAGTCAAACCCAAATTCATGGGATTGATCAAGAGATTTCTCTCAAGAGTAACAGTGCTCCACGACCTTTAAGTGAAGAACAATATCACATCACTGAATTCCCCTTTCTATTCTATGTCAAACGCTGTGACTCTTTCCTCTTTCAGCTAAAAGAAAATGAATACCACTATCCAAGTAGTACCCAAAATAACTCTACCCGACTTCCTTTACTGCGTTAGTCGCCATTATCCAACTACCACATTGGGATTCACCACCAAATGTGTCCTTATTCCAACAGTTGTTCATGTATTCTGAGTTCGTTACTTCAGCTCCTCACTTTCTTTCCTTCGAACCAAAGTTCGCCGAAGAAGAGTATTAATTGACAAAACTTCACATTTTTTGTCAAATGAATCATTAATGTTGACAAGATTTCCTTCTGATAAAAATGAAGGATGCTTCAAATGATTCCCAAACCAAGCCTTGTGTTCCAAATTCCCAATCAATTGGTGCCGGCTATATGAATCCTATTTTTCCACTGAGCTCTGTCCAGTGCTACCTGTTCACTTCTTCAAATGATTCCACAAACTACAAAATATCTTTTCACCCACAACCATGCCTTCTTTTTCCATACATTGACATCAACCCTATATTTTTTCAAACAACTCCGGTTCCCAATTTACGGATCGCAATCAATTTTCACCCAGATTTCATAATTCTTTCCATCAACAAAACCCACGTCACCAATTTGCCCCAAAAAATCCATAATTTTTCCAAATGCATTAATCACAGAATACCGAACCTCGACGGAACCGAAACCACATACTAAACAATATCTTTAGATCGCAAAAGAGGCAATTGAAAAACTTCAATTTCTAAATTCAGAACGGTCGGTCAAATGGGATTTGGTCAATGAAATTGATCTCAATCCATCGCACAGAAGACGTATCCAAACACAAACGTTACAACATATGTTAACATACGTAAGTATAATTTTAGGGCTGCAAACGAAACGTACCTGCTTTCGAAGGGAATCCCATGAAGTAGGCGGATCCATGAGAGAGAGAGAGAGAGAGAGGGACTGCGGGTTTCTTCGGCTAGAAAATTCTAGCCCAACGTCTTGAATTACAGAAAGTAAACGGGACCGACGGGTTCTGAAGAAATCTGAGAGAGAGAGAAAGAGAGAAGACGTTCGGTGAGAGAAGATGAGCCGTGAAAACGAAGCATTAACTGCAGATTTTAATCGGGTTCGGTAACCGGGGGTAGTGAGGCTCAGTGCATTCTTTTTAACTATTTAATTTTCTTCTTTATTTTGTGTGATACACTGTTTTGATGGTCTTTTTTTATTTTTTTTTTAAATTCAAATGATATTCTTAATTAATCATACATCTCGACGAGAGGAGTCTAAAAAGTACTTGTGACTGAAAGCAAAAAAAAGTTCACCAAAGACGGATAAAGTATCAAACAACTATCTTATTTGTCTAAAGTGCTGTTTTATTTGAATTCTCCCATACTTTTATACTTTTCCGATTCATCTCGTCGAGAGACGAACGATTAATTCCAAAAATTATGACGAAAAGCTAAACAAAGAGTTACGAAAAGTAAAAAATACTGAAATAAGTTAGACTTATAAATTTACAAGAACAAAGCCTGTATACCGGTAAGATTTTTTTAGGCTTTTTCTTGTTTTAGAGGACCCCATAAAACATTATTTAAAAATTTATTGGATTTTCCTGTATTTTGTGGGATCCAGAGTGGGTCCCACAAAAAATGTAGTGAATGACGTAGTGATTTGATGTAGTGTGGGTTGGGAGATGGTGTTGTACAGTGGTGTGCGCAGTACTGTACTGCGCACCTCCGAACCATCGGATCGTGCATCCGACGGTTCGAATCTCATCTCCACAATGAACGACTCTCAATCGTTGGTTGCCGAGTTGAGATCCGAGCCGTCAGATGCACAATCCGACGACTCGGAGGTGAACAACACGGTGCACAACACCAACCCGAAGTCCATGTAGTGTACCTAGATTTTGTTTTCAGAAATATCCTAGAAAAGCCCCTGACAGCTGATTTTACCCAAATTTGCAAAGGATTTTGATTTTCGCGCTCCACTTTTTACTGATGGCGATCTACTTTTAACGTGAAAGTTACTAACAATTTTATGAACAAAATGAAGCGCCATCAGTAAAAAGTAGAACGCGAAAATCAATTTCCATTGAGAACACCTGTTTACGGTGCAAAATGGAGGTTCTCCATGAAAAATAACACGATTTACAAAATTTGATAAAAGAGTACTGATGTATTAGATCGTGAAAAAAATGGCCATGGTGACAGCGTTAGTATGGTAATGTATGATTTTATTATGTGCAATGTGTCACTTGTTATCACAATATATATGTAAACTATTTGCTTGGTGTGATGTTTATTTAATTATTGTTTATCTGTCACGATAGGTTAATACTAGAGTCCGGGACACACGCGATGTGTGTGCGTGTGCAAGTCAAATTTTGTGCGTGTGCCCAGCCTCTAGTTCATACTATGGTAGGAAATCAACTTTCATAAAATAAAAGACTCTCCTTCTATAATACAGACTTTTTTTAATGTAAAGTAAAAATAATTTTGGTAAGTAAAAGAATCTAAAAAAGTACTAGTAATACAAACTTCCGGGAGCAGAAAGAATATTTTTAGAATTCTGCTTCAGTTTTTTCCTCCCTACTGAGAACAAAATGAGTATCAATTGGCGAAGTATGGATGAACCCAGTGGCCAGTTTCCTGTGGGCATGCGAGTTCTGGCGATGATCAAGCTTCCCTTGAGCTTTCTTCTTCTTCTTCGAAGTATGGATGAACTGGCCACTGTAGGCATGCGAGTTCTGGCTGTGGACGATGATCAACCTTCCCTCAAGCTTTCTTCTTCTTCGAAGTATGGATGAACCCAGTGGCCAGTTTCCTGTGGGCATGCAGAGTTTCTGTTGTGGACGATGATCAAGCTTCCCTCAAGCTTTCTTCTTCTTCTTCTTCCTCAAGCTTACTTCTTCGAAGTATGGATGAACCCAGTGGCCAGTTTCCTGTGGGCATGCGAGTTCTGGCTGTGGACGATGATCAAGCTTTCTTCTTCTTCTTCTTCTTCTTCTTCCTCGTCTTCTTCCTCGTAAGAATTATACTTCATGCATTATAACATTAACTACTTGATTTTGTATACTAAACTCACAAAGTTACAATTGCATTTTAACATACTAAAATAGTAAACCATTTTTGCACTCTAAAACTATAGAAGCAGTGTGGACAAAACAGGCAATCAAGCATATTTAGAATTTCTAGAACTAAAATCTAGAAATATATGGCTTGTCATTTGACGTAAAGTTAATGAAACCATAGGAATATAGTTGGCAGAATGCAGTGAGTAAGGGTTAGGAGACAACAATGGACAAGTAAGGACTTTATAATTTAGAGTACAACAGCTAAATTAGCCTTATAAATGCCCATACGATAATGTGGCAAGGAACTTGCAAGGATGACGAAATGGAACTTCCTAAGCATGAGAAAGTGGGGCACAAGGCAGTTATGACAGATATTAGCAATTGAACTTCATGAAGAATTTCTCCGCATAACATCATCGAAATTAAAACTTCAAAAGGAAATGAAGTTGTAGCATTGCTACAAATGCAGTTCACATAACAGAATTCCCATCAATCAAAACGAGATACTTTACAAATGCAAAAGAAAACAATAACAACCAACACAGGGAATTGCTACAAATGCCATTCCCGCATCTGTTTGCACCACATGGAAAACACTAGAACATTTTCCAATCAACAATGGGGCTACGAACCGATACATTACAGGAGATTCGGTTGATTAGCACGTCATTTCCATTCTCACCGGAATAGCTGGGTGTAACGGTACCGGAGAGCCCAAAAACCAATGTGTAGAGGCCGATATCTATTAGAGGGCATAGTATTTTCCTTTTCATCGACATGGATTATGAAAACATGCTTAAAAGTTTGACGAGATGAAAAACATCAGTTCATCCTAGATCGGTAATATGAACACACCAAATGTAAACCAAAAGAGCCTAAAAAGTGGCCTACCTTGCACAACGGGTATCTCTTGGTATAGAAGATTCAAACTATTTTTGGGAATAAATGATAATGAAAATGAGAAAAAATCAAGGGGAAGAAGATAGAGGAACTAATGGATGATAAAGAGAAGAATACGGAGTGAGATCTAGGAAAATTTCAACAGTAAGGGCTAAAAAGTTGCTCCCTAAGACTTTATTAGAGCAGAGAACATGAAGGAAAAAGAAAATAAATGAAACAATATAAACAAGAAGCAAGTAAGCTCTCTTGTGAAGGTAAATACCAATGATGTTCCTGTTTTAGTGAGAATACACTTTGGCCAGAATGATCTACACTTAAATGATAAATCCACACCAATATTCATGCACCAATGGGAATAATGCAATCCAACATTATTACCCACATATCTCCGTCTCTACGAATTTAGAACTTCCCAAACACAGATTATGCAACAATTTTCCAAGGCTCCTCTTCATTAACTTACCAAAACATAGAAATTTACATACCATAAATAACCGGCTACACATTGGGCAGAGTGAATCCTAAGTGTGTACAGATTCTACAGAACAACGTTTGGTCATACCGAAAATTCGCCACAGTTGAGCATCAATGTTTCCAACCTGAACAATTAGACAAGGATGCTGGATAGGATGCATGCTGTGATCCAACCTTTAGTATTTCAAAAACAAAATGGATCCTACTAGTTTTTTTAGATATCCATGAGCTGACTAACCTTTCTCGGACTGATAAATTAATCATCTCTAGAGGAAATATAGAATCAGTAATGTATTCGCCAATGGCGAAGCTAAGATTTCAAGAATAGAACAAATTAGTTTCTTTGGTATAGACCAATGAACACTTGTAATTTACGCCCACCTTTTGATTTGACTCAACTCTGTTCCATCCAACTACAACCAGGAATCTTTTCCTGCAAACCCTCTCTCAAACTCTTGGCATCATCCCACCTCCCAACCGAGGCATATATACTGGAAAGCAGAGACCGATAACCACTTACATCAGGCTCTAACTCAAAGCAGTGCTTAGCTGCAATCTCCCCTATCTTAAGATTACTATGCACGCTGCAAGCAAGAAGCAAAGCTCCCCAAACCCCAGCATGTGGTTGCATTGGCATGCTTTTTATCAACTCATATGCTTCCTCCAATCGCCCCGCCCGCCCTAACATATCGACCATAATTCCATAATGGTCCGTCGAGAGCACAAGTTCATAATGCTTCTGCATCAAGTTAAAGCATTTGTAGCCTTCTTCAACCAAACCAAAATGGTTATAGGCGGTTAATATCCCAGTGACAGTAATTAAATTTGGAGAAATTCGGGCCTCCAACATTTGTTCAAATAACGTGATGGCATCCTTTGCCCTACCGTTTAATCCACATCCCAGAATCATTGCAGAATAGGAAACCAAATCCTTCTTCTGCAAGAGTTGAAACAGCTTGTATGCCTTATCAATGTTTCCGCACTTTGCGTACAAGTCTATCAAGGCAGTAGCCAAATGGTCATCAATCTGAATTCCGAGTTGCTTCATATACGACTCGATCCAAGACCCGGATGTCATATCTCCCAATTGAGAACAAGCGGATAGAACACTAGCAAATGTCATTTTATCCGGCTGAATATTTACATTGGGCTGAATAATCTTGTTGAATAGCTGAAGGGCCTCCTTTGATCGGCTATTTTGAGCATAGCAAGATATCATGGCATTGTACAACAGTAGATCTTTCTCACCCATCTGGTCAAAGAGATCCTTAGCAGATTCAACATCACCACATTTCGAGTACCCACTAATCATTGTAATCAACGAAACGTTATTTCTTCTAGGCATTGCATCAAAGAAACTCTGTGCCAATTCTACCTTCCCACAATCCAAATATCCACTAATCATCGCATTCCAAGAAGCTACATTTCTCTCTGGCATCTGGCGAAACAAAGCGCACGCTTGCTCCATATCCCCTTCTCTCCCATATCCCGAAACCATCGAATTCCAAGAAATAACATCCTTCTCCGGCATCTCATCAAACATGCTACGCGCCACGGCCAAATTCCCCGACTTCACATACCCAGATAGTATTGAATTCCAAGAAACCACATTTTTCTCAAGCATTTCATCGAACACCTTCCGCCCAATCTCCACACACCCTACCTTTGAGTAGAAATCAACAAGAGCTGTTTGCACATAAACAACCTTACAAAACCCATGTTTATGAACTTGAGCATGAATTGAAACCCCGCCAATCTTATACCCAATCCTACCACATGCCTTCAAAGAAGAAGACAAGGAAAAAGTGTTTGGACACAAACCCAATCTATGCATCTCTACATACATATTAAAAGCCTCTCTAAACTGATTGTGCAGGGAAAGGAACCTAATGGTACAAGACCATGAAAAAACATCTGGGTCTTGCATATGGGAGAGAATTAAACGGAGATATTGAGTTGTGGGTTGAGAGTAACTGAGTTGGGGTACGAGAAGTTGACGGATGAGTAAGGGTTGGAGATGGTTAAGACCGCTGGTGAGAATGAGCGCATGGATTTGGTTTGCTTGGTTGAGTGTTAATGGGTTATTCAACAAGGCTCCTAGCTTTGAAACCACCATACTAAACAATATCTTTAGATCGCAAAAGAGGCAATTGAAAAACTTTCAATTTCTAAATTCAGAACAGTCGGTCAAATGGGACTTGGTCAATGAAATTGATCTCAACCCATCGCACAGAAGACGTATCCAAACACAAACGTTGCAACATATGTTAACATACGCAAGTATAATTTTAGGGCTGCAAACGAAACGTACCTGCTTTCGAAGGGAATCCCATGAAGTAGTCGGATCCATGAGAGAGAGAGGGACTGCGGGTTTCTTCGGCTAGAAAATTCTAGCCCAACGTCTTGAATTACAGAAAGTAAACGGGATCGACGGGTTCTGAAGAAATCTGAGAGAGAGAGAGAGAGAGAAGACGTTCGGTGAGAGAAGATGAGCCGTGAAAACGAAGCATTAACTGCAGATTTTAATCGGGTTCGGTAACCGGGGGTAGTGAGGCTCAGTGCATTCTTTTTAACTACGGAGTATTTAATTTTCTTCTTTATTTTGTGTGATACATTGGTCTTTTTTGAATTCTTTTAAAATTCGAATGATATTTTTTAGATTAATCATCTATCTCGACGAGAGGAGTCTAAAAAGTACTAAATTATGATTGAAAGCAAAAAAAAGCTCATCAAAGACGGATAAAGTATCAAACAACTATCTTATTTGTCTAAAGTGCCGTTTTATTTGAATTCTTTCAATATTGGCCCATATTTTTATACTTTTCCGATTCGTCTCGTCAAGAGTTACGAAAAATAAAAAATATTGAAATAAGTTAGACTTATAAATTTACAAGAACGAAGCCTGAATTCCGGTAAGATTTTTTTAGGCTTTTTCTTGTTTTAGAGGGCCCCATAAAACATTATTTACAAATTTATTGGAATTTTTCTGTATTTCGTGGGATCTGGAGTGGGCACCACAAAAAATGTAGTTAATGACGTAGTGATTTGGTGTAGTGTGGGTTGGGGGATGGTGTTGAGCAGTAGTGTGCGCAGCACCGTGTTGCGCACCTCCGAACCGTCGGATCATGCATCTGACGGTTCAGATCTCATCTCCGCAATGAATGAGATCCGAGGCGTCAGATGCACGATTCGATGACTCGGAGGTGAACAGCACCAACCCGAAGTCCGTGTAGTGTACCTAGACTTTGTTTTCAGAAATATCCTAGAAAAGCCCCTGGCAGCCGATTTTATCCAAATTCACAAAGGATTTTGATTTTCACTCCACTTTTTACTGATAGCGATTCACTTTGTTCATAAAGTTACTAGTAACTTCACGTTAAAAGTAGAGCGCCATCAGTAAAAAGTGGAGCGCGAAAATCAATTTCCATCGAGAAATTGCCTATTTAAAAACTGATTTTTACAATGCCCACAATTGCTGTGGGTAAAAACTGTAGGGTCGAAAAGGTAACACCACAATAACTGTTTACAGTGCAAAATGGAGTTTCTCCCAGTAGTTTTGTTTAACAGGGTAAAGGAAAATTTGAGAGAACACCTGTTTATGGTTCAAAATGGAGGTTCTCTGTGAAAACTAACACGATTTACAAAATTTGATAAAAGAGTACTGATGTATTAGATCGTGAAAAAAACGGCCATGGTGACAGCGTTAGTATGGTAATGTAAGATTTTATTATGTGCAATGTGTCACTTGTTATCACAATATATATGTAAATAATTTGCTTGGTGTGATGTTTATTTAATTATTATTTATCTGTCACGATAGGTTAATACTAGAGTTCGGTACACACGTGATGCGTGTGCGTGTGCAAGTCGAATTTTGTGCGTGTGCCCGGCCTCTAGTTCATACTATGGTAGCAAATCAACTTTCCTAAAATAAAAGACTCTCCTTCTATAATACGGACTTTTTTTAATGGAAAGTAAAAATAATTTTGGTAAGTAAAAGAATCTAAAAAAGTACTAGTAATACAAACTTCCGGGAGCAGAAAGAATATTTTTAGAATTCTGCTTCAGTTTTTTCCTCCCTGCTGAGAACAAAATGAGTATCAATTGGCGAAGTATGGATGAATCCAGTGGCCAGTTTTCTATGGGCATGCGAGTTCTGGCTGGGGACGATGATCAAGCTTTCCTTAAGCTTTCTTCTTCTTCTTCGAAGTATGGATGAACTGGCCACTGTGGGCATGCGAGTTTTGGTTGTGGACGATGATAAAGCTTCCCTCAAGCTTTCTTCTTTTTCGAAGTATGGATGAACCTAGTGGCCAGTTTCCTGTGGGCATGCAGAATTCTGTTGTGGACGATGGTCAAGCTTTCTTCTTCTTCTTCCTCGTCTTCTTCTCCATCTCCTTCTTCCTCCACTTCCTCCTACTCCTCTTCGTCTTCCTCCGCTTCCTCCTACTCCTCTTCATCTTCGTCTTCGTCTTCGTCTTCTTCTTTCTTCTTCCTCATCGTCTTCTCCTTCTTTGTGTTTTGGGTTATTTTTCTGTTCCTTGTTTTCCAATCTTATTTTGTTGATATGGGTAGATGCACGGTTAGGAGTGATATGAATGCTGTAGAGAATGGCAGTAAGGAGATCAAGGGGGACTGCAAGATTTAGTTTTTTTTTTTTTGCCAATATACGGTTAGCGGGGGCCTCTATTGCAGCTTGCTCAGCGCTAGCCCTCCTGAGAGCATCTGGATGTGTGCACCTCCACCAACACACAAAAAGAATACTTATGACAAACAAAAAAACTACCGACAACCATTGCACCTAAAATTAAAAACTTATTTTCGTTGTAAGATTGAACAGCTTGACTCTAGTTATCAGTACTCTTCTCTTGGGCCTGATTTTAAAGATCAAAACACGAGTAATTTACACAAAAATATTAGAAAATAAATATAACAGCTTGTCCTATTATATTTACTCATGTCGTTGCATGGCCGTGCTTTTTTCGTGCATGTTCCATACTTTTTCCGTGCTTTTTCCCTACCGTTGTCGTGCCCATGCCACGTTTTCAAAATAGCCACAAGACAGCAGCGCAAATCGATCGCGTAAATGTTTCTGCTGGGAAGATTTTTCAGCATCTTCCTGGGTTATGCGCTTCTTCGGATCCTAAGAAGTGGGCTGGCTAACTTAGTTCAGTTTCTAGCTCCAGTTTTTTTGAAGGCTAAAAGTTAACAAAAGAACCTTAGACTAAATGAAATACCGATCATATGCCTTTTTTACTCTTCATGGTTTTTTTTCCTAAACAGTAAAAAAGAATTTTATTCATCACTTGTAACGGATACAAAGATTGAAAGGAGTGAGAACGCAATTGTATAACTCTTCGTAGTCACTACCAGATCCGAAACACTCCACTAGCAATAGTGTAAATTTTTTTATATATCTACGATATCATGGGTTGTGCATGTGATATCTATGCAAGTAAAAAATTTGAACAGACATGTATTCAAATTATCGACGATGTTTGAATTATTCTACACTTTACATATAAGTGAGTAAAGTAAGACAAAAAGGAAAATCGTAACATATTTCAAGGTGTATCAAGGACTACACTTCAGGTTCCCAACCTACATAGTCATGGCGGCATATAGGGCAGTACTGTGTGCGTGATGTCAACCACACAATGATGCACTTGTTATGAAAAATATGATTGCATGCAGGGAGGACTTGCATGTACTGATGTACATTTCTCCCATGCTCAAACGGGCCTTGCATGTACATTTCTCCCATGCTCAAAGCTGCTCGAGCGGTTAATTTGGGGATGATGGGGTCTGTCTTGAGTGCGGAGGCAGGAGCGTGGCGGGCTGCTATGGAATTTGTTCGAGTTCTGGGCATAGATACCATTGTGGTTGAGGGTGACTCGCAACAAGTTGTTCGGATTTTGAACAGGGATATGATATGCCCGACTTATGTGGAAGTGATAATTGAGGATATCCGAGGATTGGCTAGACGGTTTGCAAGCTGCTCGTTCCGGTTTGTGAGAAGATCAGCTAATGGGGTGGCCGATAGATTGGCAAGGCATGGTGTGCGAGGCTCTGGTTCCAAGACTTGGGAAGCTAGACCTCCTTCATGGTTATTGAGCTCTCTAGAGCGAGATAATCATCTTTTTTTTATGTTTCTTTCTTCGATTTGGTATCAATATAAGTCTGTTAAAGTTTTGACAAAAAAAAAAAAAAAAACGGGCCTTGGCATATTTGACATTTGGAATCGCCAAATTCGATTGCTTCACTGACTAAAAAGCAAGTAACGGAAATTGCTCAATCAAGTCCGTGTGCCTGGGCTGGTTGGGTTGGTTGTGTTGCGACTAGCTCTACCTCAGCAGGCTCTATTGCAGCTTGCTCAGTGCCAGCCCTCCTGAACATCCGGATGTGTGCATCTCCACCAACACACAAAAAGAATACTTATGACAAACAAAAAACTACCGACAGCCATTGCACCTAAGATTAAAAACTTATTCTCGTTGTAAGATTGGACAGCTTGACTCCAGTCATCAATACTCTTCTCTTGGGCTTGATTTCAAAGATCAAAACACGAGTTTGAGTTACATGTCTAGTTATCGCGAAGTAGATAGTACCTATACCACTTTGAGGCAAATTTGAGTGTCCCTATTTTTTGCTCAAACATTATTTCAGGAATAAGGGTCTCAAAATTGTGGAAGGCAAAATATATAATCCATTGAAATTGTCAAAGAGAGGAACAATTTAGTGGAAAATGACTTTCAACCTTTTCCTGACATTACTAGTTTTGTCGAAACGGTATTATGTTTTATGATGGACATGAGTCTCTCATTGTCCAATAACCATTGGTGTTCCGACATGGACATGTCACCATCTTAAAGTGTCCATGCTTCCTATGGATCAGTGTCGTCCAAGACTTTTGTGATAATAAAGTTTGCTGAATGAGAAAAAAAATTCTTTTATGACGCCCACAAATTAGAGGAAGAGATTTGGGAAAATGACGGCCAAGGACGTGTTTTGATTTTCATTTGAGCAAGTACCTAGGCTAGTGGGCTATAAGGGCATACAGTGGGAGGGTAATGTAGCTGCACAAGAACAGGACTCCAAACCCGTGAGCAGGGACGGAATCAGGATTTTATAAATGCGGGGGCCGAACAATGAACAAGATTTTGAAATTTCAAGGTTTGGGAATCTAATATATATAGTTCGTTTGGTTTAGATTTTGAGAGAGATTTTTTTGGTACTAAGGGGAGAGAGATACAAAAAAATGAGATTAATAATTGAAGGAAAAACTTATGGGAGACCATGTGCAAAGAGAAAAATTGGGGTTTGAGACCCGAAACAAACATATTTTTAAAGCATTTAAATGTCTAAATAACACCCTATACAAAATACAATATTTAGGTGTTCTCAACATTCAACAAACAAAAAAAACTAATATTAATATTATTTATATAATAAAAAAACCCGAAACCGCGCGGGGCCTTGGCCCCCTTATGCTCACTCTTAAATCCGTCTCTGCCTGTGAGCCCAACAAAGTTCATTCAAGCAATTCAAGGTCAATTGCAGTGTTACGTTTCAGTTAATTTTCTCTATAAACAAGGTGGCTATTTAAATTTTGATCAGAGAAGAGGAACTGTGGGAGACAAAAAAAAGAAAGAAAAAAAGACTTGCTCTAATTGCGGTTTTCGCAATCACAAGCTTGAAATTATCATGGAAGCAAGATTTCAGCCCAAATGAGTACTGTATACAAAGCCAACTCCTATGTTATTTACGTCGATCATTAGAAATCAGATTTTGATTGGAAAGTTTAAGGTATAGAATCCTTACCCATATCCACAAGAAATATGTAATCTGGAATGCATTCTTCAAGTAGCACAAAAGGAAGAATTGACCAAACATATCCCAAATTAGTTCCTATCTTTTCCTCATGCGTATTCCCAACGGAATGATACGACGTAAAAAGAAAAGGATAAGAACAGAAAAAGGGAAATAAAACTCCCATCCGGATTTGAAAGCTGAAACAAGAAATGCACCACGACATTAGTCGGTCTATTAGGTTGTATACCCAGTTATCAAAAAAAAAAAAAAAATATTTCATGTGAAGTTCAGATTAATTATGCTACAACGGTTTTGTATGGGCAAATACTAATATTTTTCGAAACCTTGTACTAGTTGATATATGTAAAGGATGAAACATCCATGAAGTGTGTTTGTTTGTGTGGCGTGTTTGTGGTTCTAGACTTATTGTAAGAAACGCCGATGTTGATCTACACCACCTTGACCAAATGTTTGCCTTCCATTCCTTGAGAACTTACTGCAACGGTGCCTCCTGAACTGAAGTGCCCTCAGTTTATATTTAATTTGCAATTTTCAACCATCGGATTCGGCTTTTATGTAATATCAGGGGTTGTTTTGTATTATCCCTGAACTCGTACAAGTTTTTGGATGTCTACTGGATTTATCTTTCTTAAGGAATTGAAGTGATTTTGTCGATGGTTGTTGAACATATTTCGAGCGGATAGACGTAATTGGCCGAGGCTCATGTGGTGCAATGAAAATATGGAGAGAGAGCCTATTTTTATTTTTTGTTTGCTCCAAATGTGCACTGTTCTTTTGCAATTTGAAGAGATTCCTATTCTTTCTTTCTCCTAACTGTTAGACGCTAGAATATATTAATACGAGAGGTGAGACTACCCAAGACCTAACTCTGATACCATGTTAGATTTCTTGGATGGTTCCAATCTAAAATCAATTGACTAAAGATGGAGTAGCCTCTAGAATATATTAACCAAGTATTGTGTGGCTTAAATAAGCGATGTGGAACAAAATCTAACACTAACTATGCATTGTTTTTTGCAATCTGCAGAGAAATAGTACATTTTTTGCTTATCCCAAACATGCACTGTTTTTTTTCTCCTGCAAGGAAGTCCCATGAGATGAGATCTGATCAGTTGTTGCAAGAAAACTAATGTCGTTTGCGAGGTCGATCCCATTGTTGCAAGGTCTCAGTTTTTGCTTATCTCAGTTGTCGATCGTTTGTGCAAAAGGATAAGTTGGAGGCAAAGTAATAAGGTCTCCGTTCTTCACAAATTCAAGCCAAACAGGAAGTTTGAAGTATTCCTGGTAGTTGTAATCACTGTTTTTTTCTCTTGGCTGATCATGCTTTAAAATTTCCACATCGATCGGCCTTTCTTTTGCTACTCATGACCCCCTTTCTAATGCAGAGGCTGCACCTGAAAGGATTATGGAGTGGATGAATGAGGAGAATTTGACTAGAGAAGATGTGGCAAGGCATCTCCAGGCACAGAACCTTATCTTCCCTGTGTTGGTTTTGTATTTTATCTTAGGTCTTGTTTTTCTCCCATTAAAACTACTCCCTCCGTCCCCTTTTTAAAGTCTAGTATTTCATTTTGGGATGTCTCTTAATAAATGTTCATTTTGTAAAGTTAGTGGGTAAAAGTTGGTACATTTGCCCCTAAAAGTATATTCCATTTTGAAAAATTAGTGAATAAAAGTGTAATGATGATGTTTTCATAGAGGGTAAATAGGAAAAGTGGAGGTAAAAATTGATATAAAAGGTGTAATGATGATGTTTTCTTAATAAGTTAGAGTTACGAAGCAGGACACTTAAAAATGGACGAATGGAAAGTAATAGTATTGCTGAATTTGCGCAGAAATACCGGTCACTCCTCGGAAGGCTCAACTCTACTCCACACCAAGCCAGCGAGCTAAATTAGTTGCACCTTCAGGTGGTTCACATGTACTTGGTATATGGTATCGACCAGTTCAAAAAAAACAAAAAAACGGTGGCGGTCTCGTCGATGCGGTTTCTTTTTGTTTCTTCTTAGTAGAAGTTTAATTAGCTGTAGTTAATTTTAGTTTGTTGTAGTTTTGTTGCCGCACACACATGCTCACACCGTGCTCTGTTCTTTAGGCCTTAAGTTGGCCTTCGCTCGTCGTCGGCGTCCCTCGGCCTTTTGTTGGCCGTTATCTTCTGGCGATAGCATAGTTTGTTTTGTATTTTGTGTTTTGCGGTTCCGTACTCTGTGTTCTGTTCCTTAGGCCCTAGTTGGCCTTCGCTCGTCGCTGGCGTGTCTTAATTACTGTAACAGCGGCAGCACAGTTGTACTTTTCCTTATCTTTATCAATGCATTTCTAACATGTTCCCAAAAAAAAAAAACATGTATTGCAAAGTGCAAACTATTGTTTGTTGACTTGTTTATGAGAAAATTTTACAAATGGTCCCTCTAGTTTGCATGAATTCTCATTTTCGTCCCTCTAGTATCAATTGTGTTACTTTTAGCCCTATAATTTGCATTCTGTCTCAATTTCGTCCCTCTCGCTTACGGCGTTAATGAAACAAACGGAATTGGAGGACAAAATTGACATTTCCCTCACAGAGGGACTAAATTGAGATTTCGTGCAAACTAGAGGGACTATTTCTACAATTTTATTTTTTACTTTTGTTTTTGTAAATAAATTTAAAATACATCATATGTAATATATTATATATATCACAAAAAAAATGAGAAAATTCGAAAAGCAACCCCTATGTTAAATGTCTTGGTATTGTATTTTTTTTTTCAATTGAATTTTCACTTTCGTTATTTTCTTTGTCACATGATTAAAAAGAAAAAAATTTCAGTAGTATTTAGAAATCTAGTAATTGTGTTTAATTAAGCAATGAAACACTATTGAATATTAAGAGATCAAATACATTAAAATCTGGGTATAAGTGTATTTATTTTGGGACTTACTCATAAGATCACTCATATAACAAATAAATACGGATTTTGAACATTTTTTTATTGGGTGAAAAATAAGGAGATTATAAGAACATGATACAAAGACATTAGCTAAGGGGTTGATTTGTGCATTTTCTAATATTTTTGTAATTTGTAATGAAATATAAATTTTTTCAATATAGTTTGATTACCCAATAAACAATAATTCAGTTGTCCCTCTAGTTTATTGGGTAATCAAACTATATTGAAAAAATTGGGTAATCAAACTATATAGTTTGAATTATTATTTATTGGGTAATCAAACTTTATTGAAAAAATTTATATTTCATTACAAATTACAAAAATATTAGAAAATGCACAAATCAACCCCTTAGCTAATGTCTTTGTATCATGTTATTATAATCTCCTTATCTTTCACCCGATAAAAAAATGTTCAAAATCCGTATTTATTTGTTATATGAGTGATATTGTGAGTAAGTCCCAAAATAAATACACTTTATACCCATATTTTAATGTATTTGATCTCTTAATATTCAATAGTGTTTCATTGCTTAATTAAACACAATTACAAGATTTCTAAATACTACTGAAATTTTTTTTCAATCATGTGACAAAGAAAATAACGAAAGTGAAAATTCAATTCAAAAAAAAAAATACAATACCATGACATTTAACATAGGGGTTGCTTTTCGAATTTTCTCATTTTTTTGTGATATATATAATATATTACATATGATGTATTTTAAATTTATTTACAAAAACAAAAGTAAAAAATAAAATTGTAGAAATAGTCCCTCTAGTTTGCACGAAATCTCAATTTAGTCCCTCTGTGAGGGAAATGTCAATTTTGTCCTCCAATTCCGTTTGTTTCATTAACGCCGTAAGCGAGAGGGACGAAATTGAGACAAAATGCAAATTATAGGGCTAAAGTAACACAATTGATACTAGAGGGACGAAAATGAGAATTCATGCAAACTAGAGGGATCATTTGTAAAATTTTCCCCTTGTTTATTGAAGTTGTTGCGACATTTAGAAGTTAAGCCGCATAGTTGTTACATTTAGAAGTTAAGCCGCATAGTTGTTACAGTCGTACCATTCACGATTTATATTTTACAATAGAGATAGGAATAGATTCCATGAATTGGAAAAAATAGCTGTATTCCGGGGGTGAGGATGAATCAAACCGGTGAATCGTGAATCATTCGGTTCACCCATTCAATCATCAGTCATCACCTTCATTCTTTTGTTAATGGAGAAGAAGCAATTCTTATGCTACATTGAAAATGCAGATCTGGCAACCTAAATGGCGACGAAGCAAAAAAGATGCCCACTATTGCATACACCGATTGGCAACCCACACCGGGGTTAGTTCCAGGTAGCGAAAATGGAGAGGACGCAGCGACTGGAGAGCAAGATGGGGACCTCTGTTGGTTTAAATGGTCATAGTATGAATTGGTTTTGGGATATATTTTTTGGCTGCATGGCAGGTTGAGATAAGTTTTTGGCTGCATTTTGAACGTTTAGATTAGTTAGATAAGTTGGGGATATTCGCAACATTTATGAGCGAGTTTCGATGGGATAAATGCATATCGACGTTCAACTAGTTTTGCGAGAGAAACCTAGGAATTTGTATAAATATTATGATCAATTCTTTTCGTTTCAGTCCATTTTATGTTGTCATTCGCCGCTACAGGAAGAAATTGTGGCTTTTGCATGCAGCGCTAGACTAGTTGGCCATCTTTTTACATTCTCGCTTCCATATTTTCTTGTTCTCCTCACACAATCCACAAATGAAAAAGCCATTATATCAGCTACCAAAGGCAAGGAAGCAGACAGCTTCAACAACAAAGAGCTCTATGTTGGTGAATTCCCTAACCACTCTATCCTCCATCAGACATGTAGACAATTTTCTTGGTCCATTCAGTAGATTGAAAATCTTACATGTAAGGGTTAGACAATGAGGAATTCATTGGTGCGTAAAGGGTAGCCACGATCATCGATCGAGAACCTGTCTCTTCCCAAAGCACTTCTCCAAGAATCAACAAAACCAACCAGAAGAAAAGAAATGAACACAGCTAAAGCACCATAAGTTAAGTCTAAGAAGTTATTCTAGAACTGTCAAATTGTTATTACTCGAGTCAAATGATAACGACGGAAGTCGAAACAAATTAGTCTAAAACCAGTTCAGGCACTTTTGCCAGAAACATTGTTTGTCTTATTTCTAATCATAAAAATAATGACCCCAGCGGACTATTTCCCCGTGCTTTCATCGGTTGAACCATCAGCACTTGAATAGGCATCCTCCTGCTTTTCTTCCATTTCCAAGTCATCTCCAGCTCCATTGGTGGGAGAAGATGGAGGTTCGGAACGAGGCGGGCATGAATCTGTTCGATATCCCGACTCCGTTGTTGGCACCTTGAAATCGGTAGTTGCTTCAGGACAAGGTGTTTGGTCATCTCCAGCAATTTTGTTCGGTTCCTCCAACTGTGAATCCTCATTTGGTTTGCGTTCTTGGGAGCTAGAACAATTCTGCTGAACAGGAGAGAGAATTCTGTTTATACCATTACAAATAGTTTCTAGTGGAATGAAGTTCTTCCTCTCCTGGAACCCTGCTGGTTCATTTGCCAAATTTTCCTCCATTGAGTCCTTGTTTTCTCCCACTACCTTACACATCTACATTGAGAGAGAGAGAGATACATTAGTGCTCACAACCTTCAGTATACTCCCTCCCTCCCACTTTAATTCTCTTTCTATAGTCATTCCTATTAACCGGTCAACGGATAATGTATCTTGGTGAGAGAAAAGAATCGAGTTTTTTTTTTGTCCCCCAAATAGAAAAACGATCTTTTAATTAATTCTTGTTGAGAAAGTGCTCTTTTTGCTCAGTGTGGACAGTTTTCACAATCATCTAGAGAATGATTGTGAAAATGTGACAAAAGGAGTAATATTTTCTCTGCTAGAGAATATGGTGCATTATCTTAAACGTAAAGTAACATGTCCAATCATTATACAAGTTACCAAAACTTTGCCATACACACTTTACCTTGTTATAAAGCTGAGCCATTTCCACTCGATCTGGGTTATCATCACAGACAGCAACTGAAATTTCTTCTGGAGCTACACAGAAAGAGCATTTTAGCTGTATCCAACACGAATCTCATTTTCAAATGTTCCACAAAAGGGAGAAGTAAAACAGTGAGCCCATGGTTATCTACAATTATTTTTTTTTCATAATTCCAGCACCACATATTAACTGCTTTAAGCTAGGAGAAACTAGGCAGTAAAACTCAAACTCCTGGAGGACTGAAATGTAAACAATATCAGCCAATACCATTATAACAACAGTTGGATACCTCGATATATATTTTCGAATGCATTTCCTTTGCAAGTAAGGGAGTGGTCTAGATAGCTTGATATACGTTGTTGGGTCATTACCTAACAAATTAAACTTTTGGGACAATTGGTAATCTATGTAACACGGACAAAGATACAGACTTGGATATGGACAGAGGATTTCTTAAAAAATGGGGACACTTACATGACAGGGGACACAAAGAAAATAAATAAATAGATAATATTTAATTGTCTACGAGTGAAAATATAGTTAGGTGTATAAGCTTGAGGCTACAATATTTATACACAAGCATCATATATACATCATAAAACACTTCCAATAAAAAATACTTAAAGCAATTACACATTTACCCCCCCAAAGTTTTAAAAAATTTGCATATTTAACTCTTGTCGTGTCTCCATACGTGTCCCTCCCATGTCCCCCTAAAAAAATTAATTAAATTTATTGTGGCGTGTCCCATATGTATTTTTCCGTGTCCCCGTGTCAGACACAAAGACACGCCGGCCTCTAGGATTGTCGATGCTACATACTACCTCCGTCCCAATTTTATTGTCACTTTTGGGAGTTCGTGCCACTTTTCAATTGATTATATCTTGTAATTTATATTGTTTTAGGTGATTTTGAAAACATTGTATTATAGAACAAATCGAGATCTATCAAACAAGATCCATATTGGATATAAAATTCATTACCAATTTAAAGATATAACTAGTTTTTTTATCCAGTTAGAATAGAACTGAGACAAGTAAATTGGGACGGAGGGAGTAATTGGTAACTTTAACATGAAGGAAATATGTATCACAAAGGTCTAACTTTGGCAGAAGGCTTTTTGAGCTTTAGCTACCAACTACCAATAACATAAACCAGTTAAATTCTCTATCCTAAAACTAATAGGTTGCGAGAGGAGAGGCCGACTCAGGCCGCCAAAGCTCATAAGAAATTTTTGATCTGGTTCGGACAGGATATGGTTTCAAAGGTAGCTTGCTTTCTAGTGAGTTCTTTCTTATTAGTTCTTCCAAGGGTTCATAAGGGAGAGTAAAGAGAAGGTCTTGACCTAGACGGATCGAAGATAAAACTAGTAGATCAAGCTGTGGGTGCATGGACTTGGCTAGTGAAGCACAACCACTCATCTTTCCATAAGAGTGCGATCCTAGAGTAAGAGGAGTGACCCCAGTGGCAACGTTAGCCCCAAGGGCTCACTCCCTTTCACTAGTCAATGAAGCGCATCACAGATGTAGGCACATTCTTGCTTGACCACTAGTTTTGGAGGTATTAGTTGATCAATGTGGGGCAAGCTCTTAACAATGCCCCCATGAGAGAGGTAAAAAACAGATCCACTTTATAGGGATCACAATTAGACATTATGCAGTTTTTGGCAAAAACAAGTGGAACCAATCACTAAAGATGTAGCAATATTTCGGAGGCAACCACCATTAAGCCAACAGCCTAGCGCCAAGGCTCACATACACCAGTCATGGAGGCATTATTTAACCAGGTGTAGAAGGAGCACGCAACACATTTAAAGAACACAAAAAAATTGTTGTACAATTGCATTCCTAGAACAGGCACCTTTACACATTGTCTTCAATTAATGAATATTCAACAACACAACAAGAATCCATCATTGGAGGGCTTAGGACATGTTCAGAGGGTTCACATAGTCTTGCTGCCAGTTAAGTATATGTGATATTATGCAGTTAGTTTTAGGAGGATGGAATGTCATTGTTGACATTGGGCATCCAACTCACAGGCCGACTCCATATAAGTGTCCACGCTTCTTAGTTGAGGATGCTATATGTTCAACTATGGGAAAGTACAAGTTAATGCAGTGATGGCATTGTGCCAATGATGCAGTAGGGTTTTAAAAAAGTACGCCCAGTACAAAAATGGTTGTGCTCCTGTACAAACCCACAACCTCAAGGTTAGTTTAACCGCTGAAACAGTGACCCCAACAAGTAGTATGCCCAGTAGCCTCCGGCATTATCTATACGAAATGTTTCTTTTGAGGCCTAATGATACAATGAAACAAACACATCAAAGTATGAAAGAACATCATACATTAGTGGTTTTGTAACTGAGAGTTACAAACCATTGCTCATGACTTATATCGAGAAGCAGTGAGTACACTTACTGATCACATCTACTTGTGGTAAATGATTACTAGCTTTGGCATCAATCTCTGCCGAAGATGGACTTGGTATATCTACAACCCTCACTTCAGCTTCCGGTTCTCCACCAGCATTCTCATTTGTATTTTCCTGACCCTACCATATCAAATAGCGAGGATTAACCACAAAGGACAGTGCACCGACTTTGAAGGGATTTTTAACATTGTCTCCAAATGCATAGGAAAATGACAGAAACTAGATCCCTACTTCAGTAACTTCAAAAATTTCGATAAAACAAATAGCAAAAAAGATTTGCATATTTGAGCTCTCCCTTTTAGCATTTTGGGCTTAGAAGATACTAAATACATGATAACATCTTGTAGGACAGAAATTTTTGCCACTCTTGACAGTTGTATGTGTGCTGAATAAATAACAGAAAAGATAGCAGGTAAGAGACTTAATCAAGATCTCAACAATTTCGTAGCCAATTCAATGGGATCATGGTGCAAGTTTGTTTGAATGGTGAGAGTTTCATGGTGGTCAGACATTATTCCGCTTATACAAATGCATTTTGCAGAGTGGTTTCTGGAATGTGCCTGAGCTTTTTTGAACAATGTTGTCAAAAGATCCATTCTAGAGTGAAAAATAAACTACTCAAGAATTTGTTGCAAAAAATTATAACGAAAACAATACGTGAAACAAAATAAACAGTAAAAGCAAAGTTACTGAGGTGGTCTTTTGACGAAAACAAGGCCCAATTAGACTAGCATGTTCTCCTTCCAAAATCAAGTTATGTGTGTGTGTGTGTGTATATATATATAGTTAGAGTTATAAATGAAAGTGCCTAAACAGCCAGAGCATTTCTTTAAGAGTAGCTCATACCCAATGACAACTGTTGGAATTTGGAAATAACAAGGTCACTTTCAGGTATGAAAAAATGTTTCTACCAATGGAAATAAAAACAGAATTGGGCCCACAACATCTAGCACAAATACCCTTCCTATGGAACTAACTGCTGCTGGCAGCAAGTCAGAAACAATTTTCAAACCATCACAATCCACAAGGTTCTGTAATTGACTTTTCAAGCTCCATGTTTTCTTCAAACCCATCAAGTGTACCATCTTCATATGAGTGTTGGTGCAGTCAAGTGGTCTACTTTACCCACGAATAAACATACTCAATAGAAAAATAGCATATCAGATATCTCGCCACTTTTCCTTATTAAGGCAGAACATTTTGACAATTAGCCTTTACATATTTCAACTTTCAAGGATTGCAATTCATTTACACTAACAGCTTTTATGGGGGCTTAGGTGTGGTAATTGATCTTGATGTCAGATTTATGAAACCGAGTTCAGAAAATAGTGACCTTTCGATCTTGGCTTCAAAGACACCAACTTATGGATGTATAAAAAAGATGTCCAAGACAACTAGCAGACTTTATCTATGATTCTACAAACTGCTCAATAATAGAGAATCCATTTAGGAAAATTTTCGCGCAATTTAAGTATTTTGTAAGTCACAAGGCCCTAGCCTTAGTAGGTGAACGTAAAGCAATTCAATACGAGATTCCAAGTCCAGAAATCATCTTTATAATCAAGACAATCCCAATCTTTTCTATCTATAAATCCTAGTACCTTCCCACAGCTTTAAAACCCCCAAATTCGATGATGATTTGCCTTACCATTGACCTCAAAAAGACGAATCATTGGCAGCAGGAACAAAGTTTCAAGATTTATTATCCTGCCAGTTTCCAGTGAAACTCACTCGGGCAAAACAGTAGAGGCCGGGGGCAGGCAAAGCAGTAGTGAAACTCACTCGGGCAAAACAACAGAAAAGCTAAAACTTTTGGATTTGAAAGCTCGAATTTAGTCAGTAGGAACATTTTTGCAGCATCTTCATGCTACCCAAACTGCTACTTGGGCATTTCTGAGTTACCGCATAAGATTCAACCCACAGCACCCCAAGACACCTTTGTTATGTTTTCTTAGCTTTAGTATAATACTGAGGAAAAATGACAAGGATGTCATGCTTTTGATTTTCCTTAGATAGAAAGAAAGAAAACAAATAAGAAAAGAAACCTGCAAAGACCAATCATTTTGTTTAACTTGGCTCATCAAAAAGTAGTTCGAAAAGTCCAAGCAAAAAGTTCCTAAACATACTTAAAAGATATAGCAAGCTAAGCAAGGAGACAAGTTTAAAATGTGCAGGAAGCATAAACTTACAAAGGCTTCTTTTTGTAACTCTGCATTTAGTGCTTTCTCCAAAAGAAGCACCCTTTTCTTGACAAACTCAACCTGTCTTCTCTGCATTTCTCTAAAGTGATACAACGTATTAGAATCTGGATATAGCTGTGTTCGGTTAGGAGCATCTGGTGCTCCCTGCGCAGCTTCAGCTGCTAAATCAGTCCCACCACCTGTTTCCTTAGTCTGGTTTGCAGGTGTTTCAGTAGCAGCAATATTTGCAGCATCTTGTGCTTGAGATGCTCCCGGCACAGGCAGGGTTATGAATGGAAGATTGAGCTCCTGACATATGAGCTCCTGAACCCTCAGGTCCTTGTCATCAACAATAGCTTGCCATCTTCCGTAGCCATGCCTTAACACAGCCAAACAAGTTACTACAGAAAAAACTTCAAGTACCCATAACAAATTGCAAAACAATGCTGTGGTCCTCGTACATTAATTCTCTAATGTCCCGTTTATCCGGATTAGAGCATTGAATTGGACTATAAATCCAAGGAGACAACATATTCTGCATTTGGTTTGAGCTTTCGTGGTCAGAATCAAATATCCATCAGATTTATGATATCCATAGTACATGCGATACACAAAACAAAGGGCAATTTTGTATTATTATTTTCCTCAATATTAGTCCAAGGGGATCAGTTATCACTGCGGATTATATGTCCCTCACAACTAGTCTAGCTAAATAAACAGGGCCCGAATATTACGCCAATATGGTTCTTTATTGGAGCTTGTAGCATAACTGGGAAATAAACGTCAAAACAACTGGATTGGCACTCGCACAAATTTCCAATAGGTTTAATGGCTTATGCTATGAAAATGGGAGTTACCCTAGTGTTCTCCAAGAGTGGATGGTTGATATGAAGACATACACTTACAAAAACACAAGTATGTTCATGTACTCCGCTTATTGTCTAAGAAATCGTGTCTTTGTAACATCGACTTATGAAAGTGACTGAAGTTCCCAAGGCTTGAGAAGAAACACAAAATTAGGATGAAGCTATGTGGGAACCATCTAAAAGCACCCCTCTCCATCCCTCCCACCCAAGAAAAGAACTTCCAATAGCTAAAGTTCATGCTTAACAAACAGTAGCAACAACAACAAAATAATTGATAAGCAATGCAATGGATGGCCAGTGAATTTTATGTTTCTAGTAAGAGTAAATAAAAGACTAGGAAGTTGACATCTAGAACAGATCTACAACCAATGTGATACCCAAGTAAACAAATGCAAAAGTTACCAACTTACCACAAGGTCCACGAGACATAATATGAAATTCACATCAAACTAAGAAGCACAGATACGGGTACAGACACACGACAAGACAATTCCAAAAAGGTAGAGGCACGGACACAGCAGGGACTTGTCTCAAGAATAGGAAGCCATACTATGTTAATAGATCCTGTTCAAGTAAAATATTGTTGTACTTTGTGGTGTTGTTTATCATATGAATGTTGTGTCCAGAAACAACCTAAACTAGTATTATACTTTGAAATTCTTACCTTTCACCATTGAGAGAACATAATTTAAACGGCAGATTAAACAGTCGAAATTTCTTTATTTGCATTTTTGCCTTTATTTTGTTAAGTATTATACAACCATCAAATTAAGTTTTAAAATTACAAATTGACTCCTTCCATGTCCCCGCCGGTGTCTAACTTAAGACACGCCTGTCTCCAAACGTATCTCTGATGGGTCCCCACTTGAAAATGACAAGAATTAAGTGGATACGCGGCATACACCACATGGTGTATCCATGTCGGATACGCCGGGATATGAATACGGCAACTAGTTTGGTGTATCGGTGCTTCATAGCCATAAAACGATTAATTGTGAATATGTATTTGTAATACTTCTCTCTTATTCTTTTTTCTTTATGCAGGACATGCACTTTCTGTCTCCACTGTTTCTTAAGTCATCAAAGCATACTATCTTATGAGGCCAAAAGAGAGAATAACCAAATAAAAAAAGAGACATACTTTAGTACTGCACGCAGTAGTGATAGATCATGGTGCTCCTTCCAAAACCTTCCACTTTTCAATGTTGGTAAACGAGATACTACGTCATCTGCAAAAAGGGGACTGCTTGGGTTTTCTGCTGCAAACTTCACCTATCATACCATATCGGTTGTGAACAAAAAGTACAAGAAATGTCTAATACAATGTAATATATAATGCCACTGTTTAAAGAATGATCATAACTTTTATCACTTTACAGAGCTCCCAGCACAAACAACAAATTCATAATTCAGTAGAGCAGATATTATCAGATATGTATTTAGGTGGACGTCCAAAAAGGTATGTTGAACACATGCCATAACCTAACCGCAGTTGCAAGTATCCTAAAGTCCATGCAACATAGGTTCAACACACTGGTTAGTCAAAGTCATTTATGTTACAAACATATATCTACTTAACTTAACTTGGATTAGAGAAATTAAGACAACCCTGTGAAGCCAAAGCTTCACTGCCGAACTTGTGTAACAACAATGAAAAGAATCACCTTGATGGAAGGGTGAACAAATCACTAAGCTGAATTTCACTTTAATCCAAATTGTATATCACAGACAGATTGAGATGAGGAACAGATAGGTCTCACATAAACACTTTGCCATGCACAAAGAGAGAAATGGAGAGAGTTGATAACATTTAAGGTTATACTTTTAAAGCCTATTGAATGGTCAATGCATATTGGGTATTGGCAAGTTTGCGTCCCAGAAAACACTTAAACTTAAGGATTTCTCCATACATGTCAAAGGAGCATACCACCAAATTACTGGTGGAATGATTTAAGTCTTCAGTCTTCTTTGAAATTTGTTACCATCAGTTCCCAAAACAAAGGGATATCCAAGTATTCCATGCATGTGATTGTGTGTAAATGTTTTACCCAACTAAGACTGTAACGTATTGGACTTCCTTTCTTCAATTAACTGACATTTGGAAGAAAAAAAAATGCCAGAGACTCCTGTCATGCATCTACACGTGAAATAGAAGGTTACAAAAAATGGATAAACATCCAGGCTTCACAAATTTAAACGCTATTTGAAGTTATGAGGGGGAATGGGAGAATAAAATTCCATGACAACTTCCAGGTCAAGGACATCTTTAAAATCCAATGTTTAGTAACTGTTAAATCAAATTCAATGTATCTAAACTCTTATACCAAGCATACACAACTTACTTTATCCCTTATCATCATTAACTCTGCAAGCCTAACAAGAACATCTAGTATTCTCAGTCCTTCTTTAGGAACACCATCTGCAGCAAAGAAGATAATTTTTAACCAAAACTCAATGGCCAACGGGAGACAAAAATGAAAAATAAAGGACAGACAAAATAAAGGAGAAGCACAAGACCCAATGAGAATAAATAATCACCCGAAAAGGTTGGTGAGTCAGTAATATCTTCAGCAATATGAGACAGGAAAAGAGTTCCATACCTGGATAACAAAGACATGGCACAAAATCAATGCACCAAACGACTAGAGGTTGCAAACATGAACAGAACTTAAATTCTATAATTCAGTAAGGTGTAAACAAAAAATCACATTCGAAACTTAACATCAGACAAAAGTTTGCTTCACATAATTCAATGCATATTCAGTTTTATCTGTCAGCATTCTTTCTTTTTCATTATTCATATTCAGAATTCATGCATACATCATCCCCATCTAAAAAACTTCCAGGCAGTGTCTAGAGGCCCACACGGATGAGGGATGATATAAGAGTTTAGGAGGTGCTATTCTAGGGATGTGGGACAAGCTCCAACAGCATCAACCTTGACACCAGCTACCCGCCAGATCATTCATAAAGTCTTCGTTAGAGAGCCTAAAAATTACCTATATAATGAGCCACAAGTACAGGGTGCAGGGACGCGTCTAAGTGGGGACACCAGATACCCAAAAAATACTCTTACTTGTCTACACATTTTCCTTGGGTAAACTCGAACGTTGCTAGGTATATATCCCATGACACGTCTTTAACACATCCCATTTGGTGGCCTTATCTAAGTGAAAAGTATTTGCTTGGGTGCATGCTAAATTTAGAAGAGTCCATGTCACATAGCATAAAAATCATGCTCAATCCTTATAGTGCAAATAGCAAAGTGAGGCTTGATCTAATCCCCAAACCAAGACCTTCTCAGCAATCAGTTCCTTAGTTGAAGAAACATAAAGTAACATTGCAGACAAGGCTGAAGCTCTTGATGATCCGAGCCTCACATTGGAAGCTTGGGCAGGGATAATCATTACGGTCCTGGGAGAGGTGGCGACCATTCTCAAGAACCAAAAAGAGTGAGCTGAAAAATCCTTTTCTACATTGTTTTGAAAAATGACACAGGAAAAATCCTGAAAATCCTCAAAAAAAATTCCTTAAATTCCTCATTCTGAAAAATCCTTTTTTTGATTTCGTGAAATGTTTTGTCCAATTCTTTTTCATCAACTTTTATTATTCACTTTGCAAAAGTCCATTAGCAACCCAGCTGCCGTCAAAATAAACCCTCAAGCCCACTTAAGCGCAGTCTTACTATCTCCACCTCAATTCCTCTTGATGGAGTAAATTTCCCAATCCATTCCAGAGCTTTTCCCATTCTTCCTATAGGTATGTGGAATACTACTTTTCACCTCCATTTTGTCAATGCAATCAACATCTCTCTAGAACATAGCTTTCTACTTATTCAGCCTCAAAAATCCTTTTCTACATTGTTTTTAATAGGAGAGGGTGTCTTCTTATGTGTTGGTTGTTCACTATCATTACTTGAAGAACACCATCTTATTCTTGTTTCTCACTTAAGGGCAAAAAAGTCATTAAACCTCATTCCTAGTGTATAAAATTAGCCACACATTTTTCCAACACAGTCCTGCTCATTTTGTACCTTTTATAGTGATGACCCAGTTGGGACATATATACCTATAAGGAAATCTGATCCAATGTTTAAAAACCGGACTGGCCAGTTCGACCGGTTGGACATTTATGTTTCAAAACTGGCTTACATCGTGAAAACCGCAGGGCCCAAACGGTTGATTAGTTCAACCGTTGGAACTAGAAAGAGAAAATTTTGAACTTAAGCACTTTTGACGTTACTGCTACGTGTTAAAGCTGAAGACAGTAACCAAAGACAGCTGGCTTGGCGACAAGTGCTCAGACATCTCTAGCAAATAGGCAGTAGACAGCTTCCTGCCTTGCCCTTAGTAACATTTTATAGATGCTCGGTGTGGCTCAAGTTTTATAACTTACGATGTGGGACTAACAAACTTCACTTGTCTTGAAAAATACCCAATCCCCTTCTACGATTCTAACCCTCCTATCTATTGGCCAAAAACACAAAATAAAATAAAACTATTCTGTTTTCCACACATACACAGAAACAGGTATACTTGATTAAAACAAAAAAACCGGAAAAGAAAAGGCAAGAATAGCAGCACCAAACATCATCTATAACTGCAGTAATAATAAGTTCAAGATCACTCAAACAATAGAACAAAAATTACATTATAATGAGGATTACATATTCATTCAAACAAATTCTTTAAATTAGTTAATTAGTTAGTTTTACAATTTCATGTTTTTTATATAATTATGACATGATGGTTCCATTCCAGTTCAACTGCGGTTGAACCGGTAAACCGTTCACCCAGTCCCTTTTCTAGTTCGCTAACCGGTCCGGTTTTCAAAAAATTGATCTGATCTATATAGAGCTAATTTCAAAGAGAGACAACAATTTGACCGCAATGAGAGGAACATAACTACATATTTTTCAGCAGTTTCAGAGTGTATTGGTGAATTTATAAGATAGAAAAGAGAAGGCGATGGTACAGAAACCCTTGGGAGTCTTAGACAGAAAAAGACAAAATTCTAAGGTTTGACGCATGTTCTATATACCAAATTAAGAACAAACCAGTCATGCAGAAGCCTTAAGGATGAAGAAAATTGACCCAAGCAGCTAGGGAAATAACAATGTAAATTGTATAGCAATCCCAAGCACGACCATCAAAGAAACAACAATTATAAGACATTTGCACATAATTTAATGAGACTGATAAAAAAAACTGGAGATACACTTAAGCAACATTGCCATCTCAGCAACCCAATATATAGAAATTCCTATGATCGAGCAAAGATTCGATTGCATACTCTTTAATTTCTTCGTAAGTCTTCTGCTTCATACGTGGTGTGAACTCTGCCCAGTCATACTGGCCAACCCCAAATCTACCAGACAATATCAATCATCAGAAAATTATACACCATCACCAACAAATATTACGAGGATTAAGTACCCACTCTTCTGATGATATAATTCATTACCTAAGCTGCTATGTCTGCAATAAAATAAACATACAAAACTAACCTCATCAAAATTTGAACAAATGCGGCTCTTTGGTTTTGATTAAAACCCAATACTCTAAACGATCTCCCTTCACCTTCCATTAAGGGAAGAGGTTCAGCACTATTCACTGCAAAAAGTGGGGCAAATTAAGTTTTTAATAAACATGATCAAACAATAGTTCCAATTGATGCATGATGATAATACTTCGGCGTAAAAAATGTACCCCGGGCTTTCTTTCTATAAGGCCTCCTCCCAGTTGGAAGTCCAGTTGAAGTTGTTTCGCCATCAGTTAACTCAGCTTCATAATTATCATCCTCTCCGTCAGAACTTACATCTTCCAAACCAGCAAGGTCATCTTCTTCTACAGATATCATCTGAAAAAATCCAAAAGAGCACATGAGAAACCATCAAGGCTCTGTTTGTTTCAATGGAAAACATTTTATTTTGCAATGAAAAACATTTTCCATGAAAAATAATTTTGCAAAGACATTTTGCTATTTTCGTTTCCCAATGGTTGGCTGAATATTATCACTCCACTTTAGATTTGCAAAAGGGTTAGCTTTATATTTTGTCATTTGACCATAAGAAGAGACTGAATCAGATCTCACAAATGTCAAATGGTCTCAACTCTTGACATGTTGAGTGGCCTCGCACAATTTAACAAAAATGACTAGCCAAGTTTTTAGATGTAAATCCTTTTGACGCATATTACGGAAACCATTTCACTTTCGAAATGTTTTACTTACTTTTCGTCCAACCAAACAACAGAATATAAGAAATACTTTTCAGGAAAAGCTTTGACGTCGAAACAAAGACAGCCTAAAACTCTAACCTGCCCCATGAGCAGTAAGGTGAAGCTTTTGTCATGGATTGTTCTCAGAGATGGTTACATTGGATGAACAGCAATTGGAGCTTTCATGCAGAGTTAGTGACTTTAGGCTCAGAACAAAAATCTCTCACAACAATTATCATTCTACAATCCAATTAAACTTCCAAAGTGAATATGTGGTATCAATGAAGCTCTTTACATCATAGTACATCACAAGATGAAGCAAAGCCTCATATGTTATGTGCTTTAGAAAGAACAAAACAAGAACTATGGGATAAGGATTGATTAAAAGAGAGGAATGCAATGTTGATTAATTAACTAACCAAAATCCAGAAAAAGTAACATTGAGCAAGCGATACTTTATAGAAAATAAGCCCTCGGCCCCTTAGTAAAACAGTATAATAATACTGGAAGCAAACTGAATTTATTACTCCTTAATGTCGCTATCAAAATGACATAACGTTACCTGTTTTCGGCTTCTCTTTCCCTTGCCCATAGCAGTGAACTCCTCAACTTTATTAACTTCATATTTGTCTTTTAACAAGTCTTCCCAGTAGTTGGCTCTTTCTGAGTAGGTAGTGGTATTTTCAATTGATGCCTTTCGTGCTTGCTCCTCTGCTGCTGCTTGCACTTCATCAATGTACTCAAAATTTGCTACCTAAAGCAAATTTGTTACTTCCGAAAGAAATAAAATGAAGCAATAAAATACCTCAATAGGACAAGCCAGATAACCAATGGTAATGGTTAACAAGATAAGGCTCTTCTTAACAATTTGGTTAAGGTATAAAAATTATTATTGACTAAACCATCAAAATGCATGAGGAAAAGAGGGGATCATATACTTGAATAACAATATTCTTGATAACATAACTTCACAAAAGTGTTCAAGTTCCTAGTTATGCTGGGTGTGAAGGTTTGCTGGGTGTGAAGGTTTGCAGATTCATCATTGAGAGGGATAAATAAACTACTGTTGGGAAAACAATATGTAAACCTGTTCAAGGAACACAATACATGTACTTGTTCCATGTTCCATGTCACATGTGACGAAATATTGATCAAGTATCAATGGACTGGGAAAGTTTCCCGGCATAAGGCAAGGAATCCTCTGACATGGTAGCAAATGCGAAGGACCTTTGACACTAGGTAAAGGTCACAACCCAGGTGGGGTGGCCAGATAAAATCCTCTGACGAGGTAGCAAAGGCGAAGGAACTTTGGCCATAGCTAAAGGTCACAGGCCTTAAGGTGGAACATGTGGGGGGAGGGGGAACATGTGGGATGCTTCTGATTAAACAAACTGGTCCTAACCAAACCAAACTGAGCCTTATGTCCCAATCACTTGGGGTTGGCTACATAAATCCTTTTCCTCCACTGAGCTCTGTCAAGGGCCACTTGTTCACACAAACCTACTATACTCATATCTTTGTGCACCACAGCATCTAATGTCAATTTAGGTCTACCCCTCCCCGTAGCATTGCTACCCAAAGCTATCCTATCCACTCTCTTAACTACTGCATCTCCTGGTCTACGGTAGACATGCCCAAACCACCTTATAGCATATTTTTCCTCAACTTCTCTTCTATGGGTGCTACAACTATCATCTCACGAACCGTTTCATTTCTAATCCTGTCTTGTCTAGTCTTACCACACATCCACCTCAACATTCTCGGTTGAATATTATAAATAGAAAAGTGACAAAGAAGAACAATGGAAATGCCAAGGCAGTTAATCACAAAAAGTCGGGGAAAAAAAGAGGATTGGTCTAGTGTACAAGCTTATATAGAGAAACTACACGTACACATAATTGTCATTAAATACAAATTACAGTACTTCAAAATCTGTGACAATGATTCATAGAAGATGGAGTGTAAGAAAATGGAACAAAAGATCACATCATAAACTTCTTTTTACAACAAGAAGCACTTAGAATAAGCAAATATTTCTTAGCTGGTGCATATTTCACCCTAAACTCAAAGCATCCCCTGGACACTTGACCAACGCGGAGCCGCAGACCATGCTTTGAATTTTAAAAATCTCAAGTTCAAGTACTTCGGCAAATTTTGGAAAGCATCAGAAACATGTCAAAGCATATCAAATAAACACCATGTTGGAGAGCATCTCCAACCTGGCTTGGCTCCTCTATATCATGCAACATAGATTTACACAACAAGGTAAGCAACATGTGGAACGTTCATGTGCATGTTACTAGAAATGAGCGGGAACTACTAGCCAATGTTACATGGAAACAGGTACGGTGTCGGATACGTGACTGTGTTAGATTCACGCAATTTTAATTTCAAGGACACATGGGTACACAAAAGTAACTAATAATTCTCAGATATTTCTTTCATTGCTAGAGTAAATGATGTTTAGAAGATGCAAAAAGGCATTTCTGGCGAAATATAGGAGTTTGATGCATATTTCACTGTAACGCAAATTGCAAAATATGCTTCCCATACCATATACGAGTGACGAGTGTCTGAATGACGGGTATTTTGTGCATTTAGAAGAACCGATGCAACATAGCTTCTACCCATACAAAGAAACATGGAAGAACAGTAACAAACCTTAAAAGCCTTCAAGAATCCATCTTCTTCTGCATCATCCAAATTAGCCTCTTCAACTCCAACCTGTTCACGATCAAGTAACCTAACAAAAGATACAGTGATTTATGTGGTTATTTATCTCGATATCTCAAATGATAAACATTAGCATAGGAAACAGATACCTATTGATGGCTGCATCATCATAATGAATCTGCCGAGATTTTCCCGCTTCATCATTCTCATCAGCAAATAGTTCCTTTGAGCCATACCTGATGATGTCATCTAATTCTTCCTAAATTCAGAGGGAATAAGGTCATCAGCCATCAATTTTGAGGAACCAAAAACTAGCCATGATTCAAAACTATTTATTTGTTAATGCACGATTTCACACAGCATAACTAGTATTAAATCTTCTGTGTATTACAAATACAGAAACTGTACATAAAAGAAAGCAGAAAACAAATTACCGCAGCCCTGAGAAACCACGACACACTCTAGTAAAAAGCATCTCTAAGTCTTCATAATTTATTGTTCTGTGCCTCCCCTCATACTTTACAAAGTTCCACTCATCAGCCAACACATTAAAAAAGCGGGTGCCACCGCAAGAAAAATTACACATATGATAACATTCAGCTTTGATAAGGCACGAACTCCACTAGTCAAATCATCTAGTCTGCAAAGACAACCCATGTCGAAGGATTGACCTAAATGGAAGGCTTCCTAAACTCGATACATTGGGCAGCGTCAATAGTAAATCCATTATTACAAGCACTGAAATAAAGGAAAAACAGACACCAAATACCAAATGATATACAAATCACTTAAAGCCAATATCAAATGATTTAATCCACATTGAATGCACAAAATAACAGAAACAACAGTAAATAAACATCAGTAAGGATAGTCTTCATTTCACAGCAATTACTCTTGGCTGCCAGCCCGCCTCTCCAAACATAGAACTGATGCTGAATTGGTGATCCTTGAGCAGCTCAAAGAGTTTATTTCATGATCCACCCTTCCTTTACTAACCACTCATCTTCTAAGTATCCACATTTCAACTCCGAAAATTATGTCTTTCATCATTGCCACCACATTCTAGCCTAGACTCCAAGTCATCACAGTAGATTATTACTCATATTTCATGGCTAAACTTTAAGACATATTTGCCTAGAACATAATAGTTGTTAGTTAAAACAAGGAAACTGATGATCATACTACGTAGTTCGGGTTCCATCATGGTCAAAACTTCCGTTCTGGAATCTGCCCCCAAAGGCTGAGGATATATGCCAAAGAAAACAGAAGAAGAAAGGAGAGAAGAAGCACAAAAATACTGTGATGAATCTCAATCCCAAAGAGAAGTGAACCGGAAGTCCAAAAAAGGAAGGGAAGAAATGCTGTTGTAGACTAATTTGAATGGAGAAACACTATGTGTCTGCCTAGCAGATGAACTACCCTATTCGATTGTTCTTTTTTCCGTTATACTTCGTAGTTGGTTGCAGGAAAAATGAAAGTGGTGAAACCGACAAAAAGCAGGAAGAAATGAGGGAAAAAAGAAGGGAAGATTGTGAGAGAGGAAGGGGTGCAATTCTAAGAATTATTTCAATTAGTTTGGATAGGAACAAATACAACGTAACATATCCACACATAACTACACATAATATACAAAAAAAAGAAACAAGTTCATGATGAACCTTGAGATTTTGTTCACATGAAACTAAGAGTTTACCCTTCCTTTTTCTTCTTTGTTCAAGCTTTCTTCTGAAGTTAAACATCGAAGTTATGTGGTTAATATTGGAAACTCAGAAATGGGCAAAATTAAATAGGGCTACACCTATTTTATTTTGCTGATCATACTTCAATTGTAAAATATCCTTCTGCCCCTTTGATATGAGTTAAAATAATACCAGCAGTTTTTGAATCTTTAAGGTTAAATCTAGTACAGAATTGGGGATAACCTGGGTAAATAAACTGTGTCAAGTGCTCACAACTGCATAAGGATGGTACGGGTGGCAGTGGAAATAATCGTGGAGTGATGTTGAACGAGTGAGAGCAGCTTGAAACACAAAAAGAAAAAAAGAAAAAAACGAGAGAGAGAGAGAGAGCTGTAACCTGCATTGTTACCCTGAGCACTTGACACAAGTTATTTACCCGTGTTACCCCCATTAAGATTGCACATCGTAATTCATTACCCGCATAAGATTATTTATCATGTTACCCTCCACCAAGATTTAAAAGTTGTTTCATATTATTGTGAAGCATATCAAGGGGTAGAAGCCGCAGAAATATAGTTTAAAATTGACATATGAAATAGCAGAGTAGAATAGGTGCAGCCCTGTTCAAATGTAGTCCACTTTTAGGTTCCCAGTATTACGCTTATCACTTTCAAGTATCAAGTTTAACTTCAGAAGATTGCTTGAAAAAAGAAGAAAAATCTAACCGTTTGAATAAAGAAAAACTTATACTTTCAATGGGGACAAAATCCCAGTTCTGTTATTGCGAACCTATTGAGAAGAAGTGTTCTAAGAGACAGCATTTGCATCCCAGACAACCAAATTTCGCCATGCTGGAGTAAATTCGATAGAGGCTGCAGATTTCTCACTGGTACTTTGGAGTTTTGCATGAGAAACTGTTGGCTAAGAGAAATTTTATGCCAAAATCAATAATCAGTGCTCAGGTTCAGCTCAAGATGCAATTCCGAAGTATGACAATGTATTCAACACTGCCGCATAGATGAGAGAGAAGACTGTTCGATTCCTGTCAGGATGCATAGCGATTTATCTGGTCTTCCTCTAGTGCTCCTTTTACTAGTTTTACAATTAGTAGGCTAAATCTCCATGAATAAAACTATAAATCACAAATGGAAGGATTTCTAAGAGAAGTTTAATGCACTGATGGAAGCATTTACAATGATTCTACAAATATGCAAGGATCAGACATAATAGAATCATTGCACTTCAATATGTGCGTGCTTACAATACACGTTGCATCCCACAAAAAGTGTTGGAAGGATTTGAAAAGAATGATGCAAAAGGACAATGAAGCGGGAGTGTATCCAAACAGGACAGAAATGCAAAGAAGATGACCAATAACAGAAATAAGAATGTTGTTTGGGATGACTAAATAAACTCTGCTAAATATTTTGCTTCGAATCAAGAATTGATATTAGTACTGAACAGGATAAAAAATGTATACCTGGTTGATGTTTTGAGCTTTCAGCCTCCCAACAACCAGATGCTCTAAAACCATTTTCTTCTTTGTCATCTGCATCATTCTTTCTTCAATGGTTCCTCTAGTTATGAGCCTAAAAATCATTACCTGCAAAATTTACAGAAACTATGACAACCATCAACACCCTCATCAAGGCACCCCAGTACATTTACAATAATTCACTTTCACCTTATTTGTTTGCCCAAGTCGATGAGCTCTAGCCATTGCTTGCAAATCAGCATGGGGATTCCAATCACTGCACGAGACATAATCAAGCAATATAATAGGCACAATGCTAAACAGCAAAATATTATACAGCAAAATGAAGGATGAATCAAAACTAAAGGTATTTTTCCTCGTAACCAAACCTACATTCGTCATTTTCTTTCACTAAAGATCACCCCTTGAAGGTAGTTTTCAAGCGACTTCCCCAACCAGACTTGATAATATGTGAAGTAATATTACCAAGTCCCTGCCTTCATCAAAGAGCAGGAGTGCTAATCCACCAAATAATGTTCGAATTTCTACCCAATGCCACCAAAGCAACTGCATAAAATCCTCCAGTCTATTTTTCTTTCATGAAAGTAATCCTCCCACCTATTTGCCAGTAAAACTAGTGGGAAGGGACATGAAATATTAAGCCAGTAAGTATTCTGATTAAAGCTTGACCTGTTGCTTAAAAAATTAAGTATATCTTCTTGATTGGGCTCATCCCTAAGGGATAAAAGGTCCGTGAAGTTCTCCGTTCCGTTGTTGCTTAGATGGTGTAAACCAAATCGAAGCAGCACAAAAGTTACAGGACCAAGTTATATGACTAGCTGCCAATAGACAAAAGCCAGCTTAAACAACTACATTGAAGTTTCTTCATCATAAATATACTTGCTCATGAACTGAGCCTTTGGACCACATTGATAAAAGATTTCAAGGCTGTAAAGCAAATAGAGAAACGGTCACTGCCACTTCAAATGGGAAGTTGGGAACCAGAAGGGATGAAAATGAAATCATCTACATCTTGCAGGTACACACAATCATCTTCTCCGGTCTCGGCCATAAAAAAAATCTTATGACATTCCAGAAGTCATCCATATATCCTTTCGATATATGATTCCATAAGACTAACTAGTCATGCAGGCCCCTATTCCTAACCCGTCCCTACCCAAAACCTGGCCTAATGATATTCAAAGTTTGTAACTAATACTACCTCAGTCCCACCAAGTTAGCCACTTTATGATGTTCAACTTTTAAAGGATATGTGCATTTAATGCACTCAACTCTTTGTGAAAAAGGTATTGATTTCCAGCAAACGAAAAAAAAAAAAATTAAGCATATTGAATTTTCAAAATGGAGATCCATTATGTGAAATTTGAAATTGGACTGGTGGAAACAAAAAGGGACAGAGGAAGTGCATAACTACCACTTTATTCAATGAGCAAAGGAAGGGCGAAGGGAGCAACCGAAAAGAAAAATCAAATTCAGGAAAGTTATTCTTTACCTGTCATATATAATAACGGTATCAGCTGTTGCTAAGTTTATTCCCAAACCACCAGCTCTAGTAGATAGCAAAAAACAAAATCTGGACGAATTCTTGGCATTAAATCGGTCTATACGAATTTGTCTTTCAGCCCCACCAACTTTTCCATCAATCCTTTCGTATTGCCATTTCTAACAAGTACAAATCATTAGAATGAAAGTTTCCATTTATAGCAAAGTCTCAATAAGCAATGAAAAAGAATCCAAGACGATATATAAAACTTGGTTAAGATCCGTACTTTGTACCGACAGTAATCTTCCAGCAAGTCCAGCATATGCTGAAACTGAGAGTATATGAGAACTCTATGCCCCTGCTCCCTAAGCTTCACCATCATTTTGTCCAGCAGATTCAATTTCCCAGCAGATTCCAGTAGTTGTCTGGAATTTTAGAAACAAATAAGAGTAGAGGTCACAAAACAAGATAAACATAGGAACATAACTCAAATGGGTATTCTCTCAATGTAGGTGCAAATCAAATTATAATTTTAGTTAAAAAGGAACCAATGACAAATCCAAATCGAGCTATGGAGGCAATTTCTTTTCTTTACATGAGATAAAACATGTAAACATAGTTCCTGCCAACGGAATCAAACCACCATGCTCCTTCATATAGAACAGAACTGATACGATTAAAATAAGAAATGCATAGGATTACTTGAAGGATTCATTTGGGTCCTCAATCTCTGGTTCTACACCTTCTAGCATATATGGGTGACAACAGAGCTTGCGCAGTTCCATAACCACATTGATAAGGGAAATCTGGTTTCAGGATATCCAACGAAAGTTAAATGTCAGGCAAAATAATATGAAAATAATTATAACTCATTTCACCCTGCAATCTCACCTGAGCACCACCTTTTCGAGTAAGTATCTCATAGTTGCGAGTCAAAATAGCCTTGTAGTATTCTTTTTGCTTACTACTCAAATCCACACGTAAAATAAGCTCTTTTTTAGGTGGTAGCTCCTTCATGACATCTTTCTTCACTCCTGCAATTTCATCAACCCCAGTATAAGATGGTATAAGATCCTGATTTCAGCAAAATATTACCAATTTTGAAGTACCGTATTGAAAGAAAATATCAGAAACGACTAAGGTGATCTGGTTGCTTCGTTCAAGTCTAAGGCTGTCAGCAATTCAACGATTGCAAGATCTCTTTTGCGACTAGCAGAATGAAAGAGTCAGTATTTGTTGAAATGGGCAAGACTCACTCTCATTAAGAGTACTTTCTCGAGCTTGCCCACGTACTTTATGTCGGTCTTTACTATCCCAGTTTAGTGGCAAAAAATTTTGAAAGTTGCAGAGATATCTCCTTTGGGGCGGTTCAGGGGAGATGTTCAAGTATCATCTCGTAGCTTGGGATAAAGTTTGTTCATCTACCAGGGAAGGGGGTTTGGTGGTGAGGAGGCTGACAATATTCAACCAAGGTTTACTGGGGAAGTGGTTATGGAGATTTGCGTGCGAAAGAGATAGGTGGAAGGAAAGCGGTGGGTGCTAAGCATGGGGAAGGTTGGGGTGAGTGGTCCTCGCATGAGGTTTGTTTGTCGCATGGGGTGGGCTTTGGAAGAGAATCAGGAAAGGGTGAGGTGAGTTCTCTACGCACGCTAGTATGACAGTGGGGACAAGGGGTGAAATTTTGGGAGCTTGAATGGTGTGGTGGTGAGAGGTTGATGAATTCTTTGACTCATTTTGCGGTGGATAGGGATTCGACAGTGTAGGATTATCTCAAAACGGATGGAGACACAATGATGTGGGATATTTCTCTTTATAGGGAGGTGCATTATTGGGAGTTGGATGAGCTTTTGGCCCTTTTTGGGCAAATTCTACGATATGCGGGGCCGGAGGGTGGGCGAGGATTCTTTACAGTGGATTTTGGTGGCCAATGGCTCTTTCCAAGTGAAATCCTTTTACCACATCTTTGGTTGAAGGTACTAACATATGCTTTTCGTGGAAGGCCATTTGGTGCACTCGTACTCCAACCAAGTTTGCTTTCTTGGACATGGTGTGCTGCTAAGGAAAAGATACTTATCATAGATAACCTCATTCGGCACAAAAGGTTATTGTTAATTGGTGTTTTATGTGCTTGAGAGATGGAGAATCAGTAGGTACTCGTTTATTCATTGTCTGGTTGCGAGGGAGCTTTGGGCTACAATGCTTGCATGGTGGAATATGTCGTGGCTTTTTCCATGTTAGGCGGTAGATCTGATTCAAGCATGGTTTAGGGCTAGAGTGGGTAGAGACGGAAGCTCTAGATAGGGGCTAATCTGAATATAGAAGTACATGAACACAGTACAACAAGAGTAAGTGAAACAGTTTCTTTTTTACTATGCTTTAGACGTGAAGACAAATAAACAGAACTATTATCAGATAGAACAAGACAGCCCAAAACTTACACCATGACTGTCTTCCACATCTGGGGCAAAACTCAGCTGAAGAAAAAACATATGTAGAACATGTTTCACTGCTGAAGGCATCAGCACCTTATCATGTTATGATTGACAAATAATAGAGATGTTCGGATAATCATTTCTTTGTTTCATTCAAGTCAGGACAGGAAACTAGTGGTTCTAACTTCAAACACATTTTACTGAAATTTCCGCTGTCTATTCCAACCAACCATTGCTAAATCGTATGCCGTGAACAAGAAAAACGAAAAAACATCTTCAGCATTGCTTCCCCTAACTCATAACTTAAAGTTCCATTAAAATTGGTGTGCCAATTTTAAACAGGCTTCTTTCCCCTAAGACAAGTGTAAGCTTAATGATTTTACAAAACAGTTTAACGTAACAGCTATACAGCTCAATCCTAGTTCGTGCCATCTCCCTTGGGAGGATTTCTCAAACCCCTCACATACTTTCTTAGAAGTTAACATCATACTTCCTTTGTTGTCAAAGAGGAAAGATGCAGATCCTTTCCACTAATTTCAAGTGAAAGATTAACTACCAAGGATTCAAGGGTGAGAACAAAATTTTGTCAAGCTAAAATATAAAACCATAGTCAAAAAAGGGGGAAAAAAAGTGAGTTTAAGAGATATACTTCTAAGCAGATGGGGCGCCAACATCTTGTGAAGCCTTGATATCTGCTCCTCTTGATTAATATCCTTGAACTCCTCCTGGAATTCCTCTAAACTACCAAACTGAAAATTGAACTTTAAATTAAACCGATGCTGCATTTTAAACTTGTATGCCGAATCTGGTAACCCATTCATCCAAGAAGCATTTGCTTATACAAACACCATTGAGACTAACCTTCCCAGCATCAAGAAAGTGCATGAGCATGAAAAGTTCATCCAGATTGTTCTGAAACACATCAACATAGGGGTCACATAAAACTCAAACTGTATGATAGCAAGTTTATAAAACTTGGCTACAATTAAAGAGCTAATAGAAAAGCTATTCATTAAATAAATGATCATTTGCCGATAGGCCGGCCATATATATCCCTTGACATTTTGCCACCAATGTTTACCTCGGGCCAAATACAGCGTCACTTAATATAAACTTTAAACATTCGCATGAAAGATACAGCTCAAGCCACGCCGACATTACCACTCGAATATCCTGGCTCCGCTCCTGACTAAGGCCATTCGAGGATATTTGAAAAATGTGTGGGTAGGGGATTTAAAAGTGAGTTCAATAGCCATCTGATTACTCATTGTTTGGCAACTAAGAAATGCAACTATCGACTCTGACTAAACTAGCAATATCATAATACTTATGTGTCAGAAAGGAAATGTATACCACCTTAGTACCATACTGATACTTAGCCCATAACATATAGATATATCGAGCAAACACTCATTAAATTCAAATTCAAAAAGGGATCTAATGGATGACTAACAAAAATCAGTAAAAGCAAGATAAGAGGAGGGACACAATGTTGAACAATCTTAAAGAGACAAATCCAAACTGCAGCTTATCAGGGTCAAACACCAACATTAATCACAGGAACTTGAGAAGCATCCCATGTATTAAGGCCCAAACTAGGTCACTTACACAACATGGATTAGGGCATAATTGACCTTCTACATTGCAGGGTGGCTAATGACTTGTGGAGTTTGGTCCCAGTTTGCCTTGAGATACATTGGGTCTTCCATAAGGATGTGGTGGGGCTCCTGTTTGGGTGGTGCGGAAGATGGATTGGTGGATAAATATGAAATTTGTGGTCATTAACTCCTTTGTTTTGAATGTGTTTGGTTAGGAGATGCTACCAGGAGTCAAGAAACACTCACATTGTTGAGTTCTTTTTCCCACTTTATATAGTTGGTCAAGACCCATTTCCACCTAGTTTGAGATAAATACGTTACTTTATGGATTCCTTGCATTGATGATTTGTGATAGGCCTTCTTAGCTTTTACGGTTTATTGCTTTTGACTCCTCGTATGGTTTATTTTCTCTTCTTTATAGCAGTTGCACACTACTATCATTGGGTTGCATCACCTTTTGATGCTGAATTGTTCAAACTCAGAATCTAAAAATTAGAGAGAAATCCCATGTGAAAATTACTATGTTAACTACAACGATTGACAATTTGATTGTTTGTTGTCACAGCAAGTCCTAACATCCCTACAACATCAGTATTTTTTTTCTCTTCAATAGATTACTAAACTCATCCAATGCAAATGAAAAAAAGATTTTGATATGGCAAGGCAAAATGTTAACCGGAAAGCCAAAACATGGAGGTAGACACAACAGACTACATAGATGCTAACCATGCATTCCAACCCACAATTCTGGAAAAATCAAAATACGACAAGTTCGTAAGAATTAGTACTTCATGCATTATAACATTAACTACTTGATTTTGTATACTAAACTCACAAAGTTACAATTGCATTTTAACATACTAAAATAGTAAACCATTTTTGCACTCTAAAACCATAGAAGCAGTGTGGACAAAAAAGGCAATCAAGCATATTTAGAATTTCTAGAAATAAAATCTAGAAATATATGGCTTGTCATTTGACATAAAGTTAATGAAACCATAGGAATATAGTTGGCAGAATGCAGTGGGTTAGGAGACAACAATGGACAAGTAAGGACACATACATATTATAATTTCGAGTAAAACAGCTAAATTAGCCTTATAAATGCCCATACGATAATGTGGCAAGGAACTTGCAAGGATGACGAAATGGAACTTCCTAAGCATGAGAAAGTGGGGCACAAGGCAGTTATGACAGATATTAGCAATTGAACTTCATGAAGAATTTCTCCGCATAACATCATCGAAATTAAAACTTCAAAAGGAAATGAGGTTGTAGTATTGCTACAAATGCAGTTCCCATAACAGAATCCCCACCAATCAAAACGAGATATTTACAAATGCAAAAGAAAACAATAACAAGCAACTCAGGGAATTGCTACAAATGCCATTCCCGCATCTGTTTGCACCACATGGAAAACACTAGAACATTTTCCAATCAACAATGGGGCTACGAACCGATACATTACAGGAGATTCGGTTGATTAGCACGCGATTTCCCTTCTCACCGGAATAGCTGGGTGCAACAGTACCGGAGAGCCCAAAAACCAATGTGTAGAGGCCGATATCTATTAGAGAGCATAGTATTTTCCTTTTCATCGACATGGATTATGAAAACATGCTAAAAGTTTGACATCAGTTCATCCTAGATCGGTAATATGAACACACCAAATGTAAACCAAAAAAGCATAAAAAGTGGCCTACCTTGCACAACGGGTATCTCTTGGTATAGAAGATTCAAACTATTTTTGGGAATAAATGATAATGAAACAGAGAAAAAATCAAGGGGAAGAAGATAGAGGAACTAATGGATGAAAAAGAGAAGAATATGGAGTGAGATCTAGGAAAATTTCAACAGTAAGGGCTCAAAAGTTGCTCCCTAAGACTTGATTAGAGCAGAGAACAAGAAGGAAAAAGAAAATAAATGAAACAATATAAACAAGAAGCAAGTAAGCTCTCTTTTGAAGGTAAATACCAATGATGTTCCCGTTTTAGTGAGAATACACTTTGGCCAGAATGATGATCTACACTTAAATGATAAATCCACACCAATATTCATGCACAAATGGGAATAATGCAATCCAACATTATTACCCACATATCTCTGTCTCTACGAATTTAGAACTTCCCAAACACAGATTATGCAACAATTTTCCAAGGCTCCTCTTCATTAACTTACCAAAACATAGAAATTTACATGCCATAAATAACCGGCTACACATTGGGCAGAGTGAATCCTAAGTGTGTACAGATTCTACAGAACAACATTTGGTCATACCGAAAATTCGCCACAGTTGAGTATCGATGTTTTGAACCTGAACAATTAGACAAGGATGCTGGATAGGATGCATGCTGTGATCCAACCTTTAGTATTTCAAAAACAAAATGGATCCTACTAGTTTTTTTAGATATCCATGAGCTGACTAACCTTTCTCGGACTGATAAATTAATCATCTCTAGAGGAAATATAGGATCAGTAATGTATTCGCCAATGGCGAAGCTAAGATTTCAAGAATAGAACAAATTAGTTTCTTTGGTATAGACCAGCATAATTAATGATACGTAGAGATCACAAGATTCTAAAAGCTGTCCAAATAAGTCCTTGCTAATTACAACTCATATACTTACCACAGAGTACTGGACTTCGAAGCGTTAAGTGCGCTGGACCCAGAAGACAGAAGCGCTACTCTCTCTCTCTCTCACATGGTGTGGGACCTACACATACATGGGGCCCACGTCATGTGAGAGGGCGTTACAATCCATTGCATTGAAGATCTCTCTCTCTCTCTCTCGTCATGTGAGATGGCGTTACAATCCATTGCATTGAAGATCTCTCTCTCCTCACGCCTAATCCTTTCTCCTCCTCCCTCCCGCCTCTCTCTCCTCACGCCTCCACAGCTCCTCTCCTCTCCTCTCCTCTCCTCTCCTCTCCACAGACACCTCTCTAGGGCATCCACCTCCACAACTCCCTAATGCAAACGACAAAATCAGAGTTGGACGCCTCCTGCCTCCTTCTCCTGTGCTCCTCTCCAGTCGACCGAATCCTCCGCACCTCCACAGCCCCGTGAGTAAACGTCGAAAGCCCTCTCTCTCACGATCTCCCCAACTCTGCGAGGTCTCTCTCTCTCCGAGAAAGCAATAAACAAGGAGAGAAGCGCTACTCTCTCTCTCTCTATGTATTCATACACACACACACACACAAATGTCTATATATGTATATAACCTAACTAGTATGAAAACAATGAATAAGAAGAGAGTTCCTCATGTTTCTCTTTTTATCCTTCGTTCCAGTTTCAATTAAACCTCTTTGCTTTCCTTTTAACTCTATTCTTCTATAGTCATTCGAATTACAAGAAAAACTATCAGGCAGGATTCAGGAGACGACGCAGACTGACATATGTAAAACCACATGGATTGTACATATCACCATCTCAGCAGCTTTTTGGAGCTCATTTGGGTCAATCTTCAGGCAATTCCAGGTCAGCATCCCCGATTGTGTCATAAGATTACAGCAGCACCTTTGCATTCAATTGGTTTGGTTTGTTAGTTTTTTGTCGGCACATACAAAGGTTGAGAGTTGCATTGTAGAGTTCATCCAATACGCTCAATACTTGTGAAGTAAAGGATTATTTGATTGGAAAAATCAGCTTATGGACAATTTGATATATTATCTGAGTTGAAAGCTTGTGGACTACTAGCTCAAATACATAACGATCATTGAGCCAAGCATTACCACTAATCTGACTAAAGGGACCTTAATTAAAATTCCCTGATCAAGCTAAGATAAAATCATAAAGGTCCCGACACATTGATCTTAGATGAGATTTCTAGAGAATAGAAGACCCACAGGACCTAGGAAAATTTCATGGAGGTGGTAGTTCTATTGTCAATCCCAATTGTCACAGTCAGAATTATTACCCTGGTCAATCTCCCCCAACATTTGGCCTGAATCAATCCTGCTTTCTTCCTCATATTACCTCCTTGGAAATATGCTTTCTTCCCAAAAGACATAAATAAACCTAAGATTCAAGAACTTCAAACTCTATGCCGAGAAGAAGGGCGTCAATAAGGAAACCATGAAGAGGAGTCCAGATAATTGTTTTGTCTTTTGTTTTCGAATTACAATCTATGTATACTACTGGGTTAGCGCATCTTAGGAATCACCTATTAAGAAATTACAATAATTCACCTACGGAAAACCAAGAAAGAGAACAGCAAATTACCTCTAAGGATAGAAACAGTGTACTTCCCATTAAGGATGATCTCAGTTTTTAATTACCTCCAAGGCTCCAAGTATAACCTCATGATAAAATTACCCTTTTACCTTTCAAATACTATTAAAATTCACTAAACCCTATGAAAGTGCCTGAACTCTAGGGTACCCTAGAGTAGGGTATCCTAGGGTGCACTTTCCTATTATAGGGTTTTAGTGGTACTAAGTGTGATTTTAAGTGTTATGGATCCTTTGTTTACCTCTTCACGTTCTAGTCGGGGGGTCGCACATGCGGGAGAGTGTTGAGATTTGTCCAACATCGGTTAATTATCTCCTCCAAAACTAGTATATGAGCCTGGGCAGCCTCTCCACTCTTTGCCAATTAGTTCGGAGTTGGATGCTTTAACATGGTATCAAAGCTAAGGTTTCGAAAAATTTGTTCCCCTTGTTTGTGCCATAAGTGCATTGTTGTTTATTGTGATCCAAGTGTTATGGATCCTTGGTTTACCTCTCCACATGCGAGTCGGGGTCGCACGTGCGGGAGAGTGTTGGGATTTGTCTCACATCGGTTAATTATCTCCTCCAAAACTAGTATATGAGCCTGGGCAGCCTCTCCACTCTTTTCCAATTGGTTTGGAGTTGGATCCTTTAACAAGTGGTTTAGACACTTTCATAGGGTTTAGGATTTTAGGCACTTTCATAGGGTACCCTAGGGTTTAGGTTTAGGCACTTTAGATTAGACACTTTCATATGGTTTTAGGGTGCACTTTCCTATTATAGGGTTTTAGTAGTTTAGACACTTTTATAAGGGCAATTTTGAGAAAATATTCCAGAAATCCTTGACGATGCATTTCCGTTTTTTTCTGGAGTGCGCGGGAAGAGGGGGTCCAAAGCAGGAGCTACACAAAAACCTTGAAAGAGAAGGCATCTTTAGTTCATGGACAAATTTCAGGGGAAAAAGCCAAGGAATTCACATATACTGCAACCAAGCATTCACATGTTCCTCATCATATAAAAAATAAAAAGGCATTCACATGTTCCTGGAAGGCATTCATAGAATTTTTAACAGTACCCACCAACATAACACTGGAGTTGACGACAAACCTGAAGAGGCGTTCCAGTCAAAAGGACACGGTGTTTACTGGAGTACTGCTTCAATGAAGAAAACAACTTTGAATCCTTATTCTTGAGACGATGACCTTCGTCAACAATCTACATAGATTTGTCAACATGGTTTAGCCAAGCAAGAAACATACTCTAAATTAGCCAAGTACTCAACAGGATAAGGAATCAAACCATGCATTCCCACTGTATCGGTTTCAATGCTGTTGTGTCTAAGTTAACAACTTCATATGATGTTAGGAGGACATCAAACTTTATTCTATCTTGCTTGCTTTCACCAACACTTTGACCATTCTTCTTTTTCATCTTCCTTTTGGGAAAGTAAAATTCATGTTCTCTAATAACAGCTCGAGCTTGGGCAGAGCCAACGTACATGACCTGTGACATGCAACTTTATCCAGGTAATGACGCCAACTGATAGTTATTGGAAGGTTAAAAAGAGCGTATACATACAACATTCATTTGAGGAGCCCATAATGCAAATTCGCGTTCCCAGTTACGCAGTGTTGAGAGTGGCGCTACTACTATATGTGGACACAGACTATCTTCAAAAAGAGATGCCAAAAAAGCAATGCTCTGTATTGTTTTGCCTGCATTCAAAGGTAAACCAATAGTTAAATTCATTTATCTACAACATCACATTCACATGTTGATGACAAGTATTCATCCTACTTGTCATACGCATGGGCCCTGAAATCATGTGTATTTTGTAGAAACTACAATTCTAGTTATTTCACTTAAAGACATAACTCACATAAGATTAACAAACTCATCTTTACTGATTCCAGCTATGATAATCAATGTAGTTGGAATAAGCGCGTTAAAAGCTGCGGACACTTTCTAGGTAACCGGTAGTGAGAGTAACAGTGACAACTACTAAAGCTTGAAACTGGTGAAAATAGAAATATATAAACGAAACTAAACAATCGATATGAAGAAAGGGACTCCAAGAAGAAAAGGAAAGGGAAAACAAAAGAGAACAGTATAGAACCCACCTAGGCCCATTTCATCTGCAAGTATCACATGTGTTTGTTTGGACCAAGAGAAGCGTAGGAAGTTCAACCCTTCAAGCTGATATGGATGGAGTGAACCTTCATTTACATCAAAATGCAATTAAATAGAATGATTGGTCAAATCAAAACAGAAATTACAGACAACCATGCACAATCAAAGAAAGCCTGTATCATACTGAATGCTGTACCTCCAGAAAGAAATCCAGGACTGTGTTCAAACTGTTGAAATTCTTTCTGTTTCTTTTTTGATTCTGTGGCATCACGAGTGTTGCTCTTCTGCTTACTTGAAGATTGTTTTCTACGCCTAGACTGGATTTTGTAAAATCTTTCAATTTCTTGTTGAAATGAAGATATATCAGACTCAAATTCCCAGTAACATTCATCATAGGAAAGCTCCTTCCATTTAACAAGATACTCCTTCTCGTCATCATCTCCTCCCCTGCAAAAAATCATGAAAGTTGTTAAATGTCTCAAGCCCACACACTTGTGTTATGGAAACAAGAATTATTATGACGAAAAAAACAGAGCAAAGAATACATCAACAGAATCAATTGTTTTTAACAAAGTTCAGTAGAATATGAAAATAACTTGTGGCGCCCTACCTCGCCTAATAGCAACGAAATGAAATCTCAAACTGATTTTTCCAACACCACCTAGGGTTTCACTCCAATTCTAGAACCGCCCTATTTCCATATTCATTCGCAAACCAACTCAATTATCTACTCACCAGCTAATTTCGGGCTAGCATAGCTATTTTAGCTGTATTCGATCCATCAAATGATTCCTACTCCTTATGCATGTATGCATTACTGAAATCCACAAGTTTAGTATGTTTAACTAACTTTTGGGCACAGAAAATGAAGTACAAGAAGAATAAATGAAATTAAGAAATTGGTTTCAATGGCACTATTCAAAGCCAATGTTAATCCATTTATTACGCGTGTTAAAGCATCCAACTCAAAACCAATAGGCAATGAGTGGAGAAGCTGTCCAGGCTCATATACTAGTTTTGGAGGAGATAATTAACGGATGTGGGACAATTTCCAACACTACCCCGCACGTGCGACCCCTGACTCGCACGTGGAGAGGTCAACAAAGGATCCAGAACAACACATATCACAACGAAACAAAGTGCAACTATGGCACAAACAAAGGGGGAAAGCCTCCAAAAACCTAGCTCTGATACCATGTTAAAGCATCCAACTCAAAACCAATTGGCAATGAGTGGAGAGGCCGCCCAAGCTCATATACTAGTTTTGGAGGAGATAATTAAGAGATGTGGTACAATTTCCAACAACGCGCTTTAAAGACACAACCACATATGGTATATCTGGAGAAAAATAGTACGGTAAGGGAAACAAATGGTTCCAATGTCACTTCTAGCACATCGAATAATGTTAGCCAGTTATTACACGATTTGTGGGACCCACCTAATCTCCAAATGGCAATGTTCTAAAAGTCGGCCTAGGCCGCCTAGGCGCTAGGCGGTGGTCCAACACCTAGATTAGGCAGCCCACTAGTTAGCGCTGCCCCTTTTTTGCTCGACTAGTGCCTACCGTTTTTTAGAACGTTGCCAAATAGGAATGTCAAGGGTACATGTTCAGGTGTTATGGACCGATATGGGGGAAATTATTGGTGTACAACCCCCGTAATGTTGCTTCTGGTGCCGCAATCACCACAGAATCCGGCAGAACAATGTGAGGACATGACGGGAGGCACTTTTCAGCACACTTGGGTCAATTTCTGTCTACGCAGATAGATAGATGTAACTGTGGTTAATTATATATTTATTTCGGCACTTGAATGACCATTTTTACGGCAAAAATGTTCATTTAAACCCTACAATGAAGTAACTATATAAAACCATAAGTTGGGTGCCAAAACGGCATTTAAAAGGAACAAAAAAGAAACCAATATAGTCTAATTGTGCAGCAAAGTTACATTTGTGTGCAGTTAAGTCATATTAGCCACTATAACTGCACCCAAGTCGAGGAAATGTATGAAGAATGAGAATCCAAGTCGTATCAAACAAAATTAAGTACAATAATAGCCAATATCCCTAGAGCCTTTCAGGGGTGGTAAATGTAACCATAAATTGCATTGATGTGATGATTTTGTCTCAGACAAGAAGTTAGTAAATGAATCTCAACTTTCCTTCTTTTGTGTATTAATTAATTCATATACAGATACAGAGTTCTATATCCATCTATATCTTGGCAGAAACTAGTTGTGACTATCCCAGACAGAAAGGCTTGGCTCTCGGCTTGTTGTTTATCTCATTGCTATTAACAAGCATGCATGAACTTATCCTTGCATGTTCCTCCATGGGTCAACCTGGATACATGCTATTGGGCTAATTCTTGGAGACTCGACGATGGATATGCTCGCATGTGGCAGCCTTTTGCTGCTTAATCCAGATAAGAGAGAGTCCATGCTTCCCAGCCATCCTTCAACAATAACCATAGAAGACGCAAGAGAAGCCTGGGTTTGCAACGATAACTTGGTGTATCTATTATAAGACCATTAATTAAAACATGTCTACGGTCAACTAATTGTCAGGCTCCGGGAATAGTCAAAGCCATACCCAATCGATATATTTAGGAAACAATTTAAAAGATAAATAGAGAAAAGCCGGCTATCAGAATCAAACCTATGACCAAGATTTGGGGGAAGTCTATTGCAAAAATATTTAATGGTCGCATTTACTGTCCATCCAAGATCATTCAATTGCATTTGTCATTTTAGACAAGTTTAAGCTTACAACACTATCTTCAGTCTTCACTCCAATTTACCCGAATCTCCATTCAAAGGAAAGAAAAACAGAGTGCAAATCAATGAAAGAACTGATGGCTCTCCTCAAGCTAATTCATTCACATGAGAAAGCTAGTTACAAATATATTTCACAAAAGAGTTTAAATTCAGAAGACATCATTGGACTCAAATTGAAATGCCGGGAAGGTGATAATATATCATTCAGACTGCTAGAGTAGAGGACCATTTATACAAGTTTATGAGTATAGGTTGAGCTGGTTTAACCTGCAAGCAAGAATCCGGTCAACAGTAGTCCATTCAGGACGAATAGCCACAAATTCATCTTCGGAGTTACTAATTGATGACATTTGACGATGGAAGTTGTTTACTTTAGTCCTCAACCGAGGAAGTGCCTTGTAAGCTTTAACAAACTCTTTCTCCGACACCCTGAGATTCAGTAAATGAAAGACAAGGTTACAGTATTGCCAAAAAAAAGTTCGATGCATAGAGGGGAAGCATTCCATTACTGTTCAAAAAACAAAACAAAAAATCAGAAACAGATATACTATCTCACAAAAAAGACAACTAGAATCATTCCCAGTAGCTCACATGTTAGCAAACCGTATAGCAGAACATTCTTCAATAGCAGAAATCAAATAAGTCCAGATAAACAAGCTCCTTTATGACACAAAAATAATCAAAGGCAATAATGAATCACAGAACTACCATGTGCAGTGAAGATAAGATAGTCCTTTCCACTTGACAAGGTATTGCTTCATAAATATTTGCTTAGAGGCATCATTATCATCAGCAGCAGTAGGGCGCATTTCACAGTCTAAGATCTTTTCAATATCATTTAGAGGGCAAGCCTGCAGAGACGACAGATTTCCACCCTTTTATAACATCAGTGCATTACAATGGCATAAAATCTAACAAAACTAGCAAGCATCAAAGCATCAGGGAACCATACACATTCAGGGCACCTCCAGTTGCTAGGAAGTGGAGCTTTCAATGGTGGAACCAAACACCGAGGATGATAGGCATATGTACATGTTTCACAGCCCAAAAGATTTCCACTTCCGCCACATGTTTGACATAAATCATCTTTCTACATGCAAAATAAACAACAGAATGAAGAAAATTAAGATATATAGGACTGCATAGTTTCTACACACGTAAAACTATATAAATGTAAGAGATTACAACATAAAGGTGTCATATAAATGAAGCAAACGAAACTGAAGCATGTCAAGTGAATCATATCACATGATGTCCCAAAATGTTCCTAATATAGCACCAGTAATCCCAGGATAGAACCTCGCAGGAGTTTATAGTCTTTAGCCTACTTATTCCTGGAACTATCTTCTTTATTGAAAAAACTTTTGAGATCTCCTTGCAAAAATCCTGCTAGGGAGGCGACACTACCATTAGGTGCTGAAAATGCCACATAAGTATATCCGATATTACTCTGAAAGGAAGAACAGAAAAACTGTTTACAATTTCCACCTACAGACGCTCAGACATAATCGACAGTTTCCATTTGATCAGCCACCGACCAAAACCTCAAACCTCTAGAAACTTGACTCTTAATGTATACCGTTTTACCTATTACAGACAATCACTCTTTAGAATCTTGACCTGCAATTAAGTACTTATAAAGTCAAGTTTTTGCGATATAGATTTAAAACTGATAGGACTTATTTCAGATTAACTTCAAAAGAACTACGGCTTCCATCAAGTTCCACATGCAAAGGGCATTTAAACTTTTGGCTTCCTATAACAAGGAAGCAGGATGAAGGACAATGTACCACAAACGTTGACTGGCACCTCCTATTACCCCACAAGCTACCTAATTCTAGTCCAACTTGGCAGAGCAGTTTACTTTACCAACAAAAAGGTACGTACCAAAATGAAGAAACCAGATTTGTGATGGACACATCGTTTGAAATCTAAAGGGTTATGTGGTGACCTGAAAAACACAGATTATGTGGTTCTTCCATTAAGTGTGTTTTAGTAGTAGCCACTAGCTGTGACCTAAAAAGGAGCAGAACTTTAAGCCAGACAAATCTAAATTTTCACAGAATGCCAACCACAGCAAGGGAGACATGTCTATAAATTCAAGTCTACACTTACACATCTACCTTGAAGTTTCAGCTGGACGAATAGGTTCAGAACTATGGTTTGAAAATTCTTGAAGTTTCACATTGTTATCATTCTTAAAGAAAACATCTGCTAAACCCGAACAGGCACTTCCATATATATTATATATATGTATATAATACACACACACATATACATATATATAACCTTAGTTCTCGTCAGATTGAACAGTCCAAGAAAAATGGGTATGTTGTATAGGCAGGACCTATAGGCCTTCATGAAATAAGATATCTAACCCAGCCAACACAATCTGTCTGCCCAAATACGAGCTGGGCCATAAACTACACAACAAAGAAACTTATCTAGGCCATTAGTGCAAGAAGTCAAGCCTCCATGAGAGTATGTGGGATAACTGACAGATGCATTACAGAAGGAAGTCAATACTAAATGAGCAATGTGTTGGGATGGTTAAATTATCATCTCGGAACTGTAATGTTCAATGTTCCGGATTGTGCATTAATTACGAAAAAAGCTAGGGTTTTGGCATTTGCTTGTAACATAGATTTTCCTGAACAACCCAAACTGGTAAAAAGGAGAATGCAATGTAGCACGGATAAGGACATGGGACAGGCCAATTATCAGAAAAAGGGGGGCACGGCATGGTACACGGTAATTTTTTGTTTAGTAACTTTTCCGTAATGCATACCTACAAGATAAGCACTAAAAATTTTGGTTAGGGCTCCTATCGGATATGTTATCGACCGATGGTATAAGCCTATATATACACATGTTTTATTACACTTTTTCCAACATTGAAGTTATAAAATATTTATTCCCAGAAAAGCTTGTAAATTTACAAAAGTCACTGAGTCGTGTCCCCATGTGTGTCTTTGCCATGTCCCACATGTTTGGGCGTGTCCCTCCATAATAATGGGCACGCCATGTTACATACTTCGGTGTGTCCCTGGAGAGCCCAACACGGATCCGGCCACTCCTTGGTCTCGGTGCTTCATAGGCAAACTGTAATGCCCTCGGAACGCTTGATCCATAAATGTCTAAAACCGTTATTCAATCCCAACAACCGGTGTTAACAATAAGCAACTTCCTGCAGCATATAAAAATACAAAACCTACTCTTTAAGTATCATCTTAAAGCATTAATCCATTTCATCATCAAAAAATCTCATGCAGATTTATGTTTCATAAGGTTATGAATGAGCTATTATCCGTACAATCACGAATCATTTTCCCAGGTGCACAGCCTTGCCACGTACTACATGCACCAATATGCGACACCGCTCATACCAAGTAGGGTGGCCCCACATGTCCGTAGGGTTGGGATTAGACTGTCTATAACATTTCTCCCCAGCTGCATTAAATCTTGCATCTACAGAAGGAAACCGAAGCTAAAATCTTTCTGCATGAAAAGGAGAAAAATCCTCTACACCCAAAGCAAACCCACCAAAGAAAACACGGCAGGGAGTTTCACAAAGCCTGAATCCAAACAATCTACCTTTAGGCGTAGCTACAAAAATCAAAATTCAAACTCACAACCCAGTTGTTCACATCACAACTCAATGGGAATTATCAAAACCACACGAACCAAGCTAGATAACTAGAAAAACAACAGACTACAACTAAAGCAAACCCACCAAAGTAAAGAGGGCAGGGAATCTAACAAAGCCTGAAACCAAACAATCACACTTTTGGCACAAATAGTTCCCAACCCAATTGCATGCATACACCTCAAGGGGAATTGAAAAAAACCGAAGGAATTAAGACAAGATAACAACAAAAACAACAGGAAAACAACAGACTACAACCAAAGCAAATCCACCAAAGTAAAAAGGGTTGGAGTCTAACAAAGCCTGTGAAACCAAACAATCTCAGTTTTGGCCCAGATGCAAGAATCAAAATTTAGCAGTAGTAGAAGAGCAATTGCGCTCTTCGAACCTCTCTCAATGCATATCTCACCTGTTGTATGGTTTTCATCTCTTGATCTTCATGATTAATGAAAATTTTCTTTGCCGTTCAAAAAAACAAAAATCGAAGAGTTTAACAACCCAATTGCATACATCACACCCCAATGGGAATTGACAAAACCCAAAAACTAAATCAAGAAAACAACAACAAAAAACAACACGGGAAGAACAAACCGCATCATCTCTGACTATCCTCTCAATCTTCTGCTGATCCAAACCCGACCCAGGTCTTTTCAGATCAAGATCCTCACCGTCGTCCCAATCATCTATGTTGTAAACGGGTTTGCGATCCGACCTCACGCGAAGCCTCTCCACTAAACTACTCATTTTGTCCCTGCAGAGAGAGAGAGAGAGAAAGAGATGGGTCTGAATTTTTACGAGAATTAAGCACCAATGGAAGACTGGAAATGGGTTTGAATCAAAAGGACATATCTTGAGAAATGAGTAGAGGAAGAGAACAAACCGTAAGCGAAGGACCCACCTGGGAAAAGCTGCGCAGGAAGCGAGAGTGACAATGTGGGATTTTGGTCTGAAGATTGGGGGGGTATATATAGACGTTCGGCGTGTACTATTGACAGAGCATGTTTGGCTTTTGTTAGAGTAAAGTAGGGCCGCAAACTAATCGAGTTCGCTCGCTCGTAAGCAACTCAAGACTCGGCTCGTTTTAGGTATCGAGCAGAGCTTGAGTTTTAGGCTCACTTAGAAAATGAGCCGCGTTCAACACTCTAAAGTTCGGCTCGTAAAAAAATGAATCGAACTCGCTCGTTTAGTAAATTAGCCGAGCTCAAATACTACAAAGCTCGGCCCGACATGCTTATAGGGTTCATAAATCGTTTCACACAATTCTGACGTGGTTCTAAAGTTTTAAGTTCTCTCGTGGAAGTCATTTCAGGCCTGGCAATAGGACTTGCTCCATTTTACCAAAAGAAAACGTGTTTTTTTACCTTTTATTTCGTGGTGGCTAGTGTTGTCCCTTTTGGAGGTCTTATGCAATGTTGTTAATTGCATAATGCAGGGCCGGGTGCAAGTGTGGGAGTACAAGCATGAAAGCATATTATAAAAACCTTGCCAATTATTAAAATTCGTGAATGCGAGGATTGAGCGTGCGAACGCAGCGAGGATTGAGAGCGCAAGCAAATGCTATTTCAAAGATTATGTTATATTTGGGAGTGGGGAAGAAAAGAGAAATGGAGAGAGAATTATAGGAAAAGTGTATTACATTCAATTGTTTGGTTTTACAAAAAAGATAGAAAAGTTGCATGAAATTGTAAGAGAGAAGAAAGAAAATAAAAGAAAAGTAGGAATGAAAATCAATTTCAAGTATTTTTCTATTTCTGTTCCTCTTTTCAAATACCGAATCAAACAAGGGAGAGGAGATTTTTTGAATTTTCTCTCTATTTCCCTTCTCTTCTTTGAGTTCCAAACAAAGCCTCAATGCATGAGTTTGAGTTGTTGCACTAGCGTTGTAAACTGCAATGTGATTTTTAATACGACCTGGGTAGATATACTAAGTTTGCAAGCACTTAATATGAATAATTCTTTCATGGAAATTATCTCTTTTTCTTATATTTCACCTATTAACATGCTACGCTAATGAGTGGATTCGCTTAAAAGCAAATTGCGGAGTATAGATTTATACCAAGCATAAAAACCTTAAACCACTACGTGACCAAGATTGAGAGATTAAAAGATACTACTGGAAATACAAAAGAGAAAAATGATAAATGAAGTGTGTTGCGAACAAACAACACTTGTCTTTGAAATAGGCACGCAGGGATGAGGAAAGGACACATGTCATCCTATTACCATGTTATGCCTACTTAAAGAAAATGACGAATCTAGATTAGCCCACGTGGGTGTTTTGGGTGATTGAATGGTATAATTGAAAGTTGAAGTATAAAATTTTACGTTAAGATCGCGTGAAAAAATATATGTCATAGATTTCGTTCTCATTATTAATTTCACATATTAAAGTGAGAAAATATCTTCTATTTTTATTTACCTACTATAACACATTACATTAGTGACGTAGATTCCATTAAAGAAAATCACATTACTTGTGTACTAGAATGTTACAAACCTAAAATGCGCCATGTAAGAAGAATGGGAAATTTAAAGATATTAGGAAAAGTTGGAAACAAAATAATGATAAAATGAAGAATGTTTCATGGTAATGACAAACTTAACTGAGATTAGAAGAAAACTTGTCATTTCGCCCATGATATTCATTATACCATGGGCAAATAAGGCCTTGCTAAAAGAAAACTATCCTTGTGTTTATGCAACAAATGACAAACTTGAATAAGGCCACCGGTAGAAATTGGAAGCTTAAAAGATACAAACCTAGATTTGGCCATTGCTAAGGTAAGTCCTCGCTCTATCCTGATGTTAAACTTCACATGCATATACTCAGCTTAAATGACAAGTGGGATTTTCACGGCTTTTTGTTTTGTTTTGTTTTGTTATATTTTTGGTAATGGCGAAAAGGAAAAAGTAAACTAACTAGAGTGTCTTGGTCAGTTCCTATCTTTACCAAGTGAACTACGACTCTATTGCGAAGAGTGCTAGATTGCAGGGGCTAAACCAGGAGCTTGATTAAGCATGAGACACTATCAAAATACAAAAATAAAAAATTCACATGAAAACATAATCATTTTCTCTCCAAATATAGCGATATTGGTGTGTTTGTTTATATGTAGGTAGAAGTGTGTGTGTGTGCTGTGTGCATGAAAATGTAAGACAAAGTAATTGTTTTTCGCTGCACACAACTTAACCATCCATTCAAGGTGAAACTCATCCATTCTTGTAACCCTAATTTATTGCTTCCTCTCTATCAAAAACGCATACCCCTTCAACTTGTTAATGACCGATGATACATATTAACCGGGGTTGGGCCTTCAAAGAAAAAAAAATTCCTTGAAGTCGGAGTGCCAATAGAATAAATCTTACCACTTGGATAAGAATTTATACAATTCATAACAAAATCTATACATGTTGTAAGTAGCAAGTTGGGGTGCCACCCCACCATGTGTGTCCACCACAGATCAATTGTACTGCCATTTCTAGCAGTCATGCTTTGATTTCCTTCACGACGACTCTATATGGGGAATTTGGTGGAGCAGCACAACCTGATGACAACAAGGCCCCACCTGTGTCCGCGTTCCCGAAGTCACCCCTCTCTTTCAAGAGGATTTGTGGCATCAAGCGCGCCTGTTAAGGTTCTTCGCTTTGCATCCTCTTTGATCATGTTGTTTCCCACTTCAGATTTGATTCAATGTCCACATTTTGCAACTCATAAGCCTCAATGGTTTTGAGGCCATTGAAGATCTCCCATATCTCAGCTTCAGCACTTACCACTCCAAAGATTAATTTCCAACTTTTCCATGATCCAGAATCCCCCTCTTCTCTGAGTAAATTCAGATTCAGCTGGTCAAAAATTGGCTCTTGAGCTTCCATGCCTATTCATCTTCAACCTTATCATACCCTGGAAAACACCAACCAATGAGTCTCCCTTGACGAAAAGTAAGTTTGGAAAGAGATTTAGAAACCTCACTAATTTCAACAGCATATTTTCATGTGTAATGAAGAGTAGTTTCTGCATCACACTCTATATTACTCCATCAAATAAGCAGAGCAAAAGCTCTTGAAGTCTATCCGGGCGACTAAATGACTCATGAATTAAATCAATACTTCCACATAATCTTGGTACCGTAGGAGACCAATTTTTAATTTCTACTTAATAACCAAATGTACCGAAAGCAACTGGAAAATGGTAGTCATTTTTCGAATTATGAGGCATGAAAAATATCCAATTAAGTGATGTCCTCTTCATCCTAGATCTAAATTAGACAAACTAGACTAGACACTTTTCCTAAATAGGAAATTAACAAGTATATGAATGTAATCCTCTCATTCTAGATAACATCTAGGGCATAAACCATCTTGAGCCATTCTGTTAATTCTCTTTTGGAGGTTGGTAAGGATGCTGCACGAGGCTCAATCCTTTAAGGCTCCCAGTATTTTCTAGACTTACAAAACTGCCCACCTCTAATTAAAACAAGGCCCAATTTGAAAATTCCTTTTTCTATCTAATTTTTATCTTTTTAGGCCTTGTAAAGCACATCCTCAATATCTTAAGGAAGCAGATAATGCCACGATCCAAAACTTTTCTGCCACGACTAAAACTACAAAATGCCTTATTTGCCCCTTTGCACGCTGTCTTTTAGTTTCACTTTAATCCCTGACCTCATGTGATGAAAACTCCATCCCCTTTCTCTCTTTGTACCTATCTTCGTCTCTAAACTAGACCGCCGGATGATTATCGTCAACTAGATCATCGAATTACCATCACCACCGTGACTCCTCGTCCTTGCCCTGTTCCCAAGATTATTGTTGGTCCGTTGCTCTAAAATTGGACTATTGTTGACCGTAGCTGTAACTACGAAATTGAATTTCCCTCAACGGGTAAGAAATTTTCCGGTGGAGATGTAAGTGGTTGGTCTGGATTTGTAAATATAGAACACACATATTCTCATAGAAAAAAAACAGGTAGAGTGAAAGAAATTGAAGAAAAAAAGAAAGATTTGAGAGGAGAGGTGGGTTTTCTGGAATTAGTAGAGAAGGAGTGGCTACGTGGGAGAAGAACATTTCTCTTCTCAAATGGGACATTGTAATCTGAGGAAGGAAAAGAAAGGGGAAAACAGAGAGAGAGAGAGAGAGAGAGAGAGAGAGAGGTGTCGGGCCAAAATGAGTGGAAGGGGTAAATAAGGCATTCACTAGATTGTGTCGTGGTAGGAGCATTTGGGATCATGGCATTATCATTTACCTATCTTAAAAGCCTATCAAAAAAACTTGTTGTCTAATCATATTAATAGAAATTCTTTTTGTTCTAATGTCTAACAAGCAAGAAAACCTTATCTAAAAGGCATATTATGTGAGAAAACCTCTTTATCCAACTGCACCGATACTGAATGTGGTAAATCCCATTTTGATCACAAGAATCTATAGCGGCTACAAATTACAACAATACACATAAAGAAAGTACATTAAAATCAAAAGATTCAACACGATAATAGTAAATCTTGTTGTTTGTTAAAAACCTCTTTAGAAGTTTCCCTCAGGGCCCTCAAAAGTATTGAACCGAGTGTTCTATGTAGACACATGAAGTTATGAACCCTTTCAAGTTCTAAGGGAAAGCGATTATTTTTAATGGTATAAATAACGGAAAGTTTCTTATTATAGACAACTTAATGGTCATGCAGTGATTCGGTTGATAAGGAGGGTGAAAAATAGAAAAGCGAAGAAGCACAAATGGTATACCAATAAATTACAGATACGATTATGTCATGCTTTTACCGAGCATAGGACTTCGAAGAGAATCAATTGCAAGTAGTGAATTCACGTAGCTAATCCAAGTAATTTAAAGTACTTGTTGAGGGGAGTTCTCAATCATTATTGCGAATGACATTTGACTTTCCAGATGTGATATCTGTATATATTTTCCCTTATATAAGATTAGACTACATCTGTAATTAATATTGAAGGAGAATCCAAATGAATCACCCAATTTATATTGAAGATGAACAATGACATGATAATTGTGTCAAGGTAAATCAATAAGAGCATTTTACAGAGCAAGTTAAGCAACGCCTTGTCAATTAGTCTAGGAACATGTTACAATGACCTAAGTAGACTCCGCCGAATGGAATCTGCTTGAGGCAAAAACATAAATGATACTAGTAGAATATCCATTATATGCAATAAACATATATGATACAAGTAAAATTCCCGTATGTGCACGGGACGTAAATGAAGTTAATGAGAATGTTATATATTTTCTCGACTTACATCATTAAAAAGTACTATATCTATCAACAACTATAGGTAATCACTTCAATAAAATATATCCATATGGAACATAATGAAGCAGAATCATAAGTATGCAGGCCATCATAACTTACATCTCGAAATATTATTTGCAACAAAGTAGAGAACGATAAAGATGAATGAAGTAGTAGAAAATTATCAAATTGAATAAAATTGTTAAAATCCAAAGTCGTTAATGAACAATTCATATAATTCCTACATGCATTCAGCGTCGTGGTTGCTCCTAATGTACTTCTCTCTTGCAAAAGGCAAAATTTTAAACAAAATGTGGAAAACCAATTAAATAAGAGAAAACATGAAAAAGAAAGACGGACCGAAACTATGAGAGTCGTAACAGGCTCTTCGAAATATCTTCAGCAGAAAATTAGAAAGGCAAAAGGTTGAACAAAAGAAGGGAAATTATTGGAAAAACCCAACTAATCAGTAAGCTCTACAACTTTTAGAGAATACAAACAAAATAACTGGCCACAACTCCACAAAGAATTTAGTGGAACAATAAATATACACAAGTCACAACTCCACAAAAAATTTCGGTGTCAGGAATGGCATTACATACCTTCTATATAATTCCTTCCTAATGGAAATTTATGCATGTTCCCTAGTTCATGGACAATGAAGATGATGGATACTAAGAGAAAAGACCGATTTACCATGAGTTGATGCCAAGCGCTCTCTCTCTCCTGCTTCCTGGCTAATCAGCTATACTATCCAGCTTGAAGTCTTTCTGGGTCATAAGCTGCAACAGACCACTGACAAAAAATTCCAACAAAAACTATGTATAAGACGAATTGACAACTAATGACAAAAAGCTATGAGCAATAGCAACCCCCAGCTATGCCATTGTTCTAGCTTTCAGTTTCCAAGCTTACAATGTTGTCTATATGTTCTCTAAGTACATTAAGAAACCAAACAATCCCTGAAAGGATTGTCAAAACTAAATGAATACTTAAACGAAGATGATATTGTCTAGTCGTTGCATATAAATCTTGCTAAGATCCAACACAAAGCTTCAAGTACTTATTTTGCCTGTAGAAAGTTCTAAAAAGGATGGGTTGAATTTCCCCTATTTCAGGATGTTCTTTTTGTTTATAAAGAAAGCAGTCCAAGCTTTTCACCTGGACGCCCACATATGCACAAGTGCAAGAGCATATGCATGCAGACTATATGAGAGAGAGAGAAAGAGAGAGAGAGAGAGAGAGAGAGACCAAAACATCAGTTAGAGATTTATGCATAGAACGATACTTAGTGGCACGGAACTGTAGCAGAAGCAGGAGCGGAGGAATATGAAAGTTCCCAAGGTTGGAAGTATGAAAGGAACGTGTACATATATTACAAAAATACTGTAGCCTAGAATATGCACTTTAAAAGGGCAATCATTTTAGGTAGTGAAAATATGGGTCAAGTTCACCATGGGTGTAAGAAATGGGGGTGTTACATTTTTTGGTTTTCTTTATGATGACTTGGGTTAGATATATGAGTTCATGAAAGACCATTTAATAAAGCCAAGTGATAAATCCCTATTTTTCCCTACAAGGGTCATTCAAAAGTTCCCATCTTCGTAAGAAGCGTCGATGGGAGCGGGCTCCTGTCAATCCCCTTACTTGGGAGCGCAGGAGCGCACTCCAAAGGTCGGAGCGGCACCACTTTAGGAGCTCCCTGTTACTCAAGGAACGATACAGCTAGGGGACAATATCACCTAAAACATGACAAGCAGATTGAAAACAACTTTAATCTGATATAATTTGTTGGACCATATCAAATAAAAATTTTATATGGTAGTTGTAATAGAAGATAATCTCGGCCACTTTCGTCATCAACTTAACTAACTATAAACAAGAAGTTGTCAAGAATGATGGGAAAGCCAACATGCATCTCGTATGTATGTTATTGTATTCACGCTACTTTTTCTGTTACATACAACTTGCCAAACAATCACAGAACACAAACTAAATAACACTGACAAATGGAACTGTTGATATATGCAAAATTCCTATTAGTACCGTAAGATCATGGAAGCAAATGCTTACCCAATGTTAGGTGGTCAATTAACTGTTGAGAAACACAGAACATCTAATAAACTGCAATACAAAATGAGACACTGCCATCCCTCCCACAAAACAGATCTTCCATCTCCATTTTATAGCAAGGACATCTAACATTAGGATTTCACAAACTGTTGAGGCAGTGTTTTGATGGAGGGATCTACAAAGAGAGAGAGAGAGAGAGAGAGAGAGAGAGAGGAAAAGGTAAAGGAAAAGAGCAACTAAGATAATGAAGCGAAGAAGCAAAAACCCTCCACACATCCCTCTGGAAATAATCCCCAACATTTTCCTCCCCCTGGAATATCCTGCCACAAATTCATAATCCAAAGGGATATATAAAAAGTATAAGTGCTTTCATCCAACCAGTGAATCAGATATGATTTACAGCCTGTCACCTTTGGATTCGACTCAACTCTGCTCCAAAAATCCCTCCAAAATCCATGACACCAAACCCAGCCAAAGTGGTTAGGTGAAAATACAACTATAGCAGTGTGACAGTGTCCCAATCCAACCAATGAACACTTGTAATTTACGCCCTTTGCCACCTTTTGATTTGACTCAACTCTGTTCCATCCAACTACAACCAGGAATCTTTTCCTGCAAACTCTCTCTCAAACTCTTGGCATCATCCCACCTCCCAACCGAGGCGTATATACTGGAAAGCAGAGACCGATAACCACTTACATCAGGCTCTAACTCAAAGCAGTGCTTAGCTGCAATCTCCCCTATCTCAAGATTACTATGCACACTGGAAGCAAGAAGCAAAGCTCCCCAAACCCCAGCATGTGGTTGCATTGGCATGCTTTTTATCAACTCATATGCTTCCTCCAATCGCCCCGCCCGCCCTAACATATCGACCATAATTCCATAATGGTCCGCCGAGAGCACAAGTTCATAATGCTTCTGCATCAAGTTAAAGCATTTGTAGCCTTCTTCAACCAAACCAAAATGGTTATAGGCGGTTAATATCCCAGTGACAGTAATTAAATTTGGAGAAATTTGGGCCTCCATCATTTGTTCAAATAACGTGATGGCATCCTTTGCCCTACCGTTTAATCCACATCCCAGAATCATTGCAGAATAGGAAACCAAATCCTTCTTCTGCAAGAGTTGAAACAGCTTGTATGCCTTATCAATGCTTCCGCACTTTGTGTACAAGTCTATCAAGGCAGTAGCCAAATGGTCATCAATCTGAATTCCTAGTTGCCTCATATATGACTTGATCCAAGACCCGGATGTCATATCTCCCAATTGAGAACAAGCGGATAGAACACTAGCAAATGTCATTTTATCCGGCTGAATATTTACATTGGGCTGAACCATCTTGTGGAATAGCTGAAGGGCCTCCTTTGATCGGCTATTTTGAGCATAGCAAGATATCATGGCATTGTACAACAGTAGATCTTTCTCACCCATCTGGTCAAAGAGATCCTTAGCAGATTCAACATCACCACATTTCGAGTACCCACTAATCATTGTAATCAACGAAACGCTATTTCTTCTAGGCATTGCATCAAAGAAACTCCGTGCCAATTCTACCTTCCCTCTATCTAAATATCCACTAATCATCGCATTCCAAGAAGCTACATTTCTCTCTGGCATCTGGCGAAACAAAGCGCACGCTTGCTCCATATCCCTTTCTCTCCCATATCCCGAAACCATCGAATTCCATGAAATAACATCCTTCTCCGACATCTCATCAAACATGCTACGCGCGATGGCCAAATTCCCGGACTTCACATACCCAGATAGTATTGAATTCCAAGAAACCACATTTTTCTCAAGCATTTCATCGAACACCTTCCGCGCAATCTCCACACACCCTACCTTTGAGTAGAAATCAACAAGAGCTGTTTGCACATAAAGAACCTTACAAAACCCATGTTTATGAACTTGAGCATGAATTGAAACCCCGCCAATCTTATACCCAATCCTACCACATGCCTTCAAAGAAGAAGACAAGGAAAAAGTGTTTGGACACAAACCCAATCTATGCATCTCTACATACATATCAAAAGCCTCTCTAAACTGATTGTGCAGGGAAAGGAACCTAATGGTACAAGACCATGAAAAAACATCTGGGTCTTGCATATGGGAGAGAATTAAACGGAGATATTGAGTTGTGGGTTGAGAGTAACTGAATTGCGGTACGAGAAGTTGACGGATGAGTAAGGGTTGGAGATGGTTAAGACCGTTGGTGAGAATGAGTGCATGGATTTGGTTTGCTTGGTTGGGTGTTAATGGGTTATTCAACAAGGCTCCTAGCTTTGAAACCACCATTTGGGAATGAGGCTACATTAATGGAGAACCTTTTCTTTTTCTTTTCTTTTTTATCGGCAAATGGAGAACCTTTTCTTCACCATATAACATTTCAGTGTTGAGGTTGCCACATAAACATACAATAAGTCTACGTACACTACATGTTTCCACTACCTCTCAAAACGACGTCGTTTTGGGGAGTCCCTTAAAAAAAAAAAAAACGACAATCCAAAATCAAAATAAAAGATATGCGCGCTCCCCTAATTCCCTAAATCAGTTGACATACAAAACGAAAGAAGAAGAAGAAGAAGAAGAAGAGGAGGAGGAGACCACAGCCAATCCAACCCACCGCCGACCACCACGGGACCCTCCCTATCCACCTCTAGCGACCACCACTACCAGCAAGGAAAGGACCAGACTAATTCGAAATCTTGGGTTTTCACGACCACCACCACCAAGGTCTCTCTCTCTCTATCTCTCTCACGCTACTCGCTTTCTATCTCTCTCACACTATATTGGAGATTTTTTGAAAAAAAATTAGGGTTCCAAAACAGATTAATTAAATGATATGCCCAGACCTCCAAAACAGATTAACTAACGTACTGTCAGTTTTTCTTTTAAAGGTTTTTTTTTGGTAAGTAATTTTTCCATCCAGTCGTTGCTTTGTGACCCGAACCCTAACTCCCCTGCCAATTCAGAAGCTGCACGGATGTTTAGCGAGAATAAGCGCGAGTACAACAGGAGAGTCCAGGAGATTGTTGAGCAGAGTTGGACTGCTGACTAATAGTTGATGCATGGTTTGAATAATGTGGAAAACGTATAAGACAATTGTGTTGAAACCTCTGTGGATTCTATAATGTGTGCGTTTACATTGTTTTTCTTTTAAAGTTTGCTACTTGGAATAAGAGAAGCAAGAGGATTGCATTAGAAACAATATACTCCGTATGTCCCCATTTGAGGGGACTCTTTGGAAGTTTGCATTTTTTAATTGTTTATAATATTTTATGTGATTTTGAAAATACTGTCTAATACTCCAATAGATGATTGAGCTCTATCAAATAAGATCCATATTACGTATAAAATTTATTACCGATTTGAAAATATAACTTATTTTTTATCCACTTAAAATAGAACGAGAGACCAATAAATGAGTACGGAGACTCGACAATGAGTTAGAGGAACATGTTTCCCATTTCCAAACAAAAGTCGTTAGCCCTCGATATACGTTCGGCGCACATACATTTTAAATGACCAAAATGTTCTTGTGGCATTTTAGGGTGAGTTCACACTAATATTTTTGTCTTTGATATTTCTTTTGGAAATTGATTTTCACACTTCTTTTTTTATTTTTTAGTGTTGAAAGTATGTGTGTATATATATACTTAAAAAGACCAAAAGGGAGTGTGAAAATTAATTTTCTTTCTTTTACTAAAACTTACTTTTTCGTAATCTTTGTTTAACTTTTCGTAATGTGGACCGAAGTTGAAAAAATTTATATAAGATGATACTCTAGACAAAAAATACAAGTTGTTTGGTATTCTAGTTTTTTTTTTTGCTCTTAGCTATAATTTTTTACTTTTTAGACTCCTCTTGTTGAGGTAGATGACTAATCATATAAATAAAACATGAATTTATCAAAAATACCGAAACAAAAAATACCAAAAATATTAGTGTAGACACTAAAATTTCGGCATGACTTAATCACCGTCCGATCAATTAGGATAAATTGTCCTAATCAATTAAAGTCAAGATTGGTCAAAGCACTCAAATAAATATTGGACATCAAATTTCTACGGCTCAATACATTTGAGATATAGTGAAGACCAAAATAAGTTGGGCTAACTTAATTAGTCTATCGGATTAAAGAGTTGGGCTAACTTGATTGGCCAAATGGGTTAAAGTAACAAGCCCAAAAGTGCAGGCCCATTTCAAATAAATCCTGAAAAAAAGAGTCAAATAATAAATATATTATTTCTCTTTTAAATTAAAATCATTCCCTATAAAGAAGTATAAAATCTTATTACATAGGAAATGAAATAGAATCAAGATCCAATCAAGCCAATCAAATCAAATCAAGTCAATCAATCAATCAAATCAAGCCAATCAAATTTAATCAATCAAGCCAATCAAATCAAATCAAGCCAATCAAAGATCTTATTATAAGATCTTGCCATACTTGGCTTTTCTCTCCTGGAGCCTATAAATAGAGGCTCATAAGAGGGAGAGGACAACTTTTGGCTTGGCATTCTTGAGAGCTCTCAAGCATTCTTCAAGAAATCAAGCATTCTTCAACATCCTGAAGAGAATCATCAAGCATCAAAACTTGTGCCGATTTCTTTGCAAGTCCACCACATCAAATCGTTCAGCAACTCAAATCACTCAACAAACCAAAACTCTCGGAGATTTTAAGGATCAAACTCCAAAGTTCAAGTCATCTTCAAACTTTGTTCTTCGGTTCATTCAACTTGAAGATTCAAAGAAAGTTACTGTTCAGGCAATTTAACAACAAGCATTCAAGCCGTTAAAACGCCAGCAATTCCGGAGATCGAATCAGAGGATTTTGTTCTTTTCTTATTTAAAGAGCATTTATTAGAGAATTGTACCCCTTTCAATTCAAATTCAATAAAAGTATTATTTTGTGCATCTTTTTCGTTTTCTTTATTGCAGGACACGAATTTGTGTGTTACAATTAGCATGAACTCACCCTTATTTTTTTTTTTTGGAGTGATTTTAGCACAAACACTAAAAAATAAGTTTTGGAATCCATTTATAAGAGTGCAAAAATAGTTTATCTTTTTGTTTTTCCCTTTTGATTAGTTGTGAGCCAACATTTTCTTTCCAACGAGTTGACCCGTACACTTGAATTAATTTTTTTTTTTACTTTTCCCCCTAAAAATGGGAGCACTTTATGACATGTTGTAAGGTACTAGTATAATTTATCGTAGGCCATACTTGGGGACTTGGCTTTAGTCCCCTCAAGCCTTCCTGATTGCAGGCCATGGCCGGGGACTAAATCTTAAGGCTTTTTTTGCATGTACTTGTGGGTTTCCAGATTTTTGTTGGAGAAAAAAAGACTCTGACCCCACGCATAGGACGGGACAGGACGTGATACTGCAACTTATACCTTGCCTCCTATCGCCCTTTGGGCTATGAGGTTTTTGGTTTGAGTTGGCGGAGCAACATTGAAACGTCTAACTAAGAATTTGGTCATGTAAGTTGACACTTTATTTATCCTTACTCGGACACTAAATCCAACCAAATTTGAGTTCCACGAAGGCAAGAACTTTGTATGTGCCTTGTTTTGCAGTAGTCCTCCAGAAATAGTGGCTTCTTCTGAATCACCTTGATATCCTGATCCATTCAAACTCCTAAGGAAATCTGGATGGCAAACAAAACAATCCCGCCCGGCAGGAAAACAATGAACCACGATGGCCAACAACGAAAACCAAGTCCCCGACTATGGGAGCCTCTTTTAAGTCTATCTGAAATGTCCACCGGAATGGCATCTAGCTTGAGAACCAAACAGCAAAATCCAGAACTTGATCCACCACAAGAAAAGTCAACTTTACTGATCAAAACCAATTGACCTAGAAGGTGGAATTCACTTCAGACTTTTAAGTTAACTATCTAGAAAACTTCTCTATTTGAAGAAAGAAAATTTGCATCCTCAGTCCCCAGATCCTGCATTAACAGGAAAATTTGAGAAAGCAATGATTGAAGAACATAACTAAAACACTATGAAAACATAGAAAACCTGTAAGCAGATGGACATTTTAATTACGCAGGAAAAAACTAACTAGCATAAGAATCTAAGATAACGACAGTATGGTGAGCCTTCCAAAAACTTGATAAAAGGGTCCTTCAAAACAAAATATCGAATCAAGGGTGTCGACACATTACAGGTCAAACTTTAAACTGTGGAGGACATGGGGCCATCCCATGTCCTACTCATCCTCTGTGAGTATGAAACATCGATTCAAAGTTGACAAAAAATGAAACAAACTGAAGCTTTTGTAATACCTGTTTGGATGGATCAATTACCCCAAACCAACAGTTAACAAACTGAAGGATTCTTAAGCGAACAACTAGGGTATTTGCAATAGGCATTGCCAAAATCCATCAAATTACCATCAAGAAATGGAGCAACATAAAGCCAAGAGAAATAGGTTAATGCGCCCATCTGGTACGAGAGAATCATTGACTTCAAAAACATACATTCTCAGGCCAACAAGAAATAATTCAAGCTAGGTGGAAATTCAGAAATTCCAGAACCGAAGTAATAACTTCACCATAACTAAATGGCAATTAATCGACAGTTAAAGCTGCAAAAAGGACACCGAATGCATCAAGAGTCGCTATATTCAACATGTGTGAATAGTGCCGAGGAATGGCCCTGGGTACGCATAATGAAGCACTAATTCATGAGAATGAACACAGGTCTTACAATATGGCACAAGTATTTAGAACATCTCAAATATTCAACATGTGTGAATAATAGGACTACCATGACTTTCTAAGGTTAGTGAACACTTACAAGTTAGATAATATGTCAAATTTTGTTCTAGTATAGCATAAAGAGTGCCTTGAGGAATATGATGGCAACTGGCATTGTGTTGTCTATGAAGCCTGAGGGGTACTCTGGTTATATCATGAAAACATGGTTAACAGCTCAGAAATTTTTGAAGCTCACCATGTCTTTATGCAAAACCGCAAGATTGTCTTCAAGTAATGAACCTTCCCGAAAGGCCATCCTACAGTCCTACTTTTGTAGGAGACTTGATGCAAAAGGGTAGATTGAACCCTTCCCAGTGAACGTGTCCAGTTCAAAAGTCATTCAATTGCTTACATTAGTCCTAATGTCTAAGATAGCAGGTCAAAGATATTCATAACACATCACAGAAAATATAATCATATTCTTCAATGACATGCTAATATGATCAAGGAAACCAGCGGAATTGAAACCTAGAGGAAGGAAAAAAGCATTATTGGAAAAGTACATCCTAACTAGGTTGGGACACATGACCCGACCAATCATGTGCTCGCCAATCCTCAAACAGAGTTGCTAAGGCAGTAAGGCACCAACCAAAAGAAATGACCAAAAAAACATGCCAAAATAGGTCAGGAAACAATGGACATGGCATCACAAGAAAACAGGAAAAAAACAAAAATCATAGCTTAGCATACTTATAACCTTTTAGCCTTCGACTGGATGCCCGGCAACCATCTCTGTTGATCCTCGTGGATGGAACGTAGATAAGAGCTACTATGTGCTCTATCAACAGATTTGTGGGGACCTAGTCGTCTGTAAAAAGCAACAAAGGTGGGGGAAATGATGGCATACATTGGAATTTCCAATAAAAGAGTTTTATCAAGAGAAATTTGTGAAACGACCAGGCAATATCACAATTGAAGACACCAACAGAATATCAGTGTTGCCACATGTGTTCTGATTCAAAACCGTCAACCAATACAAGCATAACACTATACTGTCAAGCTATGTGTGCAATACTCATATTCCCGAAAAATCAATTACTACAGAGAATCAAAACTGAGGAAGTTCCAGTAAACCAAAACACTGAGGAGCTCAACATGAATTATACATATCCGAAATTGGCATCAACCAATTAAAGCCGATAGTTAAACAACAAAATCCTGCATGCTGTAACTCATATGTATAGTCTCCAAGGACTGGAAACAGGAACATGTAGACTAGATACAAACAGAAAAGTACAGTAAAACAGCGATGACTATCCAAGGACACAGCCAATTGAATTTCAAGTGCAACAGTTACATTAGCAACCTAATTCTTATTACCGTGGCCTGTGGGGAAGAACAAGAAGGCCTACCTTAGATGTACATGCATTCCTCAACAAGGAAACACAGACAAGGGGTGGAGTAACCTGCAAATGTTAACAGAACATATCAATTGACCCCTGAATAAGTGCTCTGCCCGCTGAAAGCAAACTGTGTCCACACATCTTCTGATTTTGCAAATTGTCATCCTTAATCCAAATCCTCTTTGCAATTGAACGTTTCCATGTCCTTCTACCTGAATCCTTATCTTTGCAATTCAACTTTTCCATGTCCTTCTACCTGAATCCTTTGGTAAGGATACTCGGTGGCTTTTTTGCCTGATAAGTAGTAACTAAAGAAAAGCATCGAAGTGGATGCAACCATCATAAGGTTTTAAACAGTGGTTTCAAGCGATATCTTAGTACTTTTAGGAATCAATTCTTAGAACAAATCAAATGAAAAAACCCAAGGTACCAGGCAGTGCAAGGATTCTCAAATGAGGGAGCCTGCTAAAGGATGTAGTGCAATGTGGTTTTAACTAAAACTATAATTGTTCTAAAAAAAGAATTGAATACATATTATAAATCTCCTTCACCATCCTAAATGCAAAAACCAAAAGTACCTAAGAAATTCCCTTTTTTCATAAATTAGCTTGTTAACCAAAGGAATTTTCACTTACTACGTGCCTTTGTGAATGTTGAGCACAGGCCTCACACATTTATCTCAGCAGAGAAACAGTGGAAATGTTCTAGTACATGTGTGATAAACTTGCAGCAATAAAGAAATATACTACTTGCGCACAAAATCTGGTTGCAAGTTAGAGAAAATGGTTGCTAAGGAAATATTACTAAATACGGAGAATGGGACTTCTTCAAAAACACTATAAAAGCCAATAAAAAGTCTTCCCAGCAACCTGATCATTTTGTCTTTTCTTTGTTGTGAAAATAACCTGATCTTGGATCTCTAGCCGCCAAATTTATACCGATCCCAAATAAAACAAGAAACACTTGAGAGATGAAGAAGTTCGAAGGAGTGCCATTCCCCCAGACAGGGAACATAAATTGTTAAGGTACACCATCTAACCACTTTCTCCATTTTAACCCACCATCCTTTCTCTTTTTAACGTACATTAGAAAGATCCACCTCAGATGATTTTTTTCTTTGTTTTGACAGGTACAAAGTCCCAACTTACATGATCTTAAGCCATTTTCAACATCCAGCAAATGGTGCTTGAAGAATAAATGACTCCATGACAGATTCAAATCCCTTATCAAGACTATGTTTCTTAGAAAAGGTCGTAGCATAGAGCCTCTAACGATTAACAAAACTACCACTCCACTCCAAGTCCCTCGAAGTCACCACTCTATGAAACCACCAAATTTACGCAGTTGTGTCAAGATAGCAATAGAAATGCGCACCTATCAATTTCTACAACTACTTTGAGTCTATTATGATGCAAAACACATGCTATTACCATGGCAAAACACCAAAACTGGAGACCATAGAATGAAAAACATAGGAAAAGAAGTTGCTAAACGTTAAGATTGTTATTGAAATGTGATAATTTACATCACTCAAGCTACAACACCCGCTCAGGGTTGAGTTACACATAAAATCAGAAAAAAGTACAAAGCAATCAAGGAAAGTTAAGAAGCAACAACTTTCTGCCAATTGTATACAGATGGAAATGGGAAACTCATGCCTAACTGGTCAAACAAGCATTCAAAGGTTTGCCAATCATTTATTTTCTGAACCATTCTCAACACCAAGGCCGTACAGAACGCCTGCATATTTCTCTGTGGAGCCATTGAAGAAGTTGTCTTTCAACTTCTTAAATGCACAAGAAGTGAGTAAACTATCCGAACCTGCTTGATGGCAAATGCCAATCCTCTCAACCTCCAAAAGCTCCGCAAGCTTGTTCAACCCACCATGAAGACTATTGCAAAACTTCATCAAATGCTTGATATCGTACAACATCGGGAAGTACATATTGATAAGGTCAAAGAACCCAGCTTGCGTATCGGGTAAATCCCTGCAAGTCAATAACTTCAGCAAATACCCAAAATCATAGCCACTGTGAAACGTCACCCAATGCACATTATCATTCAAAACAATCCCCGAAGACATCAAAAGCTCGCCAAACCGGTTGGCTTCGATACCCATCTCATTATTCTTCTTGAAATCGATCCCACACTGCCTCAACAGCTCAATTGAATCATTCGCGAAAATATCCTCGCTCACGCTAAACTCGCGGAAATTGAACTGCCAAATGCAATACTTATCCGTCCCGCAAGTGGGCAAGTTCCCATTCTCGTCCGAGAAAGTAAGACCCAACTGAATCAACTTCAACATGTCAACATTGTCCTTCAAGGTCTGGTAGTTATAGTCGTTAATATTCTTAAAAGCCCCCACCGGGCGAAGAACAACGCCCGGAAACTCCGTATCCATCGCGATAAATGGGTAATCATCGACGATATCACGAATCAAAGCAAACTCCTCATCAAGATTTTCTTTCCACACCTCACGGATTTGAATCGAATCGCTCTTGGCCAACTCCGACATATTCGGTAATCAATCTTTGCATACAAAGTCCTCTGATAAAAAACCCTAATTTAATCAGAACAGGATCTGCAGTAACTTTAAAACAGATCAAAACAAAACCCTAGTTGACTCGAGAAAATTTTCGATGCAAGTTGAAACTTTTTTCGTCGTTATTTAACCGTTGAAAACTAGAAAACAAGCGGTAAAAACTGTAAATCAGTGGGAAAAAACGTACGGAGATAGAGTGATTTGACGAGATCTGACCTGGGTTGGTGGAATCTAGGGTTGAAACGAACAGATCTTGAAGTTTTGAGCAAGTTAAGGAGATATGAACTGAGGGTTTTTGAGAGGATTTGTTGGGTCAATGTTTGCTGGTTGAAGGGGAAGTGTGTGTACCATATGTACCTATATGTAGTCCATGATTGTAGAGAGAGAGAGAGAGATGGTGGAGAAGGTTAGAGAGAGAGAGGGACTGAAATCTACTCGAAGGAATGGAGTGAGGAAAGAGAAGAGGAAGTAAACGTTGGTGTTGAAGGGGTCGATACGGCAGCGTGTATGGTATGGTGGGATTAAAACGGTGACGTATGGGGGTGTCTTGTTTAGCAGCCCGGATTGACCTGGTAAAACCTTTCTCTCTCCTCAGAGGAAAGGAAGGAAAATCACAGGAGAGATCATTTGAGAGAGACAGAAATTATTTACTCCAGTAATTGTTAAAAGAAAAGTGATTTTGGCACTCCATAATCCAAATTTAACTATTGGCATTCTCTTTTTTATCTTTATCTTATGTAAAATTATCAAATTATCCTTTATTTTGTTAGTGTTCAGGATACTTTAGGGGGTATCGTTTTAATTTCAAATAGGAAAAAGATAAAAAATAAAGTGCCAATAGCTAAAAGTGGAGTGTCAAAATCAATTCTCTTGTTAAAATGATGAGTAATAGAATTATAAATAAGGGAATTGATTTTCTCACTCCCTTTTTTGTTAATGTCACTCCACTTCTCTCATAGAACAAATCATCTAATAAGACACAAAATGGAGTGACTTTAACAAAAAAGGGAGTGACAAAATCACTCCCCTAAATAATTGTAGAAGTAAGGCTTAATTAAATTTTGCCTCCTTGTACTATCACACATTTTCAAATTTGTCTTGAGCTACAAAAGCCCACGTTTGACCACCTTAAACTGTTCAAACCTTTCAACTACAAAAGCCTAGGTATATAAAAATAATAAGGATAACTTCGCTCCGCTAAGGTTTTTACTTTTTAAGTACTTATTTTTCGTTTCACGAGACAAGTCATTCTTTCACAATACATCACATTTAATTCCAAAAATAAGTACTTATTTCTCTTAGCAGAACGGGGCTCGTAAACTACCCTTGTTGAGCTCACTATTTGCTTGTTTATTTCATCCAAAAATCAAGAAAACACAACTTTAAACACAATTGTGTTTAGTGACGTTCGATCTATGTGAACTCTCGTTCATTGAACGGCTTTGAATGTTGGGCAGACACAACAAAAAATTGATACATGAAAAAATGGTGTCACTCGTGTTGTCATTTGTAAAAAAACTATCGAAACTATGATGATGTGTACAATTTTCTTATCAATCTATTCAACTACAAAACTATGATCATAAATAACTACACACATGCATATTGTGCATCAATATCAATCCTGATAGAAAAAATATAGAACCTAGTGTTAGTGTTCTCTATCAATATATAAAAGTCATAATTATCCGATGCTCTTTCTTTATGTACAATACATTTTATATTAATAGAGCCTGAATGGGCGAGTGTTAGATTTCAAAGGAAAACGTTGGATGGGGCGGCGATGGGCCATCCTATATAGTCTTAAAAACTAAGTACTACAATTATAAAGAAAATTTGAAACTTGGATAAGACGATCGTCCGGACTCATCCGCCCTCGGTGAGACATAAACTCATCTCCTCGTGTCAATGGCAGCAAACATTCTTTTCACACAGGTACTGTGTGCTTTGCTCTAAACTTATTTATTTCCTTTGTTATGTCCTTCTGTATTCAATTACGTTTATTTATGTTTTCTTTCAGATTTCCTTGGCACGAAGAGCTTTCGTAGCTCAGTTGGTTAGAGCACCCGTTTAGTAAGCGGGAGGTCTTGAGTTCAACTCTCAACGAAAGCAAACTTGGCATTTTCCCTCCTCCCTGCCTTGATTTGCATTTTTTGGTCTCTCTTGCTCTGTTTGTTTTGTGGGAAAATGAAAGAAAACTGGGCCAATTAAACATACTAGAGGCCGGGGCACACGCGATGCGTGTGCAAGTTGAATTTTGATAAAGTTTGTGAAAATTCGATCAACCAATAAACGGGAAGGTATTGTGCATAGTTTGAAAAAATTCAACTTGCACATGCATCGCGTGTGCCCGGCCTCTAGTATGTTATGTCCTTCCAAAAAAAAAATAAAGAAATATTTAGAAAGTAAATTAAGTGTATTTGGTACCCACAAACGGAACCCAACTCGTACAAACCCATATGAAGTTAACATGCATATAGTAAATTAGCATGATAAACATGTGCAAGTCGGCCTATTTTATCTTACCTCACCTCTTCACCAATTTTCACGACAACTATGTAAACCTCCGTCTTCTTGGTCTCTTTTTCTTTTTAAATTTGTAACAAACAACCTAATAATTAAAATTTGCACTCCAAAGTATCAAATATTCTGCCTAATCCAGTACTTATTTTATTAAAAAAAGAAGAAGGGAGAAGGTGGAAATAAAGGGAAAAGGAGACACAAAAGTGGTACTATTCAATTATATATTAGAATAGATAAAGCAGAAGCAATAAAAAATAAAAAACACACCCTGGTTAGATTTTTTTTTCTTTTGTTTTGCCAATTTTAATCTGTTAATTAAATCCTTATGTGGAAGCAAAAATAGTTATTCAAAGAGATTGTCTATGTATGTACCAGCAAGAATGATGAGTATTTTATTTTTTTTAACGAAAAAGGACAAAAATTACTAATCGGATGGGAAGGCATTAATGTAACATAATAAAAGGCAATAACAATTGCAAACAAAGACTAAAGGTGCAATGCAGTGAACATTTAATAACTACTACTCTTGCCGAACCAAAAACACTCTCAAAATCTGAGTAAAAACACCCAAATGAGGTTTGCCAGGGTCCCATACACTTTTATGGATGGTTGACCTTTTGGGCACAATCTTCAATAAAATTTCTCTCTCTCTCCTCATTACTCTAAAAAATTTCCCTTAAAACCCCAATCGAACAGAAACATTTCCGAACCCAAATCTTTTACCCAAAACTCATATTGTGGTTCGCTTAACCATAAAGATGGTCGCCTACGACATTACATGCAATTTTTGAACTTAAAATGATGTAGTATTTATTTATTAGGATTATTTTTTGAAATTTTGCACCGTTCAAAAGATCTCTAATAAGATCTATATTGCAAGGGCCATGGTATTCAAATTTGTTTGCTAAAGAAGATGAGGAGAGGCTGTAGAGTAAGAGATAGACCTTGCATCTAAGAGGAAGCAAAAGTTCATTCCATGACCCATAGAGCTTCATTGTTTTTCAGTTAAGAGAGAAAGAGACATTTTAATGGGTTGGAAATGGTGTAATTTCCATTACATACATGGGGCAACGATAAAATTTGTGGGGGCAAGAACCATAAGATTTAACATTACGCACAAAATTTGCAGGGCAAGAACCACAAGGTATGGAATCTTTGGGGCAAAGTTTACCACTCGGTGGGATCAGCTAACCCCACTTGCCACAATGTAGCCCATGCTCACCTATAACCGACCATTTTTTTGGGTGATTGAAGCTTTGTCATCTTTTTTGGAAGTTGAGACACTTGAGGCCACAGGCAAAGACAAAGAAGAAGCCTATGACCCAACAAACATGGGCCAGTGCAACTGCAGGTAGGAAGTCATACGCGAAACCCAAGTAATACTCGAGAAATAGCTTCAATGGCACATCACCCTCTCCAGGGACCTCGAGCAAAGCGTCGTCATCACCCACCTGAGAAGTCACTAGTCCGTACAGTGTCCATGCCATCGGATTAGCCCAGTAGTACCACCTCCACCATATCGGGATTTGCTGCAACAGTCCGTTGAGGAAATATTGGATAGCACATCAAATGAAAATTACGAATTTACATAGAAATTATAGGAAAAGCTCTTCCAGGATCCACTTACGATGGTTTGTTTTTTGTTTTATGAAAACGGTACCCATGTCAGAATCTTTAAACAAGAACTTGTTCAAGAATGAAGAATGGTTAGCAGTGTATTTTTCGCAAAAAGACTGGTATAGGAAGAATACGATTTTGCATATACTCATAGATTTCTTTTTGTAGACCTTTTCTTTCAAAATGAAACACCCTCTATTTGTCTTCAACAGTCTTTATGGAGGACAAAAAGCTCATCAAGAATGAAGTGACAACAACATTTCTTGAATTATGAGCCACCATAGTAGATGTTTTGGTTTCCAATTTTTTCATTTTTGAAAAGTTAACTGTAATTCAATCTCATCATTCTGAACAAACGTTTTGCATAAATTATCTGTTTTCACAAATTCTATGAAATAAAAGACAGTTTCCATATTTTTAGGAACTAAACCTTGAGAGGTCTTAAGTTGACATACCGGCCTGGGAATGAGGAAACCAGAGAATAAGCCCCAGAGGCTAAGGAAGAAGGACGTAACAATGGTGGCAATTTGGACGTCCGGTGTCAGCGCGGCAACCATCATGCCATACATTGTGAAGTAGATGAAGCACATTAATATGTAATAGAAGAACCACAAGACTTTTACAACCTTCCACTCGAACCCAATCATGGGGTAGAGTATAAGGAAGTATACCAATGTTTGGATTGTGACATAAATCACCTCTATGACCACCTGCATAATTTTTATAACAAGAAAACGTCAGAAAAAAGATCCGCGTTTTATTAATATTTTCTGCTTTTAGTTCCAGAAAATGAAAAAAACCGTTTGGTGAACTATTCTGAAAGTTGTTCCAGGGAAGAGGAACGCCACAATGATTATTTTGAAAAAAATTGAATACTTCGGGGTCATATAGTTTCAGTTTCCGTTACAACAAAAAAAAAAAGAAAAGGAAACAAGTAAGCAATTTATTTTTTGTTTGAGAAAAGGAGAGACAAAACCTTGATTCAAAATAAACAAGCGAGCTGCCCGGAAAAAGGTCAATGGTGCTAGCGTGGTGGGGAGTTTGGGATGGAAGTTTCTTTTACCTATTTCTCCATGAAAACTTGTTTGGAGAAACACTATTTTCTGTTTAGAACTTAGAAGTATAATCAAATTTTGGGAAATGAGAAAACAGTTTCCAAACATGTTTTGTTTATAGGTTTCAAATACTCAGAATATAAAAACAAAGACCATGGCAAGAAAAGAAAAAAAAAACCCTTAGCAAACAATATCTGCCTGTTTCAAAAGTTTACAATGTTTGGTCTGGAAACAGGTAAACAAGAACATACTAATTTTCCTGATGGAGATTTACAGTCCACCATAGAGATATTAAGATCTCATTTCAGGGAGGAAGGTAACTTATAGAGGTGAGAGGAGTTGTGCTACCTGAGAAAATGCATAAGGCAATGCTGAATACATCCCGGCTGCTCTTTCACGGTAAAATACTGTTCTCTCAATAACAACAATGGCTTGGACTGAAGTAGCATTAGAAGCTCCAAGGAAGAGAACAGCAGCAAACATAGCTCCCAAAAGATTTATCAGATCCTGTTGTTTTGTCCTGTTAACGAAGTTTATGTTTTTGTAATCTAGGTATTCCATATTTAAATCAAACAACAAATTGTAGTCTACAAATTCCAATTTTTCACATCAAACAGGAACACCAAACACAAAAAAAAAAAAGAGGAGGAAGAAGACACTACACAAACTATGTAATGCTCGATATTTCCTTCACCTTGGATGATACCAAGATACGAAAGGGCATTCGGTAATTTTTTTTTTTTTTTACCTGTTTTTCTTTTCCTTCACGAAAACGTGTTTGTCAGTGTTTCTAGTAATGTTTTCGAAAAGACATCATTTTTTTAGGAAGTAGTTCGAAGTAGTTTCAAACTGTTTCGCTCAAACAAACAACATGAAACATATATGTGCTTTGAACTCCTCGTTATTTTTCTTTACAGAAACATAGAACAATAAAAACCAAAGAAATGAAAACAATAATTCGATCTGATCTCCCAAAGTGTTACTGACTATCGTGCATCTTGTTTTGTCTTTTGGGAAAGAAGGGAATTCCAACAGTTATTGCAGCCAGTGAATGTAAATGAAATTTGAAGACATCGAAGACTTACATCTGCTGCCCTTTTTTCCATAAAATAAACCCGAATATTGCAGCAATAACAATGGTCATGAAGAACCGAATGACATTATACTGGGGGTTCCTCCAGTAAGACCGGTGCTGTTTCCAGAAACAAGCTTTGCACTGTGTAACGAATGGTTGGGAGTACTTGGTCGAGAAGTATAGATCCTCCGATCCCAGAGGTGGAGTACCGAGTTCTTTAATGAGCTCCTGATTCCTCCTGAATCAAGAATCAAGAAAAGATAAGGACAGTTGAAATAAATATGCAAATAATATAACTGTTGCAGGGATTCGTGTGTGAAATCATTATTTCAAGACTGTTGGACTGAAGAACGGTTCCTACATGAGTACATCTCACAAGCCAAAGTCTGGTTTTTCTTGAAAAATGTTCTCTCTTTCTCTTTGGATTGAAGAATGGTTCCTACATAAGAACATCTCACAAGCCCAAGTCTGGTTTTCCTTGAAAAGTGTTCTCTCTCTCTCTCTCTCTCTCTGGTATTAATGTTAATCTATGTGATGTATTTAACCTTTCATTTGTTTTTAAAAGTGTGAAAAAAATTATGTAATCCACTTTGGTCTCTTTTTTTGTTTTTTTAGTGCAAGATGGAAATGTTCTTCATGAAATTAATTTTGTTACTTTTTGGCATGCATGTCTTTATTGACATTATCTATTTAAGTATAAGGATGAGAATTTGTTATTAATTTACGAATACATGTGGTTTGGTCCCCCACATGAAGAATCCTGCACCACTGCTGCCTAAAGCCATAATCTAAGATGCATGGATATTGATATGAACCAGGACAAGTCCTAGACACAAACAAGCTATTTTCCCAAGATTAGGACAAGGACATATTGAATACAAAAGTAGATACCTCTAGGTATATTTTATAGAGTTGTATAAATATATCTGTTAAAGCATCAAACTCAAAACTAATTGGCAATGAGCTGGGAGGCCGCAGGTAGGCTCATACACTAGTTTTGGAGCTGAATATTAACCGATGTGGGACAAGCACTAACATTCCCCTGCACGTGCAACCCCTAACTCGGTCGCACGTGGTGAGGTAAACAAACAATTCAAAACATATGACAACGATTAACCATCAACAACAAAGGGGGAATCACCGTCAATGACATAGAGTCTTGTCCAAAAGCCTCCGAGAGCCCAGCACTAATACGATGTTGGAGAGAGAGAGAGAGAGAGAGAGAGAGAGAGAGAGGTGTTTAGCATGTTAATCTAACCCTAACACACACATATCGTTAATATATAGTGAAGAGTGATATGATACAAGGAACTAACTACCCCTCACTTTATTCTAACAATACCAAACATTATTTTTAACAAAGAAAGAGGGAAAAGAAAACATAAAGATGTTAACATCATGAAGATGCAAATCCACAATAACTAAATGAGTATCATGAAGTAAGCATCCATGCCAATTGGGGCTTGTTGGAAAAATAAACTTGTTTTTTATTTAGTAATAATAATTAAGGGAATTACTCCCTCCGTCCCAAAATCATTGTCCATTCCGCAAAACGGAGTCTTAAAAATAATACGATTTTTGCAAGAAAAATTCAAAAGTTTTTTAACAACTTACTAGATATCAATGAGTTCTATTAATTGGTGAAAAAAAATTGAATTTTTTCTTTAAAAAATTGCATTATTTTTAAGACTCCGTTTTGCGGAATGGACAATGATTTTGGGACGGAGGGAGTATGTTTTATGTCTTTTCATATTTGTTAGTGGGAAATTTTTTATTTTTTTTGAAGTAATGGTGAGTTTTATTTTTATGTTAGTGAGAGTTATGTATAATGAGTAGGAGTTTTAGAGATGAAAGATCTCTAATAATAGTTTAGTGGAGGTCATGGGTATAATGGTTGTCAATTAGAGGTAGTGAGTTACTTTTTTGTTATTCCTATAAATTGCATGTGGTTTAGTCTTTTGGATTATGAGTGAATAAAATATTTTGAGTCTTTCTCCCATAATATCTTCTTCTTCATATTGTGAGTTTGTGTGTGTGCTCTTGCCTCCAACAGGGTTCTGTTCCAACTTGAAATTTATTACAACTATGTCTCAACGAGTCCTAGCTTGTCCCCAACATTTCCGACTAGATGAAGTATAATAAGATGGAGTATAATAAAAGAGTAAGACACATATTTATGTGTATTTGCCACAAGTACAATGAGAAAATTAAACAGCGCGCCATGTAATGCCGTGCAAGTACATGAAAGCTACATATTCATTATAACTCAAAAATTGAATTCTGCTTACTGATAAAGGGAGGATTTGGCATATATCTCAGCAAAATCGACATTCAGTTGAGTCTCAACTGAAGGAGCACTAATCTCCAACATCCATGTAGCAGGATTGTAACCATCCTTAATCTTGGGCACACTTGGGACAGCCTGTGGCAGTTCACAGATTTGAGATTTCAATCTACTCCAAGTTTTAATTTGAAAATTTGCTATTCTGGTAGTTTAATTTGAAAATTCTGTGTTATCCTTTCTCGTAACAAAAGCAAACAGCAGCATTAGGAAAAGATTTACTCACTTCAAAATATTCTATAACCTCTCGGGATTGGCGACCCAGAGGTCCAGCATAAATGACTTGGCCTCCTCTCTCCATCAAAAGTAACTGCAAACAAGCACTATCGTTAGTTGCAATCTAAGCTGCACGGACATGACAAGGATTCGGGCATGGAGATGGATACAGCCACGGGACACAAGAATATGCCCTAAAAGTGTGGACACAAACATGACGGGGAACGCAACAAAACAGTTAAAGGGAAATTTTTTACATATCTATATAATTGCTATTCATATGAAGATTGTCCAGAAGTCATATCATAATTTGCTAGTCGTACCTACTTCTACTTTTCTATAATTGTACTCTGGAAATTTGTTCTTAAAATTACGACGACCCTGCCATGTTCCCGTCTGTGCCTTAACTTGGGACACTCAAATTAACACGTGGCATGTCCTCAACATGCCCGATGCATAGGGCGACCACTTCGGCGTTTCGGTACTTCATAGGTTGCTATTTGGCTCCATAAAATGGCCAAAAATCATGATAAAACTAGTTTCACGAATATTATTTAATCAGGAAATTTCGTAAACCTCATCAAAAGCTTCAAAAATGTCTATGCTTGGTTGGTGAATTGTGCACACTACAGTTCTCCCCGTGTCCACTGTATTTCTCACAGTTCGCATAACAATGGCTGCAGCTCTAGCATCAAGGCCTGATGTAGGTTCGTCCATGAAGATGATAGATGGGTTAGCAACCAATTCTACAGCTATAGTCAACCTCTTTCTTTGTTCTGTCAAAAGACCGTCTACTCCTGGAAGCCCAACTAAGAAATTCCTTATCGGGTTAAGCTCAATCAACTCCATCACTTCTTCAACAAACATCTGTCACAAAAAAAGGGAAAAAAAAGTCATTTAAATAGAGGAAAAAACTTCTGCTTGGCAACATTCACGTTTTCTTTTTTCTATAAAACATAAATACTTGTATGGTGAACCGTTTCTGAAAATGGTTTCAGAGGGATTCCTTTTATTTTTGAAAACAACACAGTTTCATCCAAAAAACACCAAAAAGGAAAATGAGAAGTTTTTTCAGTCTTTTATTGTTTTTTCGTTTCCAAAAACACGAGAAAGGCTAATGAAACAAAACTAGAAATGAAGGCAATTCCAAATACAAATTCTAGGGATGTTTATCAAGTGACACACCTTCCATGTTTTCGTGTTCACATCTGAGGAAAGACGGAGCCAAGCAGAGTGTAGAAGAGATTCATGAACAGTAACATAAGGTGAGTGAATATCATTCTGTTCACAGTACCCGCTAACCCTAGCAAATGTTGCTTGGTTCTTCATGTAACCCGAAAGGCTGATAGTTCCTTCAATATACCCACCAGTCTTCCTTCCAGCCAACACATCCATCAATGTGGTCTTTCCAGCACCACTAACACCCACAAATGCAGTCAATATCCCTGGTCTGAAAACACCACTAACATCTCGCAGCAGTTGAAGACGATCCTCCCTAATCCCTTTCTTTTTCATTTCCTTGATTAAGAGAAGTAAAATTCTCAACTCAATCAATTAGTCCAAATCAAGTAAAACTTATCATCAAAGTGAAATAAACCATCCAACGTAAAACTAACTGACAATGACTTGAGAGGCTGTTCATAATCATATATTGTGGAGATAATTTACTGAGGTGTGACAGGCTCTAACATTTGTTAGATTTCTTCGAGGGTTCCAACCTAAAACCAATTGGCTGTAGGTGGAGTAACCTCAAGAATATATTAACCAAGCTTGGGTGGCTTAAATGAGCGATGTGAGACGAGTCTAACACTCCCCCTCATGTGCAGCCTGGATGCACGTGGATGTATGAATTGAGGAGACTAGGAGATTTGCTCGGGCGCTGCTCGACCACACGTGAGGTGAGACCACCCAATACCTAGCTTTGATATCATGTTAGATTTCTTGGAGGGTTCCAACCTAAAACCAATTGGCAGTAGGTGGAGTGACCTCTACAATATATTAGCCAAGCTTGGGTGGCTTAAATGAGCGATGTGGGACAAGTCTAACAACATTCCTCTGCATATGCGGCCCACTTGCACGTGAAGAGGTAACTAAAGGACCCACAACATAGGATCGCAACAAAATGAAATTCATGCTGGCATGGACAAAAAGGATGGGTACTCAATATAATGCACATCCTCTATTCGTTATATATCACATGGCTCAAAAGGTTAACCTCGAAGTATACAGTAGCTGGTCGGAATTCGTTATATATCACTCCTTTCAACTTATTCCCACCGATGTCAGAAATGGGACATGGGGTCTCACAGCCTAGCTTTGACACAATTTTTTGAGCATATAACTCAAACCCAACTAGCAATGAGTGGAGAGGCCACAAAAGTTCATATATAAGTTCAGGAGGTGATTATAAATTTATGTGGGACAAGCTATGTGAAGTCTCACATCGGGGATTCATGGGGAAGTGAAGTGGTATATAATGAAACACTAGCCAATTGCTGTATAATTTGCGGTTAACCTTTTGAGCCACGTGGTTAGGCTAAGGGTAAGCAGGTCAGCTGACCCGGGACGGTACGAGTGGTATCAAAGCTTGCACCAACCGAAAGCGTGGGGTGGGTCCCACGAGGAGACGTGCTTGGGTGGGTCCGACAAGTGAGGAGCTTGCGGTGTTTGTTGTGCTTGGGCGGGTCCCACATGAGATGAGCTTGATGTGCTTAAGCAGGTACTTGTCTCATATCGCTTGGTAGATGGGAGTGATGGACCATGGGGACGCAACGAGGACGTTGCGACTTAAGTGGGGGCGTGTAACATCCCACATTGAAAACCCAAGGAATTGGGTGGTAATATATAATGAATTGCGAAACGTCAGCTGGCATGGGTCGTTACAGGTGGTATCAGAGCCTACACCAACCGGAAGTGTGGGGCGGATTTCGCGAGGAGACGTGCTTGGGTGGGCCCGACAAGTGAGGAGCTTGAGGTGCTTGTCGTGCTTGGGCGGGTCCCACATGAGATGAGCTTGACGTGCTTAAGTGGGTACTTGTCTCACACACTTGGTGAGTGGAAGTGATGGACCATGGGGTGCAACGAGGACATTGCGATCCTAAGTAGGGGAGACTGTGAAGTCCCACATCGGGGATTCATGGGGAAGTGAAGTGGTTTATAATGAAACGCTAGCCAGCTATAATGTATAACTCAGGGTTAACCTTTTGAGCCACGCGGTTAGGCTAAGGGTAAGCAAGTCTTCTGGTGCGGGACATTACAAGCTATACATAAAATCAAATGTCACTGAGAATGAGAATGAAGGCAAAATTCCGTTGCTAGACTAGCTGAGCTAGTTACTAGATAAACATGATATAACAGATAGATGAGAACATCCTCAAAAAAACATGATAAAAATAAAAAATAAAAAGGCCAAACGATAACCGCAAAGATGTGAATTTAAGCAGACCGTAACAAACCAGATTGAACGAGCGACTTACAACGGGCATATCCACATAGTAGTTGACGTGATTGAATGCTAGTGATAGGGGTTGAAAGGGCAAAACCATTCCTTTTCTAGGTGCATGATTAGGCTGTAAAGCATTTCTTACTGCCATATCAACACCTGTAACCATTCAAAAGATTTCAGAATTTAGACCATTAGAACATTGTTTACTATAACAAGGAAATTGCCATGCCTTAGCCTAGGACATTTGGCATCCCAAATTTATTTTTCTCGTTACACATGCAATGCAACTCAGCATAAGCTTCAAAATGGAAAGGAAAATGGACGCAAAGTCTTTCAAAAACATACAAGGTGAACTTCTATTCTCTGTTATTTTGTTTGGATCATCTGAGTGATATAAGAAGAACTCCGATTGTACAACCAGTAACTAGTGATCTACATCTTGACTTGAAAAGTATTATCAGGATTGAGTAATGACTTGGTTATAAAGTAGAGATATTAAGGGGAAAACGCAAAGGCTTGAACCTTCAGATGCCATTTGTCCATATAGTGACTTCTTCTTCTTTTCATCATCTTCCTCCAACACTGCAGCTCTCGAATCACCCAGAGCTGAAGTAGATTATACAGAAACAGGGTCGTCAAGCCTACAGTTCCTTCACAATGAAATGATAACTTCAAACAAAAAAAAAAGAGAGAAGCAAAACAACTTACGATTCAAGTAAGTCAATGCTGCAATAAAAAAAACATTGAAGAGAATAGAAAACGCAACCAGCGCTCCAATGCAAACCCAAAACATGTAATCATCCGTGAAGAAGCCTCTCGACGTGAGGAGGACTTTCCCAACCGTAGGTGCATTAATTCGGGGGTCTGTGTTATTCTGCATTCAGAAATAAATTCTAACATTTTGTTGAGGCGAGTACATGAAATTATGCAACATTTCAAATATAAATGAAAACACATAGACTTCAAGACATACATAAAAGATAACTTACGGCACTCCATCTCTTGTCAAGAAATTCATTCATGACTAGTGCATTCTGTCCATACATAATTGGAGAAATATAATAGCCCCATATCATAAATGGCTCAATGTCTTCTGCAGGCACAAAAGGAAATGAATGGTTGTAATGCTTTAATCATCTACGTAGAAACACTCACATGCAAGAATACATAACTTTTTGGCCAAATGCCAAGCATTATTCAGAAAAGTAATGTACCACATTGGAAAATTACTAACCGACCAAAAGCTTGGTGTGATTACAGGAAACGGTTGAAAGGGAAAATAGAAAAATGAAATCTGCAGCTTACCTTTGGCAACAATAAATCCCCCAAGAACAGTAATTAGTAGCAAGGTGAAGGTGCCTAAAGAGTTGGCAACCACCTGTGTTCTCCCCACCGCAGCAATGAAGCGAAAGAGAGACAGACCCATCTGATGTATACTGAAGAATGCCAAGAACTGACGGAAAAATCTGAATGAGATGGAGGGTATTTGTCAGTGAAACAAACTCTAATAACATGAAATCATTAGGTTCACTTTCCCATCAATAAGGGTAGTATCGGAAATTCTAGGTACACAAATTTGGACACAGAAAAGAGTAAACCAATTTCCCGTTGGATGAATCTCAGGCACAAAGTGAACTTCTTGTGGCTTAACCTGTGAATTTAAACATCCTGATGCTGAATGGGATGTATAAATTTCTAATGCAGAATTTAAGTTTGGTAGCACTCTTACCTACTTGCAGCAGGAGCAAACCCAATTGTGTAATACGTAAGAACAACCCATATTGCTGATTCTAGGAGGGAGATGGGTATCCGAAGGACCCAAATCGGCAAGGCAAAAGCCCACGGAGGGTAGAACAAGGCATCCCTCTGTTTATAGAAGACAGGAAGCCCCAAAACAGTCATTGCAAGCTCTGCCATCCCATTAAACATCACGTTCATCAAACTGAAGAATAGAACTCCGAAAAACTTCCATCCATCTAGCAAAGTGCCAGACGGCATTGTTGTTCTCCAGAACACAGTCAAGGCTATCAATGACATGATTGTTATTTGGGTGATTTTGAATATGTGAACAAAAATGTCGCGCTTCATTAAGAGCCACTCTCTATCAAAGCATGCCTTAAAAAGTTCCTGGTTGGAGATCCCATACTTTTCTGTCACCAAAGCAGCCGGGTGGGTTTTTGTTTTATTGTACGGAATGCTAAGATCTGCCGCTAGTTGTTGGCCTATAGGGAATGAGTAGAAGGCCTGTGAGAATTCGGCAACTGAGACATATCTATATGGTTGGTTCTTTTCGAACCAGTATTGTTCTTGATCTTTCTTGGAAGTCACTTCTTGAAGAAAATCGGCGACTCCTTTTCTCTCAGGGCATTTGAAACCCATGAACTCAAAGAACTCGAGGATATTATCACGCGAACCTTGATAGACAATTTGACCTTCTGAAAGTAAGATGATGTCGTCGAACAGATCATAAGTTTCTGGGGCTGGCTGAAGAAGAGAGATGATCATCGTCACGTCCATTATATGGACCATTTGCCGCATGTACTTGACAATCTGAAAAGTTGTGGAACTGTCCAACCCGTTCGATATCTCATCCATGAAAAGAGCTTTTGCTGGTCCCACCAACATCTCTCCTGCACGCAGTTAAGAAAAAATTTACCGGACTTATCACTGACAACTCATTTCGAAACCAAACTAATAAGGAATCAAGGATCGAAACTCTTTGGTGTGTTGTTTTGGAAAGCATAGGAAAGGAAACTTTTTGTAAATGTATCGGAAACGAATTCAGTAACATTTTCAAAAGAGACAAAAAGAAGAAGAAGAGAGAATTGAAACAAAAGAAGTTGTTGAGAAGCATCGTCTACAATGTATCTAAGTACATGAAAGCCTACTAATTGGTTAATAAGACAAAGCCAAAAAGACGAGGTTTCGATGTGGCAACGGGAGTTTCATGAGCAAGCTACCCGAGTGAAGTAGCTAAGGGACTAGGACAGCGATTGAAATTTATAGCTTGATTCACTATTTTGTGAAAAGGAACAAGTTCAAAACAAAATGCAACGGTGCAATGATTGCCATGTATTGTAAAAACTTGAACTTCGTACAGACACACTTATTTTTTGACGTATTTTGTTATTGAACTAGTGTATCCATTATCAGATATCCATTCTGAACTCAATGGATCATTTCTTTTTACAATATATGAAATAGAGGATTTCATTAAGTCAATTCTAAGGAAATCTCGAATCAAAACATTTGTCCTCTAAAAAAATTAAGTACTCCAATTTTCAATCCGTTTGAACTGGTGCGAAAATCTTATTTTTCTAATCATTTTATCCTAAAAGGTCAATTACTTTTTGTCTCTAGGGCTCTTATAATCAATTATCTGCTCTTTATTTGGGACCTTGTAACAAATACTTAATTATGAGAACCCTAAAAATAAAAAATAATTATGACCCTTTAGGATAAAATGATCAGAAAAATAAGATCTTCACACCGCCACCGGTTCAAACGGATTGAAAATTGAAGCACTTAATTTTTTTACCATATTTTAAAATATATAAACAGTCGAAAAAAAATTAAACAGACAAAAAATGTACATTTTAATTGTTATTAGGTAAAATAAATAGTGTTGGTGTTGTCGTGAAACAAAAAGTTGATAGCTAAATAAAAAATATGTACTGTACATGAGGTAGTTCACCTATTTATTGGAGTACATGCTCTAACAGGGAGCAATTGTTTTAGGGCCTTTCTATTTGCAGCCACTTATTTCTTGAACGTAGCCTGTTTATACTATGGTACACCCCTAAAGTCCTTCAAGAAGCAAAGTCTCTCTCAAAAGGTAGAAAAATATTTCTACTTTGATCTCAAAACAAGGGCTTTACTTCCTTTCTGAGGGAGGTCTCCCAGCCCACCTCAGTTGTTAATACTGAGTTTGAGGTTGGGAGATCTAGGTGTTAAGGCAAGAGCAAAGGGGCATGAAAGCATTTCCTGCACTAACTCACTGGAACCACTCCCGAGCGCTCGGGAGTACTCTTGAGCGCTCGAGAGTGAATGCATGTTGTCCCGCCTCATTTCTTCCCCTTTTTAGCAACTTTCCTCACCTCCTATACACTGGCACATGCATGCACATCTATTTGCTCTTGTGAGATGGAAGATCTGACTTGGTAGGGGCAAGGATGCATGGTTTGGGAGATTGAAGTTCAGCTTTGGTCTGCCAGGCCCTCTGTTGAGCCTAAAATATGTTTAAAATAGTTCCAATTTGTAGTTTCAGTATTGTATCCTGCTTGTGGCTAACAAAGTTTGCAGGTTGAGTGTTAGCGCTCCCAAGCGCTCGGGACCACTCCCAAGCGCTCGAGAGTGAAGTCAGTGGCAGATTCTCAGTTTCTGCTATCATGCACCTTGTTACTCCACCATTTTATCACCCCCTGTACACATGCATGCACCTCTCATGTGATATACCTGTGGATACATGCTAACTGGTTTAGTGAAACAAAATCCCTTTGAAAATCCCACAAACGTTTAGTAGAGACCGACATCGCGTCGGGCGAGGGGGGTGCCGTAAAACCCTTCCCCCCTCGTAACATGGCTTCCGGACCCTCAAAACGATCTCTGGTTTTCAATTTCAAATCAACCATCTTCAAAATAAAACGGTTTCTCGGGTGACAATCCACAAATCCGGGTGGCGACTCTTCAAATCAAACTATTTTTCGAATCGATTCAAAGACGAGGCGCGCGATTTTCCAATTGGGCCGCCCCGATCTCACCCGGGGCTGTGGTAGCACTGTGGGCTACCACAGCCCCGGGTGAGATCGGGGCGGCCCATATGGAAAGTCGCGCGCCTCATGCCGTCTTTGAATCGATTCGAAAAATGGTTTGATTTGAAGAGTCGCCACCCGGATTTATGGTATGTCACCCGAGAAACAGTTTTGTTTCGAAAACCATTGATTTGAAATTGAAAACCAGAGATCGTTTTGAGGGTCCGGAAGCCATGTTACGAGGGGGGAAGGGTTTTACAGCACCCCCCTCGCCCGACGCGATGTCGGTCTCTACTAAACGTTTGTGGGATTTTCAAAAGGGATTTTGTTTCATTAAACCAGTTAGCAAGTATCCACAATTATAACACATAGGAAGTGCATGCATGTGCATGTGTACAGGGGGAATAATATGGTGAAAGAATGCCAAAATAACATGAAATGAAGCCCTGCCTACTGACTTCACTCTCGAGCGCTCGGGAGTGGTCCAGAGCGCTCGGGAGTGCTAGAATCCCAACCCTGCAAATTTCGTTAGTGCCAGCAAAATAAAATACCAAGATGTAAACTGAAATGCTATTAAGTATACTACTGGCTCAGCAGAGGATTTGAAAGACTGAGGTGGGCCCTCAATCTTCTAGATCATGCATCCCTGCCTTAATAAGGCTAGATTTACAACTTTAAAAGAGCAAATGAATACGCTCATGCATGCAGAAGGGTATGCAACACAACAAGCTGGGGAAAATGAAACGCCAAGGCATGCATGCACTCCCGAGCGCTCGGGAACGGTTCAGAGCGCTTGGGAGTGGGCTGCATGCTAACTTGCTCTCAGATGGAAAATAGTACTATCTTGACATTCAAAGGCCCTTGTTTTGATTTTTCCCAGAAGTGAATGATCCTTTTAACTTTAAAAGAAAGGAACCTTGTTCACACATGAAAACTTGTGAGAAAATGTTTCTGTTTTAGGGGAAAATGATTTTCTGTGCATGCATGCCAAGATGAGATTCTTTCCTTTAAAAGTGTAACTCATACCCAGCCTGTTGTGTGACAAAAGACCATGCATGAAACTGGGAACAGTCCCGAGCGCTCGGGATCACTCTCGAGCGCTCGAGAGTGTTTCCAGTAGGGGTTTTGAGAAAACATCTTTTTGTACCCCATTGCTCTTGTTTTTACACTAAGGTCTCCCAACCATGCACCCAGTATTGAAGACTGGGTCAGGCTGAGAGACCCCCCTCAGAAGGGAAGAACAGCCTCTTTGTTTGTGATCAAAGGTAAAGATTTCTACCTTTTGCTTGAACTTTGCTCTTTGGAATAGTTTTGAAATATGACTGCAGAGTGGAAAACACAAGAGACCAAAAGCAGAGAGTGTTCTGGATTTCTTGCCCTTTTCCTTGATGATTTTCAAAACCTTTGAAGTTTGGAAAATCAGTTTTAGTTTGGAAAACCTTTGCCTTGAGCAAGAGAGAGAGGAGAGTGGTTCTAGAGAGAGGAAATTTCGCAGCCCCTTGCTCAGCTGAAGACCAGTTGTATTTATAGGCAAAATAACCTATGGTTTGCAAAATCAAATGGATTTGAATAAAACATTTTTAAATGGGAAAATCCTTGGCCTGAAGATCTCTGCCACTAGAGGTTGAGTGTTGAATGAATCATCAGCCGGCTCAAGATGGCTGCAATGATGGACTGCATGGGTAGTGGGGAGCCCTGCCATCCATTGGGCAGCACAGAAGACTCGAGCGCTCGGGAGTGATCTCGAGCGCTTGAGTCTTCACTCTCGAGCGCTCGAGAGTGAGCTAGACCAGAGATTTTGGAAAATGATTTGGAGCGCTCGGGACTGCTCCCAAGCGCTTGGAAATGCTTTTAACCATTTTTATTCCCTTTTCAAATCTTCCAAGGAGCAAAGTCTCGATCGGCGTGAGGCTTGTTTTAATCCAAAGTCATCATCGGGGAGCCTCCGGGCCACAAATCAAGGAAATTCGACAAGTTCAAATTGGGGTGTCTACAGTTGCCCCTCTTTGGGCGACGCTCGACATCATGCATGGATACGAGTGCCGTCCAAAGATTGAGACAGCCCAATTCGAGCCAAATCAAATCCTCAACTCAAAATCAAATGCAAGTAAAGAACATACCAACATTTGAAGCATGCGGTCGCGTCCTTTCAGACTGCCTACGTACCCTTTTCTGTAGGGGATCAGACCAGCGTAGTTCTTTGGGGCAAATGCAAACATGCAGGTGCAAGCAAATGGCGGAAAGGGTGTCCCTCAGGACGGTGCCAAATTTATGGCAGCGGAGAAACTGAGGGGTGTCCCTTAGGACGGTGCCAAATTTATGGCGGCGGAGAAACTGAAGGGTGTCCCTTAGGACGGTGCCAAATTTATGGCAGCGGAGAAACTGAGGGGTGTCCCTTAGGACGGTGCCAAATTTATGGCAGGAAGAAACTGGGGGGTGTCCTTTTTAGGACGGTGCCAAATTTATGGCGGCAGAGAAACTGGGGGGCGTCCCTTAGGACGGTGCCAAATTTATGGCGGCGGAGAAACTGGGGGATGTCCCTTAGGACGGTGCCAAATTTATGGCGGCGGAGAAACTGAAGGGTGTCCCTTAGGACGGTGCCAAATTTATGGCGGCGGAGAAACTGGGGGGCGTCCAACAGGACGGTGCCAAATTTATGGCAGGAAGAGACTGGAGGGTGTCCAACAGGACGGTGCCAAATTTATGGCGGGAAGAGATTAAAGGGTGTCCCTTAGGACGGTGCCAAATTTATGGCAGGAAGAGACTGGAGGGTGTCCAACAGGACGGTGCCAAATCTATGGCAGAAAAAGAAAGGTGCCAAATCTATGGCAGAAAAAGAAAGGTGCCAAATCTATGGCGAGTTCAACGGGTGCCAAATCTATGGCTGCGGATGATTGGGGGGGTGTCCCTCAGGACAGTGCCAAATCTATGGCAGCGGATGAGCAGTCATGTTGACGAATATGAAGGAAGAAGGCGACCGTTAGAGGTCGAGGTTAGAAAGTGAGACCCGTGTTTCGACTTTTGACAACACTGATGATTTTTAATTTTGAAAAACAACAATGGACATGTCCAAGTACCCTTTCTGCTTTACTATTTTTGGCCAGCGGACCGGTATTGTCAGGATTTTGGGAGTTTGTCTTTGGATGGAAATTGGGTTCGAGTTGGATCCAGGGCTTGAACGGGGGTTGGCTTGAGTTTGGCCTTGATCAGAGCTTGAGTTTATACCATTCATGCTCCAGTCTTGAGGTTGGCTGTATGCTTGCCGTGATTGATGACATTGGGCTGATGTGCCCCCGTGAGTGACAGGCCTTAGTTTTGATTCTTTTGATTCCACTGATAGTTTCGGCAACCAGTTTTACCATAAGTGCAAGCGCGAGTTGGGACCTCAATGACGACCGGAAATGACCTTGCGTGAATTTGGGCAAGGCCTAGATGACTCGAAGGACAAGAAAAATCCTTTATGAGAGGACTGACTCTTAACGAAGACCTTGACTGGACGAGCAGTTTGATTTGACTGGACGAGGTACTTGATTATTTGAGGATTTGATGTTTGAAATTGTTATGATAAAATCAAGTTTTGATGATTTTCCCATTCTGGGTTTTGAAATTGTTTTGGCTCCATCAAGTGATGCTCATTCAGAATTCTCTTGTTTTGTCAGAAGACGAGGATTTTTACCGTGAACCATGCCCTAGGTTGCTGATGACAACCCATGGGTTTAGAAAATGCCCCGGTTCGGATGTTACAGGATTCATGAAATGCCTCGTCCCTCCTTCTCGTCTTCTCCTAATGTCTAGGATTTTTGTTATCAAGCTGTGTTTTTCAGTCTGAAAGGACTTCATTCGGGTTGTAACGTGGCCAAGGTTTGGCTTAACAAAGAAAGGATAATAGGCTCAAAAATTTCCATTTTCTTTGGGTTTCGAGAGCTAGCAGCCATCTTGAATATTTTTGTCCTTTTGCTTTTGACGGGCGCCTTATTTGCTTCGCACTTTATTGTGCCGATGTGTTTGGCACTCTCATTGATTCTGAGCTTTCTCTGATTCTTTTTCGATGTTTTGCATCTCATTGTGCCCATGTATTTTCACGCTTTGAATTCTGATGCGCCGATGATAACCATGTGTTTGGCACATTTGTCCTCCTCATTTCACCCCGGTGTGGGGGATAGCTGCCTAGCTGGGTTCTTTCAAAGAAATTGATTTAGGCTCAAAGGGGGTCATCAATGGATATATATCTTCAAGCGTGTGATAAAAGAAAAGAATGCCTTTCTTCATTTTGAATTGCACAACTCGATAACTGGATCCTAGATGCAAGTTAAGAGATATGTGCGCTCTAACTTTTGCCTAGATCACATTTTGAGGTTTTGATCTAGCGAGCTTCTTCTCATGCCAAGGTGTTGCTTCTTGACGGTGTCAGGGAATGGTCCCGTGAAATTCTTCTTCTCGCAAGGGCAAAATACCTCGTGTCTTAATTTCTCAATTGATGGTGAAAAACAATCTCAGTTTAAGGGATTATCACAAAACACAAGTTTATCATCACAATTTCGACACAAGCTTGAGATTGACTCCGAAAGACGGGACTGACCGATGAAGGATTGACTCAAAAGATTGTGACCAAATTTTGACTCGAATGAACATGACCGGGCCTTAGGATGAGGCTGCCTACGTATCCTTCTTGCAAAGGAATCAGGTCATAACATAGTTCGGGACGACGAAACTGACTCTCTTTTTGGTTTTTTTTTTTTTTTGACTACAAACTTGAACTTGAAAACATACAGACACGAAAGCATGAAAGACTCGAGATACAAACTGACTCGAAAAAGACTCGACTCGAAACTCAAAAGTTTCCCAAACTCGTGAGCAATTCCATTCATGCTTTGCTGCACTCAAAATCCTCCTCCCGATCTGCAATCCGGCACTGGGATGGTTCCGTCGTCGATTAAGTCTTGGATCTTGTGATGGAGACGGTGACAATCATTGGTAGCGTGATCGGGCATTTGATGGAAGGCGCAGAAGGCATTTGGGTTGTGGTAGGCTGGGAGCTTTTGAGGTAGGGTAGTCGGAGGGAGCGGCTGGATGAGACTGGCTTCGAGGAGTCTCTCATAAACCAAAGACAAAGGTACAGGAAAGCGGGAGAGGAACCTTGGTGGGATTTTGCAGCTGGGTTGAGGGTTCATAGTGGTGCCAAGTGGGCCTCTGGCGAAGACACTGCTTGCTTCGACACTGTATGATGCTCTCTTGCCTTTGGGGTTGTGCACATCCTGCCTTTTAGCACTAGTTTTAGGCAAGGATCTAGTACCCTCCTTTGAGCGATTCTTGGCGTCATGGAATTCGACCAAGTCTTTGAGCATGTGAGAGAGCTTCACTTCTGAGCGTGGCTTGATTCCGGCGGTTGGAGGGTGGTAGATTTGTGGAGTTTCTTTGATCCTGGCCTTACCAGCATTCAGTCCCAGATCTGGATTTGACATGGCGGAGGTGAAAAGGTCAACCAGCCCTTGCAATAGTGCCATCTGCTCATCCATTTTCTGATTCATTTCCTCTACAGCCTTTTTCAGTTCAACTAGCTCTGTTTGCCCTGTCATTTCGAGGTAGTCGGAGAAGGTGGTATGGCTTTGTGTAGGATGGGTGACTCAGTGCTGACAGTAAAGCAGAAAGCGAACTCAGAATGTGCCCCTGTTATTAAGGGTCATCATCGGGCCGGCCGGCCGGCCCAGCCCGCCAAGTCTATGCCCAAGCCCGCCCACGGGCCGGGCCGACCGGGCTTTTTCTTTTTCTCGGGCCGGGCGGGCCGGGCTACTTATCATAAATTGAAGCCCAAGCCCGGCCCACGGGCTACTCAATTGACGGGCCGGCGGGCCAAAAGCCGGGCGGGCTTAAATTTCCTTGGGTAGAAACTAAACCAAGGGAAAAAAAAAAGGATTTTGTGGGATTTGGGGCTAATGGGCGGGCCCGTAGGCGGGCTATTGGGCGGGTACCACGGGCGGGCTTGTGGGCGGGCTCACGGGCGGGCCGAGTAAAAATTCATAGGCCCAAGCCCGCCCATTACAAACTACGGGCTGGGCTAGCCCGCCCGTTGGACGGGCCCGGGCCGGGCTAAAGCCCGATGGGCCGAGTGGGCTTTGGACGGGCCCGCGGGCCGGCGGGCCAAATGATGACCCTTACCTGTTATGATTTATTGAAAAAAATGCGTACTGAATAAAAGAGTTGTAATTGACGTGTTGTCGTCGTCGACACAAGGGATCGCACTTTACGGAAAGTTCCAACAGTCACGGGTAAGTCGGTGTCAGGCAGGTTAAATTCCTCACGTTGGGAATCAGAGCCAATCTCCTTATCTAAGACCATCCGAGACAGAGCAATAAAACTGTTGGAAGATGCACTTAAGGCTGGATTGAACTAGAGGGAGCCGTTCGGGCACGGCGAACACCGGAGTTATCCCAAACTCCATGGATTTATGGTCTCCTAGACCTTGACTCAAGAAATGACATCCTACGAAGGATTGCCTTAGTCCTCAGAGATTCTTTTGAATGTGTATCCTTTGATTAGGAATGACGAGATTTGGGAGATATCAAGACAAATTAAGTCTTTAACATTTTTCACTTGAAGTTTCTGTTCTGGTTTCAAAAACCGTTTAGCGTAAATGACATGATACCTTAACCGGGGCGGCGTAAGTGGCATGGCGCCATTAGCCTAAGCGGTGTAAGTGACCTCGCACCATAACCTGGGTGGTGTGGGTATCACGGCATTGTAGCCTAATTGTTTTGTTAATTTTCGTTGAATCCATGTATTGAAAACTTAATGAATTCTGATATCCCTAAAACCTCATCGTTCCAAGGACTAATTAGTTTCAACAACGTGCCTTTAAAAAGCACGACTCATCATCGGTCCATGCAATCCTAAACAAGCTGCGCAAGCAAGTCTAAGAGTTCCATACAGGATACGAAAGCAAGCTGATAGCATAAGGTGCAATGTGCGGTGTGCAAGCGGGATAAGATTACGGTCCTTCGAAGGTTGCCTTATTCCTCAGAATCTCCTTTAGGGTGTATCCTTTGTTTGGAACGACAGGTTCTAACAGATGTCAAAATGAACTAAGTATTCAACTAGTCCTCATTCGAAGTTTCAATTTTGAATTCGGAATAACTTAGTATAGACGACGTGATACCACAACCAGAGTGGTGTCAGTGACATGGTGCCATTAGCCAGAGTGGTGTAAGTAAAGTGGCATCACGGCGTCGTTTCCTTGTTATTCCTTATTCTCCGTTGAATTTTCGATTAGGCATTAGTCAAGGACTTAGTATATTCTGATTTCCCAAAGTCTCCTTGTTCTAAGGACTCATGTAGTTTAGACAACGTACACCGGGGTGCACGACTCATCATTGGGCCTCGACAACCTTCTATAGACCGTGCGAGCGAGTCTCAAGAGCACAGGACTCGAAATTGAACAGACAGCATGACGGCATGACAGCATGACATGGACGAGATGCATGGTAAGATGCAGAAAGCAGTAACATGTAGGCAAGATATAGCATATAATCCTACCCTATGGGTCCCTGTCCTAGGAAGGATCTATGGCTTGCTAAGCATGTACAAAGGCCGGTTTTGGCTTGAAAAGGGTTCCCCGGACTAGAGTCAAAGTATACCTCCCACTATTGAGCGTACACCCAATAATGGTAGGGATGACTCATCACGGTCGAGGGTTGCTGAGCATTCCGGGATTCCCCATCACTGGCAAGCCGGGTAGGATTGCCGAAACACAACAGCGAGGCTGCACAAGATATGTACAAGAAATAGACAATGAAACAAAATCCCTTTGAAAATCCCACAAACGTTTTTCAAGCTTGGCTCACAAGTTTAATTGATATTCAAGAAAAGCGGGCCGTTTTATCAACAAACCAACTTTTTCTCAAAGCCATACCACCTTCTCCAACCACCTCAAAATGACAAGGCAAATAGAGCTGGTTGAGCTGAAAAAGGCTGTAGAGGAAATGAGTCAGAAAATGGATGAGCAAACGGCTCTGCTGCGAGGGCTGATTGACATTTTCACCTCCGCCATGTCGAATCCAGATTTGGGACTGAATGCTGGTAAGGCCAGGATCAAAGAAACTCCACAAACCTACCACCCTCCAACCGCCGGAATCAAGCCACGCTCAGAAGTGAAGCTCTCTCACATGCTCAAAGACTTGGTCGAATTCCATGACGCCAAGAATCGCTCAAAGTAAGGTACTAGATCCTTGCCTAAAACTAGTGCTAAAAGGCAGGATGTGCACAACCCCAAAGGCAAGAGAGCATCATGCAGTGTCGAAGCAAGCAGTGTCTTCGCCAGAGGCCCACTTGGCACCACCATGAACCCTCAACCCAGCTGCAAAATCCCACCAAGGTTCCTCTCCCGCTTTCCTGTACCTTTGTCTTTGGTTTATGAGAGACTCCTCGAAGCCGGTCTCATCCAGCCGCTCCCTCCGACTCCCCTACCTCAAAAGCTCCCAGCCTACCACAACCCAAATGCCTTCTGCGCCTTCCATCAAATGCCCGGTCACGCTACCAATGACTGTCACCGTCTCCGTCACAAAATCCAAGATCTCATCGATGATGGAACCATCTCACCTCCACTTCCAAACCCAAGTTCTGCTATGGGAAACTATCCTCTGACCTTTGAGGAGTTCAAGGTTGGCCAGGTCAGTGACTCGATGGGACATGCTTCCTTTGGACGACTTCTGAGCAACCAAACCGTCAACAGCAATGGCATCAAAATCCATCCCCTCCAGTGCATTATCGACAATTGGCTGCCAGAGCCCGTTGTTCCAATCCCTAATATGCTCAGTGCCTTAGCTATAAGCTCCAAGCCGATGCAGAATCTGAGGGTGGATCAAAATCCGAATGATGCCTGAAATAGTGTGAAAGGACTGGAACCATCCCAACGCCAGACCTCAGATCTGAAGAAGAATGGCGAATGCAGTGCAGTCAATCCATGGATGGAATTTCTCACGAGTTTGGAAAGCTTTTGAGTGTCGAGTCAAGTCTTTGTCTTTCAATTTCGAGTCAGTTTGTACTTTGGGTCTTTCATGCTTTCGTATCTGTATGTCTTCAAATTCAAGTTTGTAGTCAAAAAAGAAAAACCAAAAAGAGAGTCAGTTTCGTAGTCCTGAACTACGTTATGACCTGATTCCTTTGCAAGAAGGATACGTAGGCAGCCTTATCCCGAGGCCTGGTCATGTTCATTTGAGTCGGTTCCAAAATTCGGTCAATGTCAAACTTCTTGAGTCGAAATTGTGATAATAAACTCACGTTTTGTCATAATCCCTTAACTTGGAATTGTTTTTCACCGTCAATTGAGAAATCAAGACACGAGGTATTTTGCCCTTGCAAGAAGAGGAATTTCATGGGACCATTCCCTGACGCCGTCAAGAAGCAACGCCTTGGCATGAGAAAAAGCTCGCTAAATCAAAACCTCAAAATGTGATCTAGGCAAAAGTTAGAGCGCACATATCTCTTAACTTGCATCTAGGATCCAGTTATCAAGTTGTGCAATTCAAAATGAAAAAAGGCATTCTTTTCTTTTATCAAACGCTTGAAGATATATATCCATTGATAACCCCCTTTGAGCCTAAATCAATTTCTTTGAAAGAACCCAGCTAGGCAGCTATCCCCCACACTGGGGTGAAATAAGGAAGACAAATGTGCCAAACACCTGACCATCATCGGCGCATCAGAATTCAAAGTGCAAAAGTGCCAAATACATGGGTACAGTGAGATACAAAGCATCGAAGAAAAATAAGAGAAATCTCAAAATTCAAAGCATCATGAACGAGAGTGCCAAACACATTCGCACGACAAAAGGCGAAGCAAGTCAGGTGAAAGAAGGCGTCCATCAAAAGCAAAAAGAGCACAAAATTATTCAAGATGGCTGCTAGCTCTCGAAGCCCAAAGGAAAATGAAAATTTTTGAGCCTATTATCCCTTCTTTGCTAAGCCAAACCTTGGCCACGTTACAACTTGAATAAAGTCCTGTCAGATTGAAAAACACAACTTGATAACAAAAATCCTGGACAGTAGGAGAAGACAAGAAGGAGCGCCAAGGCATTTTGTGAATCTTGCAAAAATCCAACCCGGGGCATGATTCCTAATATAAAAATCCTCGTGTTTTGCTAAAACAATTTCAAAGCCTCGAATGGGAAAATCATCGAAATTTGATTTTATCATCACAATTTCAAACAATCAAATCCTCAAGTAATCAAGCCACTCGTCCAGTCAAATCAAACTCCTCGTCAAGTCAGAGTCATCATTGAGAGTCAATCCTCTGATAAAGGGTCTTTCTTGTCCTTCGAGTCATCTATGCCTTGTCCAAATTCACACAAGGTCATTGAGGCCCCAACTCGTGAGAGAAACTCCAATACATGGAAGAACCCGCACTTGTGCTCATGACAAAACTGGTTGCCGAAACTATCAGTGGAATCAAGGAAAAGATATCAGAACTAAGGTCTGTTACTCATTGGGGCACATCAGCCCAATGCCATCAATCACTGCAAGCGTAAAGCCGACCTCAAGACTGGGGCATGAATGCTCGGAACTCAAGCCCTGATCAAAGTCAACCTCAAACCAGCTCCAGCGCAAGCCCTGGCTCCAGCTCAAACCCAAAGACAAATTCCATCCCGAATCCCAAGGTCCTGAAAATACCAGCCCGCTGATTGAAAACAGTAAAGCAGAAAGGGATACTCAGACATCTCCTTTGTTTTTCAAAAACCAAAAATAAAAATATATCATTGTTGTTGTCAAACGTCGAAACACGGGTCTCACTTTCTATTCTCGACCTCTTATGGTCCCCTTCATCTAGCGCATTTTTCAACGTGACCGCTTGTCATTCCGCCATAGACTTGGCATCGTCCTACGGGACGACATTCGATCACCTGCTGCCATAGATTTGGCACCATCCTGCGGGACACTTTTCAACCGTTTGTTGCCATAGATTTGGCATCACCTTTCAACCATTTGCTACCTTTCAACCAACAGGGGACTGCAGAAATCAGCAGACATCAGCAGTCCCGAGCGCTCGGGAGTGAAGTCCCAAGCGCTCTTGACCATTCTCGAGCGCTCGAGAGTTCTGCTGTTTTCAGCAGGATTTGGTCTTCAGTCTTTCAGCATCAGTCCAACATCGTATTTGCATACAACTCAGATCAGAAGAATTCTGGCACGTTCATAAGGGCATACAGAAGTTTCGTTTGTCTGTTTCGCAAGTATTTGAGCGTGTTTCTCGAAAAATCTCAAAATCTCCAAGATTTCCATCCCCCGAGTGTGTCGAAATCCACGATAGGCGTACTCGGTTGAATCCGGTGATGCGCATAGGTCACGGTGTGCATTAGTGACTGTGTGGCATGTTCAAACGCGCGTTAACGCTCTAAGTTTTGGTTTTCATCGTCCATTCGTCCTAAAGTCATCATTTTCAAGCGCGAGTGAGTGTCGAACCTTGTGTCAAGGGTATTTTGGTAATTCTGGCGGTTCTCACAGGTCACAACACTCAGTGTCAATCGCACAGCGCGCTCGATTACGGTCGAAAGCCCTTAAATCTAAGTTTCATCGTCGATCGCTCAAAAATTTGTTGTGGGGTGTCGATGTCGAGTTTTCGTTCTTACTTTGAGAGTATCAGTCGAAATTCGCACGCTCTTTACTTTCTTTCTTGGGCCAAGGCGTTGCTTCTTGACGGCGCTAGGGAGTGGTCCCATGAAATTCTCCTTCTTGCCAGGGCAAAGTACCTCGTGTTTTGAATCCTCAATTGACGGTGAAAAACAATCTCAGTTTAAGGGATTATCACAAAACACAAGTTTATCATCACAATTTCGACACAAGCTTGAGATTGACTCCGAAAGACGGGACTGACCGATGAAGGATTGACTCGAAAGATTGTTACCAAATTTTGACTCGAATGAACATGACCGGGCCTTAGGATGAGGCTGCCTACGTATCCTTCTTGCAAAGGAATCAGGTCATAACGTAGTTCGGGCCTACGAAACTGACACTCTTTTTGGTTTTTTTTTTTTTTTTGACTACAAACTTGAACTTGAAAACATACAGATACGAAAGCATGAAAGACCCAAAGTACAAACTGACTCGAAATTGAAAGACAAAGACTTGACTCGAAACTCAAAAGCTTTCCAAACTCGTGAGAAATTCCATCCATGGATTGGCTGCACTGCATTCGCCATTCTTCTTCAGACTTGAGGTCTGGCGTTGGGATGGTTCCAGTTCTTTCACACTATCTCAGGCATTATTTGGATTTTGATCCACCCTCAGATTCTGTGTCGGCTTGGAGCTTATAGCTAAGGCACTGAGCATATTAGGGGTTGGAACAACGGGCTCTGGCAGCCAATTGTCGATAATGCACTGGAGGGGATGGATTTTGATGCCATTGCTGTTGACGGTTTGGTTGCTCAGAAGTCGTCCAAAGGAAGCATGTCCCATCGAGTCACTGACCTGGCCAACCTTGAACTCCTCAAAGGTCAGAGGATAGTTTCCCACAGCGGAACTTGGGTTTGGAAGTGGAGGTGAGATGGTTCCATCATCGATGAGATCTTGGATTTTGTGGCGGAGACGGAAGCAGCTATTAGTGGAATGGCCGGTACATTGGTGATAGGTACAATAGGCGTCTGGGTTGTGGGACGACGAGAGCTTCTGAGGTAGGGGAGTTGGAGGGAGCGGCTGGATGAGACCGGCTTCGAGGAGCCTCTCATAAACTGAGGACAAAGGTACAGGAAAACGGGAGAGCATCCTTGGTGGGATTTTGCAGCTGGGTTGAGGGTTCATAGTGGTGCCAAGTGGGCCTCTGGCGAAGACACTGCTTGCTTCGACACTGCATGATGCTCTCTTGCCTTTGGGGTTGTGCACATCCTGCCTTTTAGCACTAGTTTTAGGCAAGGATCTAGTACCCTCCTTTGAGCAATTCTTGGCGTCATGGAATTCGACCAAGTCTTTGAGCATGTGAGAGAGCTTCACTTCTGAGCGTGGCTTGATTCCGGCGGTTGGAGGGTGGTAGATTTGTGGAATTTCTTTGATCCTGGCCTTACCAGCATTCAGTCCCAGATCTGGATTTGACATGGCGGAGGTGAAAAGGTCAACCAGCCCTTGCAATAGTGCCGTCTGCTCATCCATTTTCTGATTCATTTCCTCTACAGCCTTTTTCAGTTCAACTAGCTCTGTTTGCCCTGTCATTTCGAGGTAGTCGGAGAAGGTGGTATGGCTCAAATTATTGCTTTAATATTACTATCGACTGCTTATTGATTTGAAAAGTATACTTGAACTTGAATTGACTTGAACTTGACCATATGTAGCTTTGGGCTTACGAGGTTCTCGGGATGTTCCCGCCTGAGAACACCTGCAGGGATCCTGGTTTGCTTCCTCGCAGGCTCGCGTAGAGCAAGGCTTACAGGAGGACAAAGGAGAGGAGAGGGGAGGTGATGACCTTCCGACGCTGGTTAGATACCTTGACCGGAGTCGCGGTATGACTCGCTCCTATTCCATTTTTCTTCTGTATTCGACATATGCTTTTATTGATGCTTCGAAATTCGACGTGCAGGTTCACTGGGACAGGTGGTCGAGGGTGGAGGCTGAGTTCCTGCCTAGGAGTCGTGAGGTGACACGGAGCAGGGTGCTGCTGGAGTGCCCACTGGGCTGGCAGTGGTACTTGGGGGATCGAGTGACTCGGCAGTCGCTCGGTCTTCCAGCGTTCGTAGTACCTGGGCTGCTTCCTCCTCGCGTGCAGCGGACGGAGACGTACACTCGCGCTGAGCTAGAGCAGTACACAGTGCCTGACACAGACTTAGAGCGGCACCTACGGCGCAGTCTGGACTACACAGCTTACGTAGACCAGTACCTGGCCACGAGCCTAGGGGTGGAGGCTGAGTTAGAGAGGAGGGTAGCTGAGGGAGGGCGAGGCCCTGGTGCTAGAGGAGAGACTGGGGCGCGGGGCCGTGGCGGCCGGTCCGCACTAGGTAGAGGTCGAGGTGGTAGGCAGCCTGCAGGCGGTCGAGGTGAGGGTGACACGGGGGTGCCGGAGACGGCAGAGGCCTCAGGCTCGACAGTGCTACCCACGCTGGAGTGGACGATAGGGGAGACAGACCCTTCGGGGGCACGGGCGTTGATAGACGTCCCGCGCCTTCCGCATCCGCCGATGCGGCTTCCTGCTCAGGTATAACTCCGGTGTTCGCCGTGCCCGAACGGCTCCCTCTAGTTCAATCCAGCCTTAAGTGCATTTTCCAGCAGTCTTATTGCTCTGTCTCGGATGGTCTTAGATAAGGAGATTGGCTCTGATTCCCAACGTGAGGAATTTAACCTGCCTGACACCGACTTACCCGTGACTGTTGGAACTTTCCGTAAAGTGCGATCCCTTGTGTCGACGACGACAACACGTCAATTACAACTCTTTTATTCAGTACGCATTTTTTTCAATAAATCATAACAGGGGCACATTCTGAGTTCGCTTTCTGCTTTACTGTCAGCACTGAGTCACCCATCCTACACAAAGCCATACCACCTTCTCCGACTACCTCGAAATGACAGGGCAAACAGAGCTAGTTGAACTGAAAAAGGTTGTAGAGGAAATGAATCAGAAAATGGATGAGCAGACGGCACTATTGCAAGGGCTGGTTGACCTTTTCACCTCTGCCATGTCAAATCCAGATCTGGGACTGAATGCTGGTAAGGCCAGGATCAAAGAAACTCCACAAATTTACCACCCTCCAACCGCCGGAATCAAGCCACGCTCAGAAGTGAAGCTCTCTCACATGCTCAAAGACTTGGTCGAATTCCATGACGCCAAGAATTGCTCAAAGGAGGGTACTAGATCCTTGCCTAAAACTAGTGCTAAAAGGCAGGATGTGCACAACCCCAAAGGCAAGAGAGCATCATGTAGTGTCGAAGCAAGCAGTGTCTTCGCCAGAGGCCCACTTGGCACCACTATGAACCCTCAACCCAGCTGCAAAATCCCACCAAGGATGCTCTCCCGTTTTCCTGTACCTTTGTCCTCAGTTTATGAGAGGCTCCTCGAAGCCGGTCTCATCCAGCCGCTCCCTCCAACTCCCCTACCTCAGAAGCTCTCGTCGTCCCACAACCCAGACGCCTATTGTACCCATCACCAATGTACCGGCCATTCCACTAATAGCTGCTTCCGTCTCCGCCACAAAGGCTGCAAATAGCAAGCCCCTTGTTTTATTTCCTTGGGGCAAAACGACGTAGTTTTGAGGACTTGAGTGGCATCCCACAATCCCTGTAGTGCAGCTGCACTATAGGATCCCCCCAACCCACCAACGAAGACTTACAGTAGAAGAGCACTTTTATGTATTTATATGAGCATGTTAGGAGTAATTAAAATTACAAGCAAAAGACTCAACAAAAAAGACAAATTTGAAGTGTCATTATTAAAGATTTTAAACAGATGCAATGGGAATCTTCACAATTCACTGGCATGGAAAGGAGAACATACGCAACTAGAAGAAACAAGGAGAAAAGGCAGTGATCAACAAGAACAATATATGTTTCCTTTTCATAGTCTTGGAAATCATACCAGTGGTCACACGCTTCTTTTGTCCACCAGAAATACCCCTTCTCATCTCATCACCAACCAAAATATCCGCACATATATCCAATCCGAGTATCTGTGATAATTCATTTAACCGTGAGTTGTGAAATCATTTTCTCTTTGGGATTATAAAAGGAGTTCTGCAATAGCAAACTGTACGTAAAAAGACAACGGCTTCGATATCAGAAGTGTGACCTTGATAATATAATCTGTGGCCAAACTGGACTCTTGGCCCGACACTGCTGTGGCCTTCATAAACGCATCAATCTCAGGATCCGGTTTAATCCCTGCTTCTTTCTCTCGTCTTGAGAGCTCCACAAGCATTTCGTATCTTTTGCCAACCCCAAAACAGAGTCCTGAGAAATCCAATGTCTCTCTCACTGTCATCCCCCCATAGTGAAGATCCAGTTGACTAATGTAAGCATAGGTTCTTTGAGGAACAAACTCATTCAATTTGTGACCACAATAGGTGACTTTCCCTGATAACTGCCACATAGAAATGAATAAAGAGGAAATCCTCACACAACATAAGGCACTATAGAAAAAACATTTAATAGAGAACCATAAACATACCCTTAGGTCCCGATCAAGCTTCTCCGCTAGTGCTAGCAACAATGTTGTTTTGCCCGCATTCGGTGGACCCAAAAGCAATGTCATCCTGAAATCATGAAATAGTAGTACTTTTAAACAACCAGGCAGTACAATGCTGATCAAGTTGCAACCTACCCAAGAAGACCCAAAAAAGAAAGAGAGGTAAATGAGAATAGAATAAAAGACCAGGTTATGCAAGAGCAGAAAACTATATCCATAACCAAAAAACTCCTTAAAAGACCAACTATTTTCCTTCCAAATGCACCACAAAATGAAGCATAGATTACAATAAACAAAACATATATTACTTTTGCATTACTAACCAAAATACAATATGGAAATAGAACTCCCAAAATAAATTTTCTCGTTATACAAACAACATAAATAGAATTTTTTTCCAGTGGCAATCTCTACATTACTCCCATTTTTGAGAAACCATTTTTCCGTAAGCAAGATTACTTCCCTGTCTATCATGAAAAGAAAAGGTTTCCAACTTGATTTCATTACCGTGATGGCTTCACAATGCCGCTAACATCTTTAAGTATCTGAATTTTTCGCTTCTTAGAAGGGGCAAGCCGAATTAGTCCAAGAACACTCTTTTGCCCACAACAGCCAAAAACAAATATGTTAGTAATCAGCAAAAAAAGCGCAAAGCTAAGAGATATGCAAGATGTTATATATATAGTCAATAACATGTTTCATGGAACGCTAAGCATCACGAAACTGAAATATCTCAAAAGAACCTATATTTTTCTTTTTTCTTTTTTAAAAGCAAAATCTTTGAAAAAGAGCACAAAGATTTAACAAATCACGGGCACACTGGCGAAAATGCCACCCGAGAACCAAACTAAAAGGAAGGCAAGGAACCAAAGCGACAAACCACACCAAAACAACCTCTAAACACCCCCAAACACCCTGAACAAACAAGGACTAAAAAATACACCGAAACTCAAAGAGAGTAAAACCAAAGGATAAAGCCAAAACCAAGAAACAACAACTTGACCCGCCAAACCTCAAAATTAAAATTCCAAAGAAAGAGACGTACCATCCTCGAAATCCACTTCTTCCTCCAAATCATCTAGAGCATAGATCCTTTCCTTAAATTCTTCCTCTTACACTTCAACAAACTTCTTTAAAGTAAAGTTTCTCCCTCCTCTAACATCTATGCCCACCGTGGAACCTACATCCAACGTCTTGCGAGCTTCCTTAAAGAAGATGGAGTTTCTATTCCGGATGTCATCAGAAGATAAAGGAGGAGGGACCCTCATGCTTTTCTGTTTCAATTTGACGACCTTCATCCCAAACTCCAATAAAGATTTCTTCTTTTTAATCTTCCTCTTCGACCGTCTCACTCTCCTTTCTATCTTATGGATAGCAACAAGGGAAGATTGATCTCCAGAAACGTTGCTCCCAACTCTTCTCTGGTTACCAACCACATGAGTAGGAAATCTAATCTGGGGTGCCCATAGGGCCGTCTTCAATGGCCGCATCCACTTGAAACCTCATAATGGCCGCACCATCATCCTTCGAATTATGAACAAAACAATAGGTTTTAATAGGGTTTGTCTCTTCAATGATTAATCACTCCTCCCCTTATCAATATGACTCGAATTCTGCTTGTGTGAGAGAGGGCTAGTGAAGCTTTCATCCAGATTGGAGTCATTCAAGATGGGAGAATCACCGTGAGATCCACCTTGCATCTTCTTCTCAATAACACCATTCCTATCAATGCCCTCGATGCCATGATTAGTTTCCCCCACAATCGAGTCAATGTTATCCATGTCACGCTTATCTTCTTTCTCATGACTCTTAACAGCGTCGCAGTCAGACTCCTCATCACCTGCGGGATCAACAGAGCTAAACGGGTTGCCATCCGACTCTGAGACAGCAAGCATCTCCTCATAAGTTAAACCATTTTTTGCAGAAATCCCATTCTTCACTTTACTAATTGAAACAACCCTTCTTTCCCTTGTGGTTTCGGCTACAGGGTCCTCGACAACCTTGATAGGATAAAGAACCCCTTTAACATTCAAATTGACAACCTCGTTAATGCACTCAAGCTGTTCAGTAAGAATAAAAATTCTTCCTTTATCAAAAGCGAGACTTTTTGCTGTTAACTCGTCAATCTTAACAGTCTCCCCCCAAATCTTACCGACGTTGGAGAATGTATGAGTATTCCACACATTGAGCGGCACTCCGAAACATGAAAGCCAGGAGCATCTCGATGGCATCATCCTATGCTTGATCCAAGCCTCCACAGAGGCAAATCATTGAGATAGGCAAACTTCGTTATCCTCAAGAAAAGAATCCAAAGACTCTTTAGAATCAAAGGAAAGGAGAACATAAAGAACCCCCATGTACCGGATATGTGCATCCCAATTCCCGTGGCTAATAAACAGATCTTGCAACTCCTTAGTATCTCTATATACCAACAGTTCACCCACCGCGCTCGTTTCTAACCATTTTGATCCATTTTCCTTTGCAAGCACCTCCTTTATAAGACCTTTCAAACCAACCTTAGTAAAATCAATGGAAGATTGAAAATTCCTACGATTACCAACCTGACCAACCTCAAAATGGTTACCAGAAGGATCATTTTTACCCCTCAGAGAATATACAGGTCCTCTCGTAAAGGCATCCTGACAATTCCGGTTCCCGTCACGAATATTTTTCATTCCAGGAAATCTTGCCAAATTAGCATGAATCATGATATTTCTAATATAATCATACCATTAACCCCGAACACCGCATTAATCGCTTCCTCTTTAGAACCAAATCTGATGAAGCCAAATTTAGTATTGATTCCCTAGAGCTTCTCTTGAGGGGTATAAAGGCATCTAACACAGGACCATAATCTTTGAAAATCTGCCTTAACCAAACCACATCCATATCAAAAGGCAGATTATCCACATATACAGTAAAAGTATTGAAAGAAGAACACCCATGATCAGACCTAAACCGATTACTCCTCCAAAATGCCATAGCCAACCCAGCAAAAAACAGATCAAAAGCAGAGAAACCAGCACCGATGACAACAAAACCGGCCGAGAAGAGAAACCCAAAAACAGGCGAACAACAGAAAAACCGTCGAACTCCAGCAAAGTCACAAAAGAAACGGCTCACCGGCCTTCCAAAAGAAGGGACACAGAAATACCTCCCAAGAGACGACGGTCAATAACGACAGAGAGGAACTGGGAGGCGATGATGGGTAGATCGACCACGATTAAGGGTGTATTGATACGGAAGGAGCCATCAATCATCAACGGCGACGACAAAGCACAGCGGCGGCGGCAAAAAAACAGAACAAGGAGCTGGGTAGAAGGAGATGGCGATGTCGGGGACAGGGGCCGGCCGGCGACACAGACGGGGTAGGCAGCGCAGGGAAACGGGGAGGGGGTTAGGGTTCCGCCATTGCAACGCCCAAATCGCCAAACGGCTAGTTTTTCAAACCTAATAAATTACCCAGTAACTATTGTTAGTAATAGTCGTTGTTGGGAAGACACTAGAACACTGCAAATCCGCAATGACTTTTGGGGAGTGATTTTTCCCAATTACACTGCTGTCCGTTTCCGCTGACAAAAATCCACAAGTTCTCATTTTTATTTGAATTTTTTTCGCATTCGTTAGTTTTACCCCCTCACCTTTTTTACTTTTTCTATTCGTCTCGATTTTTTTTGAATAAGGACAAAAAAAAAAAAATAGAAAAAGTGTTAACGGAGTGGGGTCTAAAAACTTAACGCATTTTACCATCTCGTTTCCGCTAACAAAAAAAATTGTCAACAATAACTTTTTTTGCTACATAACTCTACTTACAAACCTATCAACAATTTATTCACTACTGGAAACAACTTATTCACTATAAAAATACTTAATAATTTTTCAACCACAAAAGAAAATCTATAAAATTTTCACTATCGAAGACACCCATGCATGTTTTTGCCTTCATTTTGGCATACATATAAAATTGTTGTATATTGCACAAAAGTTTACCAAGAATGAATGAAAATGTAAGGGCAGACTTGTCGTTAGGCGTTAGTCGGGTGGGTGGCTATCTTCGAGCTTCGAGGTCTGGTAATCAGCGATTAATTGGCGCATAGCAATTAGTAATCAGCGATTAGTCGGATAGGTCCCGCCAGCAATTAATCGGCAGCCGATTAATTCCTATTGTTAGAACACTGATGATAAGAACAAAAAATGAGCACTTTTGTATGAAGGGGACTATGAAAATGATTTGTATAATTCTTTCCTTTGTTCACTTCTCAATCACAATGAAAATTTAAGAAAAAGGACAAACAATATCATTTTACGAGCCTAGGGAAGCTGCAAACCACAAGCAAGAATTTGTGCAGTTGTCCTTTTCTAACTGAAGATGACAAAAAGACTCTCTTCAACGTCAAGAGGGTTTCGTCGGTTTATGCTTGCCGGTGTTCTGTTCCTTGCGGCCAGAGTCCGTCGTGTCAACAGGGGGCTTTTTTTTGGAGTAGCATCCAGTGATTGTGGCTGCGAGTCAGTTTATCGGGCCATGAACGCGCAGTTGTGCTTTTTGGGATGGTAGATCTGTGCTCTGGATTTCACTTGTGCTTATTCTTGGGTTTGAGTTGGTATCCTATTAGGATTCTCTATTACCTTTTCTTCGAATTGGTTCTTATGTGCTAACATTTCGCTTTGGCAGTAGGTGCCATGTTTCTAGGTTTTGGTAGTTGTACGTGGTTCTCGATCTCCTGTATTTTGTGTGAATTATTCAAGCCCATGCTCGCGTTTGTTCGTTAAAAGCTTATCCAAGAGTGGCCCTAACAACAATAACTAAAGCAAGCTCAAGCTGCTCAACAATGATAAACCAATTCAAGAATCAAATGGAAAATAAATCTAACAAATAAAGAGTGACTTTAAATTGGGACAAATAATCGATCAATCTTTTTATTAAGAGTGTACAATACCCACTTTGGCTAGCTCAAAAAAAAAAAACCATCTGTCCAAATTTCATCTTTGATGTGGATATGTTATTTGTCTCACCCGTGTAAAAGTACAATAGGTATTTACTCACTTGTATTAGATGCACACTCGGTGAGTTGTAATATAATATTAATATACTCTTGCTATTCCACAAAAAAAAATTATTGAAACGAAGACAAAAGTGAAAGTTCGTAGAAACATAGAGAGAAGAAAGTACCTCAAGTGCGTTCAAGGTGGCATTAAACAGAGTAGGAAGTGCTCTGCCCCTGTTTACACCATATTTCGGTCTATTTTGATCGACTGGCAAAATAGACAAACAGCCCCCAACATGTATATCTCCATCAACTGATAAATGCTCAAACCGGATTTCAATCTTCGGAATCTCAATTCCCACCCTGCGTATGTAGGTATCAAAAAACACAACCCCCACCTACTTTAAGCTAAAATTTATGCCAAAAAATGTTGACAACTTCCTAACCTATAGGGATAAGGGATGGATATGTTGTATAATTTTTTTTTTAAATTTCAACCACTTAGGCACACTTTTAATTAATCTCCTTTCTGGTCCAGTTAAAGGCAGTTAATCCGAACAAAAGAATTCACAAAAAAATTATTTTTGTGCCGCCTGGCTCTTAAAATTGAATCATGGTCGATTGTGTGGAGGGCAAACTCACTAACCAACCGAACTAACCGTACGACTTTAGTTCCAATTCTTTCTTACTAGTTTGAACAAAACTCATTTTTGGACTTCTCGAACAGACAAAAGAACCATGCGTTTGGGCTAAATGTAATTAAAGACATTTATATGATTGTTTTACCCGCAACCACTTGGGCTTTTGCCACCTCTCACCATGATAGGCACAAAATAGGAACACATAGAAGCTCCATTACCATGTGTTGTCAGTTCTTAATTATGTTTAATTGGTTATTATAATTTTTTTTTCATTTATTTTTCTAATCATATTAACCTATAGGGTAATAATTAAAGGAATCTCATAATTAATATATCAGGGTCTTCCGTGGCATTTTATAGAGGCTAACACATACATATTTTTTAAAAAGACTGAACTCCTTATATAGAATTTGACTATTTATATCTTAACAATATGGTTAAAAAAATTAAGCACTCCAATTTTCAATCTGTTTGAACCGTTGCGAAGATCTTATTTTTCTCATCATTTTATCTTAAAGGGTTATAAATAATTTTTATCTTTAGGACTCTCATTTTCAAGTATTTGCTCTACAAGGTCCCAAACATAGCCTTACGTGGCATTTTCCATCCTAATTCTTAATTTTCATTATATGTTGGACTAAGTAGGTAATTGTATAATAATTGAGGGGATGAAATCGTTAAATTGATAGTTTAGAAACTAAGTAAAAAAAATATGCATAGTTTAGGAGATAAAAAGGGAAAAAAAAAAAAACCTATTACGTATATCAGTTGACTTTAGGTTTTCAATCCCACGTAAATGTGTCTTGATTTTGGGTCGCAGAAGTAAAACGAGAGAGAGAGAGAGAGAGAGTTCACCTATCAGTCCGTTCCCTCAACCGTTCAAGAAACCTCTCGTTATCTTCTTCAGCAGTCTTGAGTACACTATCCATCAACAGCTTCTTCTCTTGATTTCCTAGCTTAGTAACATCCACCTCACCTTGCATGATTTTCCCGTTGTCCAACACTCTATTTAGCATCCCCTTCCTCAACCTGTCATTGCATCGGGAGCCGGTCGATCGCCACCCGCCAGAGCTCCTCGTCGTCGTCTTGCTGCCCGCTCCAGCTCATCGTGCAGCCAAACACATCCGGCTGCCCTTGCCGTGCTTCCCGAAAACTCGCTGACTCCTAGCTCCTCTTGCTTTGTTGGAATATGTGGCTCATATGTTCTCGTAAAAGGCCAGTGCCGAGCGGAGCGGAACGGAGCGAGGCACTGGCCCATCGTAGATTCAGTTGGTTGGGCCGAAGGCCCAAAAGGTTTGGGGGGGTGCGGGGGGGCGTAGCCCCCCGCGGTATGGTACGACCGTACAAGGGTATTTTTGGGATAAGACCAAATACCAGGTTAGGGTTAGAATAGAGTCGCTATAAATACTCTATGTTGTAAACCCTAGTTCATAACTGTGATAATAGAAAGAACAGCCGCTCTCGCTCCCGTGGACGTACCCGGTTTTGGGGAACCACGTATATCTCTGTGTTAATTCTTTACTGTTTCATACTCGTAAATCGTGTGCGTGAGTGTGACGATCCTAACATGCTCCTTGACGCGAAACTCCGAAGACTGCTCGAGGATCGCGTCAGATCATCCCCGAACAACACTGCTGTAATGATACTGTTATACAAGAACGAAACAAGACGTAAACTAGCTTGGACACTTCAGTTATTAGGAAAAAATAACAAACTAGATGAATTGAATAACATAAATATACTAAACCGGCATTGGCTCCCGCCGTGGCCATTGTTGGACGGCCTGGATCTCGCCTAATGGCTTGGTGTAGCTTCTGCGACAGGTTGGTTATGTTCTGGATTCCGGTTGGCTTTTCCGTGGGGTGGCCAGCGGTGGCTGGTGGATGTCAAAGGAGTTTGATCGGTGGTGGACCTGGTGGTGGTGGATTTGCCAGAGACGATGGGCGGCGGTGACCGGCCTTAGCTAGGGTTAGGTTTTGGGTTTTCTTTGGGCTGGGTTTTATTGTTGTTTATCTGGGTTTTTTTAGGTCTTTTGGGTTGTATGTGCTGTCTATTATTTTATTTGGGCATTTTAGACCCTCGGGTGTTTTTTTGGGCATTGTCCCTCTGGCTGTACAATTTCAATTTTTGGTTGGATCCAGTACTCCCCTTTTCTCTATTAAAATGTTACTTTTGACGATAAATAAAAAAACAAAAAACAGAAGAGAAAAGTAATGTGATGATCATTACATGATGTCGAACCCTAACCATATCATTTGATGGATATTCATTTAGGGGAGTGTCTTCAGCACTCTTCAAATTGATAACCGCACTTCCAAAGTATTCCCCAAATTGATTTGGCACTCCCCTTTGAGAGTGTGGTTATCAATTTAGTGAGTGCCAACATCAATTCCCATAATTTATTGCACATATTTATAAGATCGGTGATGTGAATTGCAACTTCAAACCAGATGCAATATATTTATGTAATTATACGATGTTTCATGTGCATATCTATTCAAGGGCGGAGAAAAAGAACAATCAACTTTACAAAATACTACTCCCTCCATGCCCTTTAAGTGTTTTGTTTCGTAATTTCAACTTATTAAGGAGACATCATTATTACACATTTTACATCAATTTTTCTCTCCACTTTTCCTACTTACCTTCTATGGAGACATCATCATTATACTTTTACTCACTAACTTTTTAAAATAGGGGCAAAATGGAAAATGCACCAACTTTTACCCACTAACTTTACAAAATGGACACTTATTAAGGGACAGCTCAAAATGAAATACTGGACTCTAAAAAAGGGACGGAGGAGGAAGTATCAAACAAGATCCATATTGCATATTGTTGATATTGCATATTGTTGGATATTACAATATGGGACGGAGGGAGTAATTAAGATAACGACGCTCAACAAATACCACATCCTAGTTGGGCTCTAGATCTTTCTTTCTTTTTCTTTTTTTCATTCATTAATACTATTCTGGTTTATGGTTTCTCTTGGCTATATGGTTCATCCGGGGGAGAGATCGAGCTTCAAAAAATAGTGAATGGTCTTATCAATACACAAATGTATAACTCTCCAGGAATTTCAATTGCGCTAATATTCATCACTATAGGAATTGGGTTCAATCTTTCCCTAGCCTCTTCTCATCAATGGACTGCTGACGTATACGAAGGAGTGCGGGTCGTTCGAGAAATTCCTAACTCTATCTCTGAGATGTTTGGATTTTTCAAAACTCCATGGACATGCAGAAGAGAAAGACTATCCCCACTTAGACCAAGATAGATCTTTGATTTGTTCAACTAACAATTAAGGTGAAGCAGAGTCAAGAACGACGAATCTCTTTATGATAAAGAGATCCATTTTGCAAGGATGGGTCGTGGAGACTTTGTTTAAAGATTCTACCATTAACAAAAAATAAGAAATCAAAAGAAAAGGTAAGGTCATTCCATTTCGACAAAAGACCCACACCCAAGTTCCATAGCTTTTGGTCCGCTATCCCGATCATGATTTTCCTACTCCCACCCCCAGATGGAAAGGTCCTTCCTTTTTGGAAAGGTTGGGCGAGGAGGGATTCGAACCCCCGACACCGTGGTTCGTTGCCACGTGCTCTAATCCTTTGAGCTATAGGCCCCACACAGTCTCCAGTACTGGATCTGTTCCTGGGAGTAGACTCATAAAAGGGAACATTTCCTCCCCTGAGCCATTTCATCTCGGGTTAAGAAGATGTGAAAGCGCCTTTCTCTCTATAAGAATGGTGCATTCCGAGATGTGAAGTGGGGAGAGAAGACCAGATGTCATGATTGGGGTTTTGAATAAGACGACCTTTTCATTTTTCATATTGAAAAAGTAATAAGAATGAGGGGTGTTAAGCTTTTTAACATGCTTGGCATCGAGCTATTTTTCCTGCCTCTATTCTAGGGAACTTAGGGGGCGCTTACGGAAATTGAATACGGCCCATGTACTGAAATTTAAGGGCAAAATATTTTAATGCATTAATTTTGGTCATTAAATCATGTTTCATAATTGAGAAGTTCTAACATCCTAAGACTTTTAGAATCCTAATAACATGGGTACATACTTAGCAATATCTTCTTTGTACAGAAGAGATGTTGAGCTACATAAGCCAGGGTTTGGCTAAATGGGCCTAATAAAACAAATAAGTGTTTGTCCTAGGTTTTATGTTCGAATTTTATGGAGGCCAAACATTTCAAACCTGGTGCCAAGGATGGAGTTAGGGGGTCTAGTGGGGGCGGCTGCCACAACAAGAATTTTAGAAAATGCAATTATATATGTAAAAATAATTTATCCCCAACTTATATAGACTCGTCACTGCTAGAATTTTTTTCCTTCTTTTTTTGGAACATACTAGTCTTAAATTCTTTATTTTTTTTCAAGAAAGGAGACCCAAAATAGTATTCCAAAACTAAATTCAATGGGCCAAAATGAAATAATATAAAGGATGAGGTCTAATTAAGAAAAAAAAACCTCCCTACTTTAACTTAAAACAACTTAACATAAAGTAGCTTAACCTAAAAAATTAAACAAGTTAACCAAAACAGTCGGCACAGTGCACAGCTAGGCAGAAGTGATTTCTCGTTTAGTGGACTTCCAGATTTCCAAATTTCCAATGCTGACACTGTGCAGTATTGGAATTTTGAAAAATTAAAAAATCATTTATCGTTGAGCATTCTGTGTAGATTTCTCAAACTCCATTGGAAAAAGGTTAGTCTTTTTCAATTTTTCAATGTCCAATTGAAGTTATAGAAATTATTGAATGTTTTGACTCTCTTATTGAGTTTGTATTGAGCAATAGATGGTATTTGCACTATATGAAAGAAATATAACAATTTATTGATTTATGTAAACTAATGTGGTAGGTAATCATGGTCAAGAAAATAATTTACTCGTTCTTTAAAAAAAAGAAGTGTTGAACACATATTGCAATGCATCTTTTTATTTTTTTTAGCATATACATTTTTTAGCTCCGTCCCTACTTGGTGCCAGTAAAAGGTTTGCCCGGTCATTAATTTTTGGGCCCTGTAATTAATCGATATACAAGCAAGCTAGCTTGGACATCCGGTCATAAATAAAAAAAGAAAAGAAAAATCTGGAGCTACATAAATTGTTTCCAAAATGCAGTATGTATGCTTCTAACATACTGTTTTTTTTTTTTTTCTTCAATCGTCATACATCAGCGGGGGTTAGTGGGGGGTGTTAGAGTTAGCACGGAATCCAGAAGATATTCATAGCTTGGGACCCCAAGGATGTTGCTCCAGCAGGAGTCGAACCCAGGACCTCCCCCTCAGGGGAGAGATGACATACCAACTGCACTTGAGCAGTGGTTGTCTCTAACATAATGTTTGGCAGAGGTTAAACGGAGGGAATATAAGATGATGTCGGATATGATGCCGGATATACATATCCGGTGTTTGTTTGGGTTTTTGGTATTTGGATATAATTTTGCCGGGATATCTGAATCCCTCTTTAGGGGCTTGTTTGGATGGGGGATTTGGCCCCGGATTAGCCAAACCCCAGACTTGTTATCCCCCTCTTCCTCTTGTCCGGTCTTTGGCACAGCAATTTCAAAGGGGGATTTGAGCTCCAGCCGGATTCCATCTCCGGCTGTTCCCGTGTTAGTTAACGACAGGGGTACCCCTGTCGCTAGTTAGTCCGGGTGGCTTTTGACTGTTTTGCCCTTGATTTTTAACCACCAATTTGCAATCCTATGGAACAGAAACGTGATTATGAGAGCCTTAGAGACAAAATTAATAAAAGTCTCTTTAGAATAATATGATCAGAATAATAAGATCTTCACACCCGTTCAAACGGATTAAAAATTGAAGCAATTAATTTTTTAACCATCAATTTGCAATCCTATGGAGCAGAAACGTGATTATGAGAGCCTTAGAGACAAAATTAATAAAAGTCTCTTTAGAATAATATGATCAGAATAATAAGATCTTCACACCCATTCAAACGGATTAAAAATTGAAGCAATTAATTTTTTAACCATCAATTTGCAATCCTATGAAGCAGAAACGTGATTATGAGAGCCTTAGAGACAAAATTAATAAAAGTCTCTTTAGAATAATATGATCAGAATAATAAGATCTTAACACCCGTTCAAACGGATTAAAAATTGAAGCACTTAATTTTTTAACCATCAATTTGCAATCCTATAAAGCAGAAACGTGATTATGAGAGCCTTATAGACAAAATTAATAAAAGTCTTTTTAGAATAATATGATTAGAATAATAAGATCTTCACACCCGTTCAAACGGATTAAAAATTGAAGCACTTGATTTTTTAACTATATTTTTTAATATATAAAGTTCGGTTTTATTTTTATTTTTGAAAAAATCGTAATAAATACTACTAAGATTTCAACATTTAAAGATAAAATGAATTTATTTTACCCAAAATTAATGATAAATATGTATATATTCTAATATGTATGAAATTAACATTTATTATCCATAAAATTAATAAACTGAGGGCAATTATGTCATTTGACATCTTATCCCATCATATCCACCTTCCAAATCCCCTTTCTCAAATAACCATCAAAACACCTCATTACAAATCCACTATTCTTAAGAGGTGGGGCCACCCTTCTTAACATATCACCCCTCATTACATATCCACCTTCAAATCCCCCCTCATTACAAATCCACCTAAAACAAATCCTCCATCCAAACGGGCCGTAGGGGCCTTATTTTTGGACACTCCCCATCCAAAATAATCCGGGTGCAATATTGACCACAATACCCTTGTTGGCCAGGGAATATAAGAAGATGCTGGATATACATATCCGGCGTTTGTTTGGGTTTTTGGCACCCGGATATAATTTTTCCTGGATATCTTAATCCCTCTTTAGGGGCCTTATTTTTGGACACTCCCCATCCAAAATAATCCGGGTGCAATATTGACCACAATACCCTTGTTGGCCCCACTACTTTCTCTCAAAGCAAACAAAGCAATTGACGCAAGTGGGATGAGTGAAGTGCATGCAGTTGGTGTCTCCCTTACACTCTCATGTACATGGGTAGAGTTCGATTCCCGTAAATACTCATCTCCCTCTTTATGTCCCCTAAGATAGACTAGATTAGGATTAACGAATGAAAAAGAAAAAAAAAAAAACCAACGACGATAAAGAAAACTAAACAAATCGGTTGCACAAACTAAACAAGAAAATTGGAGTATATGAAACATTGGTGCACAAACCCACCAAGACCAAGAAAACAGCCACTATTCCGTCTTTATTTTTCGGTTTTGATAGTAAAAAATTACAGACTTGAAAAACTGGTGCACATATCGATTGCACCCCAAAACCTTGTTCTTTTTTCCGAGACGATCTCAGGCGAGCCAGAATGATCACCACAGTACAGACGCTGATGCAGGGAGGCGTGTCGAAAAAGAAGAATGCGCAACAAGGACAATCACGAATAAGCATGAACTAGAGGTACTCCCTCTACGAACACACAATAATGAGAAAAACTCTCAATTTTCATTAATTCATTCAAAAACAACTCCCTTAGCCCGAAGGCTTATAACTTATTATATAGGAAAAAATTCTAACCCTAATTGATTCGTCCGAAAAGGAAGCATAATCAATTAATTAACAAAAATTACAAAAAACTGAAAATTCTACTTTGACTAGGAAATCAAATACTAGAAAGAAATATAAGGTTGCCAAAACAAGAGGCAACTAAAACAGAATTTCCTAACAAAATAATAAACTCAAAATAATGCGTAGTTAATTTATATTCTTTTCATATTTATGTTCTGCATCATTCTCCTCGTCTTGAAGAAACTCGTCCTCAAGTTTATATAGTTGAGTACGCCGAACCTTGTCTGCATCAAGCTTGTATTTCAAATTGATTTTTTCAAACCCAAACTCCAAAGAGGAATCTTTGAAAATTAAAAGATCAATTTTCAATATTAGGCTTGAAACCCATGATGTGTTGCTCCCACACTCTTCAACGATTTCCCAAAAAGGATCGACAAATTCGTTCCTCCAGTCAATAACTACTAAATTACACGCAAAATAATCTTCTGATAGTTCGTTGCCCACAATATATGACTTGGGCAATAAGTTTCCACCTTCGCACAACACTATCCCCACAACCTTACCAATCTTACCCTTCTCAGCAATACAATTTTTTTGTTGAAATATTTTTTTATTTTCTGCTTTTGTAATTTTTTCCACCGGTTCTTCATCAAAAACTGGTGGTTTATTCCAATCCACTACTGGATCTGGAATAATATTTGATGTGAATGGCCACTCGATGGTAGCTTCATCCACTTTTGTCCTCCCCCTCGACTAATGGTTACCAACCAAAGGTTTGGTGATAGAAACGTCATTCAACACCTCCTCCTCTTTCGGAAACCGAGGTTGAACCGAACGACGGCGAGGTGGGTTCCCCCCAACAGCCATGGCAACCACCTGATCGGTTAGGACGCCAATCGCATCCATCACACGCTGCTCAAGTTGTTGGAACCTCTCCTCCATTCGTGCTTCTCGTGCAGCTTTACTTCGATTATACACATCTTCGGCAACAGCATAACGACCATAACGAACTCCTTGTCGCGCCATGATCCGGAATCGAGCGCAGGCTCTGATACCAACTAATGCAGAGAGGCGTGTCGAAAAAGAAGAACGCGCAACAAGGACAATCATGAATAAGCATGAACTAGAGGTACTCCCTCTACGAACACACAATAATGAGAAAAACTCTCAATTTTCCTTAATTCATTCAAAAACAACTCCCTTAACCCGAAGGCTTATAACTTATTATATAGGAAAAAACCCTAACCCTAATTGATTCGTCCGAAAAGGAAGCAGAATCAATTAATTAACAAAAATTACCAAAAATTGAAAATTTTACTTTGACTAGGAAATCAAATACTAGAAAGAAATATAAGGTTGCTAAAACAAGAGGCAACTAAAACGGAATTTCCTAACAAAATAATAAACTCAAAATAATGCGTAGTTAATTTATATTCTTCATATTTCTGTTCTGCATCAAGCGCGGCCGTCTCTGAAGCCGTCGTTGTGGTGGATCGATTTGGGTGGAAGAAAATGGGGTACTACAGAGAGAGAGAGAGAGAGAGAGAGAGAGAGAGAGAGAGAGAGAGAGAGAGAGAGAGAGAGAGAGAGAGAGAGAGAGAGAGAGAGAGAGAGAGAGAGAGCACTACTATGTTTGTTCCTCGCCACGCTCCACAAGAACGGTTCGCCGTTGTGTGATCACCCTCCTCCATTAGTATTGATTTCTTTAAGGGAAAAATTCAAAATACCCCCCAACCTTTACACAAAAATTAATTAGACTCCCAACCTTTTAAAAATTTCAATTTTACTCCCAACGTTATCTTCCGTTAATCAAAATGCCCCATTCCGTCCGAATGACTAACATATTTCGTTAAAGACTCTGTTAAATATCGTCCCGATAGAATTTTGATGATCTGAGCCGCTCAATGTGTTCAAAACGTGATTTTAAGGGTACCCTCAAGAAATCAGCAAAAAAAATGACCAGGAAGGGCTTCATCTGAACAGTTTTTATTAAACTATTCAATAAAAAACTGTTCAGATGAATCCCTTTCCAATCATTTTTTTTGTTAATTTCTCGCGGGTATCCTTAAAATCACGTTTTGAATACATTGAGCGGCTCGGATCATGGAAATTCGATCGAAAAGGGGAGGTGCAGACCGAAGCAAAATCCGGATGTCCGGACTTGAACAAAATCTGGATCGATCTGCACCTCCTCTTTTCCAATCGAATTTCGATGATCCGAGCTGTTCAATGTGTTCAAAACTTGATTTTAAGGGTACCCGCAAGAAATCAACAAAAAAAATGATCGGAAATGGCTTCATCTGAACAATTTTTTATTGAATAGTTTAATAAAAAACTGTTCAGATGAAGCCCTTCTCGGTCTTTTTTTTTTTGCTGACTTCTCACGAGTACCCTTAAAATCACGTTTTGAACATATTGAACGGCTCGGATCATCGAAATTCGATTGGGACGCTATTTAACGGAGCTTTTAACGAAATCTGTTAGTCATTCGGACGGAAGGGGGCATTTTGATTAACGGAAGATAACGTTGGGAGTAAAATTGAAGTTTTTAAAAGGTTGGGAGTCTAATTAAATTTTGGTATAAAGGTTGGGGGGTATTTTGAAATTTTCCCTTTCTTTAATCACAAGAAAGATTTGGATCTGTTGCATGTATGCTCTGTTCACAAGAAATCGATGGAATCCAAAATCCGCGCGCGGGTCCCAATTTGATTTGTCCATGCATAAGCTTTGATTTGAATTGGCAGATTATTGCATTTAATATAATCATAGCACCAGATTAATCAAAGCTTTTTGTTCAAGGGACAAAATATTCGACACAAAACTTTTTGTTGAAGGCCTTTTTTCTTTCTTTGGTCAAAGATTTTTGCCATTGTTTATGAAGGCCAGTTCAAGGGACAAAAAATTTGACACAAAACTTTTTGTTGAAGGCCTTTTTACTTTTTTTGGTCAAAGATTTTTGTCATTGTTTATGAATGCCAGTTCAAGGGACAAAATATTTGACACGACATTTGACACACAACTTTTTGGTAAAACCTTTTTTTATTTTTTGGTCAAAGATTTTTGTCATTGTTTATGAAGGCCGGTTCTAATCGGAGCCTCACTCGATTAATCAGAGCTGTTCAATTCGTTTAAAGAAGAAATTAAATAGGCATCCTAATTATTAGACTTATTTAGGTGTCCATCCTAGTGTGTTTGAATACTTATGTTTTCATCTTCAAAATACATTGTTGTCCCATTATACCCATTTATATATTAATATAGATATAGATATTGTCTATGGTATTAGATTCATACATACATACATATATATATAGGGCAGTGATAATGCCAAAACTGTTTTTGTTGGTGCCAAGACTCCAATGCATAAAAGTCTTATACATTGCACATGGTACAAGTCTTTTGTGCACTACAGTTTTGGCACCAACAAAAATAATTTTGGCATTATCATTTTCCTATATATATATATACACACAGTCTCCCGTAAGGACCACTTCATTTTAATAAAATGCGGACCTCCCTTTTTCGATCGAATTTCGATGATTCGAGCCGCTTAATGTGTTCAGAACGTGATTTTAAGGGTACCTGTGAAAAATCAGCAAAAAAAAAAAGACCGGGAAGGGCTTCATCTGAGCAGTTTTTGTTTGTTTTTTATTGAATGGTTCAAATAAAAATTTCTCGCGGGTACCCTTAAAATCACGTTCTGATCACATTGAGCGGCTCGGATCATCGAAATTCAATCAAAAAATGGGAGAAATAGGGAGGTCCACATTTTAGTTATAAAAAAATGTGGTCCTTAGGAGAGAAGGACGATATATATATATATATATATATATATATATATATATATATATATATATATATATATATATATGAGTCCCCTTCAGGTAAGGGCGTCCTCATTTTAAATAAAATGCGGACGTCCCCTTTTCTCATCTTTCCCGATCAAATTTTGATGATTCGAGCCGCTCAAGGTGTTCAGAACGTGATTTTAAGGGAACTCCCTAAAAATTGGCAAAAAAGAAGACTGGGAAGGGCTTCATCCGATCAGTTTTTATTCAAACCGTTCGATAAAAAACAAAAAAAAATTGCTCAGATGAAACCCTTCCCGGTCATTTTTTTTGCCAATTTTTATCAAGTACCTTTAAAATCACGTTCTGAAGACATTGAGCGGCTCGGATCATCGAAATTCGATCGGGAAATGGGAGGTCCTTACCTTAACAAGGTAAGGGCGCCCTTACCTGAGGTTTTGTGTGTATATATATATATACAAAACGTGATTTTAAAGGTACCCGCGAGAAATCGGCAAAAAAAGACTGGGACAGGCTTCATCCGAGTAGTTTTTGTTTGAACAGTTCGATAAAAAAACAAATAAAAACTGTTCGGATGAAGCCCTTCCTGGTCATTTTTTTTGCTGATTTCTCACGGGTATCCCTAAAATCACGTTCTGAACACATTGAGTGGCTCGGATCATCAAAATTCGATCGGAAAAAGGAGGTCCGCATTTTATTAAGGTAAGATGGTCCTTACGGAAAGTGGACTTTGTGTGTGTGTATATATATATTGTGGGATTTGGTAGAAGAGATAATATAGTTTTCTTAAAAAATGGAATATCGAATTAGATCTCTAGCTCTCTAGACTCAATCTCCCTTCACCACTTTCCAGTGGTAGGGCCAGAATAATGTTATCAATCATGTTATTTTACCACATGATGTTATTGTACATGTTTTTTTTGGATAGTCAAATCGATCATGTTTTTTTACTACAATAATGTTATCAATCATGTTTTTTTTTTTACTACAATAATGTTTTTTTTACTACATATGATAATCTTATTTCAAATTTCATTTTGAGATTTAGGTGAGAGAAGATAGAAAGATAAAAAAACATATTTTTATACGCATATGTAAAAGTTTTTTTTAAGCCAACGTGGCTCCTTGGTCATATCGGAGGTTTAGTTAATTGTTAATGGGGTGTATGAATAGGGACACAATAGTTGTGTGTGTACATTCTATCTTTCTATTCATATGATGCAAATTTGTATACATCATTTAATCGGCGTTCGATAAAATGGGAGGTGAAAAAGTTTGATGGTGTCTACAATCACCTATTGCATCTTCTTGCTTATTGATGTCAACTCAAAGGAATTTGTGTGAAAGTCAAGCTATGAATATTGAAATAGCTAATGCTGCTAGGTTATCGCTCAAGTTATCACATGATAGTCTTAGTGCCCAAGTAGGAGGGCCTGAATTTGTAGGGTTCACGATAGAGGACCACAAAACTTACTTGTGTGGCAAAAGACAAAGAGACCTACAATATGGTGGAGCAGGAGCTTTGTTGAGATATTTTCAAGAAGAAGCAATTGACAATCCGTATTTTTATTGTGCAATTCAACTAGATGTTGATGAGGTGATAACTAATATTTTTTGGACTGACCATCATATGATAACAGATTATAGAATTTTTGGTGATGCATTATCATTTGACACAACATTTCGAACAAACAAAGATTATCGGCCGTTAGGTGTGTTTACAGGCTTTAACCATTATCATATGACGATACTTTTTGTTGCTGCATTGTTGTATGATGAAACCACGGTCTCATTTGAGTGGTTATTTTGAACTTTTTTTTACAAGCAATGTCGAGAAAGAAAGCCTCTCACCATTTTTACAGACCAAAATCAAGCAATGGCTAATCCGATTTCTCAAGTTATGCCCGAGGTTAGTAATGGATTGTGTACTTTTCACACTACGCAAAATGCCTTGATGCATTTGGGCTACTTGTTCAAAGATGATTCTAAATTTAGTCGTGATTTCAAAGCATGAATTTATGATTATGAGGACGAAATTAAGAGAATTACATGAAGGCATGGGATTTCATTGATTTGTAAGTATAACTTGGAGAACAACCCATGGACAACGCAAACTTGGAAAGTTTAGAAGAAATGGGCGCATGTGCACATGAAGTGGTCATTTAGTGCGGGAATGAGAAGTACCCAAGGTAGTGAGAGATTGAATGCAAAATTGAAGAAACACTTGATATTGTTGAGATAGGCAAATATTGTAACAATTCTTACCAAATACTAAAAACATTGTAACACCACCCAGTATGAAAATATGATATCATACTTCCATGATTTCGACGTTTGGAAGAGACATCAATAAGAATGAGATGTCATACTTTTAGAATTTCTACGTTTGAAAGAGACATGAATAGAATTGTGATTCCTGATGACACAACTAATCAGAAATTACATTATCAAATTGAGTGGGAATGTGATCTCTCTCTTATCCCATGGGAATCTTTAGATTCCTGACTCAATTAACAAAAAAATGAAAATATGACTTTGATAAATTTTCAAAATAATTAATTCTTGCGTATGATTAATCCAAACACCGAAATAAATTTACTTCAGGCATTGTATTCTTAGGAATTAAATTTCTACTAATCAATTTTCTTTTCCTACTCAGAAAAATTCCTAAAAATTTGATTCTTGGTAATCATATTTCCTACTGAAGATTTCGACCATCCATACATCACCATATTGTAACTCTTTTGAAGTACAATCAAGGGCAATTTTGGATACTATCCAATTATAGATTTTTTATTTTTTAAGAGGGAAACATTTTGGAACATTCTTAATTGGATTATCCAACTCTAACATTTAGGAACTGAAGGAGCATGTTGTTTGGACATCAATAATTTCCTCACCATATATACATTACATTAGTGTGAAAAAAACATTTCTTTGATCAAAATTGGAGGTGACAGCTTACTCTCCAGTCTCCTCCATGTGACTCTGCCTTCCTCGAGACCATGCGACTCAGCCTTCCTCCATGTGATCACTCTGCCGCTCTCATTAACATACAATATGGCATCTATAACATTTACCACTAAGAGACGTAATATTTATCACCGAGAGACGTAACATTTTATCAGTAGGCGTCACATTTTATCAAGTAGATGTAACGGTGCATGCCGTATGTACCCTTAACTATTGAGACATAATATATTTCTCACTTAGAGGCATAAGGATTACTCGGCCCTTCTGGAGAAGGAAGCTAGAGGGTAGCCGTAGTATCCCTCGGTGCTTGGTGTTTGGATTGTTTTTTTTAATGCAGATTTTATCTTGGAACATTAGGGGTCTGGGGAGTGTTGTTAAAAAGCGTTTTGTGTCAAAGCTTATTAAAAAAAGGAAGCCAGACATGATCTTTATTCAAGAGTCTAAAATGGAATGCATGGACAGATTTACTGTCCAGAAATTATGGGGGAATGGGGATTTCGATTTTGCGGTGGTTAATGCCATCGGTTCTTCTGGTGGTTTGCTGTCCATTTGGAATAGAAACTTTTTCAAAGCTGATAATATCATCTCCCATAGGTCGTTCATTGTTATGCATGGTGTAATCAATAATTCTTTTCCCTGTTGTTTGGCGAATGTATATGCTCCGAATGAGGTGGGTGAAAGGAGAGTCCTGTGGGATGAACTACTTGGATTAAAGGGGAATTCCTCTGTTCCGTGGTGTATAGGGGGTGATTTTAACGAAATTTCATCTATCAGTGAAAGGAAAGGGTGCCAACGATTGGAGAGAGGAATGAAGGAGTTTTTAGAATTCCACAACTCCATGGAGCTTCTTGACATTCCGATGATTGGAGGGAAGTTCACGTGGACAAACTACCAAGATCATGCCATTTTGAGTCGGCTGGACAGATTTTTGATCTCTCAACAATGGCTGGATAGTTTCAAACTTCTTCAATGGGGGCTTCACCGGCCTATTTCTGATCATTGTCCCATTTTGCTCTCTAATGACAGTAGAGATTGGGGCCCCAGACCTTTTAAATTCATGGATATCTGGCTCTCAAACCCAAAGTGTATGATTATTGCTAAGGAAACATGGGAGAATACGCAGGTGCACGGATGGGCTGGGTATATTATTTTGCAAAAATTGAGAGCCATCAAAAATAAACTGAAGGTTTGGAACAAGGAGGAATTTGGTGACGTCAACATTGCGATGCAAGAAAAGGAAGCGGAACTTCACCAATTCGACCTTTTAGTGGAAGAGAGAACACTTAATTCGGAGGAGATAGCATTGAGATGCAAGGCTAGAACTGAATTTTGGAGACTCTCGCGTCTGACTGAAACCTTGTGGAGACAAAAATCGAGATTGAACTGGATGAAATTGGGGGATAAAAACACAAGGTACTTCCAAGCTATTGCTAATAATAGGTATCGGAGGAATATGGTTGGATCGATCAAGGTGAATGACATGGTGCTAGAAGACCCCGTGGAGATTAAGGCAGCGGCCGTGGATCATTTTACCAACAATTTTAAAGAAGAGAATAGTCAGAGGCCAGTGTTGGGGGGAGCTTTCCCTAGGGCTCTTTCACTAACCACATCGCTCCAGCTAGAGAGATCTTTTGAGGAGGGGGAGATCCTTGCGGCACTGAAGGATTGCAACAGTAGTAAGGCTCCGGGCCTGGATGGTTTCAACTTTTCGTTTGCTAAAAAAGGTTGGGATTTTATGAAGGCTCTGTTACTGCAATTTTTTTCAGAATTCCATGCTAATTGCAGGCTCACGAGAGGTATCAACTCAACTTTTGTAACGTTAATTCCGAAGGTAGATTGCCCCAGGACTTTCAAAGAATTTCGGCCTATTAGCATGGTGGGTTGGATTTATAAGGTGCTAGCTAAAGTCCTAGCCAATAGACTGAAGAATCAATTACCTCCTCTGATTGGTGAATCTCAGGCAGCTTTTATTGAGGGTAAACAAATTTTAGATGGTGTTCTTATTGCAAGCGAGGTGATTCATTGTTGGAAGAATAGTTCTCAAGGGGGCTTGATCTTGAAAATTGACTTCGAAAGAGCCTATGATTGCGTTAATTGGGGATTCGTTCTAGACTTAAAAGCTAAATTGGGCTTCGGGGAGAAATGGTGTGCCTGGATTAAGGAGTGTTTGTCCTCGGTGTCCATGTCCGTCCTGATAAACGGCTCTGCATCAACCGAATTCCAAATTCAAAAGGGACTTAGACAGGGGGATCCACTATCTCCATTTCTTTTCAATATAGTGGTTGAAGGACTCAATCTTCTGCTAGAAAGAGCGAAGGAGCAGAACATTATCAAAGGAGCAAGAATTGGTCCGATTGGATCAAATGGAGTTTCGGTATCTCACCTTCAGTTTGCTGACGACACTATTATTTTCTGTAATAAAGATAGGGAGGAGGTGGCTAACATAAAAAGAATTCTGCGTTGTTTTCAACTCATGTCTGGATTGAAGATTAATTTCTCCAAAAGTTCTTTGTGCGGGGTAAAAGTGAGTCACCAAGTTGTTTCCTCCCTTGCTATGATTGTGGGATGTAAAATTGATCAGTTGCCAATCAAGTACCTGGGGTTTCCATTAGGGGCTAATCCGAACAGAGTGAAAACGTGGGATCCAGTGGTTCAACGAATGGAAAAGAGGCTTAGTGTTTGGCGTAGGAGATTTAACACGTCTGGGGGCAGACTTACTCTTATGAATTCATCCCTAAGTAGTCTGCCCATTTATTTCATGTCCTTGTTCAAAATGCCGGTGTCAGTTGCGAAGGTGATAGCAAAGATTCAAAGACAATTTTTTTGGGGCGATACGGCGGAAAAGAGGAAAATTCACTTGGTTAAATGGGAGGAGATCTCGAAAAAGAAAGAGTATGGAGGGTTGGGGGTAAAGAATTTGATGATCCAAAATCTAGCCCTTTTAGCTAAATGGTGGTGGAGATTTTATAAGGACAGTGACTCTCTTTGGGTGAAGGTGATCAAAGGCAAATACAACCTGGAGCAAAACTGTTGGTTACCTCGCTTGCCATCCTCAGGTAAGGCCTCGAACATTTGGAAGGACATATGTTCGATAGGGGAATCCTCCTCATGTATCGGGTCAATTATTCAGGAAGGCTTCAGGTTAGTGGTTCACTCTGGGCAGAAGATCTCGTTTTGGAACCAGGTTTGGTTAGGGGACACGACTCTTAAAGAGGAGTTCCCTCGACTCTACCTTATTTCTACTCAAAAAGAGAAAGTGATTGGAGATTTATCGGATACAAGTTCTGATGGGAGGTGGAATTTGCTTTTCCAGAGGGGACTAAGGGATTGGGAGTTTCGCCAATTCAATGAGCTGCTTATGAGGTTACAGCGTGTGACTTTGGATTTGTCCAAAAATGATGCACTGAGTTGGAGATGGGTGTCTGACAGGTGCTTCACGGTTAAATCTGTTTATAATAGATGGGAGCAACTGAACTTTGCAACCAACCGGGTGATGGGCTCGATTTGGACTAGTATTAGCCCACCCAAAGTGGAAATTTTTTCGTGGCAAGCTCTTCAGAATAGAGTGGCTACGAGATCGGTACTCCTACAAAGAGACTTGATCCAGGAGGGACAATCGACTTTATGCCCCTTCTGTTCACTGCATCTCGAAACTCCGGAGCATCTCTTCCTTCATTGTCAATTTTCTTGGGATGTTTGGTCGCTGCTGATAGACTGGTGGCATGTTTGTTGGGTGTGCCCTGGCTCTCTGATTGATTTATTCACATGGTGGAAAGGTAGTGGATTCAAAAATCTTGAGAAATATTTGTGGGAAACGACATTCCATGCTACAATTTGGTCCGTTTGGTTGGCACGGAATGAGATTGTTTTCAACAATGCGTCTTGGTGAGTGGAGGATCTTGGGGAGCTAATTAAAACTAGGGTAGCAATGTGGGTCAAGGTGAAGTTCGATATTAAGATGCACTCGGTGGAAGATTTCAAGGGCTATCTTGATGGAATGAGAAAGGAGAAAGTGTAGCAAGTGAAATTTGCAATGAGGGTGGGGGCGATCCAATTTTCTGTTGGATGGTCCACTGTTTTTTATTTTCTTGTTTACCCGCTTCTTTTCCTCTCTCGATAAGCGTGTGTGCTTAGCGAGTTCCTCGATCTCTCGATGTACCCTTTTCGAGTCAATAAAATTTTCTTTGCCGAGCAAAAAAAAACATTTGTCTAAAATATGTGCAACATATTTAGTTATAGGTGCGTCACATTTTATCAAGTAGGTGTAACGGTGCATGCCGTATATACCCTTAACTATTGAGAGACATAACATTTCTCATTTAGAGGCATAACATTTGTCTAAAATATGCGTAACATATTTAGTTATACGTGATTAGAGGTGGCAAATGGGCGGGTCTGGTCGGGTTTGGGCGGGTTGAAACGGGTCGTGGGTCAAATATGGGCGGGTCAAATAGTAAACGGGTTGAAACGGGTCGTGATGTATATTGGAGCTTTTCCCCTATAAATAACATGATACCTGGGGTTTCTATATTTGGACTTCCACAGCACACAGCTAAAGTCATCCAGGCCTCTTGTAAGTAAAACTGGTATCCTATTATACGTTTTTTTCCAATTCATGTTTATTTATAGACTTCAAGAATTCGAATATATTTTTGATTTGATGAAAAGGAAAGAAAGTAAACTGATATAGGCAAACATTGTAACAATTCTTGCCAAGTACTAAAAACATTGTAACAATTGGTAGGCATGCGATTCTACTCCTCTTGTTGGTAGTGAAATTGGTCCTCTAGAGGAAAACACATCCAGAGTGCCAGGAGTGCTAATTGGGTCCTTCCTAGTGGCGTAGCTAGGAATGAGGACCTCTGGGGGCACTCCCCAATGGCATTTCCGTAGATATGTCCTACGGATTTGGTCTCGATCTTTTGGATTGCAATCCATAATCGAAGGACGTAGCCCTGGATCCGTAAGAGGATTTTCTGTCAAATTGAGTTACGTTCCACACGACTTCATTTGGATTACAATCCATAATCGAAGGACGTAGCCCTGGATCCTTGGGATTTCCGTCAAATTTGAGTTCCACACGACTTCGTTTGGATTGCAATCCATGATCGACTTTTGTTTTCGTGAATCACGGATTTCATCTATATTTTTGCTTTATTTTATAGCATCTCTCCTTACCTGTAAACAGAAAATAGGGTATGCTTCAATATCAATAAAAAAAACTGAGGGGATCATTTTGATGGCAATGGGCATTATTTTGTTGACTAGCCACGAGGCAGTACTGAGTCACCCCTCCTTAAGTAGAATTGATGAATAAAAAATACTCCCTCCGTCCCCTTTTTAAAGTCCAGTATTCTATTTTGGGCTATCCCTTAATAAATGTCCATTTTGTAAAGTTAGTAGGTAAAAGTTTGTATATTTTTCATTTTGCCCATAAAAGTAGATTCTATTATGAAAAATTAGTGAATAAAAGTGTAATGATAATGTCTTCATAGAGGGTAAATAGAGAAAGTAAATGTAAAAGTTGATGTAAAAGGTGTAATGATGATGTTTTCTTAATAAGTTGGAGTTACAAAGCGGGACACTTAAAAAGGGACGAAGGGAGTAGTGTTTGCAAGAACAAAGAAGAACAATTAATCAACAACTAAAAACAAATTAGCTACTGCAAGAAAATATATCGAAAACAGGGAGTAGTGTCTCCATGCATGGCTGCCATGTGTCTTAAGCCTTGCTTCATGCTGAAGGATAATAGAGACTCAGGCCTTGAGCTGCTTGCAAGCAGCTTACCTAGATTTGCTAAGCAAGAACATTCTAGGCCTTTGAGCTGCTTGTGAGCAGCTTGCTTTCCAAGCATGACTAAGCAGCTTATGGCCTTCTTGACTTGGTCAGTTTTAGGCCTGAATAAATCTGAAAAAATGGGCCTAGACCTGAAAAACAAATCTTGGCCTTATTGGGCTAAATAGGCATGAAAAACTAGTCCGAGCTTTGATTAGTTGGGCCAAGGCCTGAAAATGGGCCCAAATCTGAAAATCAATTTGGGCCTTGACTAATTAGGCCATGCTCCAAATATTAATGCGGCCTAATCAATTTTTAAACTCTCTCCAGCCCTTCCAAACTCAATTCGGCCTAATTATGGCCACTTTAAATTCTACCAAAGGCCTAATTCAATCAAGGTCTAATTCTACCAAGCCCCAAAATAACATTTTGGGCCATTAATCCATTAACAAATTCTTTTTTAGAATTTGGCCAAAAATGGGTGTAAACACTTTCCCTTCGCTGAAATGGAACGGAAGTGAAATGGAGTTAGAGAAAATAACATGGATATATAGACTCATAAACTTAGTGATTCTAAAACCAACCAAAAAATGAACCAAATGATAACCGATAAGACTCTTTTACAGTGAATAGACAAAAATAAAACGGATTGAATTTATTTCATTACACTAACAATCCTACGTCTCTTGTAGTATAGAAAGGACTGCAATCCGCAAGAGCACAATTATTCCAACAATTGCTTAAACAAGTAATTACCGAGGGAGTTGGTTTGGTCGGCCATGGTTGGATTGCTTACTCGCAGGAGCTCCTTTGGGGGCTCTGATACCATATAAAGGAATGAGAGAGGATGAAAAGTATTTTGTATTTCACTCTTTGAACAGGCTTAACAAGCAAAAATACTATTTCCTAATTAGAAAACAACCCAAGCTGACTTCATTCGAATTCATATAAATCAACCAATCAGAACTTCATTATATATTGTATACTACTTCTCTTTCCAAACCTAGTATATATTGTATATATATACTGATAAAATGTATTTTTGCTATCAATGTAGAAATACATGTGATTCGTATCCCACTTGCTTAATATAAGTCCTGCGTCTGCCACTAATTCCCTTGTTGACATTTTATATGTATGATTGTTTTTGAATTTGTTTCATGCAACCTCAGCTACCAAGAGAAAGGGCGAGAGCCATTGAACCGAGTTCAAAAAAGAGAACATGTGGAAGCTAAAGGTTGCAGAAGGCCAAGGGCCATGGTTGTATAGCACCAACAACTTCGTTGGTAGACAAATTTGGGAGTTTGATCCTGATGCTGGGACACCGGAGGAGAGAGAAGCAGTTGAAAAAGCTCGAGATGACTACCGGCCGGAAAAATAGATCTCGGGTTCGTCCCTGCGGCGATGTTCTCATGCGGATGCAGGTAAATAAAATCTTAAGAAAAAGCTTGTGCACGCAGCAGATCTCGTACACAGATTTGGACATAAATGTGTTACGTGTATGGTTCCGTGTCTGGTGTACGTTAGCTCTACAAAATAATATATGGTAGCTCCACGTGCTAGACATATATTTATCTATGCGCATATCAAAATACTCCTATGTAGTAGTATATTGATCAAATCTTAATTCCTTAATACAAAATTAGTTTCTTTGATACAACAATAATTAGATTGTGTGTAGAAAATTCTTGAATTGTACATTTTCTCATCAGTTTGCATGTTTTTGATGAAACCAACAACGCAGCTTAAAAAGGAAAATAGCGACATCGATCTAAGCATACCACCAGTGAGACTAGGGGAGAAGGAACAAGTCAACTATGAAGCTATTACAACTGCTCTCAAAAAAGCCGTTCGATTGAGTTGTGCAATTCAATCAAAAGATGGACACTGGCCAGCCGAAAATACTGGCCCGCATATTTACACACCTCCCATGGTAGAGGACTGTCTAGTCTGGCCCGTTTGAAGGTCCTATCCGCGCCTACTTTGATAATCAAGACCATTCAATTTTTAGCTCTCATTGAGAACATAAACACGTCGAAAACTATATTTATCAGATATTGTTTAAAAAGTTTTCAACGCATATCTATGTTTAAAAAGGGTTCCAATGCAATGTTTCAAACTTTATGGTTGTTCGCCCTTCAGATGAGTAATATCGTTCCGCTTTGACAAAAAAAAAAACCCATAATAGATCTTCCATTTGTTTCGAAGAACCAACATGGTATTTGGTTCTTGCAATGATTGATGTCCATCATCTTATTTCTTGTCGACCATATGATCGATGCAGGATATATGCAGAGTCGAAGAATTCATTTATGATTTTATTTTAGATTTAATCTTCCATTGTAAAATAATTAGGAAATAAAGATAAAGTTTATCACCTTGTTCGGGGGGGGGGGGGGGGGGGGGGGGGGGGGGGGGGGTGGTGTTTCTAGTTTCCTTTTCAGTTAGAACTCTTTAATTTATGCAAACCTTTCATCATCGTAGTGTACTGCTTTGTTCGTTTTAGAGTCTCAAAATCACTGAGCATGGTCTCCGATAAATTTTCTCTATCTCTTTCCACTCTTTACTCTCAAACATCTCCCTCAAAATCCAAACCGAACAATCCAGTCCCTAACCCATACTAAACCTAGCCCTTTACATCAGCCCATAACCATAACCACAAAGCCCAGCCACACCAACTCAACTTGACTACAACTAGGAAAGAAAGAGATAAAAATCACCGATACTTTCCACTCAAATACAGTTTTTTCCGTCACACATTCTTGTGGGGCCCAGACCAAATGATGGAATATACAGAAATATGTGCTGACGAAAGGTGTTGGGACACTATGTGGCGGTGCGTAGAGATCACTGAACAAGACGTGATGTGGAAAAAAGAGGTTCTGTACAAACTCAATTTTGATCAACAATTTATTGGAATTTGCAGCTCATTAGCCTACACATTAGCGGAGCAATCAGCACTGTCTTAACAGCAGAGCACAAGAAGGAGATGATTCGATACCTTTATAATCAACAGGTAGTTATAAAAACTCTTGCTTGCTAAATTTAAAAAACAAAAAAACAATGCTATAGACACAGTCAGACACGCACATATCTAAACACGTGTCTGAAAGTGTCTGATGCATGTGGGTCCCACAGAGTAAATGTCAGACTCACAAACATTGAAGGGTTCAAACACACATGTTCAGATATTTGCACTTTCATCTGTCCTTCACATTTTTTTATTTATTTCAAAGAGCACCTACAGACACACACGGGGACACACAGATCCTAATATAGATGTGTCTGCAACCGGCATCTTATGCACATGAGTACTACACATATTGAACGATTTCGAATACAATTTTTTGGTTGTATTCGTAGAAATTTCATTTCAAAAATACTAATATTTCTTGCACAGACGTACATATGGTTTTTGGGACTCATCTTAGGTCCCACAAAGATGATCGGAACCGTTCATTTTGTTCAAAATATTTTGTTTATGGTCCTTGTAAAAGACCAGTTCAATCAGATACTGGTAAAAGCCTTTACGAAACATCCAACTTTGTCTCAAAATTTAGGCCTAAATTTTGAACCAAAGTTGGATGATTTACCGATATCTGATTGAACTGATTCTTTGTAAGGACCATAAGCAAAATATCTTGCACGAAATGAGATGCTCCAATCATGTTGGTGGGATTCGAGACGGGTCCCAAAACCAGGAGTATGTATTGCTATGTTTGTGCAAGGCACGACTCTAGATTTGTGATATGTTGTCTAAATTTATAAATGTTTTACTACGCAGAATGATGATGGAGGATGGGGATTCAGCATAGGGGGTCATAGCACTATGATTGGCTCGGCACTTAGCTACATTTCGTTGCGTTTGTTAGGAAAAGGTCCTTATGATGGAGAAAATAGGGAAATGGAAAGGGCTCGGAAATGGAAAAGTTCTCTTAATATCTTTTGGCTAAAGTCAATTTCGTGAGTATGTAGGAGTATATTACTGCTTGCTAAGTATGAGGAAGAGATAAAGTTGTTTGTATCGGCCATTTAACTCTATGAGAAGGATGGCAATATTTTATTTCAATCTATAGAGGACGTATTGAAGAATATAGCAAATGAGACTAACTTATTCTAAAGCAACAATATAAGATAAGTCAATTTTTAGTTGATCATGACAGAAATAATGTACTCCCTCCGTCCATTTTTAAGTGTCCCGCTTCATAATTCCAACTTATTCAGAAAATATCATCATTACACTTTTCACATCAACTTTTACCTCCACTTTTCCTACTTACCCTCTATGGAGACATCATTATTATACTTTTACTCACTAACTTTTTAAAATAGAATCTACTTTTAGGGGCAAAATAGAAAATGTACCAACTTTTACCCACTAACTTTACAAAATGAACACTTATTAAGGGACAGCCCAAAATGGAATACTGGACTTTAAAAAGGGGACGGAGGGAGTAGTTGATAGAGGACTTTTACATAAAATCAAGAAGTAGTCTGATGGAGGTTGGACTTTTCGCAGATTAGTGCCTGGATCAATAACAAACGCAAGCCATCAAATTGTTTAAGTGGGGTTGGCTTGTGATGGGCCGGGAGACAAAAAGACAAGATGAGAGTGCAAGAATGAATTGAAGAGAGGGGCCTAGCCCATCAATATTTCGGTGAGTTCAATATTTCGGTGAGTTAAGATGGCAGTTGAGAGAATGAGTGGATGTGAGTGTGCTTTGGTTTTTAGCAGAAGAACAAATTGCATTTGTTAAAAATCATCTGGCACTTGCATAAATTTCTATCCAACGAAACCCAAAACACTAATGATATCATAAAAACACAAAGAGGTGAACTTATGTCTAAATGCTAATAGCGAGTCTCAAAACTCTATCCACACCGACAATAAAATTCGGCACCAGTTGTTAGAGATTTAGACACAAAGTCGCCTTATGGTTTATCCATCAGTCACTGGCAAAGTCAGGGGCGGATCCAATGTAGGCACAGACGAGTCACGTGACCCACTTAAAAATTGGGCTCCAAGGAAGGGACCCGAAGTTCATAAAAGTAATATATATATAAAATACCCCCAAAACAAATGAATCTGCTTGATGGTTCCAGAGGTAGGATGCCGTGCCTCCACACAAGCGATGTAAATTTCTATTAACGTTTTACTTTAAAAAAAATACGTTTTTGCTTTAAAATTTTAAAATTTTTTATTTTTGCTTTAATAAAAATATGTTTTTGCTTTAGCATAAACGTATTTACTTTAACATTTTAACTCACACAAAAAAATACGTTTTTTTTTAAATTTTTTTACAAGCTCAAAATCAACTACCAGTAAAAAAAGATATTTGATGGACATATACACTCATTTTTGAATTAAATAATAAAAATTGATGTGAGTTCGCCTACAACTTTGAAACATATAAGACAGGGTGACTCATCTGTAGAAAATTTCTGAATCCACCACCGGGCAAAGTCAATAACCGGCACGCTCCTTACAGTGACTCCACTGTCATCAACCATCCGGTAAGAAAAACAAAGTCTATAAATAGCAATACAAAGGTTTCTATTGTATCAGCTTAGCAAAAAAAAAGCTTCCTTATTTTCAGCTCTCAATCGTCCAGGTATCTACACCACACAGCAGCTTCCACTTTATTCCTCTTGTATCAGCTTAGCAAAAAAAAAGCTTCCACTTTATTCCCATCTTTGCCTCTCTCTCTCTCTCTCTCTCTCCAAAGAGGCGGACACAGGTTGCCCGGCCCTTCACCGCTCCAAATCGCTCCAAATATTTTCGCTATTTTTTGATATATTGTGCAAAGAAAATTAATCAACGGCAACGTATATATACACCACTTAATAGAAACTAGTAATATTATTTTTAAACTGCATTTCTGTTATTAAAGTGAAAATGCACGTGATTTGGACCCGTTAATATAATTTTGTTTCATGCAAGTACTTCAGTTACCAAGAGAAAGGGGGGAGAGCCATTGAATTGAGTTCGAAAAAGAAAACATGTGGAAGCTAAAGGTTGCAGAAGGCCAAGGGCCATGGTTGAATAGCACCAACAACTTTGTTGGTAGACAAATTTGGGAGTTCGATCCTGATGCTGGGACACCGGAGGAGAGAGAAGCAGTTGAAAAAGCTCGAGATGACTACCGAAAAAATAGATCTCGGGTTCGTCCCTCCGGCGATGTTCTCATGCGAATCCAGGTATAAATAAAATCTTATGAAAAAGTTTGTGCACGCATGCAGATTTGGACACAAATTTGTATGGAACTGAACAATGCACGTGAGCTCTAAAAAATATTGATGTGTAGTAATATTGATCAAATCTTAATTCCTTAACCCATTATTTATAAAATAAAAAGAAGTGAATGTTATCTATCACTGAAATAGTTAACCGAATGTCTAAGCCTAACTTGTGTCTGTTGTGCCCCAGGGTCACTCACACACACAACACACACTAATTTCAGAGAAAATTTCACTCTATATAACTCACATATACAAAGTAACAAAAAAATTCTCCGAAAGCCACATTCCGACTCACCGCCGGAAAATTAGATTTCGGGTTCGTTCCTCCGGCGATGTTCTCATGCGAATCCAGGTATAAATAAAATCTTATGAAAAAGTTTGTGCACGCAGCAGAGTATGCAGATTTGGACACAAATTTGTCCGGAACTGAACAATGCACGTGAGCTTTACAAAATATTGATGTGTAGTACTATTGATCAAATTATCTTATTTCCTTAACCCATTATTTATAAAATAAAAAGAAGTGAATGTTATCTATCACTGAAATAGTTAACCGAATGTCTAAATCTAACTTGTGTCACCTTTACGTGACTGGGCTGTTTGATTGCTGTTTTGTTTCTCCATTTGGGACGGCAAATGGTGGTGAACGGAGGAACCTGGTCGGCGGCGGTTGGGTTGTTGCTGTCTATTTCGGTACGATGTTGAGGCGGGCGGCAAAGTTGCTTCAAGCTAGACCAGGGTTTGTTTTGGGTTTCTTAGGCTGGGCCTAGCCCACTTTGGTAGGTCATATAGGTTTCCTTTTTGGGAAAATGACGGTCCATGATGTGCTTTGATAATTAATACCCGCCAAAAACATGCTGAGAACATTTGTTAATGCTGAAAATGTCCTTGGCGGGTATTAATTATCAAAATACATCCTTAGCCGTCATTTCCCTCTCTTTTTTGTACTTAATTGTAAAGTCTGGGCTTTGTAAGCCATCAGGTGTTTTTGGGCTTCATTGTATTATTTGGGTTTTTAGGCTTTCAGGTGTTGTGGCCGTTACCCTTGGATGTATTTTCAACCTTTGGTTGGAATTCCCCCTCTCCCTTTCCCTTGATAAAATGTTACTTTTGCCGATAAAAAAAAAAAAGGTTTTGAAGTTGTTTGATTCACAAGCTTTAGTTCCACAAAATTTAATTTCTCGGGAAGATATATATATATTCTACTTATAAATTCTTTTTGATATAGTTATTGGAGAGGGACCCAACTTGTAAAATGGCTTTTGAGGACTTGGATGCATCAATTTCAACTGCTTAGAATTGAATATTTGGGATATTCTTAGACACAAAACAACAATTATATTGCGTGTTTCAATTTTTTTTTCCTTTCATGGAAACAGATTATGTTTTATATTGAGACGTAATAGGGTCCGTGGACCGAATTAATATCCTAAAGGGACTGATCGGTGAGGCATTGAGGGACAGGAACCCCCAAAGTTCCTACCGAGCGCCTAATAGGACTTTTCAGCTAACGAATGGGCTACCCTATTATAAGTACGTTTTGCAAAAACAAAAGTAAACGATGAAAAAGAGGAAACACATTTCCGACAGTCTACTAGTAATACATATAGAATCGCATTCTATTTATAGATCGAATTCTGTTCAAGAAAAGAAAATTGAAGATGCAGAAAATTCTAAATAGTTTTTCTCTCATCAACTTGCATGTCTCGATAAAACCAACGACGCAGCTTAAAAAGGAAAACAGCAACATCGATCTGAGCATACCACCGGTGAGATTAGGGGAGAAGGAACAAGTGGACTACGAAGCTGTTACAACCGCTCTCAGAAAAGCAGTTCGATTGAATTGCGCGACTCAATCGAAAGATGGTCACTGGCCAGCTGAAAATGCTGGCCCGCTTTTCTTCACACCTCCCCTGGTAAGTACGTACTTCTGCTAATAATGTTAGTTAGTACTTCCTATGGTTTGTAATGAGGAAAATCCTCTCATCAAATGGCCTTATTGGAGATCGGTTATATCGATGTGGCAAAAAAAAAAGGGTTCCGATGCAGTATTTCAAACTTTATAGTTATCATTTTTCACATCATATATGTGTTTCAGAAAAATGACAACTGATATCCGATGAATATGATTGGGGTGGCTGATGTATGTGACAAAGTTTAAGAAACTTAATGGTCCCGATCATTAAAGCTAGCAAATCCAACAAGAGCCCAAGAAGGGGCTAGACTAGACGGTCCAGTCCCTTTGCCGAAAAATTGTGAATAACAAAATGATATTCCATTTGTTTCAAAGACACCCAAAAAGGATTTTTCTGTTTTTCCGTGGAATTCGGTTCCTACAAAATAACTGATATCCGTCGATTAAAATATTTTTTTCTAGTTGACAGTATGATCCAGGATGTATACAGAATTGAATAATTCATTTACAATTTTCGAAAAAGATTTGCGCATAATTTGTTTCAATGTTTTCTTCCTATTTAGAATAATTAGATAGATAGAAACTAACATAGCCCAATTATAATTGGTCGATGGTTTCCTCTAATTTTCCCTATCTATTGGAATTTGCAGCTCATTTGCCTTTACATAAGCGGAGTAATCAACACCGTCTTAACAGCAGAGCACAAGAAGGAGTTGATTCGGTACCTTTACAATCACCAGGTATATAGTGATAAAAAAAAAAAAAAACTCTTGCGTGCGAAATTTCAAAACAACAATGTTATTGACATAGCCAGAGATGAACAAATCCTAACAAAAATGTGTCAAGAATTGTCCGATGCATGCGCAGTATAGGACCCACATACATTGAACATTTTCGGACGTAACTGTGTTCAGACTTGTGGCGCCTAACTCTGTGCTCGTACTGTATTTTATTTCAATAGAGAGTCTTCGGACATAGATCACGGTATGAGGCCCACTCTAGGTTCCCCACAAACAATCCGATACTTTCGCTAAATTTAAAATATATTTTCCAGTAGCACTGTAAAAAATCAGCTCGAACAGATAACTGTAAGTGCTTAATCCAATATTCTAACTTTACATTCAGATTGTAGATCAAAAAATCAGAATGAAAAGTTAGAAAATTAAATTAAGCACTTACAATTATCTGATTCAACTGATTTTTGTGTGGTAACTCGAAAAAATATATAGTTGTTTATACTTAATACTCCCTCCGTCCCTTTTTAAATGTCCTGCTTCGTAACTCCAACTTATTAAAAAGACATCATCATTATACCTTTCACATCAACTTTTTCCTCCACTTTTCCTACTTACCCATCATCATTACACTTTTACTCACTAACTTTTCAAAATGGAATCTACTTTTAGGGACAAAATAGACAATTCACCAACTTTACCCACTAACTTTACAAAATGGACACTTATTAAGGGACAGCCCAAAATGGAATACTGGACTGTAATAAAGGGACGGAGGGAGTAAAAGACTCGAATCGTTTATATGGGTTTTGATCTGTGCAAAATATGTGTGCACAAAATCATAGTCGGGCTGTAATTTCAAAGAGCAGTGCTACACACATACAAGGGATGCACAAATCCTGATACAAATGTGTTCGAAATCGTCGTCCGATGTACGTGAGTGACACATAGAAGGTAAGTGTGAGGCCCACATACATAGAATAGTTTCCACCATCCTGCACATCTGTGCACTTTGCCCGTGGCATTTTTTTATTTCAGAGAGCAATGCCACACACAGATCCTGACATATGTGTTTAGAACCGTCAACTGCTAAACGTGATTCCCACTATTCGTTACGTCCGTAGCCTTTTTCATTTCGAAAAACTATGTTTGTGATATGTTGTCTGAATTCGTGAATGTTTTTACTATGCAGAATGATGATGGAGGATGGGGATTCTACGTAGGAGGTCATAGTACTATGATTGGCTCGACACTTAGCTACGTTGCGTTGCGTTTGTTAGGAAAAGGGCCTTATGATGGAGAAAACAGGGAAGTGGAAAGGGCTCAGAAATGGATACTTGATCATGGTGGCGCAGCTATGGTACCTTCATGGGGCAAACTCTATCTTTCGGTAAAGTTTACTAAACATGGTTCTCTTAACAATTTGTGGCAAAATTTTACCCCGTAAGATGTGTCAATTTTTTTGGTTGATCCAAGAGGAAAAGTAACCACCGCACCAAAAAGGCACATGCGAATACCCCTCTTCCGAGGTCTTACCACACAAGGTGTCTAGACACCCGTTACGACATGTCTTGTTTGACTGGAAGTGTCCGTTGCGGCTCACTTATCCTTTTTAGAGTTGCCAATTGATTTTAGGAAGCAGATCAAAAAAAAAAAAAATTGATTTTAGGAACCAAGAAATAAAAAAGATCGAGATTCTAAATTCAGGAGCCAAGGGTACGGTGAGGGGAAGGTGTTAGTCACCCCTCCCCGTCCAACCAAAAGGTTTCAGTTTATTCCATTGATTTTGCAAGTACATTTTAATTAGCAATTAAACGGATAAGGGTGAGAATGAGTAATTAATAAAACTACAAATGGGGGAGGGGACATGGCAAGCATGCAAAAAACAAGAAACCAGAGTCTTTGTCGAACAGAGACTCTAGCGATCGCCTAAGACTCAGGTGATCGCCAGAAATTTCTGGCACAAACGGGGGAGGGGACAAGTAAAGCATGTAGAAAACAAGAAAACAGAGTCTCTATTCAAAAGAGAATCTAGCGATTGCTAGAGCCAGAAATTTTTGGCAATTGACACAACTATCCGTCGATCGCCACTTAAGGTCTCACGATCGACACATGCAATATACAAACTTGTCGATCATCACAAAATTGTGGCAATCGCTACTCTTCGTTACAACAGAATAGCTAAAAACAGAAGAACATCAGAAATTGAAGAAAAAAAGGGTGAAGTAAATAAAAAAGACTAGCCTAAAGGCTATATGACGTAATGGAATTCACAAGAGAATAGTTAGCGTACTATTCCAAACGAGATAAACAACTCGTAACAACGAGCAACCTTGAGCACAAGGAAAAGAGAGAAACACTATATGCAATATTATTGGTGGTAAAAGTTGCTCAAAATGTTAGGTTTACAGCCCTTTTATAGGGTGGAACCCGAAACCCTAATAATAATAAGCTGAAAATTAAAATTTCCCAAAATTTGGGGCTTTTTCAAAAATTGAAAACGGGAAAGAAAAAAAGGACTTTAACAAAAAGAACCAACTAAAAAGGAATTACAGTCTAAGAGTTATTAACGAAACAAAACTTTTCTAAAACGGCAAAGTAACGCAATTGAAGACCTAAACGAAGAAATTAGGCCAGAAAACACCGGGGCTCAAAAACTTAAGATGGTGAGCCTTGACCGGAGCGTAAAAATAAATTAGCCCACCAAGTTTGGGCCTATTCCGAGCTTGTCCGAATTTTGCCAAATTGGGTAATTTGAAATTAAGCATCGTTTGGGTTTCTGAGGCTTGGCACGGTTCAGGTAATCATGGAATTGGACCTCCACGTGTTGTACATCACTATATGAACATACCACCTTGTTCCCTCAGTTGCTAAGTATGTAACTTGTAGCTTGGTTCCTAACCCTTTATCGATTGAAGGTGGAAATCCCAATAACTCCTTCAGTTTGTAGGGTTTCGGATACTCTGTGTGTTTAGCTTGCTCACTAATTTGCTAGACTGCGGGGTTGAATACTCAAGAGAATATGGACGTGTATGACTATGGGTGGATGAGAGTACGTGAATTTGTATGAGAGAGTAGGAAAATTGTTATGGATTTTACGCAATCCTACAACGCCCCTACGGATCTTGGAACAATGGATCACAGAACAAAACAAACAAATACGTGTGTAATGAAAACTGGAAGAAAAACGAGACACAAGATATACGTGGAAAAACCTCAACGTGAGGAAAAAACCACGGGAGCCACACCAGTCCACTATGAAATCAATCAAAGAGTACAAGTCTTCTCACAATCTCTCTGAGATGTGTTTTCTCTCGCCTCTCTCTTTTTCACGCTTAGAAAAAGTGATTACAAAAACCCTAATGCACGCAACCGTTCACAAAACCCTAAATACAATTTAAGGCCCGAAGGCTCTCGGTAGCGCTATAGCAAAATGGCTGTAGCGCTATAGCTACTAGTAGCGCTATACCAAAACAGGTATAGCGCTAGGGAACTTTCTGTCTTCAGTTGTCTGCACCCCAACAATCTCCCACTTGAAGATAACCTGAAGCATCCGCAAACAATCAACAGCAAACCCAAATAATCTCAATCAATCATGGACGTAGTCATCTGACCCCTCTTGGTGTGGCTCCAGGCCCATCATCTCTTCAAGCATGAAGGCCAACTGAAGTCGAACACAACTTCAGTTTTTGAACAGTAACAGACTTGGTCAACATATCTGCCGGATTTCGTTCCCCCAAAATCTTCTCTAGCAATAAATCCCCATCTTCCAAGAGCGAGCGAATAAAATGATACCTCAAATCAATGTGTTTCGTCCTGGCATGGAACACTGGATTTTTGGCAAGGTGTATAGCACTCTGGCTGTCACTGAAAAGAACGCAGTTCTCTTGCTTCAAACCCAGCTCCTCCAAGAAGCCCTTTATCCAAACCATCTCCTTTGCAGCCTCAGTCACGGCCGCATACTCAGCTTCTGTAGTAGATAATGTCACTAATTTCTGCAGACGTGAGACCCAGCTCACCGCTGTTGAACCCATAGTATAGATATATCCTGTGGTACTTCGCCGCGTATCATGATCACCGGCAAAGTCAGCATCCACATATCCCTGCATTGTCAATTTCCCTCTCCCAAAACAAAGTGGCAAATCAGTGGTACCTTTCAAGTATCGCATAATCCACTTTACTGCTTCCCAATGTTGTTTCCCCGGATTGCTAGCAAACCTGCTCACAACTCCCACTGCATGGGCAATGTCTGGTCTCGTGTTCACCATTGCATACATCAGGCTACCCACGGGCGAGGTGTACGAAACCTTGGCCATGTACTCTTTTTCTGCATCTGTCTTGGGTGATTGCCCCTGAGAAAGTTTGAAATGACTTCCCAAGGGTGTGCCAACTGCCTTAGCACCCTGCATATTGAACCTCTCCAGAACACGCTCAATATACTCAGCTTGACTCAACCGTAAGGTTCCCTGAGCCTTATCTCTGCTGATTCTCATCCTAAGTATCTGCTTAGCTGCACCTAGATCTTTCATAGAAACTCTGTTGCCAACTGCTGCTTCAATTTGTTGATCTCCCTAACACAGGAACCTGCTACAAGTATATCATCTACGTAGAGCAATAAAATGATGTAGCTAGACTCAAACCTCTTGAAGTAACAACAGTGATCCCCATTGCACCTTGTGTAGCCACTGCGCTGCATGAAATCGTCAAACTTTCTGTACCACTGTTTGGGAGCCTGTTTCAAACCATACAGACTCTTCCTGAGCCTGCACACCATCTCTTCCTTGTCTTTTACAATGAAGCCAACAGGCTGCTTTATGTAGATTTCTTCATCCAAGTCCCCGTGAAGAAAAGCAGTTTTAACATCTAACTGCTCAAGGTAGAGATTTTCAGCAGCAACCATACTCAGCACCACTCTGATAGTGGCCATTTTCACAACGGGTGAAAATATCTCTATATAATCAATCCCCTCCTTCTGTTGGAAGCCCTTTACAACCAATCTTGCCTTGTACCTTTTCTTGCCATCACTCTCCTGCTTAAGCCGAAAAATCCATTTGTTCTGCAAGGCTTTCTTTCCTGCGGGAAGCTGAGCTAACTGCCAAGTACCGTTGGAATGAAGAGAATCCATCTCTTCCTGCATCGCAGTCTTCCACTTTGCTGACTCAGAAACCTGCATAGCCTCATCATAGCACTCTGGTTCTCCACTGTCCGTCAAAAGCAAGTAATCAAGCGAAGAAATATATTTCGGATTCGGCTTGTGTACTCTGGTTGTCCTCCTCAACTCTCTGACCGCTGAACTAGTCCCTGTCTCTGGAGCTGCCTCATCTGAAACTGTCCCCTCTGAAACTGTCTCATCTAAAACTCTCTCCTCAGCCTGACCAGACCCTTGTTCAACCCCCCTGTCACCTGGAAGATCCTCAAACCCAAAGTACTCGGATGTATCTCCATCCGAAGTGGTACTCCCACTGCTCAGTTTGCTGTCCCTGTCTTTGTACATCACCTTTTCATCAAACACAACATCTCTGCTTCTGATTATCTTCCGGTTCTTGTTATCCCAAAAACGATAACCAAACTTATCTCCGCCGTATCCAATAAAGGTGCACTTCTGTGACTTACCATCAAGTTTATCCATGTCCTTGTCGCTAATATGCACATAGGAAACACAACCGAAAACACGTAAGTGTGAGAGATTTACCTCTTTACCACTCCAAACCTCCTCTGGTATGCCAAAGTTCAACGGAACTGATGGCCCAAAATTGATCAAATGTGCTGCTGTGCTGACTGCATCTGCCCAAAACATCTTGGGCAACCCTGCGTGTATCCGCATGCTCCTAGCACGCTCAGTCAAAGTCCTGTTCATCCTTTCTGCAATGCCATTGTGCTGCGGAGTCCCTGGAGGTGTCCTCTCTAAACGAATCCCGGATAGAGCGCATGCTTTCTTGAACTCCCCCAACTCATATTCTCCGCCGTTGTCGGACCTCAACCTTTTTACCTTCAAATCTGTTTCATTCTCAACCATGGCCTTCCACTTCTTGAAGACTTCAAAGACCTCTGACTTGTGCTTCATGAAGTAAACCCATACCTTCCTCGAGTGATCGTCGACAAAGGTAACATAGTAATAAGAACCGCCAAGAGAAGACACTGTAGCTGGACCCCACACATCTGTATGGACAAGCTCTAGCTTCTGAACCCTGGGAGGCCTATCGCCTTTCTGAAAGCTAACCCGTTTCTGTTTCCCGAAGATACAATCTTCACACATGTCAATATCCACTGACCCTAAACCCGGTAGCTTCCCTTTTGACTGCATAACCTTCATTCCCTTCTCACTCATATGCCCCAATCTATAGTGCCACAGATTTGAACTCTCCTTGCTGTCTATAACTGCAAGTATGTCGCTACCATGTGAAGTCAAGTAAAGTGTACCAACTTTCTTGCCTTTAGCCGTCACCATGGTACCATTGGAGACTTTCCACATGTCCCCTGTGAATGTCGATGTATAACCTGCTGCTGCAAGCTGTCCAACTGAAATAAGATTCCTTTTCAACTTCGGAACGTGCCTGACATCTTTCAGACACCATTTGAACCCATGCGTTGCAATCTGAACATCCCCTTTTCCCACAATACTGCAAGGCTCGTCGTCCCCCAAGTATACTTTCCCAAAGTCCCCTGCTACATAGTTCTGCAGAACCTCCCTGTTAGCAGTGGCGTGGAATGAGGCACCCGAATCAATCACCCAAGATTCAGTGTCGCTGTTCATGGAAAGAATAAGTGCATCATGCACAACGTGAGCCTCCTGCCCACCGTTATTCTTTTTCGGTGCTTTGCAAGTTTGTGACATATGGCCTGTCTGACCACAATTCCAACATTCACCTTTAATGGGCCGAGCCTGAGATCTATCTTTATTTCCCTTGCCCTTGCCCTTCGATTTCGACCTGTTCCTGTTCTGATTCTGACCACCCTTGGTCTGGCTTCTGCCCCTCTGCTCAAAATTTAGAGCTGAACCTGAACTACCTGAACCATCGATCGAACCCTTTCTGACCTCCTCAGTCAGAATCAAACTAACAACCTCATTCAGTTTCAACTTTTCTTTCCCTGCCGAATTACTGACTGCAGTAACAGTACCCTGCCAGCTCTCTGGCAACTGAGACAGTATTAACAAGGCTTGAACCTCATCATCAAACTTGATTTCGATAGACATAAGTTGATCAACAATCGTATTGAACTCACTGAGATGTGACATAAAGGAAACCCCTTCAGCCATAGACAGATTGAAAAGTTTTTTCATGAGATGTACCTTATTCGCAGCAGACGGTTGCTCGTACATCTTTTTCAGCGCTTCCACAAGACCCTCTGTCGTTTTCTCCTTCAAGATGTTGTGGGTGACTGACTTTGAAAGGGACAGGCGAACAACCCCTAACGCCTTTCTGTCCAGGACGTCCCAATCCTCGTTGCTCTCATCTTTCTTCTTCCCCTTTTCTTTACCCAGCAGCGGCCGATAAAGATCCTTCTGATACAGATAGTCCTCTATCTGCGTTTTTCAGAACGCGAAGTCTGACCCATCAAACTTCTCCATCCTCTGCTTGCCTTCTTCAGAACCCATAGCTCCCACTGAACTCTGGCCTGCCCGAACGAGATTAAACCCTAACCTGTCGAACAAAACCTACCGCAACCGCGGCTCTGATACCAGTTGTTATGGATTTTACGCAATCCTACAACGCCCCTACGGATCTTGGAACAATGGATCACAGAACAAAATAAACAAATACGTGCGTAATGAAAACTGGAAGAAAAACGAGACACAAGATATACGTGGAAAAACCTCAACGTGAGGAAAAAATCACGGGAGCCACACCAGTCCACTATGAAATCAATCAAAGAGTACAAGTCTTCTCACAATCTCTCAGAGATGTATTTTCTCTCGCCTCTCTCTTTTTCACGCTCAGAAAAAGTGATTACAAAAACCCTAATGCACGCAACCGTTCACAAAACCCTAAATACAATTTAAGGCCCGAAGGCTCTCGGTAGCGCTATAGCAAAATGACTGTAGCGCTATAGCTACTAGTAGCGCTATACCAAAACAGGTATAGCGCTAGGGAACTTTCTGTCTTCAGTTGTCTGCACCCCAACAAAAATCTGGTTAAAAACGTATCAGGAGATGCCTTATTTACAGAGTGAAAGATGTAGCGTTAGAAATAATTAATAGGAATTAGTGTAATCCACAAATATGAATTAATTTCCATCAAAACTCTCTCTTGAAGTGTTTGGAGAGTGTTGGACAAGTCGAAACGATCACATTGAAAGAGTTTGGATCGAGAAGACTACTGTGAATTGCATAACAGCATTCTGGAAAGCTCTGTGCGCAAAAGAATATGGCGATTGCCACTTAAAGTGTCGGCCTCAAAAACAGATCTGTCAATCGCCACTTTGGTTCTGGCGTACTTTAGCTCACTCCGGATACTCTTAACTAGAATTTGCATGTTTTTTGGACTGTTGAAAAGCTTGTGAAGTCTACTTCTAACCTAAGCAGTTTGGATCTAAAATATTTTGCACATCGAAATATAGGACAATTATACCCGATTTCTTACAATAGAGTTTAGAGGATACGGAGTAAAACGTGAAAGTGGGTTGCGATTGATTAGGATGGGTAGTTTTTAATTTCCCAGTTACAGTTTCTCACTTCATATATTAGAATAGATACCAATACATAACTATCTTACGTTTGAAATCTCATTTCGTTGCTTTAAAATCTTAAAATATTCTAGCCGTTTTGAACTGCACATCAAACAACAATTGAGCAAATCAGACGGCTGAGCGTTGGCACCATTATTTGTTTGTCTTTTTTGTGACATTGTTTGAAAGGACATGAATTGTTTAAACATTGTATAAATTCTATTGTACAGATTCTTGGAGTGTACGAATGGTCAGGATGCAACCCAGTGCCCCCTGAGTTTTGGCTTTTCCCTTCGTTTTTACCCTTCCATCCAGGTGAACTAAATATTGAGTCATACTAGCAACTTAATTTAAAGGAACTTTTGTGTCCAATAGAATTCTTTGCAGAAGATTTAAATATGTGTCTGATTCTTTGTAACTCTAGAAGCTTTATTATGTGGTTTGGCCTGACTTTAATTTCATCCTTTGTGTAATTCAGCGAAAATGTGGTGTTATACTCGCACAACTTACATGGCAATGTCGTATTTATATGGGAGAAAGTCCGTGGGGCCGATCACAGAACTTGTCAAATCGTTGAGACAAGAAATGTACACACAGCCATATGAGGAGATAGACTGGAATAAAACACGCCATAGTTGTTGTAAGGTTGGTGGATGAATTCTCATAGTATTTCAAGCAACATTTAAGGTTGGTGCATGTCATTGTTGTTGTAAGGACACCATGACTCTTTTGAGAAGCTTTCAAAAACGTGTTTGGTACAAATCTTTTTTTCGTGTCCGTAATTAAGAAATAATGATCTCCATTCAGATACATGTCCGACACACTTTTGCAATATTTTCGTCATTTATTTGGTGTCTATGACAGAGATATTAATATTTAATCCACACCACTACTTAAACACTTCTAGCATATATGTGATCATCAAAAAATCATGTATACACAAATTCTTTGTGAATTTCTAACCATGACCATGCCTTATTATTGAAGGGTTTCTCTAGCCCCAGGTCAGAGTCCTATATTAGTCTAAATACGTCATAACTTATTGTACCCTGCCTATTATTAATTTATTTGGGTAACGCTTCGGTGTCTCCCTCTGTTTTGGAGACACCGTAAGAAATGGCATGACTAAAACCACTAGAAGCATAACTAAAACCACTGAAAGCATAACCAAAACCATATAATGTGTAACCGAAGGTATAACATAACAAACTTGTCACCTAAAGAACCGGTAAAAAAAAAAAATCCTTCTTACTCCCACTCCAACCCCAGTACCTTAACCACGGTTGAGAATATTATTCTCTACATCTCACATTCTCAAGTTTACAAGTCCCTCCATCTGCACGTTTATCTCCATCATCTCCATCTCCCACATTCATCTCTTCCCATTTAACCTGGCTCATCTCCATCTCCCACGTTCCCACGTTCATCTCATCTCTTATCTCCCTAAAGCAACAACCCCTTTCCTCCTCCTCCTCAACCGCACCCACGACCACAACGCCTCTCCTCGATTCCAAGCTCGGCGGTGGCGGAGGAGGCGCGAGGATTCCCGTCAGGCTGTTGGGAGCCGTGATGTTCGGGGTCAACTCGGCGATCGGGTACATGCTGATGCTCGCCGTCAAGTCGTTCAACGACGGCATGTTTGTCGCCGTTGTGGCGGGGCTGTCGGGCGGGTACTTGGTGTTTAGGAGCTATGATCAGGATGTGGTCGTTGTTGACAATCCTTGTGCCTGTGCTTGAAAAAGGGGAAATCGAAATTGAAGTTTCAAATCATTTCCGATTTGGATCTGGGCCTCTCCTTTGATTGTTAATAGTAATCATGTGTCTTTATCTTTCGTTTCTTGGGTTCGACGATTGGATCTAGGGATCCAATTTTCTTCTGTATTTGGAGGACCTTCTGCGATGGGTTCAGTTTATGGAAAAAAAATTAAATACAACGGTGATACCACATTATTCTGCTGATGTGGTGCAACGAACCAATCATTTTCGACCATGTACGAATACGGGTCCGCGCAGAGGTGATGTGGTGGTTAGTGAGATCTATGTAACTTTTACCCAAGTATTTTGAGAAATAATCATTTTTTGCCCTAAAAAGTAGTTATTTCTCAAAATACTTGGGTAAAAGTAAAGAAATTTTACTTTTTCGATTCCTCTCGTCGAGACGAATCAATAGCTGACAAAAGTTTGGCGCAAAATTCAAATAAGGACAAAATTCTCAAATTAAGTTTAAATTTATGTTAAGGATAAAAGAATGGAGCCTAAGAGCATCCACAGTAGAATAAGCAAATGTGAATAATCAAAACATGTCACATTAGATTTTGATTATCCATTTAGAGATTGCTAAAGTTAGCAATATCAAATTCTACATTGGTTATTTTTTGCCCATAATCAAAACGAACGGGCCCTCCAAACTTTTTCCCTTCATTTCACGCATATTTATTTGAAAAAAATAGTTTATTAAACAGTTTTTGAAGAAAAAACAAAACAATTGTATAAAAAAAATTCAAAAAAAAAAACTGTTGTGTAAAAAAAACATTTTTTTGAAACAAAAAATAGTTTTTCAAAAAACACACACTTTGTTCACTTAAAATTTTTAAAGGAACTGTATTTACACAAACAATTTTGAAAATTTAAAAACTATAAATATAGTTTTTTAAAAACAGATTTTGTGTAAAAAACATTTTTGAAATCTCAAAATCCGTTTACCAAAAAAACAGTATTTTAAACCGTTTTTTTTTAAAAAAAAGAAGAGGATGTCCTATGGAGAGAGATAAAAAACAAATTAAAAATGACAAAGGGAAATCCCACGCCCTGTGACTTGAACCTGGGTGTGCACCATTGAGACATACAACTTTTCCGCTGAACCAGAGAACATTTCTAAGCAAGTGGCGCTTAATATTTTATTACATACTTGGAGGTTGGGTTGCCCAACACCCGAAGACTTGTTGGGCTTACCTCAGGGCCATTAGGGCTGGCCCTGTCAACATGAACACGTGGTGTTATGTTATTGGGTTGTGATACTTAATCGGATAATCGAACGTACAAGTAAAAAAAAATTACTTGGGTAAAAGTAAAAAAATTTACACTGTAGGGTATTGATTCGTCTAGACGAGAGGAATCGGAAAAGTAATTTTTTTTTACTTTTACCCAAGTATTTTGAGAAATAACCAATTTTTAGCGCAAAAATCGACTTTTTTGGTGAAAAAGTGGTTATTTCTCAAATACTTGGGTAAAAGTAAAAAAAATTTACTTTTCCGATTCCTCTCGTCGAGACGAATCAGTATCTCACAAAAGTTTGGCGCTAAACTTACAAATGCGAAAAAAATTCAAATAAGGACAAAATTCTGAAATTTGATTTAAGTCACAAGAACACAATAGCTAAGGTGAAGCCTTATTTCGTGTGGTAGATCAAAAGAGAGGGGGAAAAAAAAGGGGGGGGGGGGGGGGGGGGGGGGTAGGGGCCAGGAACCGAACCTGGTCCACTTGGAATTTGAGCAACTTACATGACCACTGCTCCAAGTCAATCATCTGTTCTAGTATGAGAAGCTTTTAATATATAAGTTTTGGTGATAATATATAAGTTTCGGTGGGTGCATTCTCCGTGCACATAAAACGGCAGCGTTTTTTGCCCTGATCTTCGCATTGGTTCAAATGCTCGATCTAAACCGATGAGATTCAACATATTGTTGATTTAATCATTGTCACCAAATTTGGTGATAATCAGATGTCGGCAACCACATAATCGGAACACATTTGGTACTTCCAAAAGCGTTAAAGTCCCATACTGCACCAATCTTCGGCCGCCTCAGCTATTTTTTTCGAATCGGGACCGTCTATGTTTTACGTAACAAAGATTTGAATACTTTTGCCAAAAATGAATTAAATCTCTTATCAATACATACTTGATCAGATGTAAAATGTCATTTTAATAATGAATCTACGTCCCAATAAAGGTGTATTCTAAACAAGTTAGACCATAATATTTACAAGACCACTTAAAAGACCAAGCAAAACAATATGAACGGTATCGATCGTTGTCATTGTGTTGCGATCGTATGAGTATTGTACATTACACTAAAGCACATTACCTTTGTTTATGAACAATAAGGTTCAACATATAAATTTAAAAGGAAAGTGTTCAATAGTTTTTCCTGATGACCGATCTAAACCGTTAACATTGCACATCTTATCAATTATGTGTTTGTCACCAACTTCTATGATAATCGGATGTCAGCAACCACATGATCGGAACACATTATATGCTTACGTAGGTATTAAAGTCCTATAGTTCACAACTCGACGACCACTTTATTTATTTCTTCAAAATCAAAACCGTCTATCTCGTGCGTACAAGAGATTACATCATTCCTGCCAAAAATAAAGTAAATGGCTTTTCGTTACAAGCTTTATCGAACATAAGTTATCATTCTTATGTTGATTTTTTGTACAAGTCGAAGAGCTTCATAAACCAAAATAAACTGGATGGAGCCCAGAATTTCCAAAAACAACCAAATAACCAATAACAACCGAATCAACGGCCTTGATTATTAAAATTAATGATTTATTGAGGTCCGTTACATTTTACTGGTCAACATAATCGCAAAACACGTATACATTTTAAAATTTTTCCCATTTTTTCCACTTAACCCGGGGTTGAACATTTTAGAATAAAAAAATAATAATTACAAAAAGCTGACAGGCAGAGGAGACAGGTGGGACCAGGGGCAGGGGTGGTCAGGTCGTACTGTTATGCTGGCATGTGGTTCTGGTCATGCCTTTCAGGGGTTTCTGTTATGCTATTTTGTGGTTCTGTTATTAGTTATGCCTTGTATGGTTTTCGTTATGCCAACCGTGGTTATTGGTTATGCTTTTCACTGGTTTCCGTTATTCCAATGTTGGCATAACTCAACAGTTACGCCATTTAATGGTTTTGTTATGACTACTTGGGGTTTATGTTATACCCGTTTAGGAAATATTATTCCCTTTGTTATGCCAATCAATTCCTGTATTATGCCTTTCCGGGTTTCTTGTTATGCCCTTTAATGGTTTTCGTTATACATCGACTTTTTACCGGCTGGAGTTACCGCTTTGACCCGTCAGTTTTGGTGGTCAAACTTCTGGTGTGGCAAAATCTGGTCCGTCCGTTCGGTTATGCAAGTTACTGGTTTTGTTATGCCTCATTATGGTTTTGTCATGCTCCTAATGGGTTTCGGTTATGCTTACAATGGTTTTGTTATGCTATAATTACGGTGTCTCCAAATCAGAGGGAGACATCGAAGTCATTACCAATTTATTCTGGATAGGAAAGCAAACTCATGCTCCTACAAATATGTCTGCATACAATCATAGGAGTGATTAATTTGGCGCTAAATTTCAATGCAGGAGGATGTCTATTACCCTCACACATTCATCCAAGATCTACTTTGGGATGGTCTTCATTATGTGAGCGAGCCGGTCATAAACAAGTGGCCATTTTCAAAGATTAGAGAGAAAGCTCTTCGAAAAGTAATCAAGCACATGCGATATGGAGCAGAAGGTTCCGGATACATTACTCTAGGAGCAATAGAAAAGGTGAGTAAATGAGTAATACAAACAAGTTAAGGAAGTTTTGTCATTGATTAGTTTTGTCTTGTTGATATGAAAGTTAATTAACATGAACTCGAAAAGAAAAAGAAGGCCTTCATCGTTTTAATCTCAGTAAGCAACAATGGCAAGTATCTAGGCCTGGATGATATACAACCATCTGGGTAGACTAAATGAATCTTGAAGAAATGAAAATGAGAAAAGGGACTTTCTAGTGCTAGAATCGATAACATTTCTAAGGGCAAGCTAGCTCCACTTTGCGATCTCATGTGTCAAAGCGTTATAATTCTTATTTGTCTAATTCACAAGATATTTAAGCTTGTGTAATTCATCTTATCTTAACACATAAATAAGGTTTTGTCCTATGAATCTATCTCCGTAAAGATGTGCACTTCGTTTATTGCAACGTAGAGTTTAGAAATGATGTGTTGGTGGGCAGAGGACCCTAATGGTGATGAGTTTAAGTATCACCTTGCCAGAGTTCCTGATTTCTTGTGGCTTGCAGAAGATGGAATGAAAATGCAGGTTCGCATTACAAAATTATAATGTTGTTTGTGTTTGTTTGATCGTCTGCTTTATTTGTCTAACATAGTACTGTGTAGTACAAATTTGCTCACTTGTGACTTGGATTGCAGACTTTTGGTAGTCAGTTATGGGATTGTAGTCTTTTGACTCAGGCCATTATGGCAAGCAATCTAACTGATGAATATGGAGATGCTCTTAAAAGGGCGCATTTTTACATAAAAGAATCACAGGTATCTTTCTATTCACCGAAAGAAAATTAAAACTTTGTACAACTTCTTAAATTTATTCATCTTTCGTTACAAAATATGAAGATCAAAGAAAACCTTCCTGGGGATTTCAAGAAAATGTACCGTCACTTTACTAAAGGGGCATGGACTTTCTCTGATCAAGATCAAGGTTGGGCTGTCTCAGACTGCACAGCTGAAGCACTGAAGGTAATTTAGTCTTATTAGCTCCACGACACTATACTTAGAAAGATTACTTGAAATTCGAAAAAGTAATTTTTTTAATCAACTAACCCTTCTACAGAGTCTATTACTGCTTTCGCAAATGCCACCGGATGTTGCAGGAGAAAAAGTGGATGTTGAACGACTGTACGAGGCGGTGGACATCCTCTTGTACTTCTATGTATGAAAAGCATTGTACCTTGTTAGTTTTGACAACTTGACTAGAACTCTGACTCTTTATGTCATTTAATTCAGAACCCTGAAAGTGGTGGTTTTGCTATTTGGGAACCAGCAGTTCCACAACAATATTTAGAAGTAAGTTGTTTCCTTACTCTAAATTCCTATCGTTCTGTTTACACATGTGTAACAGTAAGGCTATGTTTGGTAACACTACCACTTTTCTGTTTCCTATTTTCTATTTGCTGAAATCAGTTTTTACTTTTCCTAAAAAAAAAGTGAAAACAGAAAACATGTTTGTGTTAACCTGTTTTTTTTTTTTAAAAAATCAATTTTTGAAACTAGTTTTTACTTTTTCTAAAATGGTCTTTCTTGCAATTTCTCCACTAGTTCTCAAACTATACAGGAGAGAGAGAGAGAGAGAGAGAGAGAGAGAGAGAGAGAGAGAGAGAGAGAGAGAGAGAGGAGAGAGAGAGAGAGAGAGAGAGAGAGAATCATCCAAGCCTTTGCAATCATGTTAGAAACAAATTTCATACTTGATATTCTGAAATAAAGGGTCGGGTGGATAGACCAGGCATAGTCGGCTTAGAGAGGAAGCCGAAGAAGTCGTTGTTTTTGGCCCCCGATTTTTTAGCCCTAAGAGGGCTCCAAAAAATATAGTTTAAATAATAAGAAGTTTCAATTGCCTTGCTTTAAGTAACATCTTTATGGTCATGTGGCAGCTTAGGCTCTTTGAATGCTTTAAAAATTGGGTTCGAATCTCCACCCCTTAGTTTTCCTCAACATTTCGCAAAATTTTGTTCAAAGATGAGGAGATAAATGGCCCCCCTATTGCGCGCAACTTTCGCTTCGGGCCCAAATATCTTTGAGCCGGCACTGAGTCCAGGTGATTGGGTTCTTCTTTCCTAGGCCGAAGTTATAGTATCAACTTTCATAAAATGATGGCTTCATAAGCCCAATGTATCCCTTTCGGCCTCCTCTCATCTCTAAGTTAAGAGAGTATATATATATATATAGGTGAAATACATGTGAAATTTTCTAATTCCAAAGTCGGTCCTTTATTGACTATAAGGTTTTTCTCCTTCGATAAGTATCTTTTATTGACTATAAGAGGGAGGGAGGGAGGGAGGGAACGAGAGAGAGAGTATCTTCAATGGCCTGGGTTTGAGAGAGAGAGGAAGAGGAAATGAAAAAAGACCTCTAAGGAATTGTAGCGGAGTAGCCTGTTTTTTGTTTCTGAAAATAGTGAAAGTTGAGTTTTGTTACTTCCTCAAATTATGAAAATAGTGAAAGTGATTTCCAGAATTTGAAAGTGGAAGTAGTGCACCAAACAAACTTTCAAAGTTAACTTTTGAAAATTCTGAAAATGAAAACAGAAAACAGAAATAGAATGGCTACCAAACATGACCTAAGTAGTTATCAATATTTTGTTTTCTTTTCTCTTGGTTACTCCAAATTATAATAGGCTACTCAAATGAGACCTTGTTTGGACTCTGATGGAATGTTGCGCTTTTGTTAATCTAGTTACGAAACAATTTGAAACTTAATTGCTTATATGGTCTCTCACCTTTTCCTTTTTGTCCAGGCGTTGAATCCTTCCGAACTTTTTGCAGACATTGTGGTAGAGCGAGAGTATGCTCTTGTGCTACTTCTTTCATTGTATCAGCCCTGAAAAAATTTCAATAGCTTAAACAACTATTATTGACAGCTGCTATATTGGAATTTAGGCACCTCGAGAACACTGCAGCCATAATTGAAGCTTTACTATTGTTCAAACGCTTATACCCAGGGTATCGAGGGAAGGAAATAGATACTTCTGTGGAAGGAGCAGTGCGTTTCGTTGAAAAGAGACAGCAGCCTAACGGTTCATGGTGGGTTCATTTTCTTTTGAACTAACTTGAGCATATCAGAAATGGATACATGATTTGTTTTTTTTTCCCAGTGAGATGCTAAAATGCAATAGAGTTGTGACTTAATCAAAAGCTGATTATAAACATTGACAGGTATGGCTACTGGGGAATTTGCTACATCTATGGTACATATTTCGCCCTAGGAGGGTTGACTGCTGCTGGGAGTACATACAAAAATAGTCAATCAGTTCGTAGAGGTGTTCAGTTTTTGCTTTCCATACAAAATGAGGAAGGTGGCTGGGGAGAGAGCCATGAATCATGCCCATCTATGGTAACTTAACCTCTTCTCATGTATAATTTAGGGATGACAATTTACCCGCACCGTCCCTGCCTTTTAGCCCCGATCCGAGCAAGTATTTCATGATCTGATAAGCAAACAAGGTCGAAACAGTATTTGCTTCTCCTGACCCATTGTGCATTGACCTGTCCCCGATTATAAGATTAAAATACCAAAAAGATCAAATTCATTTCTTTTGCTTTCTTATTTTCCTATGGTTTTCACTCTCATCACTCATTGACAAAATCCTCAGAAGAACACAAAATTAGCGCACAATGAGATGGTGACTGGGGACCCGATCTTCCCGGCCTTGCAACTACCCTGATTGTCTCCGCCTCCGCCTCGAGAAAGACGAGGCAAGGACGGGTGCCATCCAAGTCCGGCCCGCCCCATTACCATCTCTGGCATAATGTGATTTCAAAATACAATATCTAACTACTGGTGTCTATTTACTTATATATGTACGTAATTTTTTGTTAAAAACAGAAATACATACCGCTGGAAGGAAATCGAACGCATTTTGTACAGACATCATGGGCTATGTTGGGTCTTCTTCATGCTGGACAGGTGAGTACTTGCTCATTTTGATGAATTTAGAACTTCTTTTTTCAATTTACTTTATATTTATTGATCTATGAGAGAAACTTATTTACAGAGCCGCGGCTCTTTACGGAGCTAAGCGATCTTAACCGTCCGTTTCGGCAATCAACGGTTGAGATATGTTTTTAATCGATCTATTTTAATCCGGATTGTCCAAAACACTTTTGGATGGCGGAGATTGCGCGCCTATTTGCGGTGCACTCCGTAAATAAGTTTTCCTCTTGATCTTATAGTGCACAAATTGCCTTCTCAAGAACTAGAAGTTTGTTTTTGTGGTAAATGGGGATTTGCTTGCGTAAAGTGTTTCAACATCGAGCCTATATCATTTTGTGGAAAACCAAAAAATCGCCCCTAAATTTTTTCGTTTAGAAAGGCGCTTGGATACAAACGCTTGGGTAAAACTTACCTTCTTTTTTTTTTTGATCGGCAAAAGTAGCAATTTATTAATAAGGGGAAGGGAAAGGGGACTCCAACCAAAAATTGGAAATACATCCAGATTGGGCAAGCCCAAAACACCTAAAGGGCAAGGCCCAAAACACCTGAGGGTCAAAAACCTAAATATACAATTAAAGCACAACACCTGAAGGCCTAGAAGCCCAAATATCACAATAAGCCCAAACAAGAATTGAAAATCGGTTTTGAAAGGGAAAGATGCCCAAGAGCTTACATAAGCCCATACATGGCTGATGTAGAACATTAATTAGGATCATAACATACCACCACGCTCTGCCATTGATGTCAACATCGGTGTGCTCTATCGACGTTGACACCATGATAACCCTTTCTCTTTTGGCTCATCTACCAGTATACTTTTAGCCCAATGATACTGGTATCGATGGATGGATTTTATACCGATGATGATCCGACGGGCACACGGGGCTCACTCCGGTGATTTTTTTTATAAAATTATTGAACGGCTCGGATCGTTGGTGCGGAATCCGAAGTGGATTGATCCGTGTGCCCGTCGGTTCATCATTAGTATAAAACCCCTATCGGTACCAATAGTTGGGTTGTTTAAGCCGAAGTATATTAGGGTCAAGAGGTTGCCTCATTTTGCAACCCGGATCAAAATGTGGGGGCTAAATCTAATACCAATTGATATTGATACATTTGGCTAGTAACAATGCACATAATTATTTCTGTTTCATTAGATTAATTCAGAGAATTACCTTTTTGTTGACTTTTATTGTAACTAGGCTGAGAGAGATCCTACCCCATTGCATGGAGCAGCGAAATTGCTAATTAATGCACAGACGGAAGACGGTAATTTTCCGCAACAGGTAATGTTGATTGCGTAAACTATGTAACCGAATTGATTTTTACATTACGGCCCCTTTTATCCAAATGAACTCATGTTTTCGATTGTATTCATGTAAATTACAAGATTACCCTTCTATGTGTGAAGAGTGGTTTTGTACCTAGACAAAGACATGAAAAGTGGAGTGCAAAAAAGTGGAAATCCCAATATATATATATATATGTATGTATGTATGTATTAATTTTTACACTCCCCTTTTACTCAAACAAACCTACAAGTTTGTGGAGGTTTCTTCTTTTAGATATCTTTTCTTTTGTCCAATTAGGTTCTAATTTGATCAATATTAGCTCTACATAACACTTTCCAAAAATGATTAGTCTCTAAATGAAAAAGAAAAAGAAATACTTTTTCTTATCGTGTTCATTATTGGTCGAAGAAATGTTCTCGTGAAAATATATAAAATTAATTTATGTATTTTTGGTGTGCTCTATGAAAACCCGGTTTTTTCTTAACAAAAGAAAAGCCTAGATAATATGTTTAATTAGAGAACTATTTGGCAAATAGTTCCGGTGTTTTTTTTTGGCAAAATGAGATTTAATATATTACAACTCGATCTTCTCATAAATAAACTTCAAACTAACTATATATCATCGATTGATCTCGCAGGAAATAACTGGAGCCTACATGAGGAACTGCATGCTACATTATACCCAGCACAGAAATATGTACCCCACATGGGCACTGGGAGAGTATCGCAAACATGTTCTTCTTTCCCAAAAAACCTAATCTCGAAGGTATAGTATCCGCATGATTCTACCGTACGCAATGTGTGTGTATTCTCATGTTCGGAACAAAATAAAACACCAGTTGAGTGTACGTATGTCGACAAGGGCCGGGTCGAATACGTACCGTGCAATAAGATCCGAGTTTGGAGCAGATCAAAAAAAAAAAAGATCCGAGTTTGGATGTATTTACATGTACTCTATCTTCCTCGTTGTGTTTTTCAAGTGGATTTAACAGAGCAATGCAGTAAGTTAATATAGCATGTTTTTTGTTGGATATTTTAATATTAAATTTCTGGTGCTAGACTTTTACAAGTCTCGTGTACGTGTCTATGTGGGAGGCTCTTATCAGCAGTTTATTAATCGCATTTATTTGGGAATCCACTTGCAGAATCATATGATCTGATCTTGATATATCACGACATTTACTTGGGTATCACTTGCAAGATCATATCAGATTTTGAGATCATTGCATTTATTTTGGTGTTGGATATCTAAGAGCAAATCTAGCAAATCAGTTGGTTTTTTGCACACTTGTTCAACTCGATGAGCTCTACAAATTGAACGTTTCTGATCAATGGGAGTGAGACCGGAGCGGGTCCCACGCCCCCCTGTCCAGTAAATCAAGGGGCATAATATATCCGGGTTATAAATATATGTTAGTGGATTTAGTCATGGGACAGATATGGTTTGGTTTCTTTCTTTCCCGTATGTCTATATATTCCATGCAGTGAGAGCGTAGGTAGAGCAATCTCAGCCAAAAAAGCCGAGAGTAATACCAAGACTTTTCCAAAACACTTAGGTTCTGTTTGGTAACATTGTCACTTTTCTATTTCCTGTTTTCTATTTGCTGAAATCAATTTTTACTTTTATTTAAAAAAAAAAGTGAAAGCAGAAAACATGTTCGTGTTAACTTGTTTTAAAAAAAAAAAAGCAAATTAGTTGGTACGTAAACCGGTGAACGGTGACACATAACAACATCAAAGGACCCAACTCAATAAAGCTCAATTGAATACACATTTTTGTTTATCTACGCTCCAACTGACATATATTGTCATCGGAATCGCCATCAAATTCATGTATCCACAGCTGAATTTGCATAAAGATTTGAAAATTTGTTGCCTTTTCTCTCACTTTCTTAACAAAAAATGCAACCCGCCGATTCCAAGCTTGACACGAGTGATCCGCCGACTTCTCAAGGGTTTTGAAGCTCCATAAGCTCCCATCCGAAACATGTTTTTACAATTTCTCTTTGTCTGTATTTGGAAGAGAGTGAAGGAGTGGGTTTCTTGAGAGCTATATTTGGAGAGAGAGAGAGAGAGAGAGAGAGAGAGAGAGAGAGAGAGAGAGAGAGAGAGAGAGAGAGAGAGAGAGAGAGAGAGAGAGAGAGAGAGAGAGAGAGAGAGAGAGAGAGAGAGATAAAATAAGGACCTCCAGAATTTTTTGTTTCTAAAAATAGTGAAACTTATGTTTTGTTACTTCCTCAAATTGTGAAAATAGTGAAAGTGATTACCAAAATTTGGAAGTGGGAGTAGTCCACCAAACAACTTTCAAAGTTACTTTTTGAAAATTCTGAAAATAAAAACTGAAAACTAAAAATAGAATGGCTACCAAACCTGACCTTAGCTTTTTCCATACTCAATTCTCCCCTCCATCTTTGTTCTCTAAAAACTAGTCTGTGAGTTTTTAATATGAACGTGAGAGTCTTGGGCAAAATGTAAGGGTATTTTATTTGTGGAGCTTTGGGTTTTTCTACTTGTGCAGAGTATGTTTGAACTAGACGATAAATTATCGGCTGTTTTATCCTAGAGGGGACAAGTCAGAGTTTTTCTACTGCACCGGTTTGTTACCGTAGAAAGCTTGAATCTCCTTAAAGCGAGCGAGATTTCCATGATTCAGCTTGCTAATTTGTCCATTGTAATTTTTTTTTTTTGGGTGTAAATTATTGAGATATCACCAATATTTTTCAAGGTGTATTTTTTGTCAAAGCAATGAATCCGAGTTGCCTGCAAGTTACTCTCTCTCTCTCTCTCCAAGGACCTGTAGACACGGGGTATAATAGGGACCTAGAAAGCAACATTTTGAACATCATCCAGGCCAAAAAAGAGAGAAGACTGGAAAACGTAGGAAACAAATGATGAACTTAATGATTTCTAAACTAGTAGAAAAAAATTACTCCCTCCGTCCGGATTTAATTGTCTCTAGTTCTATTCTAACCGGTAAAAAAATGGGTTATATCTTTGAATCCGTAATGAATTTCATATCAAATATGGATCTTGTTTGATAGATCTCGATTAGTTCTATAATACAATGTTTTCGAAATCACGTAAAACATTATAAATTGGAAGATATAATCGATTGAAAAATGGATGGAACTCCAAAAAATGACTATTAAATTCGGACGAAGGGAGTAGTTACCAAATACATAAACAGAACAAGGCTTTGTTTGGATTGCTTTTTGAAAAAAAATTCTCAACGTACTCAAAAAATATTCATTATCCTTACTTTCAATCATTAATTACTCACCATTATCTCCAATCATTATTCTCATTTCCCTCTCTATCTCTCTCCATTCATTACCTCGACTTTCAATCATTACTCTCATTTTTCTCTTCACTCATAACCCTCAAAAATTTCTTAAAAACTCATCCAAACACAACAGCCATTTCAAACAAAATTCTAAAGTGTTGCCCCAGGTAATATACAAAGAGTTAGTACAATTTTAAAATGGAGTTGACTTTACCATTTGAAATAAAATACGCAATCTCACATCGTATGCGCGTTTGCAACTGATAAAACACAGTATGTTCAAATTAACAAACAAGCCACAATATATCTCTGTGGAAGGGAAAATCATTCTATGCCCTTGATGCACTGCCACTTGGTGTCTCAGGAGCTCCTTCTCCACCACATGCACATGCATGCATCGTGGTGGAATTTAAAATAAAGTGTATGCACCCCACTATAACTAGACAGGGACTAATTCAGAAGTTTACATTAGTGGAAACACACAAATTACTAAACTTAACTCGTATGTGTATAATTTGTTATTAACACATATTTTGACGGTAAAAAGCAATTTGGTGACTGTATATATGCTATTTCCTATTATAATTAACAGAAAAGGGTATGTTCGCACAAAAGATGATGTAAAATTTAGTACTCTATGAAATAGATCGGACAAAAATTCTCAAAAAGATAATCTAGAGCGATTTTATTGAAACACTATCATAAATTTATTGAATATAATTGAAATAATTAATCTGTTATCAAATTTTACAAAATCGAGTGGGGGCATGTGCCCTCATGGGACCCCGTGTGTGGGTCCGTCCCTGAAAGTAAATAATTGTTTGTGGCACCAAGTGGCGGTGCCCTAAGACACTAAATAATTACTCGAAAGGTATAATTATTGAACTCTCAATAATTTTTGAACTCCATGGGAAGATCTTTCCCATTCCATTCAAGCTGTAAACTAGTACAACTTCACAACACCACCAACAACGTCCTTCACAAAACCCTCCCAACAATGCCCACTCTTCAAACGCTCTGGCATCAGTTTTGCACCTCAACGACTGCGGGAAAAACCAGCCAAAACCCAGTAACCATCACGAATCCGACAGTCATCGGCATTTATCTCAACCGAGGCAACTGCCAGCTGTCCATAACCAACTTCTTGATCCATGATTCCTTTTTTGGCAAGTTCCCATAGAAGCCAGAGCGTTTGAAGATCAAGTTCCCATGATTCCTTGGTGGGCGAGTGAGGAGAACAAGAAAGGAAGGTGTGGTGTCAAGTCCCCATGACTCCTTTTTTGGAAAGTTCCCATAGAAGCCTTGAGCTCCTATAGTCGTTATTTTTAGTAAGGAGCAAGGCATGGGATGTTTGGGGCACAGGGGAAGCTTCTAAATTCGTCTGAGCAGCAGTTTATGGGCAGGGGATGTTCCCCCTCTCACACCTCTCCCATCACCCTTTCCCCTCTCATTTGATGAGAGGGGAGAGTTAGAGTCCAAGCTACCAGCCATTGCTTGGCTGGTAGGGCTCCTCTCTCTCACTCTCTTCCGCTATACATACCCTCCATGCACATACTTCAAAGGGGTTACAACATTTTTCATAAAGTCATCCCTTGTTCATCTCTTTCTTGCAAAAGAAGGCTACCAACAAGCAATACACCACTCACTTTGATCAACCAATATACAACTACCCATCAAACATCATCCAATCTACCCTCGAACTCAACCACCTTTCAAACCTAAAAATCAAAAGGTATAAAACCTATTGTACTTTGTTCTGATCCCTAAGGAGGGCTGGCAAGGCCAAGACTGGTAGTCAATATCAGTTTTGGCCCTAAATCTAGCAATGTTTTAAAAATCGTGTTACATGGGACCAGCGTGCACCGGTCCATAGCTCAAGCGCGCCACTTCGTGGCTGCGTGCGCAAATCTTGCGTGGGGACTGGGAATCCTGTTATTTTGTGTTAATATTTGTACATACACCACTGTGAGCATGTTAAAAAAAACAGTTTACTGCTTTCCTATGCTAGAACTGCTAGTTGTATTTCAATAATCATTTCTGTTTCAATGGAATACCCCTGGAGTCTTTCTGGACATGTCCTAGAATCCAGGACATGCAAAACCAAACACTGGTAGGATGGCTCAAACTAATGCGCGATAGTGGGTGACACGCGCGCGCTGGTTCATCTCTGACCATTGAGTGGCCTTTGCATGGGTAACTTGGCCTTAAGCCATTGTTTTATATCCCTATACTATTTATGGGGTGTACTATTCTTTTAGTAGCTTCCAAGCCCATTCAATCATCTGTAATTGTATATTAATCTGCCATTAAACTATTTGGTTTGTTCTGGGTGTGCACTGGTCCTTTTAGAGCCCAGATGGATGAAAGTAAGAGCTGTGGGTTTAAACCTATTGGCGCGCGCGGGTTATGGATTGACGCGTGCAGATTTGGTCAACATGCAGTGACTTGATTAGTGCATGTTGGTCTCTTCCTAGGCACGTCGCTCCAAAACAATGGCTTCCAATTTGTTCAAATCCCACAGAAGTTTGCTTTTGTCATATTCTAATTGTTTCCGAGATAGCATGCCATCTATCACATCCTGCAAAACTTGTTATTGTTTTAATCCCTTAAACTGTTTCCCCGCCCTAATTGGCTAAAACTTGATTAATGAAATAGAATCGCAAACGCTTTTCAAATGTCCGAGTAGAGACCGATCTACGGATTGGGCGAGAAGAGTACTGCCTTAAAAACCTTTCCCTCTCGTAACCTGGCTCTTGAACCTAAGATATTCTGATGACGACGGACCGAAAACAATAGTCTTTTTCAAATCAAACACAGAGTTACGTTTCAAGTTCGGTTTTTTGGGTGGCAGACCTTCAAACCCAAGTAGCGACTCTGAATTGAGTGTTTCGCCACGCTCTTTAAAAAAGGCACACCCATCTTGCTATTTTTGGGGCATGTGCCCACACTAGCCTAGTTTCCATTTCAATTCCTTGTACTGATTGACTTCGTTAAACCGTTAATGAAGTTCGATTAGTTTCATCTCGTCTCGTTTTCTTTTCATTTTCCATAACAATTCGAAAATTTTAAATCATTTTCATTAAGGCAAATTAACCACGAACCTTTTTAAGGTCTTACACTTTGGGTTAGCAGAAGTCAGATTGAGGCACGCAGGCCTTAATACGAATTCGGATTGCATTTGAGTTTTGGCATGCTTGCAACAAGAAGAACAATCGCTCACGCCTTCGCTGTTTATTAATTTTCACTTTCGAGGAAAACAACAACATCCCGAAATTTGCAGAGAAATGAAGGAAGGTGTTCACTTTGCGAATTTCTCAAACATAGGCGGAGCAAGGTTGTTAATACCATTCCGTATCGGCCGATGCCGGTATGGTACGTACCATTTTAGCCCTATTCTGGTACTTTGAGTTGTTGATTCCGTTCCGACTAACTTTCCAGTCAATCTCGGACGATTCTGGCGTACCGACATGTTTTTCGTCGTACTGGGTCATCTCGTTTGGGTATCGGGCTGCAGCAGATTTGGATTTACTGGTTTTAAACAAAACCTGCTCGTCGCCGGAGAGGAAAGTAGAAACAGGGGAACAAGAGAAATGCTAGGGAAGAGAGAAATTCGAGGTCTAACCTAACCTAGCTTGTAGAGTCTGCACGTCCTTTTTATGAACCAAGTCAGTGGCTTTATGTACCAATTCTCAGTAAAAGGGGGGCAAATTTCACTAACCTGGTTTCTCTGACACATGCAGGAACCTCCCCTGCTTTTACTGACAATACTAACATTGCCCCCTCCGTTACTTCTCCGTTATAAAATTTGACAGAAACTGCTGATGTCTGATGTTATCAACATTCTATACTAATACAATACCTATTTTACCCTTCCTTCCTCTCCCTCCCACCTCACAATTTTAATGTCTTATTAAGAACAAAATCTCTCCTCCTTCTACTCGAGAGAAGCCAAACTGCATCGCCCACCACCATATCTCTAATTCAATCAAATTTTGAACTGACCATTATGACTCACCTTTAGGCCAATCGGAGAAAAAAAAAATACAAACTTGTCCTTGGGAATTCCGTTTCGAAAAAATTTGATGTTCCCAGCAATTCTGCTTGGGAATCAAAATAGAATACCATAAAGTTAAAATTGGTGAAGTTTAGCTTTGATATTAGTGATAGAGTACCAGAAACTCATCGACTCATATCTCAATTTTGAAAGCTATGTTCGATTTTCGACGAGCTTTGATCTGAATGATTTCAATGCAAGATTAGTGGGTTGTGCCCTGTCATGGAGATGGTGGTGATGGAGCCATTTGAGTCTATGCCTGTGCAAATTGAAAGAGGGAATCACCTGGGGCGACGAAATGAGGTGGGTGATTGAATTTACTTGTTTCTAGGTTTGGGGATAGAAAGATGAATGATGCAGGAATAGGAGAGACTGTGTTCGCTCAATTGTATTGGACCTTTGTTCGATTGCTCCACGATGATTCCCCTTAATATGGAAAAGCTCAATGAAAGAAATACTAAAAAAAACACTGAGAGACGAGATGTGGTTATAAAGATTGGTTGCATAATGCATGTCATAAAAATGAGATCCATAAAAATGTAGGAGTACTACCATTACCAGTTGATATGAAAATAATGGTATCGGAGGTGCTAGATCAGTTGGCCTAGTTGTCAAGGATTGAGACCTCGGAGTTTACTCATTTCTAAATTCACAAGTTTGGAATCTCTCAGGTGCAATTAACTCTTTTGGGCCCAATCAATATAGAGCTTTGCTCCGGCTTTAATTGGGCTTCCTGCAAATAAGCGGTGGGATTGAACCCCGAAATTAGTTAAGATACGCGTAAAGTTGACCCGAATACCCCACCAGATAGAAAATTACCAGCTCTTTGATGGTTTGTCTTGATAAGAGGAATTAGGAAAGTGTAAAAAATGTGGACTGAAATTGAAAAAGTTCATATAAGACAGTAAAAATATTAACAATACCAGTTGTTTGGTTTTTTTTTTTCGTCTTATTAAATTTTTTTTTTGCTTTTTGTAATGACATTTTACTTTTCAGACTCCTTTCGTCAAGACGGATGATTAATCAAATCTAATAAAAATTCAAAAAAGGAACAAAAATATCAAAAAGAAAACCCAAAAATTTAGGGGAAATGGGGTGGCAAATGGGTTAAGCAATTACTTCAGTTCTCTTAAAAATACAACCATCTATTTCCGTTAATTTCAAGAAGTCAATTGAGATCAAAAGGCTTTAGCTAAATTGTTTTGTTCTCATGGGCATTAGAATATTTTGCATTTAAATTATTTTTACCCAAATATTTTGGGAAATAACCATTTTTTAGGAGGAAAAAAGTCAACTTATTTCACATTTTTTTGGCTAAAAAGTGGTTATTTCTCAAAACACTTAGGTAAAAGTATTTTTTTTTTACTTTTCTGATTCCTCTCGTCGAGACGAATCAATAACCCATAAAATTTTGGCGCAAAACTAACAAATGTCGTAAAAAATTCAAATAAGGACAAAACCAATTTATTTTCTTAAAAGTTTAGGAGAACTCATGGGCATTAGTTTTGCATCTGGTGGGTTCGTAATTACTAATTAACTATGTTTACAAATGTCTAAAGCTTAAAGCTTGTTTTTGGTGACTTTAGTTTTACTAATGTTTACAAATGGTATGAAAAATACGTGTCTTGCACAGTTACTCAGACATTGTTATTAGGGAGTATTTTGGTCTTTTAAACACAGCAATTAACACCATCTATTGCAAGTTAACAACAGGGGGATATTTGATATTGTCAGAAAAAGCAAGGGAAGTCAGTGATATTTCAAAAACCTCAAGGGAGGTCTCTGCGAGTGTCAGAAACCTTAGGGGAGTTCAGTGAAATTTGTTTAATAGGGTAATGTATACTAATTATACTTATCATTAATGCTCCAACTAAGAGGGGATTTGGATTGACAAGTCGAACAGTAATTTAATTTGTCTTTATTTAAAAAAATTGCATTGGTTAGTTTTGCGTTAAACTTTTGTGATTTTTTGATTTGTCTCGGCGAGAGGAATCGGAAAAATATAAAATTTTGATCGAAACTCATAATTTAAACAAAAATAAATAAAAAAGTTGTCTTTTTGTCTTATTTTTGTCTTTATTCAAAAAATTATGAGTTTCGATTATAATTTCTTATTTTTCCGATTCCTCTCGTCGAGACGAATCAATAAAGTCACAAAAGTTTGATGCAAAATAAACAAATGCAAAAAAAATTCAAATAAAGACAAAAAATAAGTTACTTAACTTTTTAATCCAAACCCATCCTAATTAAATAGTTATTTTTTAATTTAAAAATGTGTAGCGGTAAATCCGAGACGGTACCTGATATTTCACCAGTACTGATACTTACCGTACCAGTGAAGAAAGTGGTACTTTAGCCGATACAGTTTTCAGAATCTTGAGGCGGAGGTTTGGAAAGATTATCACTACGAGAGAGAGAGAGGAAATTAAAAAGGTGGATAATTCTTTCGGATCAGGAGATGAGACTTGAGAGAAACTACAACTACAAATACATGCAACAAAGACGGATTATTACCAAATTCATAACTATATATATATATATATATATATATATATATATACGGGGCGGTTCCGGGGACCCTTAAAAAAACCTCTAAAAAAACCCCCCCAAGTTTCCGATCGAATTTTGATGATCCGAGCCGCTCAATGTAATCAGAACATGATTTTAAGGGTATCCGCGAGAAATCAGCAAAAAAAATGACCGGGAAGGGTTTCATCCGCATAGTTTTTTTATTGAACTTTATTGAATGGTTCAATAAAAAACTGCTCAAATCAAGCCCTTCCCGGTCATTTATTTTGCCAATTTCTCGCGGGTACCCTTAAAATCACGTTCTGAACACATTGAGCGGCTCGGATCATCAAAATTCGATCGGAAACTATGAGATTAAGATTTGGAGGGTTTTTTTAGAGGTTTTTTTAAGGGTCCCCGGAACCGCCCCGATATATATATATATATATATATGGGAAATGTTACGGTGTCCACCCGCCTTTTGGGGACACTGTAAAAAATGGCATAACTGACCATTAATGGTATAACCAAAACCAATGATGTGTATAACCAAAACCTTACGAAGGCATAATCCCCAAAATCCCCAAAAATTCTGGGGATTTTGGGAGTTATGTCTTTGTAAGGTTTTAGTTATACACATCACTGGTCGTTGTTATACTTGTAATGGTCAGTTATGCCATTTTTTACGGTGTCCCCAAATAGCGGGTGGACACCGTAGCATTATATACATATTGAACTTAAAACACAGATGACAAAATAACTAATTACTAGAAACGTATAATTATTGAACTGAACTCCATGGGAATTAAGATCTTCTCAATTCCATTCAAGCTGTAAACAAGAACAACTTCTCAACACCAGCAACAACGTCCTTCACAAACCCTCCCAACGATGCATACTCTTCAAACGCTCTGGCATCGGCTTTGCACCTCAACAACTGCGGGAAAAACAGCCAATAACCAGTAACCATCACGAATCCGAGGGTCATCGGCGTTGAGATCAACCGAGGCAACCCCCACCTGCCCATAACCAACTTCTTGATCCAAATCTCCACCACCACGCACGCCCCGTGGAGAAGAAAGAACCATGTAATCTCCCACGTCGGCTGCGAGCGGCCCAAATAGTAGAACACTATCTCGTGCATTAGGGCCGAGACTACGAACGTGCACATGACGGCCGGAAGCGACGCCCATTTCCGGCGTATGACTCATGCCGATATGCACAGGGCCAGCTCGTATACGGTGGAACGCAAGCTTCGGGATGCAACGAGGTTCCATCTCCTACCCCAGAAGTTTTGGGGAGAGGTCGAGAGGTACGGCTTGTCAAACTGCGGCTCGAGCTCTAACCCCAATACGGCTCGAGCCACGGCTGCAGCAGTGCCAAGTATGATTTTCAACGTCAAGTAGATTTGGATGCAGTAAATGACCAACATGCCCTTTGGGTGTATGTGGTCACTATACTTGTAAACACGTAAAAGCAAGGCTACAAGAACACCGTTCACAGCGTAATTCCAAACCGATGTGTGTCCCGCCTTTTGTGTGATTCTGGGATTATACGGCCGGTTTTCTCCAATATTATGGCCATTTGGAGGTGGGGTTTGGCTGTTGTGGCCATCATCTTGATCTAGTGATTTTTCTTGATTTGAAGGTGAATTTGGTGGTGGGTTTTGCTGCTGGATCCTGATGATAGGGAAACAAGCAATGGCAATGAAGTGGGGGAGAGAGAGAGAAGGGTCGGAGAGAGGGCCTTTGCCAAAGGCAAGGAGGAGGAGTTTGAAATTGGAAAGCCAGGCTATGGCGAAAGCAGTGGTGCCACCGAGGTGGAGGGAGTGTAGTTTGAGAGGAAGGGCAAAAAAGAGAGAGACAATAGGGACGACTGAGAAAAGCCTGGGCATACCTTTGGGGACAAACTTGGCTGAAAAATAGCAGTAGCATAAAGAAACAACTACTGAAATCCATACCTTGATGAAGTTGCTCATCTCTCTCTCTAAGGTGTAGCTTGGATAGTAGATCTGATCACCCTCCATCTCTCTCTCTCTCTCTCTCTATCTCTATCTCTATCTCTCTCTCTCTCTCTCTCTCTCTTCAAAGTTCAAACTCGAAGCCATATATATATATGGGGAATTTATGCGATATCTATACGTACCAGTCATTGTGAAACATTTACCGCACTTTGTCCACACATGCACACATTGAGAAGAGATGGGTTTCATCACAAACCAAAAAATTCCCATTTTAGGATTATTTTATTACAATCTCCTAATTTTATTGCTCCCTTCGTCCCATCTCCTATGAATTTTCGTGCATCTTTAAACCCCAAAATATATTTCTATGCGTTATTTATTTGATTTTTTTACACCAAATTAAAGTGTTATTTGATATTTTTAGCACCAAAATTGAAGTACTCAATGAGTACTTTAATTTGGTTTACAAAAATCAAATAAATAACGCATAGAAATATTTCTTGGGAGGTTTGAAAATGCACAAAATCTCATATAAGACATTTAAAGTGGGACAAAGAGAGTATTAATTCTTAACTTCTACATATACAATAAGCATCTATTGTTTATTCGATTGTCTCATATCACATGTGTATCTAAATCAAAGCTTCTTGTTTTATGGACTATGGACCATGTCAAACATCAAAAATTTGGAACTGAAATTATTGGTACACACCACATTTGAACAGATCCAACCACACTCTTCTCACAAATAGGTAAATCCACTACATTGGTCTCATATGTGGTACCCACATGTATGTAAGAGGAGTGTGATCGAATCAGTGCAATTGTAGTGTGTATATAGCATTAGAAAACTACAATTGTTCTAAAAATACGTTTTGACACGTAAGAGTTACTAGTGATTACACGTGCCTAAAGGCACGACACAACACGCCGATAAAATAAAATAAAAAGCACGACACAACACTTTTTTATTACAACTTTAAAAAAAATTCCTTCCCTTCTAGTGATCTTAAAAAACCCAAATGAAAATTTTTATAATTTATTTTTTAAAATTCTCTTCAAATAGTATAAACTGAACTAATTTCTTCTACTCGGTTGCTGTGGTGGGTGTGGGAGGAGGTGGAAAGTCGTGTAGTTGTTTTTTCTAACGTTTTGTTTGCTGCAGGTTATTCCAAAATCTGATAGGCAAAAAGTTTTGGCTTCGCGGTGGTTAGCGGCAGTTCGGAGGCATGGTCGTGAAGGGTATGTGACCCCAATGGTCTGCATTTTTTGGTCGTTTTTGTGTGCTGTTTTCGGCCGGCGATCGTTTCAAAGGTGCAGCCCGGACGAGGGGTCGACTTGGCGATGATGGTTCCGTCTATTGTTCTCGATCGTGATTCTAGGGGTTCGTGGAGAGGCGATTTTAGGCGGCAGTTTCCTTGCTCTCCCACTGCCTTATCCTTGTTTCCTCTCTGTGGTTGCAGGCTGTTTGCATTACCTTGGTGGGTCTGTTGGTTTCCTTCTGCCGCCGATCATCTACATCTGGGAGTGGTCGGATCTGCTTAACGGCGAGGCGGTTGGGTGGTGGTGCTGGTCTGGGTGGTGATGCCTACGGTGTTTTGTGTGGCGGCGGTCATGAAGCGGGTTAGGGTTTTGTGCGGGGGGGGGTCTGCCGAGCGGGTCCCTTTGGGCCTGTTTGTTTTTTTGGGCTTTATTGTTTATCTGGGTAACGGGTGTGCTTAATTGTTTTATTTTTAGGCTCCCGTTTTAGACCTTTGGGGCTGGGCTTCGACCCATGTGATGTACTGTCCAACTTTTTGTTGGATTTCCCTTTTCCCTCTCCCCGTTTTTAATAAATTTTTGCCTATCAAAAAAAAAAAGAATAGTTTCACAACAAATAATAACACACACATTGAAAAAGTAGGAGTACATACCCAAATGAAATTTGTAATTAACTTATGCACAACCATTCGTTAACAGCTATCACGATCAACCAATACTTATATCACACCCGTATCCAATATAGTTCAACCAGCAACTAATCCCAAAAAAAAAAGAATAGTTTTAAAACTCCACTTCCTGTAAGTTAACGAATGTTGTTTTTTTTTTTAACATTGAAAATGATTCTTGCAACGGAATGCTACAACTTGAGTTTTTTTTCCCCTTCAAATCAAAGGAATGCTACTACAGGCCTACAACTGAGACAAATTATCAAGCACTACTACTTTCAATCATGCGTCCAAGAAATAGGTGAAACTACTTGTTACCAAAAAAAATAAAGTTTATTCTTTTGTATGACTAAAGTTTCTATAATGTTTTTCTATTGTTACCTCAATTGATGAAAGAAAGGAATTGAATAGAGTTTTCTGATGGATGAGTGGACAATGCACAACACCCCAATGATAGAGTTAAAGATTGACTATAGGGAGAAGAAAACGTCTTGATAATAAAAGGCTCGTTGTTAAATAAAGAAAAAAAAATGTTTGTCCCTAGAAATGGCAACATTGCCAAAGAAGTAAGGAAAGAGGGAGGGAGAGGATAAATTTATTAAAGAAGTTGATTGGACGGCTATAACCTATTGAAAATTTGATCTGACGGCTGGAAAGGTGCTCTTGTTCGTATATGTAGACATAAACTGCTCTGTTTTATAATATAGAAGATATTATTGGTCATGTGTGAGAGAAAAGGACAAAGTGAGGGAGCTAGCTGGTACATGAGAGTGGGGTTGGCTTGTGATGGGCTGTGAGACAAAAGGACAAGATGAGAGTGCAAGAATGAAGAGAGGGGCCTAGCCCATCAATATTTCGATGAGTTAAGATGGTAGTTGAGAGAATGAGTGGATGTGAGTGTGCTTTGGTTTCTATATGCATGTGTGCAATAGAGTTGTGGGAAGAAGAGTGGGAAAAGAGAGAGAGAACAGATAAGTGAGAGAGAGACGCAGGGAGCCCCTAAGGGGGTCTTCCCCCACCAGATTAATTGTTTGTGTGTGAGGTGTGAGTGAGTGAGAGTGAGAGTGAAATGTTTTGTTTGAGAAATAAATAGAAGTAGCGTATATGATTGTGTGAATTCTCTCTTTATTTCCAACATGGATGGATCCGTTCATGGACTTTCAAAGTTCTAGGTTTTTTTGGTGGGGAAGAGAATGGAATGAATAAATAATGGATTTTCCTTCCAAGTCCTTAAATTATGGAATTGTAATTGACCTTTTAAAATGTTTTAGGAATGATAAATCACTGGACCCATTCAAGGGAAAAAAGAATATTCAGGCTTGTCAATATTTCCAAATCTGTTTGGACTGATATGAGGATAAAGCTATCTCTAAAAAGGACACAATCATTTGAATCTACCTTCCCTGTTTTTCTCGGGCCAATTTAAGTCCCAATGAGAGCGATTTCGTCAAAATTGTTTAGAATTAATGATCTCTACCACAATTGCATTGTTAGATTCAAATAATAGTTTCAATACCCATAAGGAATGTATATTGGTTTGCTTTCCAAAATCCCGATTTTGCTTTGCCTTGCCGTTTCAATACCCAATACGGCAATACCCATATATTGCTTTGCCGTTTTCGATTAATTGCTAAAGGTCTTAGAATGGAAATGAATAAAGGGTGGAGATTTATGCAGAAAAATGTGTTACGAATCCAACGGTGAAGGAAATTTATATGGGCCACCACACCGTCGCGATTTGTATTATAGATGCTGTGTTTGGATGGGTTTTGAGATTTTTTTAGTTTGATTTTTGGGTAATGAGTGATGAGAGAAATTAGAGTAGTGATTGGAGATAGGAGTAATGAGTGAAAAATAATAGAGAGATACTCCGTAAATGATAATAATGATTGAAAATATGGGTAATGATTGAAGAGAAAAATGAGAGTAATGATTAAAAGTAAGAGTATTTTTTGAGTTGAATTTTTTATTTCAAAAAGGCATCCAAACAAGGCATTAATATTTGAAGTATTTTTGTAGTATTTTAGCAAAAATCCTTTTTTAATAGGCAATTAAAAATTTTATTAAAAAACTTGAGAAATGGTACAACAAGTTGGAAAAGGGGAAAGGAAATCTAACAAAAAGTTAGATAGATAAAAACAAAATATGCGTCTTTGGCTTGTTTGGACATCTATGCACTATGACTAAGACAAGGCGTGAAAAGCACTCGATCCTCTGAATTTTCAAGCGCCGCCAGGAGCACTATTTGTCCTCTTAAGCGACACAGCTGATCAAACTAATTTTTTTTAAAACAAAAAGTCAGTGGATTTGAGGAGGGAGATTTGGAGGATTGTGTGTGACTGTTTTAGTTGTGTCCGATTCTCGGACGCGGAGCTTTATGTGGTATTGAGTTAACCAACTTGTTTTTGTTTTTGCAATTCACCTAATTTCTTTTAAGCTCTAGAAGCTTTATTACTTGGTTTGGTCTGACTTTAATTTAATACTTTGTATAATTCAGCGAAAATGTGGTGTTATGCTCGCACAGCTTACATGCCAATGTTGTACTTATATGGGAGAAAGTACGTAGGGGCCGATCACAAAACTTGTCAAATCATTGAGACAAGAAATTCACCAACAGCCATATGAGGAGATAGATTGGAATAAAGCACGCCATAGTTGTTGTAAGGTTGGTGCATGAATTCTAAAAGTATTTCAAGCAAGATTTAATGAGAATTACATTTGAGTATCAACTTGGAAATCAGTTTGTGTTGGATATAATTCTTATGTTCAAGAAGGGTTAAACGTGCCTCGAAATTATGTCGGGTATAACCTAAGAACTAAGCAAAGACACTTATAAGAAGGTGACATGTCCCTGTCTGTATTTGACATGTGTTGAACACAGACATTCATATGGCACTTTTCGGACACTATTCAATATTCGGACATGTATTCGATACAATTTTTTCCTGTCCATAATTAAGAAATAATGATCTCTATTCAGACACATGTCCACTCTTTTTGCACCATTTTTGGTATTTATTTGGTGTCCATGACAAAGACATTAGTAATATGTAATCGACACTTCTAACAATGTGATCATCAAAACAATCAGAATATGACATACCACTATGCTACTTCCTCTATCGCAAATGGCTTGCCCCCTATGAAAAGTCATGCAATTTGAATATAAATAATAACAAACTTTCGTGCATAATTTTTGAATTTTTTACTCCACATTGAAGAACTACCCAAGTACTTTAACTTGGTGCAAAGAAATTTTAACCGTTATGCACGAAAATACTTTAGCTATTGATCTAAAAATGGCACGAAATTTCGTAGGGGATAAGGAATTTGGGATGGAGTAAAACATGCGATCATTAAAAAAGTCGTTATATGACATTTCAAATGCTATGCAAATCCACTTAATGTGTGTACACAAATTCATCAAGAATCTTTTTAAGAATTTCTAACCATGACCATGCCCTATTATTAAGGGGTTTCTCAAGACCCATGTCAGAGTCCTATATCAGTCTAAATTCTTCATAACTTATTGTACCTTGTCTATTATTTTATTCGGGATTGGAACGCAAACTGATGGTCATACAAATATACAGAAAACATGTTTGCGTACATAGTATTGAATGTATCCAAAAATGATTCCGTATCATACCTTTTAGAGAAAAAGCATATCTGCGCATCCGTGTAGTGTCGTGTCATATCCCATTTTCCATCCGTTCTTCTTATTGTATCACTATTAAACAAAAATTCTAGTGTTTTATACCTCAAGGAAGGACACAAATGCTTCCAATTAAACAGCCGTTTAGAAAATCTCAGTCTTCCCATTTGTCTAGCTCTGCTAAATTCTTAATTCCCCTGTATTGGTTGCAATTGGATAAACTATTTTTTTTTGATAGACAACAAAGTTTTATTAAGAAACTTGACAATGGTTACATCAAGTTGGGGGAGGGGGAAGGGGAATTCAACAAAAAATTGGATGAACACCTGTTGGGTCAAGCCCAAAACACCCGATAGGCCTTAATTTGCCCAGATTTAAACAATAAAGTTGAAAACATCACAAAGGCCAAACTGCCCAGATTTTCAAAACAAGCCCAAAACCAAAGCAAAGCCCAATCGGGCCAAGCCAAACCCTAAGCCCAAACACCCAATCTGCTCAGGACCAGATCACCGCCACCACCCGCCGCCGCCACAGCCACCCACCCCAGACGACAACTTAACAACCTACGCCGCCGCGACACCCACGAGCAGCCGGAAACCCACAAGATGCCGCCAAGAAACCGTCGATTCGGCCCTCACAAACGGCTGGGAGACCGGTAGCCAAGCTTCCATACGCCGCCGCACGCTGCCGAGTCGAAATCCACCACCAACTAGCAAGAGCAGACCAGCACCGCCACCCGACGTCGCCACCCGAGATCTGCTAACGCCCATCCACCATGAGATCTCTGCCTTGCCGTTAGGCATGAGACCGAACTGCACCCATGAGCACAGCCGGCGTGGAGACCACGCGGTCCGCCTCCACCAACCACCGCCGCACCTAGCCGTTAGGACAAACCGGAAACCCCCAGATGTGGTTTCCGGCGGGCAAACGGTGACCGGAGAAGACGAAGAAGGCACAAGGCGAGGCTGGAATGACAGAGAAAACGGAAAAGCGTGCATAGAAAAGGTGAGTAACACGAACAGGTGAATGAATTTATTATCAGATTTGTCTTGTTGATACTAAGAGAAGTTAGAAAAGATGTATATATCTATGCTTTGAAAGTATATTTAAGGCATAAGGTGTCCCTCCCGTGACACTAGTACATTCTTTACATGGGTGCACTTTCACTCCACCTTCTTAATTTCTTATCCATGTCAATATGAAAGTTAGCTTGAACGCGAAAGAAAAAGAATTCTGCTGCTAAGAAGTCGTGATAAAGGCAGTAGTTAAACAATCTTACCACATTTTCTGTATGAAGTTGAACTTTCTAAATGGAACCAACTTTTCAATGCTAGAGTTAACATGTGTAATGTTGTGAAATTCACAAGGTATTTAAGCTTGTGCAAATACTTCGTAACATTTAAATGTGGATTTATCACATGAATTTGTCTCCGTAAAGATGTGCTCTTGGTTGTGAATGTCTTCCATCATTTTTCTAGGGAACCAAACTCTTAAGAATTTTTATCAAGAAATGGCTGTTTATTGCAATGTAGGGTTTACAAATGATGTGTTGGTGGGCGGAGGACCCGTGATGAGTTCAAGTATCACCTGGCCAGAGTTCCTGATTTCTTGTGGCTTGCAGAAGATGGAATGAAAATACAGGTCCACATTACAAATTAATGACGTTGGTTGTGCTTGTTTGATTGTTAGTTTTTGTAACGACTCTAAATTTTTAGCGAATAAAAAATTTCATTTAAATTTCGGTAATTATTATTTTTTATTATTTCATTTAATATTTCATGGTATTGCTTTAAGAATTCTTTTTTAATCCCTATAGTTTGTCATAATTAAATTTTAGCCCTTTTAAATTCATTTCTTGATTTAAAGCCCTACTTGACTAGTAAAGTTAGCTTTCAACCGATTAGTTGGAAGGACCAAACTACCAATTAACCTAGTTACACCCCCCTAACCCTTAATGAGCCTTCTTAACCCCCTTTGAGCCTTGTGAACCCTCCTAAAGCCTAATTAAACCAATAGACCATTAGAAATAATCATTTGACCTTATGTTTTGTCATTTCAAAGACTTATGTGGCATTTTTCTTCCTTACCCTTTGGTTAATAATTGTTAGGGAAAATGTTACCCCTTGGTCAATAAGAATTAGTCTCTCTAATAAAAGACTTAAATTGATAAGGCTAGTAAATTAGGTACTTACAAAAATAGGAAGCCATCATAGTGTTTCAAAAATAAGTAAACTAGTCTTGCCACATGCAAGTCTAAGAACAATAGCCTTAACCCTAAATTAGCCAACCTAATTACATTTCTAATTTTTCTTAAAGCTTATATTGGTATGCCCCTTGGATAAAAGTTTCCTAGGAAAATTGTAACCTTTGGTCAATGTTCAACTTAGCCATGTCATTATTATTTTTTTAGCCTAATAAGACTAGTTAGTACTTAAGCATGCCTAAATAAATCTAGGTTTGCTTTCTAGGAGAAGAATTATCCATGGGACAAAGTTCTTACCATTTAGAAACCTCTCCATAATCATTTCCTCTTTCCTTAGACTTATAAGCCTACTTGAAACTTTAAGTACTTAGGTTATACACATGGACACATATGGTACAAGAGAGAAAAAGTTGAGAGGAAAGAAGGGAGAGGGGAGGCCGGCTATAAGGAGAAAGGAGGGAGTAAAATGCATGCTTGTACTTGTACTCTTGTACAAGCTACCATTAGTCTTAAGCCTATTTACCAATTGTCAACCTATTACTAACCAACTTTAAACATAATCATGGTGTTTCTTCTTGCAAGCTAGCTATCCAAGGACAAATTAGGCTAGAAACCTTCCATAATAACCTAGTTCATTAGCCTTAAGCCTAGAGTTGGATATGACAAGGCAAGGCATGCTTTCAAAGCCATGCCTTTCAAAAAAAATTAACCCTTGGTCAATAATTGCTAGGGAAAAATTTATCCATTGGTTAATAAGCCAATTTTTGCTATAAATAGGACCCTTGCCCATGCCATTCAACTCACACCTCACTCTTCTACTTCTCTCTCTAAGAAATCCTAGTGTTCTTATCATGTTCTTACTTTATTCTTAAAGTTCTTGAGTTTTTCTAAAAACTCTCCAAGAAACTCATCCTAGGCCACCACCAAACCACCACTCAACCACCCTTCGATCCATAAAAAGTTAGAAAGTTAGTCAAGAATTAGTTTCGAGAGAAACCTTTCTCTTTCGAAGCTACCGGAAGCCACCATAGGAAGTTACTCCGTCCGACGTACTTACTTTTTACCGTAGCCGTAACCACCGCCAAGAAGGAAGGTAGAATACCTCTACTCTACCCCTCGTATTAAAAAAAAAGATAGATAGTATTTACTTTTATGATCCAATGCATGGTAGTTAGTAATTTTTTTTTTAATTTAAATTAGAAGGATGAGCATGATTATAGGATTATTAGATTGACTTGTCTTGATATGTGATAAGGCATAAGTGGTTGATAAGCCCTCAATAGTGTAAATAAAAGGGCTTATCTCTCTCATTTTTGTCACACTCACGTGCGTAACTTACTTGATTTGAATGATATTGCACGAAAGGTGTGTTTTTTGTATTTCCAGGTGAATCGCATGAATAAGGCGTGTTTTGACGCCATGGATCAACTCTAAGGGTTTCCATACACCCAAGGCCACGTGGCACTCTGCCACCGAGTCCCAAGAATGATGAATAGTAGCGTCGGAGGGTGTGCGGGACAACGGAAGGCCAAAGGGCATGAAAAGGCTAAAGAAACAAAGGAGAATGAAAAACTGTCCAGCTGCTACCCGTAGTCCCAAAATGGTCCTACCCGTAGCCAGTGATCAGTAGCGGTGTCAAAACTGCAAAACAAGACTACTACCTGTAGCCAAAAAATGGTCCTACCCGTAGCACCTGGAAATTTCTGCAGATTTTTTGCCCGACTGTTGGACATTTCAGGGGTAGTTTAGACTTTTGTATCCCGAATGTTTGGGACTATAAATAGATTTTAACCTCATTTTGAGAGGATATCTTTCATTCTCAGCCCTAGGAACTTCTCTCTCTACCTCCCTCTCCTCTCAAACTCTTCATCTCTCTTCAAAGGAGATTGAAGAGTTGGGTTTTGAGGTATTTCGTCTTCATTAATGTTGTAGGTACGGTTCAGATCTTTCGTAATCTTAAGTTTATTTTCGTTTTCATCCATGAATCGTATTTATCTTTTTATGCTTGTTCTTCGTTCTTATTCTATGGTTGAGTAGTGATAAAGGCTTGGTCATTGGGTGATTTCTATCCCGTGACTTGGGTAGTTTAATGGCTTCTCTCATTTCTTGTGCTTAATGTGGTTTGTGAATGGACTAAGTTCATTTTTATGTACCAAAACCTAGGGTTGTTAACCTCTTTGATTATGTGTAGGCAAGAACTCGATCTCTTGCCACATTTAATGCTTGGAGCTATGTCACTCTAGGTGTTTGCCAAAATGTCTCAAAGAACTTGTTGAACTCTAATCTTTGGTCTAAACTTAGGGTTGTTAATTTCTTTGATTGTGTGTAGACAAGTCTCCTTGGCACACCCAATGCTTAGAACCATGGCACTCTATGTGTTTGATAAAATGCCTAAATGAGTTCCTTTCCATTTCCAAACCCCGTTGTATGAGTTAAACTTGATTTTCATGGTTAAATCTTCCGAGTGAGATCAAATGACAATGACTCTCACTTGAGTTATTAAAGAGAAGCATTGAACGGCCTAAATTATGGGCGGAATGAACCCCTAGACCTTGCCGCTTTTAATTTCTAGTCAATCTTTGTTTTCAATTAAAGTTAGGAGGTAGAGAGAATTTTCGTCACTCAAAAGTTGGCCGTCTCAAAGCCGAACTAAAGGTTGGCGGTCCTAACGCTAAAAACCCTTCGTAAATCAAACATCCGGCTTAGCTCCATTGGCTCCCTGTGGATTCGACCTCGGACTTCCGAGTTTATTATGCTGCAACCGACCTAGCCCTACGCTTGGGGCGCTCTTTACTACGACACACCTATTGGTCGCAAGCATTTTTGGCGCCGTTGCCGGGGAATCAATTGGTAGCTAACTCGGAGGTATCGTTTTATACCGCACTGTAAGTATTCCATCTTTTGTTTTTAATTTATATTTTTATCTTTGTAGTAGAATGGTGGCGGCAAATGAGGAAATAGTCCCTCCTATCGCCAGTGTTGTTAGTGCTAAGTCGAGCATGCTTCAAGTGTTGCCCTCTTTTCATGGCTTAGCCTCTGAAAATCCATGTGCGCACATCATAGAACTTGAGGAGCTTTGCATGAATGATAAAGTGGCCTTATTTCAGATATTTCCATTATCTTTGAAAGATAGGGCTAAGAGTTGGTTTCATTCATTGAACCCAGGATCAATAGTTACATGGCAAGATATGGAAAATCAATTTTTCAAAAAGTTTTCCTCAATACATGAGACTCATATGCTACTACGTGAAATCATAAATTTTTGTCAACTTGAAAAAGAGTCTTTTGCATGTTGTTGGTGGCGGTTTAGATATCACATACTCTATTAGTCGCAGCAGTGCTGTGAAACAAGGCACCTTATTCCCATTTTCTATAAGAGTTTAAATTCTACAACGCGTCAGCTTGTAGATAAGATGGTTGATGGTGCATTTTTGGATAAAACCGCTAATGAAAATTGGGATTACTTTGATCAATTGGCCGAAAGTTCAGAATCTTGGGTTTATGATTTCAATGTTGAAGATGCCAACTTAAATGTTGAGGAAGATGAAAGAGAGCCGCTTGTCATTATTGAAGAGGTTGGTTTAGATTTGAAAACACCCTCAGAGTTAGGATGCCGTGATGAGCTTAATGTTCAATGTTCTCCTCATGAGAATTCGGTAGATATTGTCGGCACTCTTGTTGAGTCTCCACCATTCCAAGATTTTGTGGGAGTGAAATTAATTGATTTTCTTGGTGTTGATGACTTTGATTTGGTTTACCATCCTTACATTGTAGATTTTGTCAACAGTATGAAAATCAATCTAGTTTGGAATGCTCATTTGGTTGAACTTAAATGTCTTAAACAAATTCGGCAATTGCGCTACTCAAAGTATCTTATTTTGTGGTATGGCCGGATTCAATTTTTGACCAAGATTGTGGAGTGGAGTGCTATGTTAATTTTGTTAGCTCTCGTTGGCATGATAAATATTCGGAGCCCGCGTTTGGCTGAACGTACATAAATTCTCTCTTTCTCTCTCTCTCTCGCTCTCTCCTTTTCCATTTTACTTTTGTGGTCCGGTATAGCCACCTGTGTCGTGCCTAAGATGTCGTATGACTTGCTCTGCAGCGCCTTAAGCGAGACACGGGGAGAAAAGTAGTACCCGTCTAATCACGTGACGATTCGGTGGTTTCAATACTTGTTAATAATAATTTTTGTTGCCGGGCTACCACGAGCCGGCGGTACTAATGTCTTTTGTCTCCAAGTAGGAGGTTTGTTCTTAAGCCTTTTGTAGGAATGAGCCTTGGAAGCTTTGCTAATGACGAACGGAGGCAATGATCCAAAATCCTCCAACTTGGTCGAGGTATCGGGTGGTTGACATTCCACCCCGTTGGTACTTTTGTTCTATCCTTCTCCTTACTTTTTTGTCTTTTTGCATTGAGGACACTGCATATTTCAAGTTGGGGGGGATGATTTATGCTTTAAGTTTATTTCATTCTCGGTATTGCATAGAAAATTTTTAATTTTTTTGTGTGCAATTTTCCCTTGTAATTAGTGAATTCAAGTGCTAGATACTTAGTATATGCTCAATTTTCCCTAATAATGGCAAGAGTTGTGCACCCCGTCGAATTTGATTATGTGTTGAATCCATGCTGCATGCATATACATGAACTTTGTTGAACAAATTGAGCTCCAAGGTGTGTCAAGTAGTATGCATCGCTTAGAGTTGAAGTTCGTTTTGAAGCATCCCATGCTTGTTTGTCTCTTTTTCCGCACTTGCGTAAATAATATCCGTTTGTTCATGCATGAGTAGTTTAGATATCTTTTATGCATCATATTGGAGTTGATTGGCGTACGTAGGAAATGATACAAGGCAATTTTTTGCATGATAAAACCACAAATGTGTCCCTTCGTTCCAATTTGTTGAACCGTAGTCTGAGTCTCCATTTTTGCTCAAGCTTAGGAAGCCGGATGTTTGGAGGGTTGTGTGAAATTGATTTTCAATGAGGTTTGGGGGTGGTGTGAATGTGATAGAAGTGGTTGGGATGCAAAAGGGCGAAGAATTGATATGTGATTCCCTATCTCTCCTCTCCCTCTACAAAAGCTAAAGCCCCAAATTTTCATCTCCCTCTCCAAAGCTCTCGAAATTGGACCCTCAATCTCTCTTACTACAAATCTCACCTCAAAGGACCCTATTTCTCAAAGAAATGCTATGAAAGAGCAAAATCGAATTCAAAAGAGGGTTAAATACTATGATGAGAGGATTGGTTAGATATCCGGGCTAACAGACATTCCCGATGAGAAGGAGTCCAATGAGAAGGGAGAGCACAAGGCTAAATAACGTGAGGAGCCGGATGAGAATTATGACTAGGTGTGGAGGAGTCGGTGGTATTGTAGTTTTAGTAGGATTAATCTAGTAGATTTTTTTTTATTTCTTCTTCGTAGCTTTGTTTGGTGATTGGCCGGCATGTGGCCGTGGTTGGGTAGTCTAGGGGATGGTAGTGGCTAAGGGTAGTTGAAACCAAGCAAAGTTATGGCCGCTACCCCTTTTGTTTCCCTTTTCTTGGCACCGAGGTCATTATAAGCTACTAAAGTCCTTAGTTGATCCTAATGTACGCTCGTCTAACTCCTTTTAATGCATGATCGATATTTAATGCTAATCTAGTATGAAATTTCTGTTGACTTTGTTTGTTGTGAATAATTACTTAGCTCTTTTTGCTCGGCGCTCTTTTGATTAGCATGCATAGCTTTTTGTTTCCTGCTATTGCGATTCTTGCTAGCGCTTATCATGGGATGTTATAGTTTATTACTTTGTGCAAGTTCATTTTGATGTACGCTCTTTTGAGTCCTGGAATTGAAATTCAAGGTGGATGTGTGTTGCTTGGCCGTTGGCATAATTTGTTCACCTTAGTTCATTGTATGCATGTACGTGGGTTGCATGTGATTGAGTCCGAAGGGGTGTTGATTGTGGACTCTTGCCGTATCCTAAGTTGAGCATAGTTTCGTATCTTGTTTTGGGGGAAGATTGCATAGAATTAGTTATATACTTTTTGTTTAAGTTTGCTAGGGACTAGCAAAGTCCAAGTTGGGGGGTGTGATAAGCCCTCAATAGTGTAAATAAAAGGGCTTATCTCTCTCATTTTTGTCACACTCACGTGCGTAACTTACTTGATTTGAATGATATTGCACGAAAGGTGTGTTTTTAGCATTTCCAGGTGAATCGCATGAATAAGGCGTGTTTTGACGCCATGGATCAACTCTAAGGGTTTCCATACACCCAAGGCCACGTGGCACTCTACCACCGAGTCCCAAGAATGATGAATAGTAGCGTCGGAGGGTGTGCGGGACAACGGAAGGCCAAAGGGCATGAAAAGGCTAAAGAAACAAAGGAGAATGAAAAACTGTCCAGCTGCTACCCGTAGTCCCAAAATGGTCCTACCCGTAGCCAGTGATCAGTAGCGGTGTCAAAACTGCAAAACAAGACTACTACATGTAGCCAAAAAATGGTCCTACCCGTAGCACCTGGAAATTTCTGCAGATTTTTTGCCCGACTGTTGGACATTTCAGGGGTAGTTTAGACTTTTGTATCCCGAATGTTTGGGACTATAAATAGATTTTAACCTCATTTTGAGAGGATATCTTTCATTCTCAGCCCTAGGAACTTCTCTCTCTACCTCCCTCTCCTCTCAAACTCTTCATCTCTCTTCAAAGGAGATTGAAGAGTTGGGTTTTGAGGTATTTCGTCTTCATTAATGTTGTAGGTACGGTTCAGATCTTTCGTAATCTTAAGTTTATTTTCGTTTTCATCCATGAATCGTATTTATCTTTTTATGCTTGTTCTTCGTTCTTATTCTATGGTTGAGTAGTGATAAAGGCTTGGTCATGGGGTGATTTCTATCCCGTGACTTGGGTAGTTTAATGGCTTCTCTCATTTCTTGTGCTTAATGTGGTTTGTGAATGGACTAAGTTCATTTTTATGTACCAAAACCTAGGGTTGTTAACCTCTTTGATTATGTGTAGGCAAGAACTCGATCTCTTGCCACATTTAATGCTTGGAGCTATGTCACTCTAGGTGTTTGCCAAAATGTCTCAAAGAACTTGTTGAACTCTAATCTTTGGTCTAAACTTAGGGTTGTTAATTTCTTTGATTGTGTGTAGACAAGTCTCCTTGGCACACCCAATGCTTAGAACCATGGCACTCTATGTGTTTGATAAAATGCCTAAATGAGTTCCTTTCCATTTCCAAACCCCGTTGTATGAGTTAAACTTGATTTTCATGGTTAAATCTTCCGAGTGAGATCAAATGACAATGACTCTCACTTGAGTTATTAAAGAGAAGCATTGAACGGCCTAAATTATGGGCGGAATGAACCCCTAGACCTTGCCGCTTTTAATTTCTAGTCAATCTTTGTTTTCAATTAAAGTTAGGAGGTAGAGAGAATTTTCGTCACTCAAAAGTTGGCCGTCTCAAAGCCGAACTAAAGGTTGGCGGTCCTAACGCTAAAAACCCTTCGTAAATCAAACATCCGGCTTAGCTCCATTGGCTCCCTGTGGATTCGACCTCGGACTTCCGAGTTTATTATGCTGCAACCGACCTAGCCCTACGCTTGGGGCGCTCTTTACTACGACACACACTTTGGTTGAGCAAGCAGTGGTTATCCACTCCAAAGGTGTCCGTCCATGTGACACTATGCCTTAGATTGTATGTTAATTGCTTGAGTATGATTATGTGAAATAAAGGATAAAATGAGCATGCTAAATAATATAGAGTTGGATGATCTTGCTAGTTTAGTTTCAAGATTTCAAAATGAATGAATTTTGCTACTTATGTGAAAAAGTCATACCGCGGAGTCTAAGCATGAAAACGAGACACGGAAAATCGAGAAAGTTAGAAACATGGCACCTAGGGTGATTAAAGGCATGACTTGGTAAAATATTTTTGAAATTACATAATGACCAATGTGGGAGTCACTATGTGAGTCGTGTATGTTTTGAAAAGGAGAAAAAGCTTTGAAATGTGATTTGTGTGCCAATGGGAACCCAGTGCGGCGGAACCATTGTGAGGATACTCGGGAAGCCGGAACAGCGGAACCGAGGTTGGGTGTGTAGCTTGGTTATCCGCGGAGAGGAGCCAATGCAAAGTTTTTTTGTGTGCCGATGGGAACCCGGTGCGGCGGAACCATTGTGAGGATACTCGGGAACCCGGAACGGCGGAACCGAGGTTGGGTGTGTCAAAAACGGATTTTCGAAATGTTGATTTGAATAAGAGAAGTGAAAATTGTGACACGGTTTACGACGAGTCGCGTAGGAGAAACTCAGAAAAGTCACGGACACCAACGATAGTTAAATGAGAATGTGGATATGTCATGGTTAATTGTTTTATTAGAAAAGCATGTACTGTGTAGATAACCTTATCTGTTTGATTTGTTGTTTTTATAAGTTAAGGGTTAGTGGGTACGGTTTATTCTATTGAGCTTCTGTAGCTCACGGTGTTACCTTTTGGTGACCCTGACATATTATATTGGGGGCGACTCTGGTATAATATGTCAGAGTTGATAGATGAACAGGGTGAACAGTATTCGTTGGAGGCTTTCGGAGCCGAGGAACTTGCTAGGATGGAGGAAGAAGCAGAATAGTCGTAAACCTTAGTTTTTCTATCCCTTGTGTAATAAAAAGTACTCTTTTGATGTAATAATGAGCTAGACTCTAATTAGATTTTCAATAAAAATTGTCCTTTTAACGTTTCCAAAATTAGGGGCGTTACAGTTTTATTTGTCAAATATAGTATTGTGCACTACTCATTTGCTGACTGGTGACTTGGATTGCAGAGTTTTGGTAGTCAATTATGGGATTGTACCTTTTTTACTCAAGCCATTATGGCAAGTAATCTTGTTGATGAATATGGAGATACTCTCAAAAAGGCGCATTTTTACATAAAAGAATCACAGGTATTTTCTGTGTACCAAAAAAAGATTAAAACTTTGTACAACTTCAACTTATTCATTCTTTGTTACTAAATATGAAGGTCAAAGAAAACCCTGCTGGGGATTTCAAGAAAATGCATCGTCACATTACTAAAGGAGCATGGACTTTCTCTGATCAAGATCAAGGTTGGGCTGTCTCAGACTGCACATCTGAAGCACTAAAGGTAATTTAAGTCTTATTAGCTCCACGACACTATAACAAGAAAGATTACTGGAAATTCAAAAGCATGTTTTTCTAATCAACTGATCATTCTACAGTGTCTATTACTACTTTCGCAAATGCCATTGGATGTTGCAGGAGAAAAAGTGGATGTTGAGCAACTATACGAGGCTGTGGATGTCCTCTTGTACTTTCATGAATGAAAAGCATTGTATCTTAGTAATTTTTAGGCGTTTTGACTAGAACTGTGACTCTTTATGTGATTTATTTCAGAGTCCTAAAAGTGGTGGTTTTGCTATTTGGGAACCAGCAGTTCCACAACCATATTTGGAAGTAAGTTGTTCTCTTGTTCTAAATTCCTAGAGCATTGTATATACATGTAAAATAATAAGCAGTTATACATTACTTTGTTTTCTTTTCTCTTGGTAACTCCAAATTACAATAGGTTACTCAAACAAGACAATGTTTGGAGTCTAATGCAATGTTGCGCTTTTGAAGCTTATTTGCTTACTCGGTCTCTCATTTTCCCCCTTTTGTTCAGGTGCTGAATCCTTCAGAACTTTTTGCAGACGTTACGGTCGAGCGAGAGTACGCTCTTGTACTAGTTATTTCCTTGTATTAGCCCCAAAGAATTTTCAATAGCTTAAACAACTGTTATTGATTGTGGCTATATTGGGATTTAGGCACGTCGAGAATACTGCATCCATAATTGAAGCTTTACTATTGTTCAAACGCTTATACCCAAGGTATCGAGGGAAGGAAATAGATACTTCTATGGAAGGAGCAATACGTTTCCTCAAAAATAGACAACAGCCCAACGGTTCTTGGTAGGTTCATTTTCTTTTGAACTAACTTGAGCGTATGAGAAATGCATACATGATTACATAATTTGGGTTTTTCCTGGAGAGATGATAAAATGCATACAAGTTGTGACCTGATCGAAAGACAATTTTAAAAATTGACAGGTATGGCTACTGGGGAATTTGCTTCATTTATGGTACATTTTTCGCGCTAGGAGGGTTGATTGCTGCTGGGAGTACATATGACAATAGTCAATCAGTTCGTCGAGGTGTTCATTTTTTGCTTTCAATACAAAATGAGGAAGGTGGCTGGGGGGAAAGCCAAGAATCATGCCAACTTATGGTAACTAACCTCTTCTGTCATCTGTTACTACCAAGGTTGTCAATTAAAAAAAAAAAGTCGGGCGAAATGCACCAATTTGGTGCAATTGATACTTTGACCGTGGTACCAGCCGATACATATCGGATTTTTAAATTACTAGTCGGTACTGGCTGGTACTGGTCATGCATATCCGCATTTCTTTATTTTTGTTTTCTAGGAACTAATTCCCTACAGCAAAGAACTATTGTACTGATATATTTTGGAAACAGCTAATTCATACTTTTGTACTTAAGAACTTATAATTTCAGTTTCTCTGATATATGATCTTCATAGTCTCTGTAATTATTGTTTTTTAGTACAATTTTTCATGTTAATTGGATATTTCAAAATTTTAAAACATATCTACGTATGTTGTATTTATAACAATCAAATGGATATATAAAAAATGGAATTTGTAATTACGTACATCAGTCCTGGTATGCACCCTACCAATACCAAAACTGGTAGGGTATGTAGAATAACCTTGGTTACACACAATGTTGGCTTTATTGTGAAACCAAGCAAGAGAAATAATTGCTAAGTAAAATAAGAAATATATTACTAGCTTTTTAAGTTATTTTTTAGATTTTTTTTCATGTTTATCTATTTTTTATTTTTTTTAATTGTGACCATAAGCTTAAAAAAATTCACTAAAAGGAAATCCAAAACAATCAGATTACTTTGGATTGTTTTGTATCTCTACTATCTAACTACTTGGTTTCTGTTTGATTATGTCATTCTTAAAAACAGAAATACAAACCGCTTGAAGGAAATCGAACGAATTTTGTACAAACATCATGGGCTATGTTGGGTCTTATTTCTGCTGGACAGGTGAGTATTTACTTATTATGATGAATTATAAGTTCCTTTTTTCATTCAAATTTATTTGTTTAGGGATCTATAGTGCACAAATATCCTTCTCAAGGCGGATCAAAAAAAAAAAAATATCCTTCTCAAGAAACAACTTCTTTTTTTTGTGGTAAATGGAGATTGCTTTAAAGAGTTCAAATATAGAAAGTATGTCGTGTTTCATGAAAACCAAATATAGCCCCAAAATATTTTTGGTTTAGAAATGCTCATGATACAAAGCTCTCAGAAGAACTCACCTTGAAAACCCGCTTGCAAGGAAAAGGTAACCAGGAGCTTATAATGTACCCGGCCAAGCTCAAACTTAGCCGATGTAGAACATTAATTAAGATCGTAACATACCACCACGCTCCGGGGTCTACCTCCACGACGCCCCACTTTATAGACTTTGAGTGCCCCATTTTTGGCAGCTCTGTACCTATCAATTTTCAATCTTAATCCAGCCTATAGATCGCATCGTCCTATTTGCAGCTCAAATCGCATCGTGGTGATTAGCTCTAATAGTAAAGGATCTAGAATCTTCGATAGGACTTATCCTTGCAAATTGGGGAAGGATGCCCGAGAACTTACATAAACAAGGCCAGGAACTACGTCAATGCGGGACATTAGGATCGCAACAGCGCATGCGTGGTGAATATTTATTCACGAAATAACTTGGTTTACAATTCAAACAAGATATATTCTTTGTAGTAGACATACATAACTGCACACTATTATTACTTGCTCATCAAATACACTATTCAGAAATTTATTGGTTTTGGCTTTTCTACTACTAGGCTGATAGAGATCCCACCCCATTGGATAAAGCAGCCAAATTGCTAATTAATGCACAAATGGAAGACGGTGATTTTCCGCAACAGGTAATATTGATTGCCTAATTTTGATAGTTGATCATATCTGTAAGTTTTATTGTGGAAGTTTCTTCTTCTTGCATGATATCTTTTATTTTGTCCTAGGCATCTAGCTAGAATGACCTACTATTAGATTCTCATCATTCGGTCATTCCAATATATTACTAGAGTTAGAATTCTGCCCGTCGACAGTTTCCAAAGCGGAATAGAGCCCATAGAGTAGTCTAGCCACGTGAAAAAAAAAAATTCAGCTTGATCAGACATCGATAGGGATATATCAAAAACATAATTTTTGTTTATAGAATGGGACTATCAATAATTTTAAAGTTAAACTGCTCACGATTGTCCATTAATTTTATAAATCAATTTTTACTTTTGATATACCAATCTATGTCTCTTATCACAGATAAATTTTCGCATGGATATACTACACTACGTATCTTACAACATAAATGGTTCAGATTACTACAATAACTATAGGAGAAAGAATTTGAACCTAGCTAGTTCTACGCAATACTTTTCCAAAATTATTAGTCTCTTAAAAAAAAAAATGCAGTTTCCCATCGTGTTCGTTATTGTTCAAATAAGGTTATCTCATGAAGATAAAATTCTTGTTTTGGTGCACTGTCTGAAATGTTGATTTTTTCTAAAAACACTAGAAATGAAGTTTTTGTTTTGGTTTATTGTCTGAAAACTTCATTTCCCCAATATAATTTAGAAAACAGTTTTAGGAAGATATCTGGCAAATAGCTAGTTTTCAATGTATGTTCTAAAATGAGAATTACTATAATTCCATTCTACTCATAACCTTCAAGCTATGTATCATCTCAGGAATTAACTGGAGTCTCTATGAGGAATTGCATGCTACATTATGCTCAGTACAGAAATACGTTCCCCACATGGGCACTGGCAGAATACCGCAAACATGCTTTTTCTTCTATCCCAAAAACCTAATCATGAACGTAGTATGCATACAGTCCAACTGTACGCAACGTGTTTGTGTTCTTGAATCTAAATAACTAGGCATTGAACCTGTACGTCGACAAGGGGCCGGTCAAATGCCATGAAAATAATGTGAGTTTGGATTCATTTACGATCTTCGTTGTTGCATTGAAGTATATATAACAATGCACGTTCTGTGTATCCAATTTGCGTGCAAGTTCTACATAATGTCTGCAATTCGTCTATTTTCAATCTAGCTTGAAAACCTTTCAATAGTTTACGTCACAGCAACCCTTTTCCACTTAAATGAAACTTGGCCGGTATTTACTCTATAGTTTTCTTTGCACTCTTAAAACAATTTCTTTAACTGGTTATTTATAGCCATATGTACGACCAAACTAGACTCTCTCTCCAACATCTTAAATATCATCTATGCCAAAAATGAGAGAAGACAGGAAAACAGGGGAAACAAATGATGAGCTTAATGATTGCTTAGCGAGTAGAAAAAAAATTAGTTAGCAAATGCATAAACAGACCATACATTAAGAACTTCAGGCATGGTCTGAGAAATAAAACTAACCGGAAAACCCTAAGTACCTGAAAAATAGTGGATGCAAGATCGCTCTAGCCCGTGATTGCAGACAAAAAGAGCTAACTCATGAAACACAAAATTGGGCGCCACTTCAAATGCAAACAGGATCCTTCCCACCCAAAAATAAGCTCTGTTTCTTTACATTGGATGCCTCCCAACCCCGAAGGACCTCATTACATCTGGAAAGATTAAGTGCTCTGCCGATATGTCAAAATTCTGAAGTATAGTGAGCTTTGTTGATTGGTGATCTTTCCCATAACAAAAAAGTGCACAAATTGAAAGGAAAAAAAAAAAAAGAATCAAATGGAAAAAAAGAAAGACCCCAATTTATCGTGGAGAGCAAAAATAATTGTTCTTAATGTGGGATTGTAGGGAAGAGAGATGTGGCGAAGTTGAAAAGAAAAAGAAAGAGGGCACACATTGTTACATTTTCACGCCCTATGTGAATTGTTGTGAGTCATTCTCGGACGCTTGAATATTTTACCTAGCCTTGAAACGTTTTCCCTTACCTAACGTTATAACCAGAATTAAAGTCCTATTTGATCCTAGGGGGTGGATTGATGGATAGAGAGAGTTTCCAATACTTGACATTCCATTCATGAGATTATGCGTCCACTTTATAAAGCGTTCACTACTACAAAATGATATAAAGATCACGGAACAAAAACTAAAAAGATCTCACTTTTTGTAAAAGCGTAATAAAATGTTATGGACTATAGTTTTAATCTCAGTTATACGAAAAAACTGAGATGGAAATATTTTTTAATCTCTATAATCTAAAAAGTGAGATTGTAACTTGTAGAATAGATCTCATTTTCAAAAAACTGAGATTATATATGAAAGAATTTGTCTCGTTTCGAAAAAAACTGAGATGAAAAGATTTTTTAATCTCAGTAATCTAAAAGTGAGATTGTAACTTAAAGAATAGATCTCGTTTTTGAAAAACTGAGATTGTATATGAAAGAATATATCTCATTTCAGAAAAACTGAGATAAAAAGAACCTTTAATCTCAGTCATCTAAAAATTGAGGTCGTAAGTTTTTTTTTTTTTTTTGGGTAAATTAGTTTGAAATTAAAAAAGGTTAACTGAATGTACAGCCTACAAGGGGCATACCCAGGAGGAAAAGAAAAGAAAAGTGAAAAAAGTGCGATAAACCATGCACAACCCGCATAGAGAGTATAGTAGAATAAAGTAGAAAACAAGTGCTTTGTGGTTTGTTATCATTTCCTGTTGCACTATCCCTTAATGAGGGAAGGCACAACGGGGTACGGTACAAAGTAAACAGTAAGTAATGATGAAATGAAAGCTAACTACGGCCTGACACAACCCGCCAGACTAGGATATAAGATAAAGTAGTCACAATCGAAAACCGACTGAGGTCGTAAGTTAAACGCATATGTTATATATATTAAATATTTCAATTATATATTGAAAAGTGTGTGTGGTAGAGTTGGTTAAAGCTTCTATATAAAATTCAAGAGACTTGGGTTCAAAACCCAGCAGGAGAAATAGAGTAGGATTTTTTCCCTTGGGAAAACACCTCTTTTAATCTCGGTTTTTTCAAAAATTGAGATTATTTCTCTATAAACAACCACGGTTTTATAATAAAACTGAGATGTTAAGCTATTAAAGGTCATGATTTTGTCATTTTAATCACAGTTTTCATGTTTTTTTAGTCACAGTTTTAATGAGTTTTAATCACGGTTTTTATCTTGTGGTTAAAAGATAGAGACTTTTAGTTACACCTTGATAGACCACGGTTTTGAATGTGAGATTAAAAGTGAAAGATCACACCAGATGACCGAGATCTTTATCTATTTTTGTAGTAGTGGTTTCTTTTCATGTCGTCATGTGCGGGATACTTTGCTTTCGTGTTACATATCTTCTGCCTACACACTTGAGAGTTCAAAATATTATGGGTGATTTCGGTTCAGTTCGGTCGGTTCGGTTTTTAGAGATTTGGACAATCGAATAATCGGTTCGATTCTCAATATTTAGCTACCAAACACCGAACCGATTGATCATCGGTTTTTTGGTTTCGGGCGGTTTTTTCAATTCTGTTCCGTTTTAAGCTATGAAGCACAGATACTCTATTTTAGCTTACGTATCACGTACCGTACGCGTATCGGATACGCTCCGGATACGCTCCGGATACGTATCCGATACGTTTTTTAGAGTATCCTGTTTTTTAATTTAATTTTTGGTATCCCGATACGTTTCGGATACACTTGGATACGTTGTGGATACGCGTGGGGTTAAAAATACTATTACTTAAAATAAAAGGGTCAAAACTGCAATTAGGTCTACATATTACCCCTTCCTGGACAAGTAAAAAACAGAGAACGAAAGGCAAAAAAAAAAAAGACGATCGATATCTCTTTCAACAACAACGACGACTATAAGTCTCTCTCGACTTCTTCTTCTCTCTCTGTCTCGTTTTGTATAAGTATATATGTATACATATATATATATATATATATATATATATATATATACAGTAAGCTTCTAATGCGGACCTCCGCATCCAAGCAAAGTGCGGACCACTCCATTTCTCCCTTTTCCTGATTGAATTTTTATGATCCGAGCCGTTCAATGTGTTCAGAACTTGATTTTAAGGGTACTCACGAGAAATCGGCAAAAAAAAATGACCGGAAAGGGCTTGATTTGAGCAGTTTGTACTTGAACCGTTCAATAAAAAATAAACAAAAACTGCTCGGATGAAGCCCTTCCTGGTCTTTTTTTTTGCTGATTTCTTACGGGTACCCTTAAAATCACATTCTGAACACATTGAGCGGCTCGGATCGTCGTAATTTGATCGGGAAATGGGAGTTTCTTACGGCAAGGCCGTAAGGGATCTCTCATAGGATCCTGACTATATTTTATATATATATATATATATATATATATATATATATTCAGGCATATAATATACCTATACGGAAATCTCTCTCTCTAGTCTCTCTCTCTCTCTCGTCTGTCATCTCTCTCTCTCTCTTGTCTGATTTAGGGATTTTTTTTAACAGTATAACTTATTTTTATTTATTTTTATTTTTATATTCAACATATCCTCAACGTATCGTATCTTACTTTTTGGAAAAATCATGTATCTGCGTATCCGTATCGTATCGTATCCCGTATCCGTATCGGTGCCTCTTAGGGTTTAAGAGATGAACTCGGAAACAAAGAAAATGTGGTGTTGAATCCTTGGTTCATACCCAATCAGAGGAAAAAGCAAAAGAAAAAAACCAAGAAAAGAAAGAAATGAGCAAACACCCATTTCAGCAAATGTGTTTTTGAATCATTGGTTCATACCCGATCCTTGAGGAGAACCCAAAAAAAACCGACACAGGAGAACCCAAAAAAAACCGACACAGCAAATCAATAGGAAAAAGACCCAAAAGATTGTTGTCACTGCTTTTGGGTTTTGTAAATTTCCTTTGTAAGTGCATGACAAGGTGAGAATTGAAGTCAAGACTCGGTCCGAAGAGTACTGTGACATTTCACTTGCGACCGATGCCCATATCCACAAACGCTAAGATAGGTTTCGTGACTTATTTTTATGACTCGATAGCATTTAGAATTGGTTTTCGAACACACACGCCATTAGGGGAAATCAGAGAACTGAAGCCAAGAACCGAGCCTTAATGTCTGGCTAAACCCCTCTTCTAGGGCGTAGATGAAGCTCAAACTCCTAGTAACATTATTTATGTTTTGATTTAGGTTTCATTATTCGAATCACGGTTGTATAACTTTAAGGATTTATCTATAATATCAAATTTATTCCATCAAATCTTGTGTATGAATTCATAGATTTTATGCACATTCATATAACGATTTTAATTGTTTTATGATAACCGGTTGGATGGATTATGGAGTACTACGTAAGACGCGTCGTGCCGATGAGACGATCCGTACTTTGATTTGAGACGGGTCGTGCTAGTAAGACGATTCGTGCTAGGTGGAGATAGTCCCGATTGGTGATTCATAAATTATCTTTAGGAGATATTGTACAAAGTACAAACCCTTGAGAACAGAGTGCTCAAAGATCATGTACCATGTACAAAACTACCAACGATTTAGTAATTATTCTATTTAATATACAATTCCAAAAACGCAGGGTATTCAAGTGAATGTACCTCTGACAGACGTCAATTATGGTTTTTGCATCCCTTTCCCGAATCAAAGATGTAGGGTTATCCCAAAATCAACAGTATATGGGGGGAAAACAAGGAAAGGGGGAGAGAGAGAAATAGAGGGGACTTGCGCGAACGTGAGAGAGATACCTGATGGCGTCAAGCGGTGTGAGAGCGTCGCAGCAGCAGCAGCTACGCTAGAGCTTCTGCGTCGTCAGGGCCGGCCCCGGGGTAAGCCCCACAAGTCCTTCGGCTTGGGCAACCCCACACCGCAGGGCAACCAAAAAAAAAAATTAACAAAGTATGTTATAAATATGAACGTTAGCGCATGATAACAATATCAGCCCTTTGCCCCAGCGGAAAGGTCATGCCCTTTCCCTAGGATTGAGACTGGTTCGAGTCCCATGCCCTCACCCTTCTTCTGTTATTTTGTTGCTCCAAGGGCTCCTCATCTTTCTCTCCATAGAACATCTTTCCTTTTTCACTTTTTTTTTTAGTTTGCTTAAGGCTCCTACTTTTATTTTGTTTCTTTTTATTTGGTCAAACTATTTTACTATCATATTCCTTTTGATTACAATAACTGATACAAATGTTACATACATTGAAAAATATAACTCACTCTCTTCAAAATATATATATATATATAACTCACTTAATTTTAACCTTAGTAGGCTTTTTTGCTAAAAAAAGATTTGTACTTCTTAAATTTTTTGAGAGATAGTTTCATTAAGTTTCTAGTTCAAATCCCTTCAAATTGTTTCTCAATTGTGTGATTATAAAGTCTTATCGGTAAGATGGCAGTTACCAAATGGTATGTGATTGCTTATTGATTTAGTTGAATATACATGTTACATTTGCTTCGACAGAGAGTAAAGCAATATAGCTGAGGTTACATTATTATGATTATGATTATGATTTTTTGAAGTAATTCAAGCTAAAAACACAATACTATGATGATTTAGGTATGTCTTTCTATTTATTACCTCGTCCGTCCCTAAATAAATGTTCGCTGCGCAAACCTAAGCCTTTAAAAATATGCATTTTTTCATTTAAAAAAAAAATCGCAACTTAAAAGAACCCGTTGATATCTATAGATTTGTAAAAAAAATAAATAATTCTTTTTACAAAAAATTGCATCTTTTAAAAGGCTTGAAGTTGCACGCCGAATATTTATTTCGGAACGGAGGGAGAATGACTTATAGGTACATGGGCAACCAAGTTTAGAGTCGGACTTGGGCAACCCAATCATCAGGGCCGGCCCTGTGCGTCGTGGGTCTGCTATAGATCTTGATTATTAAAACACAGATGCAGAGAGATATAGGGACAGAGGAGGGGGCATGAGAGAGGCAGAGAGAGAGAGGAACATACCCGATGGATGGCGTCGAGCAATGAGAGTTGCAGCACAGTAATGCTAGGGCTAGGGTTTATTGTGAACGATAGAGAAAGAGAGGGAATGAGGGAAAGGAAAGGGTTAAATGGAAGGCAGCGCCAAAAAAAAATTTCGCTTGAATTTGAAGTAAATATTTTTTTTGCCATATTTTATAGTAGTTTTTTTTTTTTTGATCCGCCATATTTTTATAATAGTAGTTAGCGGAAATTAGTGGGAAGTTGGTCAACAAGGGACTCAGAGGCTATCCATAACCCTGAAACGCCAAATTCCGTCCCTCGTGAGACTCGAACTTTGGTCTCCACAGAGAAGGCACATGAGCAAACTATCTCAGTAAGCATGGTTTCTCTTTGAAGTATTTTTACCTTACTCTTTTTATCAAGCTTGTAAATAAAACGAAGTGAAAAAACAATACTTTTTTTTATCCCGCTTTCAAGCAAAACGCGATTGAAGTAAAAATAACTTCCGTCACATGCAGTTCTACACGACGTGATTAAAATAAGAGATTAAATTTTTTCCACCAACCCCACTTTTTTACCTTCGCTGGCATTTTTTGTCCTATCGTGTGTTTATTGTTGATTTGAACAGTTTATCTTGTAAATCCCACATAATAGTATATCCATACAAAAAATAAACTTGATCGGATATCGATAGGAGTATCAAAAATTGAATTTTACTTTGTAAAATGGACTGTTTATCATTATTATTGACAGAAATCAGATCATCCATTTTATAAACCAAAATTCAAATTTGGACATATTTATCGACTTTCGATGAAGCTGATTTTTTGCATGGCAATACTATAGTGCGGGTCTTATAATATAAACGGTTCAGATTATAATAATAGATGTTTGGTGAGGCCCATAATGGACGGTGGTAGAAAAGTTAGATTTTATACCGGCGGTGAATAGAATTTATTCTCTTATAATAACATTTCTCTTGGAACCGTGATAAAAAAAAATTAACCATTATAGTTTTGTTAACAAACCGAGATTAAACATTCAACTCCTATTTCTTTATCACACTTTCATTAAAACTGTGATATCAAACTTTTGAATATGTTCTTTATCTATTTTCTGGTAGTGTTGCTAGGGCTTGCAATCCTGCGGTGTCCGTGTTGATTCAAAAATTCGAATAGTTTAACTATAGTCAAAAACGAGAGAAAGAGTAGATTCAAAACCCTAGAGTTTTTTCTATCAACTTTTTCTATGTTTTTAATCGCTTTAATTACTATTTAGTAATTAGATTATTCTAACCTCCACCCAAATGGTATAGGATAATAGGTAAAATGTACATTGATATCCAAAAAAGGTTTATGGATATTTGGGAAAGTGTATTAATATCGGTGAGACATGCATTGATATCCAAACTCGTTTGGAATTATTAGCATATTATCCTCCGCTGACCGCTTTTAGAAAACTATCAACCAATCATATTTTCCTCGAATTAAGATAGACATTAATTGGAATTATTATAACTTAGCCTTATAACCTTATAATCCCTGTGGAATACTTACCACTATTCGTTTGAGTAGTAGTAATTGTTTCGTTTCGTTAATTATTTTTGATACGGTAATGCACAACACGGTCAATTTTTGAACACTTGGATTTAATTTGGACAAAAGCTACGTCTGTGAACAGTGGCCTGAATTTCTTCTATTCTCGTCGAAAATGGCACCGATTATCGGGCGGCGTCTGGACGATCAGGAGAACCTTGACTTTGTACCCAAAAATTTGATTTTGAGGGAGCTAATTTTCTAGTTGAAAATAGCAGCTCGAAGGCCGAAGGTATTTTCTTTTGTGTGAGGGAATTTTTACAGATTAGCCTAGCACTTTGATACCACTGATGCAAACAGACTAACAGAGGAGTATCAATCCAACTCTCACAAACTTTGTATTTCACAAACACTCAATTTGTATTATTACACTGAGAAATTGGATTTTTCTCTTACAACGATCTTACATACACTTTGATCACTTTTATTTCCATATATACTTATAAAATCAGATTATAAACCTATTTATAGGCAGAACAATAAGGGGAAAAAAAACAAAAACAAAGATGAGATAATCTCTCATTTATTTTGCAAATCCAAAAATATATCACGGAAGCTTCAAATTCAAAAGTCTTCACAAATCTTCAAGCCTGATATTGAACAGTTCACCCATATGTGTTTGTTAAGGGCTGCTCAAGTTTATCCTTTCTTCAAAACTTACCGTTTGCTTCGGAAAACAAGACTGTGGACTGCGATGTACGTAGATATGGACCCAAAAAATCAATGTTTGTAACGCGTAGATCTTGTTTGGAAGAGAGATCCGAAAATATACTTCTTCCATTGCATAATGCTCTTATCTGATTAGTTGTATACTAGGCCATGAATCTGCGATGCGTGCCGATCAAAACAAGAAAATCTGCGATGATCTATTTTGTATCGCGATTGTGTTGATGTTTAAGCAATGCCCAAATGTGTACCAAAGCGTATCAGTATGAGAAACACAAAAAAATTGGTAGGTATCATCCAATACGAGATTGGTATCTAAAACCTTTAAGTTAATACAACTCCTCGAAGCAACTAATAATAAGGATCAAGGCTCTGTTTCTTTCGGCGTAAAATGTTTTTCGGTAAAATGTTTTACCTATTTTTCAGTGTTTTGTTATATAAAAAATAAGGAAAATATTTTATATGTAAAACATTTTTCATTAATTGGATGAAAATGACTTACCCTTAAATCTTTTTTTTTTTGGCTCGGCAAAAGGAAAATTTATTAACTCGAAAGGGTACATCGATAGGGGAAGCTGAGGAGCAAAAAAGCTCGACTCAACGAAGGGGAAGAGGATAACAAAACAAAAAACAAATCATCCAGCAGGAAGTTGGATGATGCACACCTAAAAATTACAGTTTGAGCATACGAATATATACCATCTAAAAACCCTTTGAACTCCTCAACTGTGTATATCTTAATATCGAAATTTTGCTTTCATCCATATGGCCACCCTGAACTTGATAAGATCCACCACCTCCTCCGATCATGCCGTAGCATTTTGAAAAATGTACCCATTCCGCATAATCCAAATAGACTAGATCGTTGCAAAAAAGTATGCTTCCCATAAGTGTTTTTCCAAATTACCCTTAAATCTTATGTGAGTTATTTTTTGATATAAATTTACTGTCTTCTATTGCAATTCTCATTGCTCAATTTCCTCGATCTTTAATCCTAACCCACGTTCAATTCCCCCTCTCCCTCTCCCTCTCCTAAACTGAATTCCACCATTAAGCTCCCTCTCTCTCTACACTATTTTGTCAATTTCTGAAAATATTTTTGATGTGCTAACCAAACACCGAAAAATGAAAGTTTAAAGTTTGTTTTCTAAAAAAATATTTCACATATAAAATATTGTAAAACATTTTACATTGAAACAAACAGAGCCCAAATGTAGTTGGAAATTGGAATTTTAATGAACTGGAAAAGTCCAAACTAGATATTCAATCTTGAAGTAAATTACATTCCGAAAAGTCGATTAAACATAGCGAGGATGCAGGTGAACTGGAAGTCCTTTCTCCGGCAGTAGCATCATGCCGCCTACAACTTTCTCATTAGGGTCAACCACTTCCCATCTAAACTTTTTAACCACGTTGTGGACGAAAGCGAGGATCACGAATCGAGCGTATTCTTTCCCAGGACACATTCTAGGTCCTCCTCCAAATGGCACAAAAGTATACGGTGGCAAACCGTCACCTTCCATGAATCTTGATGGGTCAAATTTACACGGTTCCCGAAAGTACTCGGGGTTTTTTTTGTGTCGTGTTAACGGTCCAAAACACCTGAAAACAAAACATTTAGTCACGACGGCAATAAAATTGTGCAGAAAATTTTTACAATCGACTCCCTCTGTTCCAATTTATTTATTTAACTTTTTATTCTTGTGTGACCAAAAGATATTTGTCCAGTTAAGTTGACACTTCGCAAGTTTTTTTTTATTTTAACAGCAACAAAACAAGTTGATATCCTTTTTCTTTTGAAGCAACAAAATAGCAAAGCTTAAGTACAAGATTATACAATGGAGAAAGTGCATTCTTATTAATGCCAAAGAGGTGAAGGGTGTTTTAGAAAATCTGAAGTTCTTCTTTTAATCATCGTGCCGACTTAATAATTTAAAATCCTGCACCGGACGAACAAAAAATTATTGTTTGATAGATCTCGACGAGATCTTTTGAACGGTGCAAAAAAATCAAAAAATTATTTTCGTAAATACAATAATTTTAAGTGTAACTTGAAAATTGTAAATAAGTATTTATTTTTTAAGAACCCTTAGCGGAATAGGGCCTCAGACTTACTTATATATATATATATATATATATATATATATATATATATATATATATATATATATATATATATATGATGAATACAGAGTCGCAAACACAACATTCTTTTGTTTTTTTTTTAATTTCTTAATTTTGCATGTTTCTATCCACACCTTCCACCCCTTTGGAACAGTGAAACCGGCATATGAAAAGTCGGTTTTGGCCTCCCTGAGAGTTCCTAGAACTGGAGGAACCATCCTGATTGCTTCACACACCACTGCCCAGGAGTACTTCATCTTATGCATGTCATCCCAGCATAGGAGTTCTTCAGGTTGTTTTGACTTTGTGATCTCCAATTGCTCTAAATTTCGCAAAACGAAAAAAATAAGTACGTTAGCCTGTGAACGAGTAAGGCAAGGGAGTCGAGAAAAACATATATAAGTTTTTTTTTTATATGGAGAAACAACCTCATCGTTCATTAGCAGGTTACAAATTTATAGTCAAGACAAAGCCTCATTCAGACTGAACCATAAGAGTTGATATTGTATACGGGGTTTCGATTATGAGATCTAGTAGAGAGTAAATTTTAAAGGAGAGAGTAAATTTTACTTCTAGTTTTTCTACCTTGTGTTAAAACAAACAAATTAAGGAGTTTTAATGCTATCTTGAGTTTCGGATTATATTTTTTAGGGTTCGGTTTTTCTACTTGTTTGGGTTGTTTCGGTTTTGATTTTCTCTATGGTGTTTTGGTTGGCTCCTTGCCTTCCTTTGGGTTTGGTTCTCGGGTGGCGTTTCGCCGGTATACCCATGATCCGTTAAATTTTCGTAATCTTTTTCAAAGATTTATAAAATTTTCTTTTGCTGATAAAAAACAGACAAATGAGTTTTAATTACCTGATAAGATCTTATGATAAACATCAGGTCTCTCTCCAACAAATTTCATGAAAAAAGTTATGGTATTAGCAATTGTACTATATCCAGCGACTAAAAGCCCCGTTATCTTCTCACTAATGTCCTCATCTGACATCCCTTCAACGATCATCGCCGTACACATATCCTGAGTGGGCGCCCCGAAGCCACTCGAGCTCTCTTCTCCGCTATGACATCCGCGAGCTCCTTGCGAATCACCCCGGTGGCTTTGATCGCGTGGTAAAACGCTGTCCCGGGGATGTTCAAAGGAAGAGTGTGCATCCCGTGGGTTACCTTGTTGAATTGACAGACAAGTTTCGCGACCCGTTCTGGGTTTTCGATGCCCAGAAAGAAGCGGCACGCGAGGGTCAAGGTTATGGACCTGGAGAAAGGGTATATCTTCACTTCAGCTTTGCCTTCCAAGTGAGTCTTCAACTGTTTTTGGATTATATATGGAGTCCATACCTGCCAAGTAAGAAAAACTACTCAGAAAAAGGAAAAAAAAAATTCTCATGCATGATGAATTGATGATATATACGATGATGACACTGTCAAATCTGACAGTGTCATGTATAAAACTACGACTTTAGATTTAATAAAAGGTAACATGCCAAGCACCACATCAGGTTGTACGAAGATTTTTTTCCCGAGAACTCTGCTTTTATAGAACTACCTGCCACGTATTTCACCAATGCCTCGGGCTTTAAAATAAAAGCCAGGAACTGCGGCAACTTCATCTCGTCGTTGCTCAGACCCTTATCGGTGTTCTGCTGGGTGGAGAAAAAGAGCTTCTGGATGGACTTTGGCAAGTACGCGGTGAAGTGCTTGTCCTCGTTGGAGAAGAGGAATTTGTGGCCGCTGGGGCCGCATATGATCACGAACTTCTCTCCGAAGAAATTAGTCCTGAAAATGTCCGGCCGGAGAGTGTTTCTTCATCCTGTCGCTGAGGAACTTCTCGGGGTTTATGACGAAATCCAGGGTTTCACCCACAATAGGCCACCCAGAGCCACCTGGTGGCAGATTTGCATCAACAGCATTGGATGCATCATTTCTGAAAGCAAAGAAGCTAATAGTGAAGAAGATGACAAGAAATGCTATAGCTAGTGAGAAAGCTTCCATGGAGTTCCTATTTCTTGGAAATGTACTGCTCAGGGATTGGATTACACTGATATTTATAATAAAGCACTCCAATAAAAAAAAAAAAGGTTATCGTGTTTAAATTAAATATATATCTTGGACCGGACGTTGTTTAAATTAAGTCACAAGGCCAACAAAAGTTGACTATTTGTAGGTGGTGCAGATCCAAGATAAAGCCCAAAAATAATAATTTTGGAAAATATTGACATAAAAGTAATAATTTACCAGATATAGATCTAAAGTTTTGACTTGGATCTTCTGTCCGGGATTCGATGTCCAAGTCCTCCGTCCCACATTTTTCCTTGTGCCACGTTACCACTCCAAACACCCTTTAAGCGCAAGGAGATTTCTATGAGTTTCAGGATGCTAACTCTAAGGTTCCATCACCTTTGTCGAGATCCACTCGTAATGGGACCTTAGTGTGGCAGCGCCCTGGGATGAATATAACCAAGATTAATGTGGATGCTGCTGTCTCTAGGAGTTCAAATTCTATTGGTAGGAGCAATAGCTCGAGGTCATGAAGGCAAGGTCTTTGGTATCTTCTTGAGTATTCACACTGGTATTACTTCGTCAAGAATTGCCGAGGCTCTGGCTATTCGAGATGGTTTGAAGCTGGGGATTGATCTAAATCTTTCTAAAGTGGTTATTGAATCGGATGCAGAGGCGATAGTGAGAAAATGTTCTACCTCTCTAGATCCTCCTATTGATATAGCGGCTATTATTTTTTATTGTTTAGCTCTGAAAGAATTATTTTCTTCCTGTGAGTTTGGTTTTGTTAAAAGTGATTGTAATCGGGCTGCACATTGTTGTGCTCAAAAGGCTCTTTTGAATGGTTGGTCCGGTCTGTGGACTTCCATTTTGCCCCCATGGGGTTCCCAACTGTCTGATGTTTAAGCTTTTACGCCTTTCAGATTAATAACACTTCTCTTCTTTTGTCAAAAAAAAAAAAAAAAACTTCGATCCTCTGACGCTGTTGCATACGGATTCGAAACTTTCCTTTTATGTTTTTGTTTATGGCTCGAAAATTTGTGGAGACAAAAGTCTTGGTTTATTTGTTTAGGGTTTTACTCGCCCACCTTTAACCATATTTTTTAATAGGAGTATATAAAAAGTCTCAGTTTATTTGTTTAGGAATTTTTTGGATCATATTATTCTAAAGGGTCATAATTAATTTTTGTCTCTATGGCTCTCATAATTAAGTATCGGTTCCAAATAAAAAGCAGATACTTAATTATGAGAGCCCTAGAGACAAAAACTAATTATGACCCTTTACAATAACATGATCAGAAAAATAAAATCTTCGCATCCGTTCAAACGGATTGAAAATTGGAGCACTTAATTTTTTAATATATAAACTGTATAAAAAAAATTACGTGTTCCAATTTTCAATCCGTTTGAATCGGTGCGGAAATCTTATTTTTCTGATTAATTGATTCTAAAAAGTCATAATTAATATTGGCCTCTAGGGCTCTTACAATTAGATACGTATCAACTCTTTATTTAAGATCCTTGATTATGAGAGGGCTCTTACAATTAGATACGTATCAACTCTTTATTTAAAATCCTTGATTATGAGAGCCCTAGAGGCCAATATTAATTATGACCCTTCAGGATAAAATAATCAGAAAATAAGATTTTCACACCAATTCAAACGGATTAAAAATTGAAGCACTTATTTGTTTAACCATGTATTTTTTAATATATAAACAATCTAAAAAATTTAAACAGACGAAAAATATATTTTTTAATTAGTATTAGGTAAAATAGATAGTGTTGGTGTAATTGTGAAAGAAAAAAGTTGATAGTTAAACCAAAAATATGCACTATTCATGAGGTAGTTTACCTATTTGTGGTGTACATGCTCTAACAGAGTTAGAGGAGAAGTTAAAGAGACGTTAAAGGGTGTTTAGAGTGGTAATTAACGTGGCAAAAGGAAAAGTGTTGGACAGAGGACTCAGACAGAGAATTCCGGATGGAGGACTTGTAATTGTTATAACTCAATCACGGTTTTAAAAACCGTGGCTGATTGGGCCGTCATTAAAAGTCGTAAGATTCTCTATTAGTAAGATTTTTGTCTGTAATTAAAATCTCACTTTAAACTGAGACATTAAAAAGGAAAAGGTATGGTTATATATAGGAAACAAGATCACAGTACGCATTAACAACTGTAATCAATCAAAGATACTATAAGATCACGGTGTGGGCTACGATCACGGTTGGTGTTTACAACCGTGATTAAAAATTAAGATAGATTACGCTTAGAATCAAAACCGTGTTTAAAAATGATCTGAACCGTCTATGGGTACATACATTCATGTACATACATCACGTACATACGCACTTTAGACCTGTCTCGGGTCCTATAAAAATGATATGAACCGCTCATTTTGTTCAAAATAGTTTATTTACGGTCCTCGTAAAAAATCAACACAACTTGATATCGGTAAAGGCATTTACAATAGAGATTAAATTCTTTACACCGCCGGTATAAACATTTGTTTCCTCCAAATCAATTATATTGCGACATGTCGTCAAAACAGTGGTCCCAATTATTTGAACATGGTGACGTGGTGCAATGTAATTGATTTGGTGGAAACAAATATTTACACCGGCGGTGTAAAGAATTTAATCTCTTTACAATACATCCAACTTTGCTTTAGAATTCAGGCCTGGATTCTGTAGCAAAAGTGGATGTTTCGTAAACGCCTTTATCGATATCGGGTTGAGTTAACTTTTTATAGAGATCATAAACAAACTATTCTGAACAAAATGAGCGGATCGGATCTTTTTTGTAGGACTTGATACGGATTTAAAGTGAGTATGTACGTCTTGTTTGTACATGAGTGTATGTACCTATAACAACACTCATAAGATAACGTCTTCGATGCAAAATCGTGATCCGTCTTCAACCTGTGCAATAATAATGTTTACTTTTTTTGTGCAGCAATAATGTCTCTGTTTTTTGTGCAGCGATAGTGTTGCCATGCTGCAGCAATCATGTCTCTTCTTTTGTGCAGCAATAATGTTGCCATGCTGCAGCAATAATGTCTCTGTTTTTGTGCAGCAATATTAATGTTGCCGTGCTTCCCATCTCTCGAGTAATTGTGATTGTAAATCCCAACCAATTCTACAATTACGACTGTAAACTCAACCCAAACAACCCTAGACGACACCCTCTTTCTCAACCCTAGCCACCACAACTCCTCTTCTCCTTTCCCCTATTTCCCGTGGGTTCAATATCCGTATGCGGCGGCGGGAGGGGAAGGCCATGATACTATTCTGACTCTTTTTCTTTGTTTTTTCTTTCTTTTTCTTCCGTCTCTCCAGCCTTTTTTTCTTTAAGAGTTTTGTCTCTCGTTGTGAGAGTTGTTAGTTTCGTCTTTGGATGAATATTTTTGTCTATAGATCGGATTCTCTCAATCGAGGTTGTTTCACAACGATATCTATGCTTCAACGTTTTATCCCTCTATAATGTCTTTGGTGGGATAACTCGTGGCGGCTTGACAGATCTGTAGTTCTTGGGAGTTCATTGGTGCGTTTATACTTGGTTAGAGTGTATCTGATCGTCTGGGTATTTGGTATCTTTTCTCCTTAACTTTGCACTTTTTCTCGTTTAAGACTCCTAATTAGATGTTAGACAGTTTAAAAGTGTCGTTATTGCGTTAGGCCATGCCTGGGTTAGGATGAAAGACATCGATTGCCTTGTGATTTACTCGTTTTGTATTTGTTAGATGATAGTTTAGCTCTGTCCAAGTTATTTATAATGATCTCCGTTTTATAAGTGTCGTTGGACGTTTATCAATACAATCTTCTCACTTTTGACCCAAAAAAAAAAAAAAAACCTCCCATCTTCGGTATTTGTTGGCGCCACATCATAATTAAGCGTTTACAATTTTAGAGTTTGAAACCCCAACCAAGTCTGCATGAAATACATTAAAATAAGAACTAGGGAAATAAGGGTAGACATACAAATCTTCCTTCAAATCGGCACGTCATTTGCCAACGCATCCGCAAGTACACCGATTTGTTTCACGATAGATATGCTTGATAGAAATCTCTTCAAAGCCTTGCATCAGCAACCTACAATCAAGCGAGATGTTACCAAGAGGATGATTAACCGTGTTAATGTCGTGCGTCAGATTCAAATTAAACAGCCATGGCATCCACTTTTGCTTCCAGCCTTTGAATGCTCTCCTCCTTTGCAAAATTCTAACCGTCTCTCAAGGCCCATAGTTCTGCCTTTAAGCTTGAATCCGCAGTAAGGGACCTGTGAAAACCACCCATCCAATTGCCGCAATGATCACGTCCACCTCCAGACTTTGCCTTCACAACTCCGCGCTTCACGCCCCAGCTATCAAAGTCCATTGAATTTGATTTTGTTCACCCTCATAAATCTTTCCTTATTCATTACATGACCATGACATAAGCTTAATAGTATTGATAATCAGTCTGTTCTTCTATTAATTCTGATTACCTTGAAAGGAAAGATTTTAACAACATAAGCCACTACTTGTGTAAGATTATGAATTATCAGAGTTACATGATCTACCGTGAAATTTTTAGAATTATTTTTATCAAAGAAAAGCAAGAATCATAATTTCAGTTTTTCATGATTTAAACTATAATTAACCAAAATTATAACTTTAGTTTTTCATGACTTAAGCTGTAACCAATATCATAACTCTAGCTTTTCACAGCTTAAGTTGTAACTGATATCATAACTCTAGCTTTTCATAGCTTAAACTGTAACCAATAGCATATTTTTAGTTTTTCATGGCTTAAATTGTAACCAACATCATAATTTCAGCTTTTCGCGGCTTAAACTGTAACCAATATATATCATAATTAATTCTAGCTTTTCGTGGCTTATGCTGTAACCAATATCATAATAATTCCAGTTTTAATTTCGTGACTTACACTATAACCAATAACATATTTCCAATTTTCTAACCAATATCATACTTCCAATTTTTCATGGCTTAAACTGTAACTAATATCATAATTCCATGGTGTATATTTGCTAGAAAAGAAATTTATATGTTATATATAACCATATTTTAGTAAGCTAAAAACATAAACTTTCACGAAAAAATCATGTAACGTGGATAATTCATACCTCACTGATTTGCATCCGAATTTTACCGTAAAATCTAGCGAGGTGTAATGAGTCCTCTTTTTCACTCTCTATGTCCCTTCTTTAGAGCCTAGTATTCTATTCTTGGTTGTCCTTTGATAAATGTCTATTTTGTAAAGTTAATGGGTAAAAGTTGATACATTTTCTATTTTGCCTCTAAAGTAGATTTCATTTTGAATAATTAGTGAGTAAAAGTGTAATGATAATGTATCTATAGAGGGTAAATAGAAAAAAGTTATAACTTTTAGAATGTAGCAATGATGTCTCCATAAAAAATTAAATTTATGAGGTGGCTCTTAAAAGGGGACGAAGGGAGTTATTTTTATTTTTTTTTCCTTCTTCCTTTGTTCTCTTTTGGTGTGTGTGGTGTGTTTGTCCAGTGCAAATGGGTATCTAACATAATCTTATATTATCTATATATTATCCAATAAAATCTAGAAAAATCCAAGTGTATTCCACAAAATTTAGGGATATGCTAGGGGAATCTAATCCGGCTCACCTTAGATGTTATATACACTATACTAAACTACTGCACCATCCATTACATTTTTATGAGGTTCACTCCAGATCCTACAAAAATATAGAAAAATGTCCATAAATTTTAAATTAATATTTTTATGGAGTCTTGTAAAAAATCAGCTCCAACGAATATTGGTAAGTATTATTTTTGAATTTCTAGGGGCGAAACTATTCAACTATGCAGTTTCACCCCGACGAATCTAGAAATAATACTTACCGATATCTATTGGAGCTGATTTTTTATGAGCATTTTTTGTTGTATTTTGTGGGACCCGGAATGGGCCCCACAAAAAATATAGTGGATGGTGTGGTGTACCTAGACGTATTGTTCATCACTCTCCGTTTTGCATCCAAATTTTACCGTAAAATCTAGCGAGACATATTGAGTCCTTTTTTTAGTAATTATTTTTCCTTCTTCCTCTGTTCTCTTTCTTCCTTCTCTTATTTATTTGGTTGTGTTTGTGCCGTACCTGTGTGGTGCGTTTGTCCAGTCCAAATGGGTGCCTATTTATACTAATAGACCTACAAAATCTAGTAGAATCTACAGGATCTACTCATAAATGATCATAATCTTGTATTATCTAACATAATCTTATTATCTAACATATCTCTATTATAAAACAGAAGGGTGTGGGGACAAGTTATTGGAACGGCTTAGATTAATTTGATCCAAAGGCTGTAGTGCATCCTCCCACTTCTCGGTTAAGTGCCTATGATTTTTACCTAAATCACATAACTGCCATCTCCTTCCAACCGGGATACGTAGTGCCGTAGGCACGGGTTAGCACTAGTATATATATATATATATATATATATATATATATATATAGGGGTTGGTTCTAGAGACAATACATTTGACAACACTTTTGACAACACATTATTCAAAATTCCACGTGGGACCTTCATACAATTGATCGGAGCCATTCAATGTATTTAAAACATCTTTTTAAGGGGTCCCATAAAAAACCAACTCATTTGGATATCGGTAAGGGCTTGATCGGCTCATTTAGTTAATTCCTGTTAAATTTGACAGGATAAAATTGAATGAGCCGATCAAGCTTTTGTTGATATCTAAACGAGTTGATTTTTTACAAAAACCCTTAAAAACATGTTTTAAACAAATTGAACGGCTCCGATTATTCACGTGGGGCTCCAAAAAATGTGTTGTCAAAAGTGTTGTCAAATGTATTGTCTCTAGAACCGGCCCCATATATATATATATATATATATATATTATCTAGAAAAATCTAAGTATATCCCATAAAATTTAGGGATATCCTAAGGGAATTTAATCCGATTGATCACTCTAAAATAAGATACCGACTCTTTCCGGATTATTCTGTTTAAATCTCACAACTCTACCTTCTGTCGTGCCTCAATCTGGCGCCGTGATGCTATTAGCAAGGTTGGGATGATATAAAAAATCTAAAAATTGTCACATACACAGGAAAATAATTAAGCTAATTTTTTTCCTATAGGCTTTAAAGTTTACAAATAAGTATATTTCTTAGGACTTGTTTGATAACCTAAATTCAGCACTTAAAACTGAATCAATTAAGTAATAAGTGATTCAGTAGGTTTGATGATAACCACATTTTACATTGTTTAAATGTGATTTGAATAACTAAATATCTCTCTCAACCCTATCTCTCTCTTCCTTTCTTTCAACCCTAGCCACCACAACTCATCGATTTCTCCCTTCCCCTCCCCCTCGTGGGTTCCATACCCGTGTGCGGCGGCGGGAGGGGGAGGCCATGGTACTACCAACTCCCCTTTTTTTTTTTTGGTCACACCCTCGATTTTAAACATAAATATAAATGAATTTTCATAAGGAAAACCTCGCAATAATCCGTATAATACCCCAAAAGAGTTTAATATCTCCATTCCCATAATTACTCTTCATCATCTAAAAGTGTCCAAAAGGATTACAACTTTGGCTCCGAGACCCAAATTAACATAAATACCAAATATTCAAGGTTAAAGGTTTACAACATTTTTAAGTCAAAAGAATTATCGAATGAAGTTACGAATACATCTTCCAAAAATAGATAACAAAGATGACTTGGTAACTCCTCTATGTTAGCTTTTTCCAAAGAACATCCACATCCATGCACTCCAAACATGAAGCTATTGTCCTGGATTAGTACCTGAAAGATAATGTAAGGTTTGAGCTACACTACCTCAGTAGAAAACTCGATCTAATCTAACAATGTATGTATATGAAATGTAAGGAGTGATCACGATATGGACAATGGCAATAAGATTTGGTGAATGAACGGTAACAACAATCCAATTCCAACATTTCATTTTCAGAGCCAATCATGTGTCCCAATAAATAACTTTTAAAAGTACCATATGTCAAATTATGTCTCGTACAAGTGTCATGAGTTGAAACTCCTGCCGGGTCAGTTAAAGGACCCCGATGTCCTCTGCCAGGCACCTTGTCCATTGGGAGGTCCTGAAATATCAAATACGAGCATATAGCTCTTGCCGGACCAATTAAAGGACCCCGATGTCTTCTGCCAGGCACTCACCCGTCGATGAGTCCTGAATGTCCTCGTCATGTCCGTAATGTGTCAAAATCCATTTCACCGCCTTGGAAATACATTCAAACACAACTTTGATTTATGAAGTGATTTTGGAGAAATCATGTTTAACGGAGCTTTAAGGTCATGGACATGTTCAACGAAGTCACAAGGCATGAGTGATCAAGTTCGGGATCATTTGGGAAGTGTTTGAAATAGGTTAGAGGTGATCGAAACCCAAAATAGTGAAGGAGGGATCAAAATCAGCAAAACTGTCCAAATACAAGGTGTTATCGATACCCTTAAAGAATGGTATCGATAACAATGGGTTGAGATTAGTCAAAACGTAATGTTATTGATACCATGAAGGAAGGTATCGATAACAATGGGGTCATGGTCATTCCAGACGCAAGGGTAGCGATAACAGAGGCAGAGGGTATCGATAACGATTGGTTTTCTGGATATTGGGACGCAGTGTTATCGACGATGGCTTTCGAGCAGATTTTTAACAGACATTCACGGGTTATTCGACTACTTTCACCTCAACAACGATCAAGGGCAAGAATCAAGCTACGAGAAGCAAGCCATAAACATATATTGAAAGTTAGAACTCCCTACCTCAAGATTGAAGAACAAAGCCAAAGAATTCCTCCAAGCCCTAACCCCAAATCTTGGAATTGAATGCATGGGATACGCTTCCACCGAGCTCAAACCAACGAGAAACGAACTCCACCATGCGAATGAATGATGGATTGAAGGGTGTTTTGTGTGGGTTTTGGTTCTTTTGGGTGAATTTGTGAGAGAGAGAGTGTAGAGACCCGTGTTTAATTTTAATAGATTCAATTTTAATAAAATTGCTTCAACTAAGAGGAAGGGTGAAATGTTGTGTGAATATGTATTTGGGGTTAATGTGATTAAATTTGAGATATTAAGGTGTATGTGTAATGTAAAAGTGTGTGGGTATATATATGGAGGTGTGGGTGTGAGAACCACACAATCCTTTTTCCTCTCTCACTCTCCACGCCATTTTCTCTCTCTAGCCGACTCTCTCTCTCGGCTCATCTCTCCCTCTCACCTCTAAACCTTGCAATACACCTTGAATGCTTGAAGATCCACCTCCCCTCCATCGTATAGAAGTGTTCTTGACATGTAGATCGCGTGGGTAAAGCTTGGAGGAGGAGTTTTCATGGTGGCTTTTGAGTTTGGAAGTTAGGGCTTGCTTGAGATTTTGGGGTTTTGCTCAAAACCTTTAAGGTAGGAAGATCTAACTACTTTTATGTGTTAATGAGTTAATTTGATACTTGAATATTGAGTTTGATCATTCTCTTATTGAGTGCTTGAAAATCAGTCAAGAGTTTTTACCCCCTTTCGTTCGCATTTTCTGCTAGAAATCGCACATTCAGGACTCAAGGTATTGATACCTCAAAGTGGGGTATCGATACCCCTTTGCAATCTGTCCATCTTTGATAGAGGTATTGATACCTCTGAGAGAGGTATTGATGCCCCGAAACCCTGTTTTGACAGATTTTAGTCGTTCTTCCGCCTTTAGATTTGTATGTTCGAGACACCTTCCAACCACTTTGTAAACATCGTTTGAGCTTCGTGAGGTTGGTTTACATATGCTCTTGAGCTTGGGAGTGTTGTAGTATGGTTGACGCGTGGTGGTGATTGTCGGATCCCATAGAAGCCTAATGACACTGAAACGAGAACCTAGAGGGCATAAGGAATGAAAGTTGACGGAAGTGACTTGTGTTGACATGCAATACGAGAAATAGACACGTAGGACACTCCCCCAAGTTTGACAATACTAGAGGGATGTGAGAGACGTTTCCCTTATGTTTGAGACGAATGATATTCCTAGCGTAACTTGTAAATTTTAATGAGCAAAAGGTGGAAACTCTTGAATCGTTGTGAATGAATATGTTTGATGTGAGAAATGCGGATACTTGTACGATGACGTGGGAAATTGATTGTGTTATGTTTGCAAGCCGATTGAAATGGGATTATCCTTATAATATCTATTTGAATGGATCTTGTTTATGAATTCCTTATATGCAGCTGAGATAAATGATAGGGTTGTGAAATATGGTAAGGGAATGGTGGTGCGGTAACCTATACTGTGTGACTTGGATTTGGCTCCATCAATGAGAAAGCATATGTGGGGAGTAATGGAACTCCAAAAATAGTCTGGAAAGATCATTCGCTCGTGACGGGTGAAGTTGGTATGCAACGGTGAAATGGAAATAAGTAAAGGGTTAGCGGAATGAGTTCATAAAAGAAAATGTTGGTTGTACAGACACGAGACCGTAGAGTTATATATATCTGTTCTGTTTAAACATGTGTTGTTATTTATATCGTGGAGTTGAGATATTGGATAGGTAATCCAGAAGAAGGTAAGAGTCAAGGATAGTCATGAGTGAAACATATGAAATTGTGGATCTTCGTGATTTGATTAGAATCTTGAAGCGTAGTCATTGTGCTTTACTATCGTAATCGACAGTGGGACATTTACCATTTACGTTCTGCATGTCATTTGAGATACCGTATCCTTTCTCTGTTCTTCATTCAAGCTATCTACTCATTTTTACATAAGAGTTGTGTAGATTTCTCTACTGGGCTAGTGTAGCTCAACCTATCATTTTCAAGTGTGAACCCAGAGCAGTAGCTTGGAGTGACGTGCGTGCATTCTTTTGAGAGTTGAGGAAGTGGAGACATCTAGCTCATTTAATTCATATTTGAAGGTGTAATGTAAAACCTTATGACCCCTTTAACTCATGTATTTATAAAGTATTGGGCCGTGGTGCCTCATGATGTAATATTTTGGAACTATAATTCGAGAAAATTGGCAAGAAACTCTTTTGGGAAATATTTATGGATATATTGTGAGGGTTTTGGAAATATTTATGGATATATTATGAGGGTTTTCTTTATGAAAAGTATTCCATATTTATGTTAAAAATCGAGGGCGTGACAGAGAGGAGTGAGAGAGTGGGAGCCGAGAGAAGGGAGAGAGGAACGGGGAATGGAGAAAAAGGGGAGAATTATTCCCTATGTGCGCGCGCACACACACATATATTATACACACTATGCATAAATCACACACTTACCCCTCAAGTATAACCCTTTGACACACTAACTCCAATTCTCATTTTCCCAAATCAATTTCCTCCTTGTATTTCTTATAAATCATTTAAATCAATTTTACGAATTTACGGGTCTTAACATTTTTTTTTCCCCTTCCATCTCTTCAGATCTACGACTTGTTGTCTGATCTATGAGAGTTTTGTCTCTCGTTCAACGAGAGTTATTAGTTTCGTCTTTGGACAAATTTTGTTTACAGATCGGGTTCTCTCAATCGAGGTTGCTTCACAACGATATATGTGCTTCAGCGTTCTATCTATATACGATGTCTTTGGCGAGACAACCCGTGGCGGCTTGACAGATTTGTAGTTCTTGAGAGTTCATTAGTGCATTCATACTTGGGTGGAGTGCGCGCATCTGATCGTCTGAGTATTTGGTGTCTTTTGTCTTTAACTTTGCACTTTTTCTCGTTTGAGACTCCTAATTAGATGTTAGGCAGTTTAAAAGTGTCACTATTGCGTCAGGCCATGTCTGGGTTAGGATGAAAGACATCGATTGTCTTGTGATTTACTTGTTTTGCATTTGTTTGACGATTAGTTTGGCTTTGTCCAAGTTCTTTGTAATGATCTCCATTTTGTAAGTGCCGTTGGGCGTTTATCAATACAATCTTCTCACTTTTTTTTTTTGGGAAAAAAAAATTAAGTGCTACTTAAAATATAGACTAAAAGGTTGAAAATTTTAATTTTTGTGTACTTGCATTCAATGACTATACCACCACCACTATACCACCACAGCCATTACCACGCTGTCGCCGCCACCATTGTCACCACCTCCACCACTCCACCACCACCACCACGACTCCATCACCACTCCACCACCACCACCACTACTCAACTACTACCACCACTACACCACCACCACCACTCCAGCTCACCACCAAACCACTACCACGCTGCCGCCACCATTACACAACCACCATTCCACCACCACCGCCTCCACCGCTTCACCACCACTACTCCAACACTGGTCCACTACCACCACTCTAGCCCACCACCACGTCGTTGCTGCCACCACCACCACAACGTCACCATTGCACAACCACCACTCCACCGCCACCCTATGATTACACCGCCACCACGGCCACTCTCACTCCATCCCCACCCTCACCACTCCACCACCGCCACCCCCACCCTCGCTCCATCATCACCAACCCACCACCACTACAATCACCACTCCACCATTACCATAAGTATATTGTGATCATTAGTAAATTAAGAGAGAATCAGAACTAAAATTAATTCATCATTTTTTAATTCAGTGTTTAATATGTTTATCAAACAACTTTTTAGCTTAAAAATTCAGCTTTTAGTTCTTAATTTTTCAGTTTTCAGTTTTATCAAATAGGCCCTTAGATTCTAACGGTAGGTGGTCACTAAATGTTGGGTCCTTATTTATTTTTTCTTATTCTTTTTATCGTCTTATTATTTTTTAATAAAAGTCGGGGTGTTACATCATTTCCACCTTAAAAAGTTTGGTCCTCCAAACTTGGTGAAACTTAGGAGTTAAACGTTGTGCAACCAACCCTTATTCAAAAATTAAAGTTCTGGATAACGTGCTCTCATATCATTTTCTTTTTACCATGTGACTTCTCCACCAGAATTGTTGTCTCACCAGACTTTAACTAGTGGAATGGTTTTATTTCTAGCCTTAATCGTTTTTCCTGACGATCCTTGGTCGCTCTTCGTAAGTTACTGTCCTGCTTCAGTTCTATTAGCGGCGATGCTAATACGTACGTGTGTTGGGTCTAACACATAGGGCTTTAGCATCGTTTTAAAAGCCTAGGTTTACAGATCGAACTTTATTTAGGGATGGATGGAGTATTATTTTTTTACATGTGCATAAATTGGCATGCATCCAATGTTAGGAACATGTGTGAAAGGTTAAATCCCACATCGGATAAATAGAAAAAGAGTTAGACCTTAACATACAATTGGATGGCTCACCACTTACAAGGCTTATCCTTTTAAGTGGATATGGGTCATTCAATGTATATTAGGTCCATGTAAAGTGGTGTGGACTCTGTGGATACTCCCCAACGGATTGGGCCTGCGCGCACACTGGAGAACCTCTGGCGGATCAGACTCCCAACAAGTGGTATCAGAGCCGATGGCTGACGATCTATGGGCAGACTCTCCTAAAAAGCATCGGTGGTCAAGGGCTTGCACGGAGACTCTCGGTGGAGCGGGAAATCCATTGTAACTCTCGATGGATCAGGAAAATTCCTAATGCGTGCGGCCGGTGGCCGGCAGCAAGGTGGCTCTCATGGAGATGGAGCAAGAAAATTCCTAATGCGTGCGGCTGGTGGCCAGCAGCAAGGTGGCTCTCGATGGAGTGGGTGCAGTGTATAAGCCCAGGTTCGGACATGTTGCAGGAGAATAATAATAGATCAAGGATTAAGGGGAAGTCAAGTGGATCGGATCGAGGTGGAGAAAGGCAGGCCCAATGCATGATTTGCACATGAGGGGGGAGATTGTTAGGAACATGTGTGAAATGTTAAGTCCCACATCGAATAAATAGAAAAAGAGTTGGACCTTAACATACAATTGGATGGCTCACCACTTACAAGGCTTAGCCTTTTAAGTGAATATGAGTCATTCAATGTATATATTTGGTCCCAACATCCAATTCTACAAAAAAGTACTCTGCCAAACGGTAAGCCGTGAGGTCGTGTATATTAGTCGCACAGAAATTCCTGGTGGGTCTTTAAACTAATTTTAGTCCGTGCATACTTCCATTCTGCATGAAACAGTATCGTGCATAGTTTAAAAATTACCCGGGACTTCCGTATAAATTAGTTTAAGAAAGAGTCAACCTACATGCAAATTTCCAAGAAGTAATTGATGTACCAAACTTAAATAAGACAACTCGATATGGTAATCGCCTATGTATTATATCCATTTATGGAGATTAACGTGAAAGGATTGTCTATTTGATTTTCCCCAAAAAACATTAAAAACCCAAGCCTGTGATATCCTTTCTTAATCTCTCTTCCTTATTAATATAATTTTTTGTTTTACAATGCCATGAAAGCATCAATAGGGGATCAAATCCACAACAGCATCAATTGGGATCAAATCCACAATCCAAATATTGACAGCCCATGATTTAGGTGCCATACATTATTTAATTTCATGTCACAAGAAAAAGAAAAAAAAAAGTGTTAATGTTTTGGATGCAGAAGTTGACGTACGTATACCCAATATAGGAGAATTAGTGCAACCTTCGGTTGGTCAGGGATCGCGTGAAGCAGTGAATCTGAATGTTGAACCAAAAAATGGTACTCTGTAATCGGATGTTTGATAATTGCTGTTTATTTTTATATTAAAGTAACAAAGAAAAATAAGGTAACTGCAACATATTTTCTAGATACATTTTTTTTGGTTGTATCTAGACAATAAAGTTGAGATGCATCTGTCAGTGTCAGCTGTAACAAGATACATTTTTTGCGTTGTATCTAGACAATGAAGTTGAGATGCATCTGTCAGTGTCAGCAGTATCTGAAGAAGTAGTTCAAGTGGTGAATATGGATGTTGGGGGCATGAGACTTCGGAGGTACGAGGAAGGGAGGGTAATATTGTTAATAGCAATATCAAATCGATCGTGACTTCCAATTCATTTTCCCAATAATGTCAACTTATAAAGGGAAATGATTTTGCCACACCCTTTTTTGATAATGCTACACCCTGCAAGTATATTTTTTAGTGCCAAAATACACTTGCAGGGTGTGGTATTATCAAAAAAGGGTGTGGCAAAATCACTGCCCCTTATAAATTAACAAGATCACTCAAATTATAACCAAACAAAAGTGTGCAATGGAAAATGGGGTGTGCAATCGCATTTCCCGTACAAGCCAAGAGTTGAGCCAAATTCTTCGACATTGCACAAAGAAAGTAAAAAAAAAAATAGAAAACTTTACAAAATAGATTGAGGTTCCCTAGCTAGATGAAAATATTTACTAGCTAGTACTTTTAAAAGACGTTTCCAAAAATGCCCCCCTGCTTTGCATAAGAAATCACAAACTTGCACTGGTATTCTTATTAATTTCCCGAACCCTGCTACACACACAGACAGTTTGTGCACAGATTTCGTTATGGGACCCACCATGGGTCCCACACAAATAATCCGAGCCGTTCATTAATGTACAACAATATTTTAAAGGTCCCCGCAAAAAATTAACTCAATTCGATACCTATAGATACTCGATCCAATCGTCTAACTTTTGATTATTCTAAAATCTGAATGAAAAGTTAGACAATTGAATCGAGCATTTATATGTATCGGATTGAGCTGATTTTTTACCCTTAAAAAAATATTTTACATTTAATGAACGGCTTGGATCATTTGTGTGGGACCCGTGGTGGGCCCACATTGAAATCTATGCACAATATGTGCACAAATTATTTGTGTGTGTAGACTTTCTGTAATTTCCCACGCAACGAAGGGACGCCACCGTCTCTTTCCAGTTTCCTCGGTAATGGAACAGATGCCTCTCCTTGAGCCCAAGAAGAGCACGTATATTTGCCAAATAAAACCTTTAAACTAAATTGGATATCCATTTCTAACTAATGGCATCTTTTCTCATCATCTTTATAAAAAAAAAAAAAATGGCATCTCTTCGGTATAGGAAAACAACCTCTACAATCTCTATCTCAGTGTTCTAAAAAATACTAGGCGCTAGTCAGGCGGCGACCCACCGCCTAGCACCTAGCTAGGCCGCCTTGGCGCCCGCCTTGCAATTAAGTTTTTTTTTTTTTGGAGAGTCCAGACCTTAGGCGCCCGCCTAGCCCCACCGAGTGCCTAAACAAACCACCTAGGAAAAATCGTGGCGGCAACCCGCTGCCTAGCGCCTAGGCTACCTTTTAGAACACTACTCTATCTTGATAAAATATACTCCCTCCGTTTCAAATTAATAGTCCAGTTCGGTCTCCAATGCATTTTTTAAATTGTTAATATCTTTCAATCTATAATGAATTTTATGTGCAATATGGATCTCATATGATAGATCTCAATTAGTTCTATTATACAAAGTTTTTAAAATATTTAAAGACATTATAGATTGAAAGATATTAACAATTTAAAAGTTGCATTGGAGACCGAACCGGACTATTAATTTGGAACGGAGGGAGTATAAAATAAAAACAAAATAAAAAAAAAAAAGCCATTTGTAGTTTTGGTTACAAACGGACACATCCCATTGCCCTTCTGGAACCCCATCATGTTCGATAGCAAGACCTCTTCTCGATGTTACCAAAAGCCATACGATACTTCAAGGACAAAGAAAATTAATTTAAAATTGATTGATTCATTCAAGGATTATCAGATAAGTGCCAGTGGGTATATATCCAACGAGTATCCGTATCGCCATTCCAAAAAAAAATTGTCATTCAAACAAATGAGTATCCGTATCCTTTATCTTATATGGTCATCACACGGATATGACACTCATCTCTATCTACTCAAGCAGTCATATGCTCATATAGACTCCAACCTTTTAGAGTGGGCCCTAGCTACCTGAGTATGATCAAGGATATTGTCCAAATTTAACATACGTCACTAAACAATGCCCTATATAGTAGGCATCCGACGAGTATCCGTATCGCCGTTCAAAAAAAAAAATTTGCCGTTCAAGAAAATGAACATCCGTATCCTTTATCCTATATGGACATGACACGGATGTGACACCCATCTCTATCTACTCAAGCAGCCATGCTTCATAGGTCATATAGTCTCCAACCTTTTAGAGAGGGCCCTAGCCACCTGAGTATGATCGAGAATATTATCTAAATTTAACATACGTCACTAACCAATGCCCTATATAACTTTGATTACCAAATATATGCAAATATCAATAAAAAATATGTGGATTTGCAACCTCCGAAAACCTTTACATACAGAAGTTGATGTAATATACGGTATATACTACTCCAATACAATTGATCAACTATTAATCAACAAAAGAAGGGACAAACTATTAATCAACAAAAGAAGGGACAAAGTCATTTTTATGTCGGCAATATATCTGATAGTAATTTTTTGAACTTTCACCTAAAGAAGCTTCACGGTATCTCCGAATTTGCCATCCGTGATTAGGAGAGACGAGGGTCTCGATGTAGTTGTCCCCAACTTCAAATTTATGTAGTATCTCTTCGTTAACATCTACTATCTGTCCATAAGATTTCTACTGAAGTTCGCCTTCTCTGATCGTGCCTAGATTTTAGACATATTATTTCTTCTCTAATCTTGGCTTCTTTATTTTTGCTCAATTTCTCTGATCGTGCCTAGATTTGTTAATTGTTACTTGATGACCTAATTTTGGTTCGTCCCTCTGGATTACCATACCACTCGGGAGCATGGCAGAAATTTTCAGCTTATAGAGGGATTCCTATTGGTTTTCTAAATCATCCACAACTTCATGACCCAAACACATCCTTAATATGCCAAAGAGAGCTTTTATTAGAATTGTGTATTATGTATAAAACCGAATCCCATCCGGCCTGAAACCCACTTTTTTTTTTTTTCAAATTAAAATCTAAAACCAAACCAGTGACTAAAAAAATCATGTAGATTAAAAAAAAAATCATGTAGAAACTGCCCTTATCGGTGCGGATTGGTTTGGGTATCAATCGGTTCGGATGAGATTGCCCATATGGGTTTGGCTGGACATCCTTCTGGAGGGGATATCCTGGCTTCCCAACATGGATACAAATAGGAATGTCTCCAATCTCCATAATCTGGAGGGATATCCTTCTGGTCCAAAGCAGGAAACCAACTGTCTTCACCAAGTTCATTCATAATACTATGAGACTGATTGTGGGGGATGGAACTTCAATTGTGTGAATGGGAAGTGTTTAAAGGTATTGTATCCAAGAAATCTCCATAAAGGATGTTACAATAGCAATGGTTTTGAGCAGAAAGGAGGAACACTTCAATTGGGAGTTTCAATTCAGGAGAAGACTGTTCAGCTGGGAAGAAGAGGAGTTTAATATCATGCTGTCCATGCTGGATGGATAGCACATCAACTTACAGCCAGATCCTGATCATCCATCATGAGAAGCTTGTAACACCAAAGTCTTTTCAGCCTCCTCAATGTATGAACAGTGTTCTAAAAGTCAGCCGCTTAGGCCAACTACTCCCAACCTAGGCGTTAGGCGAATGAACCATGTTCCTGGAAGATCAGACAGAGCTTGAGCCTGACAATAAGCTTGACTTCAAAGGCGTTAATCGCAATTTCATCAACTCTGAATCGATGTCCTCGTTTTATTAAGTATGAGAGAAGGATCGTTTGGAGAAGAGGCTCACGAATTCTACCTATTTCTATGAATGAGTAGAAACAAAGGGTACGCTCTCTAGAATCTTTCCTCTGGGCTGTTCACTTTCACTTGGTCTCCTGGTATCTTGATACCTCTTTTCTTTCGAGGGCAGGAGTGGAAAGGTCCGAGAGAGCGATTCGCAAAAGAATAGTGTGGCACGGTGAAAGGTTTACCATTGGGGTTTCCGGCTATTCTTATGTGAGTGGAAAAATCCTATTGGAAGGACTTAACCACTTTCTTTTATACGTTGACGACAAGATTAACATTCTCACCAGATCCACTCACAACGAGCCCTTATCCACCCAACTAGCGCACAACAACTTTTTGAATAGTGTATAAATTCTATAACAGTCATGAAACCAATCCTAAGGACTTTGCAAAGAAGGTCTTTCATCTGATATGGCACAATGTGGGACCTTATAGGGTTCAATGTTTTGGTTGGATGGCACAATTGAGTAGACTTAAGGATTGGCATCATTCAACAACAGGAACATGCTCTCTGCGAATTCTGTGGGTGAGACCACAGAATCAATTGATCACTCACTATCCTGTTTGGATTGATTATTTGTCAATCCTTGGGCTCGAATAGCATATGATTGTCGTGGTGTAGGGTGCCAATCTGGTTGGCAAGCTACTCACGTTGTGATGCTATCTTCTCTTGCCATCAATCTTATGTACTTCTATATATTATTATCAATAATATTTCCTTCTTTTTTTGCCATTCAAAAAAAACAAAAAAAAAGAACTAGAACCGCAATTGACCATACTTAAACCAGCATCAGTTGAAATCTATCTACCACTTTAACAACCCCAAAAGTCCAAAACTATTGAAGTTCAAGCTACAATTGTGAGCAAGCAAAAAATATACTGAACAACTTTCACTTCCCAAAGCAACATTTAACTAGATCTGGTTATTTGGTTTTCAGCCAAAAAGGTTCCCACATCTCAGGATCTGCACATCTGTATAGTTGGATAAAACTTTAAAGTCAGAGAGTATAAGATCAACTATTCTGATAGCTAAACTAGTAAGATGAATATTTTGTCTTTCAGATAGAGTTTCCTTTTCAATTTTAACACACCTAAGAGGTATCATTTTACATGAATGACCCCAAGATTTGCTCCTCCCCATCACAGGCAGGATAACAATCCTAAAATGAAATCTTCGTGTACGCGAACAACTCCATTAATTAGCCCTTTTATTATGCCTTGCCCCCACCATACAACTTGGTAGCAGTAATGAAAAGAAGTAGATCAGTCAAATCGTCTCCCTATTTCATGAGTCATGCCAGGTGAATTCATAACCTATCTCTAACTGAAATTTCCTAGTTGTGCTGTCAGAAGGAGCGGCTTCTGTACATATAAAGTCGAGTTTCAGTTACAGTTGCAGCTTTCAAAGGTTCAAATGCGTGTACAGAATACGATGCAAACCTGTGGCGGACCAGAAATATTCTAACCATGATCTAAAGCTCTAGTTAAACAAGAACAAAAACAGGAACCCACGATTTCCCCAGGTAAAAAGAAGCATGATATGCCAAGAAAATGAAATTGTTAGATAGGTGAATCAAAGTGAAGCATTTAGAAAGGTAGTACATTGGAAACTGATGAATGATGGCGAATAAACACAAGGAAGATAAGATTCCTATATTTGAATTAGGATAGAGTTGACTCTGTTGATGGGGGCTATTTTCGAACTTAATTTCTATGTCCACATTGGCTAACCAATAATAGGCTAGTAGCTAGTACAGAATACAAACATACAAGCATTGCTCATAATGTCTCGTTCAATGTTGGAACTGTTGCAGTGCGTGGTCCTCCACATAGGAGTGACGGCGATGAGGTTTTTGGCAGGATGAGAATGAGCAGGGTGATGAAAAACATTAGTTTCATTGTTTATTTTTACGAAATAGCTGATTGTTTCGAAATGCTTACAAAACGCAAAATTCTAACAACTTGGGTGGTTGGTGTGCGCTCCCAGAAACTCCATAGCAGAAGGACCCATGGGCTTAAAACAAAGTACAGATCGCAATTCAAGTGCTACAACCACCTTAATAGGTAGATCTTTGACCACTGAACCAATGACCCCTTTCTTTGAATAAATACTCCGTATATAATTAGCAAAATCAAAAAGCTTTTTCGCAAGTCACTAACAAAGTCCAAAACCAAGAACACTAGTTCTCATTGAGAAAATGAGTATAACTGCCAATAAATCATATTGCTAGACAAATGAGAATTGAAATAGTAGTAGTTCGGCATTGTGTTGGAATTTCGCTGTTCATTTGGCAATCTATGAGGACCCTAACTACAATACCATAATAGTGGAAATCAAAAACTAAAACTAGGGGCATAGAACAGGAAAGCATGTAGTTTCAGTACTTGCAACTATTAAATTTCATGAACTTAATTCTCACATACTCAAAGCAAGCATAAGGTTATCAGTGGATAAAATTCAAATTCATGATCATGAGCTATCTCTCGAGACCCAGCAACTCCTGGAAACCCCCTTCTCCATGTTACATAGATTCTTCTAAAATCTAAATGTATAAAGTACCCGTTTCGACATCCGGATAAGGGTATGGACATTCACCTGGCAATCATATTTTGGATTTTGGATTATCACGAACCATGCAAAGAACTCTTTTAATCTAAATGTATAAACAACCCGTTTTGACATCCAGACAAAGGGTATGGACATTCACCTGGCAATCATATTTTGGATTTTGGATTATCATGAACCATGCAAAGAACTCTCTTGTATAGGTGTGGTTCATGGAATTGAGATGGAAATTAGATGAATTCCATAACTGCCTGCACTCGACCCCCATAATTGAGTCCATGTAAAACAGCCCCTCGTTCCTAGATCTTCAGTATACAGTCAAGAGGTTGTCATTTGCCAATCATTCACTAAATTATCGCAAATAATGTAATTACTCATTTTGGGTAATAACTGCCCCCCGAAGTCTGAATCGGACCAAATTTTGCAAACAATCAAAAGTTCTACACCATGAAACTAATTACAAAATCAAATAAAATTCTTCAAACTAAATGACCTCCTAATGAAGTGATATAATGCAATACTACCTTAACTCAAAGATTTTAACAATGTAACTTCAAAGCATCCATTGGAGAGAAGAAGCGTGGTACATCAGCAACTGAATCACCCCAGACCCAGAGTGAATTACCGCAATGCTTAATCTTCTTCAGCACTCTTGTTTGTGGATTGTACGATGCTAGAGTAATCTTGAAGTAACCATTTTCAGAAATTTTTTTGAACATCATCAACAGAGTTCCATCTTTCAACATTTTCAGTGGCTTGGCAGTTCCAAGCCTTGCTGCCTCAATGACACATTCCAAAGTCCAGGACGAAAAATCTCCATAATCTTTCATCACCCAAAGTTTCTGTACATATAACAAACTGTCTTCCAGAATGTACAACCAATTATCTACAACGCCAAGATACGGAAAAGTAATTCCAATGTGAGATGGGAAGGGGAAAGTAATTCCAATGTGAGATGGCAAGGGGAAGCTTCCGAATTGCTCTTTCTCGATATCGAAATAGCAAATGAACCATGAATTCTCATTCTCAAAGCCTATCCAGTGAAAAGCCCCATTCAGAAAAACCAATTGCGACGTAAAAACAGCGGGTGGCTGTCCGGAGCATCCAATGCTCCTCCAATTATCGTCAATCCCAATTGTATAAATGTCAAAGCCCAATATAAATGTACCAGGTGTATGATAATAAGATCTTAACACCTTGTACTGATCAGTAGCCGGACTATGCCCGAACCCACATCCGAAAAAGTGTACATCCTTCACAATTTTAGGAGGTTTAGGAAGAATAAAATGTTGTGCCCTAAGTGGGTTACACACAATAATACGGTCATCAGAGCGATTTGACAACAAAATTAACCCATTACACGAGGCTGCAATACGCATACCAGAAAAGTAGACCTCAGTTTTGAATTTCATGGTCGCGTTGTAGTGCTCTAAAACTGGGGGATCGTGGAGTTGGAAGATTTCAAAGTGAGAGGAGGCGGAGTTACTGTTATAAATATTATTGATATCACCGTTGCGGAAGAAGAAGAGGCTGAGAGGAGACCTTGAGAGGTGCAATCTTTCGAAGTGGGGGTCGAGAATGAGGTCGCGCCATGCCTTGGAAACTCGCTTGCAGGTGAAGATGGAGTTGAGAGGGAGTCGAGATAGAATGTCGCATACGATTGGATTTGGGACGTCTGAAATGGTTGCGACGGAGACGGCGGCGGTGTTCGGAGCAGCCTTTCTCTTTATTCCTCTCATGTTGTCTTCTCCGTCAACTCTGATCCGAAACCCTAGATTTGCAGAGGACAACAATTGGGAATTTACTAGTACCTCCTTTGGAAGATTTTAAATGAAAGTAATTATCCGTATTTAATTATGCAGAAAAAAGCTAAAGGGTCCGACGGTCCCATACGGGCTACTCGGAACCCACCAAGGATCTTACACAAAAAATATGAGTCGTTCAATAATTTAAAAAGAAAGTTGAGTGGCTATTGCAAAAAATTAACTCAATTCGATATGTGTAGGCGTTCGATTCAATCATTCCATTTTTTAAAAGTCGACAAAAATGGGAAGATTAGATCGCGTACTTACACATATTGGATGTCCACTCAGTTTTTTGTTTTAAAATTATCAATGGCTTGGATTTTCTGTGTAGGCATAGTGGGCCCCGCGTGACCGTCGGTACCTGTAGCGTTCTTAATTATGAGTAATGGAAGATAAGGTAGTAGGAGTAGTAGTTATAGGATACCACGTTTTTGGGACCCGCTTCGGAGTCTGACATAAATAATCGGGACTGTTTAATTTTTTTAATACATTTTTGTAAGGGTCTCTGTCAAAAAAAATCAGTTTTATTCGGATATTGATAAAAATTTGATCAATTCTTTGCTCAATTTTTTGCCAGCGAATTGGATGTAGAATCAATATCCGACTGAGCGGATTTTAAAAAATTTGAACTTCTTTGGAATTCTTAAATGGATTTGTACAAAGAACGGAGGCGGGTTGACTTCTTCTTTCTGGGCTTCTTTCACAGATTTTAGCGCGAGGAATAAGACAATTTTGGGCCAATTGAAATTAAGCCCAAATACAATGGATTATTTTTCCGTTTTTATTTGCTGTTTTATTTATTTATTTATTTATTTTGAATCTTGCTGTTTTTTTTTTTTTTTGATTATCGTGGATTTTTTCACATCGATGGACTCCGGTTTGGGATTCGTAGTCCTTTGGGCAAATTTTGAGTAATCAAAATTTATGAGTTTCGGTTAATATATATACGGAGTATATATATATATATATACACAGACAAACTTAAACCTTTTGATTTACAATTATTTGTTAACCAAGTAAATTAGCATAATGTGGCACCTTAAAGGGTTCAATGTTTTGGTTGGATGGCACAATTAGGTAAACTGAAAACTGGTGACTCTCTCTCAAGGATTGGCATCATTCAACAACAGGATAGGCATCATTATGTGGTGAGACCACAGAATCAATTGTTCACTCACTATTCTGTTTGGGTTGATTACTCGTCAATCCTTTGGTTCGAATAGCATATGATTGTCGTGGTGTAGGGTGCCAACCTGGTTGGCATACTATTCTCACGTTGTGATGCTATCTTCTCTTGCCCGCAATCTTATCTACTTCTATATATTATTATCAATAAAATTTCCTTCTTTTCTGCCGTTCAAAAAAAGAAAACAATAGAACTAGAACCACAATTGACCACACTTTAACCAGCATCAGTTGAAATCTATCTACAATTTAACAACCCCAAAAGTCCAAAACTATTGAAGTTCAAGCTACAATTGTGAGCAAGCAAAAAATATACTGAACATAGGAAATGCGACAAGTCCACCTTTGCTTCAACATTTCAGAGAGATCCTTCACAGCTAATACCAAAAAGGCAACTTTCACTTCCCAAAGCAACATTTAACTAGATCTGGTTATTTGGTTTTCAGCCAAAAAGGTTCCCACATCTCAGGATCTGCACATCTGTATAGTTGGATAAAACTTTCAAGTCAGAGAGTATAAGATCAACTATTCTGATAGCTAAACTAGTATGATGAATATTTTGTCTTCCAGAAAGAGTTTCCTTTAGCAGTTTTAACACATCTAAGAGGTACGGAGTATCATTTTACATGAACGACCCCAAGAGTTACTCGTCCCCATCACAGGCAAGATAACTCTCCTAGAATGAAATTTTCATGTAAGCTAACAATTCCATAAATTAGCCCTTTTAATATGCATTGCCACCACCATTCAACTTGGTAGCAGTAATGAAAAGAAGTAGATCAGTCAAATCCGTCTCCATATTTCATGAGTCATGCCAGGTGAATTCATAACCTATCTCTAACTGAAATTTCCTAGTTGTGCTGTCAGAAGGAGTGGCTTCTGTACATATAAAGTCGAGTTTCAGTTACAGTTGCAGCTTTCTAAGGTTCAAATGCAAGTACAGAATACGATGCAAACCTGTGGCGGACCAGAAATATTCTAACCATGATCCAAAGCTCTAGTTAAACAAGAACAAAAACAGGAACCCACGATTTCCCCAGGTAAAAAGAAGCATGATATGCCAAGAAAATGAAATTGTTAGATAGGTGAATCAAAGTGAAGCAGTTAGAAAGGTAGGAAATGGGAAACTGATGAATGATGGCGAATAAACACAAGGAAGATAAGATTCCTATATTTGAATTCAATGAATTGGGATAGAGTTAGACTCTGTTGATATGGAGCGATTTTCAAACTTAATGACTATGTTCACATTGGCTAACCAATAGCTAGTACAGAATACAGATATACAAGCATTGCTCATGATGTCTCGTTCAATGTTGGAACTGTGGCAGTGAGCGGTCCTCCACAGAGGAGTGACGGCGAGTCGGCGACGAGGTTTTCGGCAAGATGAGAATGAGCTGGGTGATGAAAAACTTTAGTTTCATAGTTTATTTGAAGGAAATAGCTGAATATTTTGAAATGTTTACTAAACGTAAATATCTAACAACTTGGGTGGTTGATGTGGCGCTCCCAGAACCTCCATAGCATATGGACCCATGGGCTTAAAACAAGAGTCCTGCTACTGGTACAGAATTGGGTGTACAGCAGCGGGTACAGACCCCTTTTGCTCCCATCTCGGGTCCCGCAAAGATGATCGGAGCCGCTCATTTTGTTCAAAATACGTCGTTTAGGGTCCCTGTAAAAAATCACCTCAATCCGATATCGGGAAGGGTGTTTACGAATCATCCAATTTTGCTTCAAAATTTAGGCTAAATTTTGAAGCAAAATTGGATGATTCGTAAACACCCTTCCCGATATCGGATTGAGGTGATTTTTTACAGGGACCCTAAACGACGTATTTTGAACAAAATGAGCGGCTCCGATCATCTTTGCGGGACCCGAGATGGGAGCAAAAGGGGTCTGTACCCGCTGCTGTACACCCAAATGCTGTACCAGTAGCATTTTTGTTAAAACAAAGTAAAGATCGCAATTCAAGTGCTACAACAACCTTAATAGGTAGATCTTTGACCACTGAACCAATGACCCCTTTCTTTGAATAAATACTCCGTATATAATTAGCAAAATCAAAAAGCTTTTTCGCTAGTCGCTAACAAAGTCCAAAACCAAGAACACTAGTTCTCATTGAGAAAATGAGTATAACTGCCAATAAATAAAATTTCTAGACAAATGAGAATTGAAATAGTAGTAGTTCGGCATTGTGTTGAAATTTCCCTGTTCGTTTGACAATCTATGTGTACCCTAAATCAAAAACTAAAACTAGGGGCATAGAACAGGAAGGCATGTAGTTTCGGTACTTGCAACTATTAAATTTCATGAACTTAATTCTCACATACTCAAAGCAAGCATAAGGTTGTCAGTGGATAAAATTCAAATCCATGATCATGAGCTCTCGAGAGAGACCCAGCAGCTCCTGGACACCCCCTTCTCCATGTTACATAGATTCTTCTAAAATCTAAATGTATAAACCACCCGTTTCGACATCCGGATAAGGGTATGGACATTCACCTGGCAATCATATTTTGGATTTTGGATTATCATGAACCATGCAAAGAACTCTCTTGTATAGGTGTGGTTCATGGAATTGAGATGGAAATTAGATGAATTCCATAACTGCCTGCACTCGACCCCCATAATTGAGTCCATGTAAAACAGCCCCTCGTTCCTAGATCTTCAGTTTACAGTCAAGAGGTTGTCATTTGCCAATCATTCACTAAATTATCGCAAATGATCGAATTACTCATTTTGGGTAATAACTGCCCCCAGTCTGAATCAGACCAAATTTTGCAAACAATCAAAAGTTCTACACCATGAACTAATTACAAAATCAAATAAAATTCTTCAAACTAAATGACCTCATAATGAAGTGATATAATGCAATAATACCTTAACTCAAAGATTTTAACATTGTAACTTCAAAGCATCCATTGGAGAGAAGAAGCGTGGTACATCGGCAACTGAAGCACCCCAGAGTGAATTACCGCAATGCTTAATCTTCTTCAGCACTCTTGTTTGTGGATTGTACGATGCTAGAGTAATCTTGATGGAACCTTTTTCAGAACTTTTGTTGAACATCATCAACAGAGTTCCATCTTTCAACATTTTCAGTGGCCTGGCACTTCCAAGCCTTGCTCCCTCAATGACCCATTCCAAAGTCCAGGACGAAAAATCTCCATAATCTTTCATCACCCAAACTTTTTGTACATCTAAGTTATCTAACGAACAGATGTACAACCAATTATCTACAACGCCAAGATACAGAAAAGGAATTCCAATGTGAGAAGGCAAGGGGAAGCTTCCGAATCTCTCTTTCTCGATATCGAAATAGTAAATGAACCATGAATTCTGATTCTCAGAGCCTATCCAGTGAAAAGCCCCATTCAGAAAAACCAATTGCGACTTCAAACCTACGCGTGGCTGTCCGGGGTATCCAATGCTCCTCCACTTATCGTCAATCCCAATTGTATAAATGTCAAAGCCCAATATAGATGGACTATGCCTAAGATAATAACATCTTAACACCTTGTACTGATCAGTAGCCGGACTATGCCCAAACCCAAATCTGAGAGACGTTAAAGCAATCACAGTTTTAGGATTTTTAGGAAGAATAAAATGCTGTGCCCTAAGTGGGTTACACACAATAACACGGCCATCAGACCAATTTGACAACAAAATTAACCCATTACACGAGACTTCAATACGCATACCAGAAAAGTAGACCTCAGTTTTGAATTTCATGGTCGCGTTGTAGTGCTCTAAAACTGGGGGATCATAGAGTTGGAAGATTTCGAAGTGAGAGGAGGCGGAGTTACTGTTATAAATATTATTGATATCACCGTTGCGGAAGAAGAAGAGGCTGAGAGGAGACATTGAGAGGTGCAATCTTTCGAAGTGGGGGTCGAGAATGAGGTCGCGCCATGCCTTGGAAACTCGCTTGCAGGTGAAGATGGAGTTGAGAGGGAGTCGAGATAGAATGTCGCATACGATGGGATTTGGGACGTCTGAAATGGTTGCGACGGAGACGGCGGCGGTGTTCGGAGCAGCCTTTCTCTTTGTTCCTCTCATGTTGTCTTCTCCGTCAACTCTGAGTCGTTCAATAAATATGAGTCGGAACCCACTAAGGGCTGTTTGGATGGGGGACTTGCCCACGGATATACCACGCGGCCGGATTGCAAATCCCTCCCTTCCTCTTCTCCGGTCTTTGGCTGGCAAAAAGGGAAGCCGGATTAGTGGCAACTTCGGATTACATATCCACCTGCGGGTGGATGCGGGTGGATTACGAACGACAGGGGTACCCCCTGTCGTTGGTTATGCGGGGTTGGTGGATTACTGAACTGCCTCTAAAATTTCTCTTCCATTAATGCCAATCACAACTCCGGAGGAGCTCCAATGATTTCTACCAGAATACACAACACCAGACCCAACTGATTTCTACCAGAAAACACGGGAAGTTACCTGATTTTCGCCGACAAATGGCCGGAATGTGCAAACCTCGCTGGAATATGGACTCGCCGGAATCTGTGAGTGAGATCGGTATGGGGTTTGGAGGGAGATCAAGACTGGAGTGAATCGGTGTGGTTAGAGAGAGAGAGAGACGGCGAAGTACTGTGTGAGAGAGAAGAGAAAGTTTTGTTTTTTCTTTTTCTTTTTTTAATCCAGAAGAGAGACTGTCGATGTAATCAAGGAAGGTTTATTATCCAGTGTAGTGCCACTTGCTAGAGAAAAGGGTGCACAAAGAATTAGAGCAATCCATCCAATAATCCAAGGGTGCACAAATTTAAAAAAAATAAAAAATCTTTTCACTTACCTTTGTTTTTTTTGAAAATAATATTTTTTTTCTAATAAATACTCCCTCCGTCCCTTTATTACAGTCCAGTATTCCTTTTTGGGCTGTCCCTTTATAAGTGTCCATTTTGTAAAGTTGGTGAATTGTCTATTTTGTCCCTAAAAGTAGATTCTATTTTGAAAAGTTAGTGAATAAAAGTGTAATGATGATGGGTAAGTAGGAAAAGTGGAGGAAAAAATTGATGTGAAAGGTATAATGATGATGTCTTTTTAATAAGTTGGAGTTACGAAGTAGGACATTTAAAAAGGGACGGAGGGAGTAATAAGTTTAAATATTTGTAACATAAAATGAATTTATTTTATCCCACAACTAATGGTAAATATCTATTTATTCTAGTTATAATAAAATTAATCCAATTCATCCATTAAAATAATAAATTGGGGGCAATTAAGTCATTTAATAATTTATCTCCTCATATCCACCTTCCATATCTTCCTTCTTAAAAAATCATCCAAACACTGAATTACCAATCCACCATTCTTACATATCATCCCTTATTTTATATCCACCCTCCTTCTATATCCATCCAAAATCAAATCCTCCATCCAAACGGGCCGCCTCAGAAACGAAACAGTAATTATCCCTATTTAATTAGGCTAACTTCTTTTTTTTTTTTGTGGTCAAAAGGCTAACTATTTGTTAACACGACAATGCTACTCACATAACGATCCAAATACAACAACTTACACAACCTTTCACATATATGTGGGGCCCACACATAGTAGTGTGTGTGGAGCCCACATGTATGTGAGAGGTTGTGTTTGGTGCTGTGTTTGGATTGTGTGAGTATCATTTTTATTGTTAACACCACTCTTGTAGAGACCCGTATTTATTTTATCCAAAGTTGATATTTGTTAAATGCATAATTTTCGGAAAGGAAGTGAAGTATGCGTTTTATGTGAATTGGGGTTAAAGTGGTAGAATTGATTGTGGAAGGGTGTAATGTGTAGTTTGTTAGAAAGTGGGTATAAATAGATGGGTGAGGGTGTAGAGGATCATTTTCTCTCCACACCACACACCGGCTCTTTCTCTCTCTCACACCTCTCACTCTCTCTCTTGCTCTCCCACCAAAATCACTCAAAAACCCACCACAATAACCTCCAATCCTTCGACCTCTACGCGTATTGTGGTCCGTATCCCACCGGTTGGAGCTCGGTGGAGTCGTATCCCGTTCGAATCAAGATTTTCGGAGAGCTAGGGCTCGTATCTTCTTGGGTTTCGTTCTTCGGCTTCGAGGTAGGGATTCTACCTCTCAATACATGTATTAGAAGTGTTTTCCTTGCCTTGAATCGTGTCTATAGTTGTTGTTGTTGTTGTTGTGGTTGAGCTGCTTGAAATCTGCAGAAAAACTGCTCGAAAGCCTCCCGTATCGATACGGCCCTTAACCCGTATCGATACGGAACAAACTGGACAGATTCGTAGTCATCCCGTATCGATACGGATTTTAGCCGTATCGATACAGTGAGCTTATCTCCAGATTTTCCTGTTTTGATCCGAAACCCATTGTTTTGACCCCCGATCACTTTCAACTCGTTCTAAGTGCTTCTAAAACACTCCTTATCGTTGTTGAACACCCTTGTTGAGCTCTTGTGCGTTCTTGGCACTTCCTCACTTTCGTTCGATGAAAGTTGTCTTAATTACCATGTGAACTTGAAGTGGAACGAGACGTTATGAAATTTGTGACATGCAAAACTTTGTTGACACAACGCGTGAACACTCAAGGCCCATCGTCGGGTGGGTGCTTGGCAGGGGATATCAGGGTCCCATAAATAGCCTGGCAGGAGCTAATGCTCGTATTGATTATTCAAGGCCCAACCTTCGAGGTGGGTGCTTGGCAGGGGATATCGGGGTCCCATGAATAGCCCGGCAGGAGCTTCGGCTCATGACACGTAACGCGAGACGGTTTGGATATGCGAGATATGGAAATGGTTAAAGGTTGAGGTGTATTCAGAATCTCATGGCCTGTTTGTCGGATTGTTGAACCACCTCGATTGTCAGTTGCTTGGGCTACCCTTTGTATATGTCGTATCATCACTTTCGCATTTCTCTTGCATATATTGTCTGTGTAACATTTCTACTGGGCTAGTGTAGCTCAAGCCTTATTTCTTTTCAGGTACTAACCCTGGGCGGTAGCAAGCATGGTTGGAGTGCTTGGATGTTGGATACGTTTTGAAAAGCTAACATAGTAGAGTTACTTAGGCATCTTTGTATATTCCTTTTGGAGATGTATTTGTAACTCTCGTGATAACTCAATTGACTATGGGATATTTTGTAAACTCTAAACTCTTTGACCTTTGATGTCTAATCCGATTTGGGGCCGTCGTGCCTAAGATGTAATATTTTGAACTCTTGAACTTGGAGTATGGTTATGGGTAGTTAATGATATTTTGGTATCGTACGGTTTATGGTGAGGTATTTGTTTATGAAACTCTTTATATTTTATGTCGAAAATGGAGGACGTGACAACTTGGTATCAGAGCTATAGGTTTAGAACACTTAGAGACCGTGGGGAGGCGTTTCGCCTCATGGGTTCAAAATGTCGCGCCCTCTAACATAAATTGTGCATGCTTGTGTGACTAACATTTATGTGACTACGTGGCATTGTGCTTTTGTTATCGTAGGGTGGCGTAGAGTTAGTTACCCGTGTTGGGAAGTTAGGGCTTTGATCCCTTAGCTATACTGTTGTGGTTAATAGTCTTTCTTTCTTGTATCCTTGTAGTAAGATGCCTCCGAAGACGCGTGGTAAGCGGAGCGGGGTTGGAAACCGGGGTGGTCGTGGCCGTGGCCGTGGGGTACCTCCCGAGGATGAGGTTAGCCAGCTTGGGGAGAACCCAGGTGGGAATCCGGGGGCTGGGGCAGGTCGAGGTGCAGGTGTGCCTCCGAATCAAACTCAATTCGCTAGGGATCTCGTTGCGGCACTCACGGTTGCAAATCTTTTGAACCAAGCTCCGAGAGAGAATGCTGAGGACCGAGCCATGGTGGCAATGCGAGAATTCAGCCGTAGGAACCCTCCAGTGTTTGATGGGATTAGTACCGACCCTTTGGTAGCTGATCATTGGTTGACTCAGATTCGCAAGCTCTTTCGAGCTCTAAACATTACCGAGGACAACATTCGAGTGGGTATCGTGGCCGTCCAGCTAGTTGGTGAGGCCAGCGAGTGGTGGGAGTCTGTCCTAGAGATTAGGAAGGATGCTAGGAGGGCGGCAAGAACCGCAGCTCAAATGGACGAACCAGACGTAGAGGATTTGACATGGGCTGAGTTCGAAGCGCTCTTTGAGGAGCAGTACTTTCCTGAGACTTCTCGTGACACCTTGAGGGAACAATTTGAGAAATTGGAGCAAGGTAATATAACCATTTCGGAGTATGTGCAGAAGTTTCAAACATTGTCTCGTTTTGCTCCGGAGTTGGTGGCAACGGAGGAAAGGAGGTGCCGACGGTTTGAGAAGGGTTTACATAGTACTGTGAAGAGGATGGTAGCAGTCCAACGTAGGAAGAAGTTTTCTGAGGTTATAGAATGCGCAAGGAGTATCGAGATACCGAAAGAGGCGCAACGAAATAGGGGAGTTTGGGAACCGAGGCAATCAAACGTGGGTGTGAGTTCGTCGTCGGGGAGTTTTGGAAGTCAAGGACGGAAAAGACCGAGGGAACCATCTCAGACACCGCAGGGTAGCTCATTGGGCTTCAGCCCACCATCTTCAGGGACTCGGGGTGCGTTGTCTAGGCCTCCACCTGTATGTTATAAGTGCAATCAACCGGGACACGTGCGTGCTCAATGTCCACATCTTGAGAAGGCTTGCTATACTTGTGGGAAGATGGATCATCTTGCGAGAAATTGTCTTCAGGGTTCGGGAGCACGTAGTGAGTCGGGATCCGTGCAGCAGCCGGGAATGGGGCGTAGCGTAGGCCAACAGTTTCGGGGTACTCAGAGGCAGCAGCAGTCTCACTTCCGTCAGACTACGTCGGCTCAGAGTTCCGGGGTTGATAAGGGGGCGAGTTCTTCCGCGCCTGCTCAGAGTACGGGTCAGGGTACTCAAGGGCGAGTCTACAACATCACTTCTGCCATTCCATCCACCACTTCTCAGGCTCCAGAGACTCCTGTCGTGAGGGGTACATTCCTTTTATTCAACTCCTTTGCTAAAGTTCTCTTTGATTCTGGAGCATCACATTCATTCATTGCTGCATCATTTGTGTGTGCTTTGGAATTGGAAACGGAGAGTCTTAGTCCTCCCTTGTTCGTTGAAACACCTCTAGGGGGTAGGACACCACTTGATAGTATCTGTCGAGATTGTGAGTTGATCATCCGTGACCGTCGTTTTGTGTTCGATTTCATTGTTCTGGGAATGTCAGGGTTTGATCTTATCTTAGGAATGGATTGGCTGTCCACATTTCATGCTACCATTGATTGTTTCAAGCGTCGGGTTCGTATTTGTCCTCCTGAGGGTCCTTGTTTCGAATTCTTTGGGGAGCGTCAAGAACCGTTAGAACCGTATCTATGTGGACCTCGAGAACGCGAATCGATCTATTCTTTGTTGGCAAGTTTGACGTTAGATGAGGATACCTCCGTGCGTGGGGAGTTACCCTTAGTGGTTCGTGATTTCCCGGATGTGTTTCCGAAAGAATTGCCTGGTTTGCCTCCTGAGAGAGAGGTTGAGTTCACCATTGAATTGCTTCCCAGTACCGCTCCTATCTCCATACCTCCGTATCGTTTCGCGCCCGCTGAATTGAGAGAGTTGAAAACTCAGTTGCAAGAACTGGAGAGCTTAGGTTTCATTCGTCCAAGTACGTCGCCGTGGGGAGCACCGGCTCTTTTCGCGCAAAAGAAGGATGGATCACTCCGTTTGTGTATTGACTATCGTAAGCTAAACCGAGTCACCATTAAGAACAAGTATCCGATGCCTAGAATTGATGATCTGTTTGATCAACTACGAGGTGCCACTTATTTCTCCAAAATCGATTTGAGGTCCGGTTATCACCAGTTGAGAGTTCGGAGAGAGGATATTCCAAAAACCGCGTTTCGTACTCGTTATGGCCATTATGAATTCGTTGTTATGCCTTTTGGATTGACGAACGCTCCAGCTACTTTCATGGACTTAATGAATCGAATCTTTCGTGCGTACCTTGATCGTTTTGTGGTCGTATTCGTCGACGATATCCTTATCTATTCGCCAACGGAGGAGGAACACCAATCCCATCTTGCCATCGTTCTAGAACTCTTAAGAGAGCACCAATTGTACGCCAAACTTAGTAAGTGCGAGTTTTGGATGTCCGAAGTCAAATTTTTGGGTCATGTGGTATCGAAAGGTGGCGTGTCCGTTGATCCGGGAAAGATAGAGTCTATCATGAATTGGCAGCGACCGAAGAACGTGTTTGAGATTCGAAGCTTTCTGGGGTTGGCCGGTTACTACCGTCGTTTCGTTCTTAATTTCTCTCGTTTGGCGGCACCGATGACTCGATTGACGCGTAAGGGGACTCGTTTCGTATGGAGTGACTCGTGTGAGACGGCTTTTGAAGAACTAAAGAAGAGGTTGACTACCGCACCGGTTTTGATCGTGCCCGAACGTGGAGTTGGCTACTCCGTGTATTGTGATGCGTCTAAGGAAGGGTTAGGATGCGTTCTGATGCAAAAGGAGCGAGTGGTAGCGTATGGATCGCGGCAACTGAAAACTCACGAACGAAATTACCCGACACACGACTTGGAGCTTGCGGCCGTTGTTTTCGCTTTGAAGAGTTGGCGCCATTATTTGTACGGTGAGAGATTTGAAGTCTTTTCCGACCATAAAAGTTTGAAATATTTGTTTTCTCAGAAAGAGCTTAACCTTCGTCAACGTCGTTGGATGGAGCATTTGGAGGATTATGACTTCGAGTTGCAATACCACCCGGGGAAAGCGAACGTTGTAGCGGACGCACTAAGTAGAAAACCCACATACCTTGCGAGTCTAGCTGTTTATGAGTGGAAGATGATAAACGATTTGGGCTTTTGTGCTTCGCATTTCGAGGAGGTTCGGGAAGGGGTAACGTTATGTAATTTGACTGTGCAATCGACCTTATTGACTCGAGTGATTGAAGCTCAACAACACGATGAAGAAGCGGAAGAATTTCGTGCTAGATTCCTTAGTGGAAATGCTCAAGAGGGGTGGATGATACACGCCGATAGAAGCTTGCGTTATCAAGGGAAGTTGTTCATACCCGTTTCGTGTCGGGCGGAAATCTTGCGAGAGTTTCATCATTCTCCATTAGCCGTTCACCCGGGAGGGACGAAAATGTATTATGATCTACGTAGGCAATTTTGGTGGTCCGGAATGAAGAGGGACGTTGTGATTTTTGTGTCCAAATGTCTTACGTGCCAACAAGTAAAAGCCGAACATCAACGACCCGCAGGGGAGTTACAACCATTGCCTGTGGCCGAATGGAAATGGCAGAATGTGACCATGGATTTCATTACGGGTTTACCGAGGTCGCCAAAGGGACATGACGCTATTTGGGTGATCGTGGATCGTTTGACCAAAACCGCTCACTTCTTGCCTATGCGTGTTACCGACTCCGTGGAAGCACTCAGTCGTTTGTATATTCGGGAGATCATTCGTCTTCATGGGATTCCCGTATCCATCGTATCCGATCGTGATCCGAGGTTTACTGCGCGTTTTTGGCAGAGTTTGCAAACTGCTTTAGGCACCAATCTCTTGTTTAGTACCGCCTATCATCCTCAAACCGATGGACAATCCAAGAGAACGATTCAAATTCTAGAAGATATGCTTCGGGCTTGCGTGATGGATTTTCGGGGTAGTTGGGAGGATCACTTGCCGTTGGTAGAATTTGCGTACAACAATAGCTATCAATCGAGTATCGAAATGGCACCGTATGAGGCTTTATATGGAAGACCGTGTCGATCGCCAGTATGTTGGACCGAATTGGGAGAAGATACGCTAGTGGGACCGGATATGGTCACGGAGACGTCCGAGGGTATGAAGATTATTCGACAACGCCTTAAAGAAGCTCAAGATAGAACGACCGAACAAGTCAAGGTGATTCGCCAAAGATTATTGACCGCGCAAAGTAGGCAAAAGAGTTATGCCGATCGTCGTCGTCGCCCGTTGTCTTTTGAAGAAGGGGATCACGTATTCCTTAAGGTATCGCCTCGTAGGGGGTCATCACGTTTTGGGAAGAAAGGGAAGCTATCGCCGCGTTATATCGGGCCATTTGACATTATCGAGAAAATTGGGGAGGTTGCGTATCGCTTGGCTTTGCCACCGAAGCTATCGGGTGTCCATGACATGTTTCACGTGTCTATGTTGAGAAAGTACGAATCGGATCCGTCGCACGTATTAGAGTGGTCCGAGCTTGAGTTAGAGGCCGATGCGTCTTATGGGGAAGAACCGATTCGTATCCTAGATTCGCGTGATCAAGTTTTGAGGGGTAAGACGATACCGCTAGTGCGAGTCTTGTGGAGAAGTCAAGATAGCGAGGAATCAACGTGGGAAAGAGAGGACGAAGTTAGAGAGAAATACCCGCACCTATTTCCGGAATGAGCCAATGTGAGTGTTTAAACTTCGAGTATCACGATAATTGACTTGTTGCATGATGATGAAATTGTGAATGTTGTGTGCATACATGATGCATTAGTGGTTAGCTCTGGCATGGTAATTTCGAGGACGAAATTTCTTTAAGGAGGGTAGAATGTAGAGACCCGTATTTATTTTATCCAAAGTTGATATTTGTTAAATGCATAATTTTCGGAAAGGAAGTGAAGTATGCGTTTTATGTGAATTGGGGTTAAAGTGGTAGAATTGATTGTGAAAGGGTGTAATGTGTAGTTTATTAGAAAGTGGGTATAAATAGATGGGTGAGGGTGTAGAGGATCATTTTCTCTCCACACCACACACCGGCTCTTTCTCTCCCTCACGCCTCTCACTCTCTCTCTCTTGCTCTCCCACCAAAATCACTCAAAAACCCACCACAATAACCTCCAATCCTTCGACCTCTACGCGTATTGTGGTCCGTATCCCACCGGTTGGAGCTCGGTGGAGTCGTATCCCGTTCGAATCAAGGTTTTCGGAGAGCTAGGGCTCGTATCTTCTTGGGTTTCGTTCTTCGGCTTCGAGGTAGGGATTCTACCTCTCAATACATGTATTAGAAGTGTTTTTCTTGCCTTGAATCGTGTCTATAGTTGTTGTTGTTGTTGTTGTGGTTGAGCTGCTTGAAATCTGCAGAAAAACTGCTCGAAAGCCTCCCGTATCGATACGGCCCTTAACCCGTATCGATACGGAACAAACTGGACAGATTCGTAGTCATCCCGTATCGATACGGATTTTAGCCGTATCGATACAGTGAGCTTATCTCCAGATTTTCCTGTTTTGATCCGAAACCCATTGTTTTGACCCCCGATCACTTTCAACTCGTTCTAAGTGCTTCTAAAACACTCCTTATCGTTGTTGAACACCCTTGTTGAGCTCTTGTGCGTTCTTGGCACTTCCTCACTTTCGTTCGATGAAAGTTGTCTTAATTACCATGTGAACTTGAAGTGGAACGAGACGTTATGAAATTTGTGACATGCAAAACTTTGTTGACACAACGCGTGAACACTCAAGGCCCATCGACGGGTGGGTGCTTGGCAGGGGATATCAGGGTCCCATAAATAGCCTGGCAGGAGCTAATGCTCGTATTGATTATTCAAGGCCCAACCTTCGAGGTGGGTGCTTGGCAGGGGATATCGGGGTCCCATGAATAGCCCGGCAGGAGCTTCGGCTCATGACACATAACGCGAGACGGTTTGGATATGCGAGATATGGAAATGGTTAAAGGTTGAGGTGTATTCAGAATCTCATGGCCTGTTTGTCGGATTGTTGAACCACCTCGATTGTCAGTTGCTTGGGCTACCCTTTGTATATGTCGTATCATCACTTTCGCATTTCTCTTGCATATATTGTCTGTGTAGCATTTCTACTGGGCTAGTGTAGCTCAAGCCTTATTTCTTTTCAGGTACTAACCCTGGGCGGTAGCAAGCATGGTTGGAGTGCTTGGATGTTGGATACGTTTTGAAAAGCTAACATAGTAGAGTTACTTAGGCATCTTTGTATATTCCTTTTGGAGATGTATTTGTAACTCTCGTGATAACTCAATTGACTATGGGATATTTTGTAAACTCTAAACTCTTTGACCTTTGATGTCTAATCCGATTTGGGGCCGTCGTGCCTAAGATGTAATATTTTGAACTCTTGAACTTGGAGTATGGTTATGGGTAGTTAATGATATTTTGGTATTGTACGGTTTATGGTGAGGTATTTGTTTATGAAACTCTTTATATTTTATGTCGAAAATGGAGGACGTGACAACTCTCTTTTCGTTTTTTATTAGGGTGAATTTACTAAAACATCCTTGCACATTATGATACTAGCTTTTTTCTCACTTTCCAATTGCAAGGGTGTTTTAGTAAATTTATCATAAAAAACAAACAGGGGAGCAAAAATCAGCTGCCTTTAATTATGCACAAAAGCTAGAGCGAGCGACGAATATCGACCGCCACGCTGGGCCCACTAAGGATCTTGCATGAAAAATTCGAGCTGTGCATAATTTTTATTAAAAAAATTGAGTGGGCATCACGAAAATCAGCTCAATCCGAATTATTGGATGACAAACGGAAAGATTGGATCGAATACCTACACATTTTGGATGCCCACTCGGTTTTTTGTTTTAAAATTATTGAATGACCGAATCTGCCATCGTCGTTGTCTCTAGATTCGTCGACGGGGCCGAGCAGGACGATGACCAGATTGGAGGATATGTTCGGGTATCAAGTTTTTACCAATTAACATTGTTAATTGTGTTTTTAGATTAAAATTAACACTGTTAATTATGAGGTGAATTTAGATAAAAATTAACACTATTAATTAATATTTGTAATTAACACTGTTAATTGTAGTATGAATTTTGATAAAAATTAACACTATTAATTTAGACAAAAATTAACACTATTAATTTAGACAAAAATTAACACTATTAATCGTGGTGGTGGTGGTTGTAGCGACGACGGCATGATAGTGGTCATTATGGTGGCGGCATTGTGGTGGTGGCAGCGACAGCATGGTTGAGGTGGTGGCGCTAGTTGGGGTGGTACTGACTTGGTGGTGGTGTAGGAGGTGGTATGGGCCGAAGAGTATTTTTGAAAGAAATTAATGGACAAGACTTAGTCGGCTATGAGCTTCTTTTGAAATTAGTGGATATGATCTATTGGGACATTGTCCACCTACATAGGACCGGTTGAGAAGAACCCCAAAACCTTTTGATTTAGTACAATTATTCATTAACCAAGTAAATTAGCATGAAAACTTATTTTCATCCACCACTTTGAATTTCTTCTTCCAACTCGGTTGAAAAGAGTAACCCGCCTCCCCCATCTCTCTCTTTCGCCCTCCTGCGCGCAACCACTGATTCACAATCCTTGAATCCTCAACTCGTGATTGGTCTTAGGAGCTAGGGTGAGGGGAGTGTTCGTCATCTCCTCCACTCTTCCTTACTTTCTATTTGTTGATATATTCTACGATTTAATTTGTTATTTTCGTATCTCTTCGAAATATTGTCGATAATTGCCATTTTCATTTGAGAGTGTTAAGTCTCTTCTTCTTGCAAGATTTTTTTTCGCCTTTTGGCAATATTTTGGTCTATAGTTTAGGCTCTTTAAAGTGTGTAGATTCTAACGACCCGCTCTAGTTGACCTGTTAATCTTTAGTCTAACCACGTGGCTCAAAAGATTAACTTCAAGTTATATAGTAGCCTGTTGCAATTCGTTATATACTGCACAATTCTCCCCTTAGCCTAAGCAATGTGGGACAAGGGTCTGAAATAGATATTTGGTTTGGTTGTCTCCAAAATATTCGTTTGAAAGCTCATAATTATAAGTGTCATTAGGCATCTATATAATAAAACAGAGCTGTGTTTGAATCCAATAGATAACCAACGCTCAAGATTTATCCCCCTCCCTACATAAATCCTCACCCTTCATCCTACCTTCCTTTTAAATTTTACTCCTACATGTTTCCTTAATATGGGAGAAAACAAGATTAGATCGAGGAATAAGAAAAACGGAATTAAAAGAATAAATGGAATGAAAATCTGAACCTATATCTAAAAGAACCTATCCCGTGCAAAACCATTTTGGTAAAAATCGGAATTAGAGAAATAAGTGTATGTAAAGAAATGTAAATTGCACAAGAGATTTTAAAACCCTTAAAAATTATTCTTAGATTTTATATATCTGCCTCCCGATTTTCATTATAATGTCATAGGATTGTCCCTTTTTTTATTCTTTGCATAACCGATCCCTACCCGTCCATTGTTATAATGGATGGTCCAGATTCGCTCAGAGAATAAATAAACTATTAGCGCGAATAGTATACTTAAAATCTGGACCGTCCAAACACATCTGGACGGTCAGAATTTGTTACACAACACACACAACGGTTGTGTGTGTAGCATTTTTCTTTCACTATTTATGGAATGATTACTATCAAAATGAAGTCAGATCTATTTGTACACATCACACCATATTGATTTTGGTATGATAAGTGTCAATATATGGACTACCATAATTAACTCTAAAAATTCCGCCTTGGGTCAATTTAAGCTGTGATTAGGATCTTTAAAAAGAAACCTCTAGGACTTTTTCTCTCTTTCACCATTTATGCTTCCATATCTATATGCATATGCTACCACCGATTTCTTTATTGGTTTATTAATTCAATCGAAAGAAGAGACACCAAAAAACAAAAGAATGGAGACCATGCTGGTAATGAAATTTTCTTATAAAAAAAAACATACAATTCAGTGATGCACTGTGACTCTTAACCACTAAGATGAGATGGTATGTTGTGAAGTAACACTAAATACTGGTGAGCAACAAAAATATTGAATTGTTTTTTTAGCTATCCAAATATTATTGTATTAATTTTTTTATCCTTCGATCTTTGGTTGCAAATGGACCCTTTTGAGCTCTCTGTTTGTGTATTTGTGTGTGTGTGAGATGGGAGTATTTGAGAAGAATACAACTACATAAATTTTGGAGAATAAATTCTATCCACCGCCGGTGTAAAACCTCACTTTTTCACCACCGTCTACTCTGGATTCCACCGAGCGTCTATTGTTGTAATACGAACCATTTATATTTTAAGACCTGTAGTCTAATATTACCATGCAAAAAATCAGCTTGATTGGAAGTCGATAGATATATCAAAATTTAAATTTTGGTTTATAAAATGAACGATTTGATTCTGTCAATAATAATAAAGATAAACTGTCCAAAATTCAATTTTTGATACTCTTATCGATGTCCGATCAAGTTCATTTTTTACGTGATGAACGATTCAAATTAACAATTAATACAAGGTAGGATCGAAAAAGGCGGCGGTGGAAAACTTCACTTTTTCTCCTTCTTTGGACGATTTCAGTTATATTTATTAGATTGAATAATTAGAGAAATATTTGCATGCTTTGGAAGTTTTATTTGAAATTTTAAAGTAGATTGTTTAACCACAAATTTATTTTCCTAAAGGTTATAAAATAAATATTTTTTAAATATCAAAAAATCCCGTTCAGCATAAGAAAAGGTTTGAGTTTTCTCAACACGGATTATAAATGAGTGCCTAATTGATATTCTAAAATTTTATTTCATTTATCCAAAAATAAGGTCTTCTAGCCTTCAATTGGAAATTTGATAAAACTTTCAGAATATATTTTTATACTCCATACTACTATTTTCTTTGCTTTACTGTTTTCGCAGAACATTTTAGTGGTACTTTCTATTTGTCTTTGTTTCATTCTTTCCTCCAAGAGTCAATGACTATCGTAGATTAGTTTCTGGCTTAAGCCTAGAAGCAAATTGAACGAGACATAGTTACGGTAGTGTTTTATTGTGTTTCTGAACATTTTTTTTAAAAACAACAATCAAATGATCCTATTTAATCCTATTGCACCAATCCAGAGATGGAAGGTGGTGGTGGAGGTCATACTGTTGGCTATCATCTTCCTAATCGTTTGAATCTTTCGAATGACTCCCATTCTATCTTCTTTTTCTTTTTAGACACTGGGTTTCAGACTGGGTACAACCCAAAATCATCATTCCTGTTGGTTTGAACAACCAAAAAACTATTCGGAAGGTCTAATAGAAGATCAAAACATACGAGATTATATTGAAGATTTTGTACAAGAAAATATACAAAAGAATAGAAGAATCGCCTCTAGCCCCTCGGGAATTACGCGTATAAAGATTCTAAAAGGCACCGATCTGACCGAGGTCCAAATCTATCTGGCATTCCCAAAATTATTAAAAGAAATTCCAATGGAAGAATTACAGACGAATCTACAAAAAAAAATGGATTGTCTACTAAATCGAAAAATCAACATTGCTATTACAAGAATTGCAAAACCTTATGGAAACCCTATTATTCTTGCACAACTGTAGGCTACCATTCTATCTTTTTTCATGGTAGCTAGCTGACTAGCTGTTAAGTGCGACATCAATTATGGTGGCTTTGAATTTTGCTGGGTACCTACCCACTATGTACTGAATTTAGTAATCTTTAGTGATGTATATTGAAAACTTTTTCAATTACTTATTGAATGATTTGTGATTTGAATAGCAGCTTCGAAATAGTTTTGATTCCTTAAGTAATAATATCTTTGATTAGGAGCGCAATTTTATTGTTAATAGTGCACGAAACTTTTATAGTAGGCTAATACTTTTTAATAAGTGCCTTCAGGCACGGGCTCATTTGTTGAAAACATGTTGTGTCATGCTTTCTGGCATGGGCACAATCGCTATAATTAAATCTCAGCTCAAATTTTATTTTTCCTTGGTAGGTTTTTTGATTTCAAATTCTTTTGAGTTTTAGATTTTATTTTTCTAGGATTTATGTCCATTTTGTCGATTCTCTATATTCTTTTCCCTTTGTGGCTATGTGTGATCCTGATTTCCATGTTGTGGTTCATGCATATCTAACTTTCGGTGAATTATACAAATTCTTATTTGTTGGGTTGCATTTGATGTGATACTCTTTTAAGGAGCAGGCTTAGTTTGGTTTGGCGCGACAATGAGTAAGATTAAGTTGTGTAGTTAGATTTCATGAAAAGTTTATTTTTATTTGCCTATAGCTTAAAAATGAATTTTGATGGAGTTAAATTTCATTCGTAGAGTAGGAATTGTTAATTCATGTCAATTAAGACAAAATTACGCAGGTCACTGCTTGAACCCGTGCCTTTAGGCACAGGCACAGGCACGGGCACGGGCACGAACACGGGCATTCGCTAGTGCATCAATATAGCTTACTTATCTACTCCCCTTATAAAAACGTGAGGCCCACCAAGGTGTTTCCCACGCTTTTATCTTCCAAACCTTGAAATAACTTATCAGCCCCTGAGTAGCCTCATGTTCTGAATCGTCTTCCGGAATGCACCGTTCCCCTTTCGCCTTCTGCGTCAATCGTCATCTTCTGTGCGAGCATCGTTGTGCGAACGACACCCAAGTTCAAACCAGCCAACGTCCAATTCCCGCACCTCCAAACCAAAGAAGTGCATCCGACTGTCGCACCAAAGCCCATCAAGTTCACGGCTTCCCCACCCTCAGACGACCCTCTTGCGGCGGCCAGAAAGTTCTTCGTCAGCTATTGCCCACCGCCCAGAATCCAATCGTGCCGCAGTTTCTACCATCTCACACGTAAGCGTTCCCTTAATGTGTAAATCTAATGCTTAGTTTTGGATTATGATCGTTTGTCATAACAAATAACAAATAGTTTTTGCACTTAAGATGTTCGATAAATTGCTTCTATTAGAATCAACGAGTCAAACAACGGGTGGTGAAGTGCACAGTCACCAATCCCAAAAACAACTTACGGAATTTTAAAGGAGAAAGCATTTTCACCCTTCTGATGGAAGATATTTTACTTGGAAAATATTTAACTTCACTTTTTTATGCAACCAAACAATGGTAGATACGGAGAAAACATCTACGCGGAAATATTTTACTCCAAAACAAATGGAGCCTAATTCTCTACAAATAGAATACTTCGGCAAATTATTTGGCGTTCTTTTTTCCTATTAATGATATGTTTTCTAACATTATTGTTATATATGTCCATCACATTTATAAACTGTACGTGCCCGTTCATCACAATGGTGTTTGGAATTTGACCATGATTCAATTGTGCAAACTGATTTTTTATGTTCTTATTTGTTTCTCCCTATTTGAAGAAAAAGAGAATAGAAGCAAAAGAGCGATGACAAGATCTTCTAATGAGAATACATTTTATGTTTTTCCCTGTTTGAATGTAATGGCAAAATTGCTAGGCACTCTTGGCTCTGCGGGGGGGGGGGGGGGGGGGGGGGACACGAGCCCTGCACAACTTCAAATATTTTTGCATGTTATACTAATTTTTAGGTTAATTATGGAAAATTCTATGTGATTTTCCCCTGCAAGTCCCTTGAGGGAAAACAATTCTTAAAATTTCCATGTGAGATGAAAATCCCTAAAATTTCAACCTATTAATCACTTTTTAGGTTTCGTGTATAAAGCTAGACTGTGGCTACGCACATACCCACAATAATCACTTCCTCAGACCTGGCATGTAGCATTATATACTTACAAAATGTATTTTTTTTGTTATCAAAATGAATATACATAGGATTCGGGCCCCTACTGCACACAAATCCTACATCTGCCACTGGCTCTCGATACTTGGTTGTTGAAGAAGGCATCGAGTTAGTGCGCATTGAAAGTTTTGGGATGTGGTTTGTCTAATGTGCGGCTTATGTGCCATTGTGAATGATCATCTGATCATATCCATTGGGTGGCCTTGGTTCATAATTGAATATGGCCTCGAAGAAGCGAACGTGTGGCGGTGACAACTCTTCAGATAAACTACTATTGGGTAATGGAATTGTATTTGTGGTGAAAAATGTGAAGGTATGTATTGAAAATTTGCTAAAGTATATTCGAAAATGCAAGTGGAGTCTGAAAAACAAAAGAAATTGACCTCTCTTCACCCTTTATTTGGAGGGTAACAGTCGACGGGAGCTCAATTCCAAAAAGGGAAAAAATTACTTGTGCGCACCAATTTTTGTTTAAAAAAAACTTGTTACCCTTCAATTCGACGTGATGACCTGATTCGTTTTGTTCCAAATTCGAGTTTAGCTTCCTTATTCCCCTCATACCCATTGTCAAGGAAACTTTTACTCGCTGTTTTCAAAAATAGTTTTTCCTATTTATGAATAAAACAGTCATGGTCTTTTTATTATATTGCATGCTATTTTTTTTAGAAGAAATGGTTGTTCAAAATTGAAAGTAGAAGTATGTTTGAATTAGAATGTTGTGATAATTGCTTGTTTTCAGATATCAAGATTTATATGTTAAGGGAGTTATAAAAGTTGTCCTTGTGTTACTTATCAAAAAAATAAGTTGTCTTTGTGTCACAACTTACGACCTTTGGGTTTTGACGATGATATCCTTTAAATCTAGAGGCACAACTACTGTATGTGATGTTGAACCTTTGCCCTCTACAGTTGTTGATTAGATTTCTAACACCGTGTTTCGTTACATTTAATGAATTAATGCTCTAAAGTTCGAAGTGGAAGAAAGAGAAAGCTACCGACCGTGTAGGTTATGCAAATAGCTCAAGAAAGGCGAGCACAGTACGACCCTTCCCAAATTCAGTACCATCAATGCCATTAACATATACACTGGTGGAGAGGTGATATCATTGCCTATTTGGCCATGTTCTTAAAAGCCTTTAACATATAGGGGAATTTGCACTTACACCGCCTCTACTACTACTGATTTGAAGATACACTCCTTGTACTTCAAATTTAAGTACTTACACCCCTTATAGGTAAGTGCAAATTACCCTAACATATACACTGGTGGAGAGGTGATATCATTGTCTACTGATGTTGTTGGGTCAACTCTTCAAATTATGTAGTACGTTTGTACTTGCATTTAGAACCCTTTAGCCTTTCATTTTCCTGTCCAATGCTTGGTTTACTAAGAAAAGCAATGTAGTGTTTCCCTTCTCCATCGTTTGTTTCTCGCTTGTTTTGTTTTGTCAGAGGTCCTGGGGATCAAGGTGGTTTCTAAACCTGATATTTATTTGGGGGCGTCTTTAGATTTTTCGGGGGAAAAAGGTAATATGTTTAACTCAGCTCTTCAAAAGATCTCTGCTAAATTACAAGCCTGGAAGTCCCCATCTCTTAGGTTTGCGGGAAGGTGTGTTCTGGCTAAACATACCCTTTCTACCATCCCTCTTAACTTGTTATCTTCCTTTCGGGCTCCATCTTACCTTATTGATCAAATCCATCGGATTATCTGAAATTTTGTGTAGAGAGGAGGTTCAGGGCATGGTTTTCATTGGAAGAAGGGGTCTGCTCTTTGTCTCCCAAAGAGTTTGGGGGATTGGGGTTCAGAGACTTGAAGTTGTTTAATAAAGCTCTTCTTGCGAAAGCTGCCTGGAGAATTGTCAAATTTCCTGAGTCGGTGTTCTCAAAAGTTATGCTTTCGAAATATTGTTATAAATCTCATTTTCTCCCTGTCAAACCAAAGTCCAATTGTTCATGGGGTTGGCGTAGCATCTTGCGGGGAAGGGATCTTTCGTTGAAAGAGCTGAAAAGGGAGGTGGGAGATGGATCTCTCTTCTGATCCATTTCGGGATCAATGGATTCCTTTGATTCCAAATCCTTATGAATCTGTGTCGCGTGGCCTCACGGTGGTTTAGTCAATTCAAGGTCGCTGATTTAATTGATTGGGAGACCAGGTCTTGGTGTGTTCCCCTTCTGTCTCTTATGTTTCCTCCAGAAGTAGTAAAATATATCGTCACCATCCCTATTTTGGGGTGTCCTAAAGCTGATAATTTGGCGTGGGAATTGACCAAGGATGGGTTGTTTACAGTTAAATCAGCTTATTTTCTAGCCTTAAACACATCAATCAATCTGCTTTCGTGGGAGGGAGAGTTAATGAAGCTTTCTGGAAAAGATTTTGGGCTTCCAATATTCCTCCCAAGTAGGCTATGTTTACATGGAAGTTGATTCATAGAATCATTCCAGAAAGTTCCAACCTGGAAAGGAGAGGCATGGATGTTGAGCCTCTTTGTTGTAGATGTAGCGGATCAAGAGAAACTGTTGAGCATTTTCTTCTGGAATGCCCGTTTTCCAAACGCATATGGAGGGCATCGAATCTGGGTTTTAATTTTGACATAGGGACTCCTGTGAGGGTGGAGGATTGGGTGGCTGAGTGGGTTAAGCAAGCTCCTTCTAGAAAGCTTATCCTAGAATCCTTTGTGTTGCTTGGGCCTTATGGTTACATAGAAACAGGGTTCAATTTGATAATCATTTTGTGCATCCCACAGATGTTATGGATACTTATAAAGCCTTATTTGTTCAGGTGCTACAGAGTCAAACAAAAGTGCTCACTAAGGAAGATTTTCATATGACGCTTGAAACTGATGACATGAGGGTTGGTGTGGGTGGTTGCAAGGCTAACATTAGTTTTTTTGTTCTAATGACTTGATAAATGTTAGTCATAGGAGAAATTGAGAAAAGCTATAAGTGGATGGAGCATAGCAGAAGGAGGATCTCATGGGAGCTGAGCAAGAGGTTGAGCGGCGAAGCGGGAAGCTGGCGATGCTTTCTGCAAACATGGCAGAAGCTAAAGCTTGTTTGGAAACTGACATGGTGCCTTGATCAAGCGATCGGGATCCTCATAAATGCCACTGTTCTCACGGATAGCTTGCTTTTGGTGAGGTTTTTGCGCAAGGATTTGGTTCCAGATATTTCAGACATTTGGTTGTTATCTACTAAGTTTTCTTCCTTATCGGTTGTAAAAGTTAATCGTTCTGTAATCCAAACTACTCATAAACTGGTAAAAGCCACCCTTAAAGGGGTTGGTTAGCATGTACCTGCTTTTATTAGTAATGATATGTGTTTCAAGGTTCTAAAAAAAAAAAAAAAAGATGTACTTGATGAATAGCATTCCTGAGGTAAAGGAACAATGAGCCAAATTTTCAACTGTTGTTTGGTGAGATGGAAATGGCATTTGTGTTTCTTTTAGTTGGCTGAAGAAGATTTCGAGGTGAGATGAGAAGCTTATGATGGATATTAGCATTCCTGTTGTTTGCTAATGCTGTACGTTTTCGAAGGGCTGCTGGATTTGATATTAACGAGAATAGCTTTCTAGATAAAAGCAAGATTTGATATACCTGAAATTTCAGTCTATGTTTTTATCAAAGGTGTTTAGTTCGATGGCGTGTCCTACTATTTTATACGTTTAGCGTAACACTATTTTATACGTTTAGCGTAACGATAGTGGTTGCGTAGTTTCAAGGTCTTCTGCCAGTGACCTTTCGTTATCAATGCAAGCTGCTGCGGTATCTTAAAATTAAGGTGGAGTTTGGAGAAAGTATAAAGCATAAGTGGCCATTGATTATAATGGGTAGAAGGAAATGAAGCAGTGGGCAACTCTTGCACAATTCAAAAACGCTCTTGCAATGCCAACTGGTGTTGCCATGTAGATCGACAACCCTCGAAGTTCGACGTATTTTGTTGAATCTTTTATGGGGGGTCATAATTTTCATGCGTTTTGTGTTGTGATGTCGATGGGTTGATTATTGATGGGTCTTTTGACAGAGCTTCCCAAGCCAGTCTTGCATATTTGATAGTGCCCTTGCATTACACAAATGCTCTTGGATATTTGACCGGTTTCATTTCAATGGGACTAGGCTTGTCAATGAGCCGGATTCGATAAGACTTGAATCCGATCCGAATCCGATAGTAGTTATCCGGATCCAATCCGAAAACTTTTTTACTTCAAAAATTTTAGCAAAAAAAAAACATTTTTTAAAAAAAATACAGTTTTTTTTCAAAAAAAATATTTTCCAAAAATAAAAAAAAATAAAAAAAATACAACTTCTTAAACATTTTTTTTTTTCAAAATAAAAAATTTACTGTTTTTTTTTTCAAAATTTATAAAAAGTTAAAAAAAATAAAGTTCGGATTCGGATTGATAACGGATTTAATCCGATCCGAATCCGATCTGATCCGTATTTGGATTACCAGATTCGGATTATCGGATCGACGTTATCGGATTCGAATCGGATTTTTCGGATCGGATCCGGATTGGATCCGGTTCATTGACAGGCCTAAATGGGACCAGTCAACTATATTTAAACATCTATAGGTGCTGTTCTACCACAAAAACTATGTTGTTGGATGCACTACATTACCTTTTTTTCTAAAAGTCCCTGCATAAATACCAAACATTTAAAATGTAGTATATCCACGTGCAAAGCATGTGCATCTTTACTAGTTGTCAAAAAAATATGTACTCCTATATAATTATGTTCCCTTCTATTGTAGTCTTTTAAATTCTTTTAATCGAAAGGAGCAAAAAGAAAACAAAAATGCTAGACTTACAATAAAATCCTACAACATAGTTACAACATCCTTACACATCAGCATTGGGCCCAGGAACTCAGGATGTGTAAGGATGATTTTGGGCCCCAGTGCTGACGTGTAAGGATGTTGTAACTATGTTGTAGAATTTTATTGTAAGCCTAACATAGGCTAGACTTCTTGAACGAATAGCCAACAATCACCCCAAAAGTACTCCTATATAGGAGTACTAGTGATATATACCACCATTGTCCAGCAACTATTTAGTGGTTGGAGCGGAGATATCGCTATGTGGTACCCCAACATCTCTAGCTAACACTCAATTCCACTGCCAATTTATGTGGGGCCTTTGAGGTGTTACGTGACCATGTTCCAAAACCATCCAATAATTTTTCCCATAACCCTATATATTCAGTCATCATTAGACCATCCCATTGCCTAGTAGTAAAATGGCCGTGAAATTTAATGTTTGGTATAAAGTATAAACAATCACGGCCCAGATGGGTACATAACTACTAACTAGGCACCATTAATTAATGTTTTTATTTAGTAGTAACTTTCTTTCGGATTTCATTTGTACATCATGCCATCTTTCACAGTTTCACGTACCTCGACTTTGGAAATCTGATCCCACCGCCCATTATTGGGGCCCCATTTAAAGTTAGAAAAAAGCTCTATATGGACTGAGCCCCGAAATTGATAGCACCTGAGAGGTTTCGGCTACACTGTCAATACTTAATTGCCCAAGTAATCCATAATTGAAGAATAAATACAATTGCCCGAAAAAAGCCGGCGCTCCTCATTCCAAATAAATACAATTGTCTGAAAAAAGCCGGCGCTCCTCATTCCAATTATTCTAAACAAAAGGAATGAGTATTGCGAACATGTTTGTTCTTCTTTCCCGTAAACCTAATCTCGAAGGTAGTATACGTGCAATTCTACCGTACGCAATGCGTGTGTGTGTTCGAAACAAAATAAAACACCAATTGAGTGTACGTACGTACGTCGACAAGGGGTCAAATACCGTGCAAATGATCTTGTGTTTTTTAAGGTGTATTTAACGGGAAATGCTACGGTGTCCACCCGCTATTTGGGGACACCGTAAAAAATGGCATAACTGACCATTACAAGTATAACAACGACCAGTGATGTGTATAACCAAAACCTTACAAAGGCATAACTCTCAAAATCTCCAGAATTTTTGGGGATTTTGGGGGTTATGCCTTCGTAAGGTTTTGGTTATACACATCACTGGTTTTGGTTATACCATTAATGGTCAGTTATGCCATTTTTTACGGTGTCCCCAAACGGCGGGTGGACACCGTAGCATTTCCCTGCATGGATGCTTTATTAACTTTATTTATACTTCATTGCTCTGTTAAATGAGAAATGCTACGGTGTCCACCCGCCGTTTGGGGACACCATAAGAAATGGCATAACTGACCATTAATGGTATAACCAAAACCAGTGATGTGTATAACCAAAACCTTACGAATGTATAACCCCTAAAATCCCCAAAAATTCTGGGGATTTTGGGAGTTATGCCTTTGTAAGGTTTTGGTTATACACATCAGTGGTCGTTGTTATACTTGTAATGGTCAGTTATGCCATTTTTTACGGTGTCCCCAAATAGCGGGTGGACACCGTAGCATCATCCAAGCATGTACCCGAAGGTAATGACTTCGGTGTCTCTCTCTAATTTGGAGACACCGTAATTATGGCATAACAAAACCATTGTAAGCGTAATTGAAACCCATTAGGAGCATGACAAAACCATAATGAGGCATAACAAAACCAGTAACTTGCATAACCGAACGGACGGACCAGATTTTGCCACACCAGAAGTTTGACCAAAACTGACCGGTCAAAGCGGTAACTCCAGCCGGTAAAAAGTGGATGTATAACTAAAACCATTAAAGGGCATAACAAGAAACCCGGAAAGGCATAATACAGGAAATGATTGGCATAACAAAGGGTATATATTTCCTAAACTGGTATAACATAAACCCCAAGTAGTCATAACAAAACCATTAAATGGCGTAACTGTTGAGTTATGCTAACATTGGAATAACGGAAAACAGTGAAAAGAATAATCAATAACCACGGTTGGCATAACGAAAACCATACAGGGCATAACCAATAACAGAACCACAAAATAGCATAACAGAAACCCCTGAAAGGCATGACCAGAACCTCATGCCAGCATAACAGTACGACCTGACCACCCCTGCCCCTGGTCCCACCTGTCTCCTTCGCCTGTCAGCTTTTTGTAATTATTATTTTTTTATTCTAAAATGTTCAACCCCGGGTTAAGTGGAAAAAATGGAATTTTTTTTTAAATGTATACGTGTTTTGCGATTATGTTGACCAGTAAAATGTAACGGATCTCAATAAATCATTAATTTTAATAATCAAGGCCGTTGATTCGGTTGTTATTGGTTATTTGGTTGTTTTTGGAAATTCTGGGCTCCATCCAGTTTATTTTGGTTTATGAAGCTCTTCGATTTGTACAAAAATTCAACATAAGAATGATAACTTATGTCCGATAAAGCTTGTAACGAAAAGCAATTTACTTTATTTTTGGCAGGAATGATGTAATCTCTTTCACGCACGAGATAGACGGTTTTGATTTTGAAGAAATAGATAAAGCGGTCATCGAGTTGTGAACTATAGGACTTTAATACCTACGTAAGCATATAATGTGTTCCGATCATGTGGTTGCTGACATCCGATTATCATAGAAGTTGGTGACAAACATAGAATCGATAAGATGTGCAATCTTAACGGTTTAGATCAGTCATCAGGAAAAAATATTGAACAACTTCCTTTAAAATCTATACGTTGAACTTTATTGTTTCTAACTAAGGTCTTGTGCTTTCATATAATGTACAATACTCATACGATCGCAACACAATGACGACGATCGATACTGTCCATTTTGTTTTGCTTGGTGTTTTAATTGTTCTCGTAAATTTTTAGGTCTACCGGGTTTAGAATGCCCTTTTATTGGGACGTAGATTCATTATTAGAATGACATTTTACATCTGATCAAGTGTGTATTGATAAGAGATTTAATTCATTTTTGGCAGAAGCATTCAAATCTTTGTTACGTAAAACATAGACGGTCCCGATTTAAAAAAAATAGCTGAGGCGGCCGAAGATTGGTGCAGTATGGGACTTTAACGTTTTTGGAAACACCAAATGTGTTCCGATTATGTGGTTACCGACATCTGATTATCACCGAATTTGGTGATAATGATTAAATCAACAATATGTTGAATCTCATCGGTTTAGATCGAGCATTTGAACCAATGCAAAGATCAGGGCAAAAATTGCTACCGTTTTGTGTGCACGGAGAATGCACCCACTGAAACTTATATATTATTATCAAAACTTATATATTATAAGCTTCTCATACAAGAATAGATGATTGACTTGGTGCAGTGGTTATAAAAGTTGCTCAAATACCAGGTGGACCAGGTTTGATTCCCGGCCCTTTTGTGCCCCTTTTTTTTTTTTTTTAAAAATCTCTTTTGATGTACCACACAAAATAAGATTTCACCTTAGCTACTGTGTTCTTGTGACTTAAATTAAATTTCAGAATTGTCCTTATTTAATTTTTTTTCGCATTTGTCAGTTTTGCGCTAAAAAATGGTTATTTCTCAAAATACTTTGGTAAAAGTAAAAAAAATTTACTTTTCCGATTCTTCTCGTCAAGACGAATCAATACCCTACAAAAGTTTGCGCAAAACTGAAAAATGCGAAAAAAAATTCAAACAATGATAAAATTCTAAAATTTAATTTAAGTTTAAGTTAAGGTCACAAGAACTTAGCAGCTAAGGTGAAGTCTTAGGCGTGTGAATTCTGACCAACAAGAGGTGAATTCTGTTTTTAGGGCGTGTGAATTCTTTCCAACAGAGGGAGTGAATTTTGTTTTTAGGACATGTGAATTCATTTGGGTGAATTCACACACAAATGAAGAATACACACCACTAATTCCAAAATTCTTTCCAACAAAGGTAGTTTTTGCAAAAATATCGGCAAAATCTCCCCTGTTTTTGGTCCTAGCCCGACGTCTCGCGTCTCTGTCAATACAACAATAATAACAACAAAAACAACATTAGGTTACCCACAAACCCATGTTGGACATTTCTCATTCTAAATCACCATTCACAAGCCACATTCATATCCAAAATTCGTTGCCAAGTTATCCATTCACAACAAAAACCATTAAACCAAATGCTATCACAAAAACTCTCAACTAGTATAGGTGACCAAATGAATTATATCTCCTTTTTATTACAGGTGACCAAATGCTATCACAAAAATCATAAAACCAAACGACTTACTAGACTTGACATCAAGGTAAGCAACTATCCTGCTTCTCCATCTTTTCGGAGCAACAACCGTGGCCAATTTTTGAAGATGAAACAGTAACCATTTCCTTGTGCTTTCAGCTGCTGCTCTATCCTTTCTTTGTCCTCCTTCAGCACCACTTTCTCTTGAATTGTCGAAGCAAGAATCCCGCACGTCATGGTCTTGAATACCAAATCATTAGAGTTTCCAATATATGAACACCATACGAGAATGGCGAATCAATTTCAAAAATGATCATATATGAAGCATTTCACTTCTCAGATTCCACACATAACCCCCCAAAACTATTGAAAGATATATGAACCCCTGCAAGTGGTCTTCTTTTCAAAACCACCAGCGCACATCCCCAACCACTAAAGAAAACTGTTTATTGTATCATGGCTATGCTATCCTCAGATACCTATGAGCCATCGTAAAAGGTTAAGCAAATTGTGTATCAAAACAAGTTCTTAGTGGTAATCATACATTTGGTAGGCAAAATTATTTATTTTGAACATGACAATAAGGGCCAACATTGCCGTCATAAAAGAAGAAAAGGAAAAAGAGCCACAAATTCTTACTGATGCATTTAACATAACAAACAACTCTGTCTATTTCCCCTTTTGATGGTAAGTTTCAACTATGCACTCTTCATGCCATTTAAACCAAACAAATTCTTTTCAGATCACTAAGTAGAGATATATGGAGTTTCATCATTAATTATTTAATTCTCAAGTTTACCAATCCAAGCAACACAAAGCTTTGAAGAACTACGATAGGAGAAGGCTAAGAAGCACAGTGCCCTAATTACAAAATGTAACCGAATACCTTTTCTTTGGGCATTCTTTCTCTATGCAATCCTCATCTTGTAGCATTGGCTCAGTAAGTGAAAAATCAGCTTGTACATCAGCACTGTCACAAAACAAGCAATCACATCACGTCACAAGAAAGAAACATTGTTATGGATGACAAAAAGGTATTTCAACTCCATATTTGAATATATCCATATCTCCTTGTCTTACAACACATCCATCTTAATATCCTTGTTTCAACTACACTCATTTTTCCTTAAAGCATCGCTGGCCTTTTAGCAATGTGTGTTCTAAAATGCCCCTTTCAATTTTTGTAAGTCCAACTATTGGCCCATGCTCAAGAAGAAGCCCTACCAAATTGGGGGAAAAAGACCTGATCTACGACCAACCTTTTCCTTTTTTACCTGGTAGTAATACAATGCCTTGAATCAACATGAAGGTGGGACTGAAAAAGAACCGGTTGAAGTACAAACTCCAACTGCTTTTTCTTATACTGTAGCTACGGCCTACAACTGATGATCAATCTACTCCTTTGATCTAGTCTAATAGTTTTCCCGGTAGCCGGTAGAGTCTAATGTACTATAGCCGAAAGGCATTAAGCTAGTCAAGGTGTTCACTACTTTAAACACAAAAACAGGAAGGAAAGAAAAAAGGATGCAATTTTTTGTCGTACATGCCAGTAAACACTTGGAAATGACAAGTTCCACTTTATGGCCTTCGAATATTACCTTCAAACACATTTGGGCTTCACTTCCAATGAATTTCTACCTTCAGTCCCTTTTCATTCCTGACTTCAATTTTGATGGACGAATATATAGAATATCTACCAAAAATAGTAAGTCAACAGATGACATACAATGTGACAAAAGCTAAACATAAGAATTATGCACAATTTTATACTTCCATGGGACAATTGTTAAGTTACGGAACACTGACTTCAAGAAAGTAACAGAAAAGTAACAGAAACCATGATAATGAACACAGTAGGCACTTAACTGGAATTACACAGTCAAGTAGGGATTTGGTTGTCGGCCCAAAACAAACTGGAGTTCACCACCCGTAGCATCTAATGTTAGGTCCTCTTTTGTCTTTCGTCGGTTTCTCATTCCAGTGAGTTCTTCAATGTGGATTTACCAACAGAGACATAAATTAAAATAAGTGACATGTCAAACATGTTTGGATTATACACAATGCCAATTGAAGCAATTCATCAAATTGGTATATCAGTTTGACCCATAAGGGCACAAATTGCATGGGTGTACTATACGTTCGACCGTAGTGAAGCATACAAAGAGAGAATAAAGAACCATGGAATTATGGGTTTAGGAAGACTAATACAACCCATAAGGGCACAAATTGCATAGCTGGAGTATACATTCAACCGTAGCGAGCATACAAAGAGAGAATGACAACAATAAGCCTAGTTGTGATTGTCATGGCACCATAGAACTGTTCTGGTTGTCGTATACGAACGTAGATGGGTAATTACACAAGGGCATAACAAGAAAAGAAACTGGAATTGGTGCCGTAAAGCAATAAACAACTGTGATTATCAGGATCAAATGACCATATCCTTTCTAATATAACTACTTGGGCCATATGAAGCAATTGAAACCACAAAAATATGGGAGCTTTGAGGAAATAATTGCTATTACTTGCAAGTATTTGAACTTCTTAGTTTTAATCGAGGAAAAGAGGGAGGAATGTTATACTCTATTGTGTTTTTTTCTTTTATATATCGTCTAAGAAACTGGAATTGGTGCTGTAAAGCAATAAACAACTGTGATTGTTGCTTACGATCAAACCTTGCTTTCCAATAAGAGGTTGAAACACCCGAAGCGTAGGGCTAGGTCATCGGTAGCATAGTATCCGGAAGTCCGGGATCGTTCCCACAGAGAATTCGAATATAGCTTGAAATGGATTGTAGGTTTTATGGTAGGATTTCGGTGTTTAAGCCCGCCAACTATGGTTTTGCTTTAAACGGTACGACTAAAACGAAAACTAGAGTAACGCTCGATAAACTTAAAGAGGCAAGTCTCGGGGTCTTCTAACCCTTGACAAAGGCCATTACTGGTTCTCAATTATAACTCAGGCGAGAGTCACGACCGCGTGCTCACTCCCGGAGGATTTTACTTAAAAAGACTACGTTTAACGAAAGATGTGATTTTCCGGAGGCGAACCAACTTGTTTTTAATGTTTATCGAATACATAGGAGGCCACGAGGCCTCGATAAGTCATTAGCCAAGACCGCTTGACTAAGCTCGTTACCAAGGGGTTAACACCCCTAGTTTAGACCGAAAATGCAAATTAAGCTTTATTCCGGAAATCATGCTAAAAAGCCCGATGGCTCGAGAACCTAATAACAACCTAAGTCCTCGGGAAAGATTATCCCGAGACTTAACCAATAAACTACTCACGCATAGTAAAAAGACTAGAAAGCATGCTTAAGAGAGAAAACATGATTAACCGACAGAAATGGAAATAAACTTGATATTAAGAAAGATCTTAACCGTAGCTACAACAATAATAAACGAGAAAACAATAAACGAGAATTAACTTACAAGGTTAATGGAAGACAAAAGCTTGAAACACTCTCTAATGGAGGAAAGACAAACTCTAGCTAATTGAAGAGAGAGAGACAAAAGGGAGTTATGGAGGAGAGAGTGACAAAAACAAGTCTTAATAGGTCCCCTTCTCTCTCCACAAATATCCTAAAAATATCCCAAAAGGTGAGACAAACAAAATATCCCAAAAGCAAAAGCAAAATTCGGATTCCCAGGCATGAACCGGTTGAAGACTTACCCGTACCGGTTCATGGCCTCGACCAAGGTCCAAACTTCAAATTCTGCCTTGCATGAACCGGTTCATGATTTGATCGTACCGGTTCATGCCTGGCAGTCATGGTTTCTTCCTCTGCTTCGCTTGGCAAAACGGCCCGACAACGACCCGACGCTTCATTTGCTCGGGCAAAACCACCCGGCGAGGCTTGACTTGACAATGCCACGTGGCCTTGGTTGGCGGAATCCTTCCTTGAGGAATTCTTGACGTTAAAAACACGAATTAACCCTGTTTTACCTGAAAACATAAAAACAAAACCTCACGAGCAAAATGCGATAAAACGGGATAAATAGGGACGAAACGCTACAAATAATACGATAAAAGCCCCCAAGATTATACAATCTTGGGTGCGGATCAATTGTCAAGATCAAATGACCTTTTACCTTTGCACAGAGAGAGAGAGACAGAGGGAGAGAGATTCAGTTGTGGCCAGAGGAGTTTTTATAGTTTGTAGTTGAATTTTCCGGGGATGGGGGTGTCTTGTTGTTTTGTAGCGTTTTATTTGGAGCCGTTGTATGGTGCTGCCGGTTGGTATTAGAACTTGGAAGAGGTGTAGGGTAGGGCCGTTATTAGTTGCAAGGGATAGGGGCATTTTTGGAAAGCAAAAAGGAGGAAACTTCTTCCTACATTTAAAAGAAGTAGTATAGATAGATAAGCATTCCCTTCACAAATCAAATTTGAAGCACCAGAGACATTTCTTTTTCAGAACACTAATCAATGGACTATAAATGTTCAAAAATGTTTCTTCCTCTACATCTCAAGACGCACGAGATCTTGTACCACTTACCAATGAGGCCCTATCAATTCCTAATCCACAGAAGCAAACAATTATATATAGACACTAATGCAATTACACTCGCTCTTCATAGACAAACTTAGGATTCACGCCCATGTAAATCAATGTGAGAGGGTCTTTTCCTATTAGATAGGAGGGGCTGTTGTACAAAGTATACTTCTAAGTATGATTAACGTAAGATGTGTAATTGAAGATGATTTTAGGCAAGTAACCACACTGACGGAAGAAGAAAATATTGATGCCCTTTCCAATGACAGAACTAGAGGGAAAGAGAGTGACTATCAGGCTGTCTATAAAATTGTATCAGTCACAAATGCATATCGTACACACACAAAAATGGAAACAAAATCAGTTTTCCCTAACTTCCTAACTGAATGGGGACAAGGTTTCAACATCTCTACTACTTGGCTGTACAAGTCGTATAATGGGTTATGATTTCAATGACTACGAGCAGGGCCGGCCCAAGGGTTTTTAGTGCCCAAGGCTTAATAAAAAAAGTGTGCCCTTAGAAAAAAAATTTGCACGATTCCCCAAAAGAGGCAAGCAATTTGGGACGGAGGGAGTAATACTTAACAATTTTTACAACAACAATCACAATACGAGAAAGCCAAACCAATATAAATTTTTGCTTACCAAATTAATACTTAACAGTTTCTAAGTTTTTGCTTACCAAATTAAGAGGAGTAAGGCTCATTCCAAAATATACCCAAATAACAGAAGAGAACAATTTAAAGTAATTGTATCTCTAACAAAATAAAACAGATTTTCATACATGGTCTGACTAGTAAAACATCAAAAGGGTCAAAAAAATCTCACCTCCTCCTGTGTTCTATCTTCTCCTGTGACTCTCAAAGAGACAAAGATCGCAGCGAAGAAGGCCAATCACCACTTCTCTGACTCGCACCTATCCTGCAAATTGAGAATGAACACATAGAATAAAAGAACAGAAAACATGCGAAAAAGTATATTCATTGAAAGAAACTGAGAATTTACCCATGCCTAGAGCGCAAGGGGAACATAAACTAATTAGAGGCCAAAGGAGAACAATCAAAACAATCTTCTATTAGATTTAGAACAACAAATTGAGTAGACAAAATTCATGAAAGAGAAAAACTCTGTGACCTCTCATTGTCTGGGATTTTCAATTCATCTCAATGTTTTTCTCTTCCAGTTTGATGGCGTCGAGCGTGATAGTTTCAGAAGCAGCTGAGTAGTGATTCTAGGGCTAGGGCTTGTTGTGAGAGACTGAGATGAGAGATTTGTTTTGTTTGTTTGGAAATTAAATGGACCAATTAGATATCTTATTTACAAAATTGCCACCGAAATTTGTTGGGCCTTCTTCCATTGATTGTCTCCGGCTGGGCCTTTTAATTAATATGGAATGGGCCAACTTTTTCCTTTTATTGGGCTAAAAAAGACTCCTAGTCAAGCCCAAATAAGAAAATTAGTGTTGTGCCCCTAAAATTTGACCTTTTTGGGGTGCCCAAGGCCCATGCCTCTTGGGCCTTGGGGTTGGGCCGGCCCTGACTACGAGCTTCAGAAAATACCAGATTTCAACATCAATTCTAGAATAGCTTATTTCAACAACACAAATTTTCTATTTCAACAAATACAAGATTGAACACAAAATATCATATTTCAACAAAAATGGGCAGTAAAAAAAAAAAATATTTCAACAAATACAAGATCTAACACAAAATATTAGATTTCAACGAAGAATGGGCAGTAAAAAAATTATTTCTTAAAAACAGGAAATAAATTTTTACCCAAACTCAAATATTGGGTTGAGGTCGGCGAGATGGGCTGCGGATCTGGATCGAAGGCGTTGTTGATGGGGACGGCGCCGTTGGTGTTGCTGGTAGGGGCGGCGCCGAGAAGGTCCTAATTAAACCTAGCGACGATTCAAACGAATGTGATACTCACCCCGGTCGGGGGCTCTGGACTTTACCTATCAATAGAAGGATAGGCTAAAGGCTTCACAGGTAAGTGTTCTCCATCAAAGAATATGGTCCATTCCATCACTGATATTATTCGATTCCCCTCTCGATCTCCTCCTAGCAACATCCGCCTTCTTGCTGTCTCACTCAATCTTGCAAGGTCGGGGTGGATGTAAGGTGTCACGGAGGAAGAGCAGAGGGCAGGGAGAGAAGAGAAGAGGGCAAGGAGAGAAGAGAAGAGATGGAGATGGAGATGAATGGTTGAACGTGGGTGGAAAGAGATGAACGTGGGAGATGGAGATAAAGGAGTTGTAAAGATGAGATGTAGAGAATAAAATTATTAACCATGGTTAGAGGGAGTGCGGGTAAAGGGCTTTTTTCTTTTTTCCCACTAATGACTGGTTCTTTCGGTAGGAAGTTTTTTTTGTTATGCCTTGTTATACATTTTAATGGTTTTAGTTATGTCTCAACTGGTTTTGTCATGCCATTTTTTTACGGTGTCCCCAAAACAGAGGGAGACACCGAAGCGCTACCCGTATCCGAATCAGTAAGTCTAACAATACAGACAAAATGTACAGATTTTGCATACAGATTTTGTGTGGGGCCCACTACAGGTCCCACACAAAATCTGTATGCAAAATCTGTACATTTTGTCTGTATTGTTAGACTTACTGGAAACCCGAATTGTATGCAAGTTCTATGTAATGTCTGCAACACTCTCTCTCTCTCTGGTAAAATAGAAATGCATTGAAATAATAATTAAGTGTTGAAATAATAATTAAGTGTTTACAATTCTAGGGTACCTAACCCCTGATAAATCCACACGAAATACATCTGCAATACAACTTGGAAAATAAAGATAAACATAATAATCCCCAACTGAAACCGGAACATCACTTGCCAACGCATCTGCACACCGGTTAGCTTCTCGATAGACATGTTTGATAGATACCGCTTCAAACTCCTCCATAAGGGACCTGCAATCAAGTAAGATATTAAACCAAGTGGATGATTAGCCATTTCCTTGTTGTTGAGCAGCTGGATAGCTCCCAAGTCCCAACGCATCCGTTTCAACTTCCAGATGCGTTACATGTTCTTCCCTGGCAAAATTGAGCCCATCCCGCAAGGCACAAAGCTCGGTCATGAGGCTGGAGGTTGCAAGAAGATTTCTGTGAAAACCTCCAAGCCATCTGCCATTGGAATATACAGTATATCCCTTAGGAGTCCTCCCGTGGATGCCATCCCCGTAGTAGGATTAAGGGATATCCATCCGCGCGTATTAAGTTTCACAATTAGGACTAACCCAGCCAACACTAATATCAGACGATCTCGATCAAATTGCAATTTCGCTTTAGGCCTAGAGTAAGTTTGAGCCATCCGTGGGACATGATAACACAAATTATATATTAAGAATAGAACAAAAACCTGGGAGAACACATTGAGTATAATATAAATCTTCACATGTAATGTAACATCATTAATTATTTAATTTCTTTTCCAAATTAATATTTCTAGGAGTACTGATCAGGAGTACCCATGTCTGATAGAAACACTTTCCCAGAAAGTAGAACACCAGTATCGAAAGGACATACTACTATCAAGTATACAACTTTATTCGCTTTCATGTTTCTTTCAATATTGGGATTTTTTTATGTTTTTATCCCTCAAATTATAACCTATTTTTCTACTTCGTCCTCAAACTTCCAAAATCACCCACTTTGTCCTCAAACTATCCAAATCTCATCTATTGAGTCCAATGAGTCCTTTAATGAGTCCAAAAAGGACTAATTGTACTAAATGGGTGAGATTTAGATAGTTTGAGGATGAAATAGGTAATTTTGATAGTTTGAGGACGAAATAGGAAAAATGGTGATAATATACAGGAATTATTTGGCAAGGACAGTCAAGTACTTAGCGTGTGCATGGCAGATTGTAAGTAGTTTAGAACTTCAGACCTTGTTCGGTTAAGAGTTTTGGATTTTAGATTCTAATCATTATCTTATTTCTCTCTAATTATTACTCTCATTTTTTTCTCTATCTCTTTCCAATCATTACCCATATTTTCAATCATTATTCTATTTCTCTCTACACTAATTACCTACAAATTTAAATCCAAAATCCCAAAACGAACGGAGTCTCAGATTTTGGGCTAGCTCCTGCGTGCAATAATTACAAATTTACCATGGTGCATGAAAATAAATTACTCCCTCCGTCCCTTTTTAAGATTTCAGTATTTCATTTGGGATGTCCCTTAATAAATATTCATTTTATAAAGTTAGTGGATAAAAGTTAGTACATTTTCCATTCTACCCAAAAAGTATATTTCATTTTGAAAAGTTAGTGAGTAAAAGTGTAATGATGATATCTCCATTATAGGGTAAGTAGGAAAAATGGAGGTAAAAATTTATGTGAAATGTGTAATGATGATATTTTCTTACTAAGTTAGAGTCACGAAGATGAACACTTTTAAAAGGACGGAGAGAGTAATACCGAACGATTCCCAAATCTAAACTCCCAAATAAACTTTCCCCAAAAACATAGTGAGGGGAGCGAGGGGGGACTGGCGCTACTAAACTCCCAAATAAGCGTTAGAATGTTATGTTATACCAACATTGTGAGGGGAGCGAGGGGGGACTGGTGTGACTAATCTGGGGGTGCTGTAGTGCACCCCCGCATTACACGTCACTACAAGAAATTTGGGATCTTCCAACGGTTTTTTTAGTAACGCTTGAAAAAACCGTCGGTATAGATGGTGTATAGTAACGGTTTGCAAAACGTTACTAGAAACAGGACTATAGCGACGGTTTTCATGCAACCGTTACTAGATTACAAGACTATAGCGACGGTTTTTAATAACTGTTACTAAAAACTGGACTATAGTGACGGTTTTTAATAACCGTTACTATAAACCGGACTATAGCGACGGTTTTCATTAACCGTTAGTAGATTTTTACACTGCCAAAACCAATTTTCTTTCATACGATCGGTTTTTCAAACTCGAACTAACGATCGAGACGGTTGACTTTTTTACCATGCTTATTAAATCATTCTCGTAAAAATTTGACTCAATCGGGTTTAGAAAGCTTTTTTATCGAGACACAATTTCATTAACAAAATGAGTTTTTTTATCCGATCAAGTGTGTAGTGATACTCGATTAACTTCATTTTTGGTATGAATGAAGTACTCGTTAATATGTAAAAGATAGACGGTTCCGATTGGGAAAAAAATGACTCAGGTGGGGGTCGGGTCTTACAATCTAATACTTTAATGTCTTGGGATACATCAAATGTGGTCCGATAAGGCAATCGCCGATATCTGACGATCTTCGATGTTGGTGACAATGATGGAATTAGTGAGACGTGAAATCCCAACGGTTTAGATTGACGATTGTAAAAATTGAGTTTGTAATTACATTTAAAATATATACGTTCAATGTAATTCATAACAAACTACGTCTTGTGTTGTACTTGAATGTACAGTAGCCACTCGACCATGACACAACCATGATGATCGAGACCATTGACTTTGTTTTTCTTGTTGATTAAATCATTCTCAAAAAAATTTAGCTTGATCGAGTTTAGAAAACTTCTTTTATTGAGATAAAATTTCATTAATAAAATAAATTTTTTTGCCCAATCAAGTGTGTAGCAATACCCAATTAATTTCATTCTTGGTTCGAAGGATATACTCTTTACTTTGTAAAAAATAGACGGTTCCAATCGGGAAAAAAAGTTATTAGTAGGTGTTTGTATATTATAAACTGAATTTAAAAAATTGGATTAAGAAAAATCTGGTTAATATAGTATAAATATTAGTAGGTGCTTCATTTTACACAAGTGTTGTGCTAGCTTAGCTGGTTCGTGCATGCGCGAGAACGCGAGGTCCTGGGTTCGATTCCCAGGAGGAGCAAAATTTGTTGCACGTTGCCACGTGGGTGTCATGTGGGTCCTTGGGTTCAATTCCCAGGAGGAGCAAAATTTGTTGCACGTTGCCACGTGGGTGCCACATCAGCGCCACGCGGGTGTCATGTCAGCACCATGTGGAGGACACGTGGCCATTACGTCCCGCAATGGTGATTTTTCAAAAAAAAAAAAGAAGTCTATAGCAACGGTTATAAGCGTCGCTAAAGAAACCGTTACTAAAAAAAAATATGTACCAACGCTCGTCAAAACTGTCGCTATACCTCTACTGTGGCAGATATCTTGCGACGGTTGGTGAACCGTTGGTATAGCCTTTAACGACGCTTTTTGTGTTCTTTAGTGACGCTTTTGACCGTTGCTAAATCCCGATTTTCTTGTAGTGCGTGTAGTGCGGTCAATCCGGCCGTCCATCTCTATAATGAACGGCTCGGATTTTCATCCGAACAATGGACGGCTTGGATTTGTAGGAGCTCGGATTAAATCCGATCCCTTTATATGGAGATGGACGGTCGGATCTGCTGCACTACAGCAACGATCCCAATCCATCGTAGTTACGGTGATAAGTAACTTTTGAATATGGAGAAAAATTAAGGTTAATTTTAAGGTTTGCTAAAAGACATAAAGATGAGGGCTTCATTGAATGCATGTGACTTTATTTCTCAATTGAGTGTGAAAAAATGTTAGGGGCAGGAAATTGTTTTGGTTCAAATAGAATCAGTAACCCGCGACCCACACAACATGAAAAAAAAAAAAAGCCTTTAATATATGCAAGATCCTTATTATTATTATTTTTGGCATCCAGACATTGGTGCTCATCAATTTTCCATTTTTGCTGCATTACAAGATTAGGCAAACAAGGAACAAAAAAGAGACTTCAGAATAATATTGGCCAACCATTTCTGGCTCAGGTGCCGAATCTCAACCGTTTGTGAGGGCGTATGGATATGCTCAAGAGCCGAATCTCAACCGTTTGTAAGGGCCGGTTTGACGGTTTCTCGGCAGGCTTGACCTGGGGTCCAGCATCTCGTGGGAATCGCGGCAGCGCGGGCCGTTGGTGCCGTCGTCTTGTGGGTCTATACACGGTCACGACAGACGTCCTGGGCAGTGGCTGGTTGCTGCTAGTGGTTGAGGTGGCGGTGGCTGGGCTTTAGGTGTGCGGCGGTGACCGATTTGCTGTTTGTTTAGGGTTAGGTTTTGGCTCTTTGGGGTGGGCTTTGCCCTTTATAAGATGTCTTTGGGATTTGCCCTTTGGGTGTATTAGGCTTGGTTTCATTGGCTGTTTTTCTCCATCCAACCTTCGGTTGGATTCCCCACCCCCCCCCCCCCCCCCCCCTCCCCTCTCCCTCTCTAACTTGATGTATCCTTATCAAGTTTTTTTAATAAAACTTTTTTTGCCTATAAATTTTTTTTACTCAAACCTGCAAGAGATCTCAAGTTTCAATAGGCACAACATTAGAGGTATGTCAAACCAGCAAGAGATCTCAATTTTTATCCGGAAGCGCACCATACCCACAACATTAGCAGTTCATTCTTTTTTTATAACATGACGTTCGGGTCCGCTTGTGTTAACCTCGACAAATTCAGGAGTCCTGAAGTTATAACAATAAAAAAATCTTCGAGTGGCCCCAAAGTTTGAAATGTTTGGTCTTGAAAGTGATATTAACCGGCCGGTCCATAGAGTTTTTGCTACTATATTGAACGGTAAATGGTAATACCATACGAAAGGTTGTTTTTCTTGAAAATGTTCACAACAAAACTCCTCATATCAACCCCCAAGTCCATGAGGTCGCATGTTCGAATTTTCCGGAGACCAAACATTCCAAACTTTGATCGTTAACTTCAGGGTTCCGGAATTGGTCGAGGTGAGCACAAGATAGCCCGAACATTAGGTTATCAAAAAAGAATGAACTGCAAATGTTGAACTGCTAATGTCGCGCGTATGGTGTGATTCGGATAAAAATTGAGATCTCTTGCGGGTGTGACATATATATCTCTTTCGGGTGTGACATATAATCTCTATCAAGTACTAAAAATTGAGAAATCTTGCGGGTTTACCATAACTCTATGAAGTGTTAAAAATTGAGATATCTTGCGGGTTTAATATAAAAATTGAGATATCTTGCGGGTTTGACGTAAATCTAATCATTAATGTCGTGCGTGTTAAAATTTGAGATCTCTTGCGGGTTTGACATTACTCTATTTTATGTACAAAATTATGATTATGTATTAATTGATGGTTCGTCTCGACGAAAAGAATAAAAAAAGTAAAAAATTATACTCTCTACGTCCCTTATTTAGAGTCCAGTATTCCATTTTAGACTGTCCCTTAATAAGTATCCATTTTGTAAAGTTAGTGGGTAAAAGTTGGTGCATTGTCTATTTTGTTTCTAAAAGTAGATTCCATTTTGAAGAGTAAGTAAAAGTGTAATGATGATGGGGTAAGTAGGGAAAGTGGAGAAAAAAGTTGATGTGACAGGTATAATGATGACGTCTTTTTAATAAGTTGGAGTTACGAAGTATGACACTTAAAAAGGGACGAAGAGAGTAATTTTTACACAAGTATTTTTGAAAATATCAAAGAAAAAGCCCAAAAAGTCATGTGAACTTTTCACACTGCGCTCTCGTTCTCCTCGACTAATATATATGGAGTAAATATTTGTACTTCAATTTTATAATTAATTTAAACCAATTTTGCTTAACTGAGTCGGGAATCTAGGATCTTTCCTCCTCAAGAAAGAATATATGTCCACTTCTCTTGATGTACCCCTTTCGAGACAATAAAATCTTCGTTTTGCCGAGCATAATATGTCCACTTACTTTCCAATCGTATTACATGAAAGCGTGTGGTCAAAGTATAAAATATTATAATTACAAAACTTAATGTTCCAATGTCCATATATCTCCAAATTAATACGCTACTATAGTACTATATAGTCCAACAATTACAAAACTGCTCAAATATTGGTTTGAGATACATCATAATTGATACTCGTAAATTCTGATTTCAAAAAATCTAACTTCCGTAGAGTCGAAATTTTGCCAAAACTCTCCTAGGGCAAATATGGAGTCTTTTTTTTTTTTTTTTCACTTTGTTAATCCTAATCTACTTTATCCTAGGGGACTTGGGGAGGGGAGGGGTGCTTACGGGAATCGAACCCTGTCTATGTGCATAGAAGTATAAAGGGAGGCACCAACTGCATTCCACTCAACTTGCAGGGCAATATGGAGTTGGGTGAGGGGTTTTTTTTTTCATATTATTTATTTTGCCCACAGGATTGAATGAGTAATTTTTTTAAAGTTGATCATATTTTTCTAGTTTTTGATTAACGGGCCAATATTCAGAAAATAAACCTAATTTTTCTTTAAGAATTTCGTACGCACGTCTCACGTGTAATATTTTTTTGAAATTATTCAACTAGGGGATTTAAAAAGAGCACTTAAGGAGAACTGGGAGTGTAGACATGGTTGCTAGAGATACGAATGGAACTATAATTGAACAACTTCAAGGCTATATATATTTCCCCCAAATCTATCCCGAATCGTAGTGGAAGGTGATGCAAAACAAGTAGTTCAAGCGTGCTGGAGGGAAGTATTGTGTTTACGGACTGTGACTCTCGTCTTGAATTGCATTCAACTTACTTCTCTTTTTTATTCTTGACTTCTTTCACACATGTGAATTGTGAAACGAGACTGTAACAGGATAGCCCATTCTGTGGATGCTCTGTTAGATGCTAGGACGACTACCTGGAGGGAGGACTTTCTCCCATGGTTACGTTCTGTAGCTTCGAATGATGTTCGGGCCCCGGCATCGCTCTATTGCAATATATAAAAGAAGAAATTCTTCCTCGAGAAAAAACATTTACTGTACGTAGTGTAAAAAAAAGTCTTACATTTAAAATTGGGGCTAGCACATACTGTGAATTGTTTTTTTAATATAGTTTATAGAACAAGGAATTATAACTATTATTCCGAATAATAGCGGTTAAGTCCATGATCGTCCGCAGAGAGTAAAAACTGAGTTGCAGTAGTTTCAATTAATTTATAATTTAATTCGGAAGGTAAAGAGAAGTTGGATATTGATTTAAGTGAACTAAATTAAACTAGAAAGCAATTAATTAAAGATTTGTAAACAGGAGAGAAGAGGCTTGGGTTTCGATTCAACCTCCCCTTATAATATAACTGTATCGAAATCTAGGATTTCATTCAACTTGAAGTATGGACCACCGTTAGGGTAGCGATCCCATCGATAGTCACCTAAAATATAATCAAGACTTGTATTAGTATAGACTATCTCAATACGATATAGATCGTCTCACTGGACTTAACCAACGACATGATCCGTCTTACGTCGTATAGTCTACCCAAAGATTATCTCGAAACATTGAAAACTTTTGTATGACTGTATCTAATATAGTGAATATAAATACAATATGAAAATTAATGAAAGAATAAAAACTCTTATCAAATAAGGATCATCCAAGTCACACAATCAAAAAGTTGAATAAAGAACCCTAAAAACTTATACAATCATGAGAATAAATTCTATCCACCGTCGGTGTAAAACCTCACTTTTTCACCACCGTCCATTCTGGACCCCATTGAGCGTCTATTGTTGTAATTTGAGTCGTTCATATTTAAGACCTGTAGTCTAGTATTACCATGCAAAAAATCAACTTGATCAAAAATCGATAGATATATCAAAATTTAAATTTTGGATTATAAAATGGACGATTTGATTCTGTCAATAATAATAAAGATAAACTGTCTATTTTGCAAAATAAAATTTAATTTTTGATACTCCTATCGATGTCTGATCAAGTTCATTTTTTGCGTAGATACATTACTATGTAGGGTCTACAAGATGAACGATTTAAATTAACAATTAACAATTAACACATGGTAGAATCGAAAAAGGTTTTCCACCGTCGAAAATAATTTATTCTCTACCATCATACCACTTGAAGAGACATCTTGCATTGGTTGCCCTAGCCGAAGAAGTTAGGCCAATCATGACTCCCAAGCCACAAGCCACGTCCTCCGTTCTGTATATGCGTGCGAATTAACATGTCTCAAAGTAAAAAAATTTGCGGATCAAAAAAAAAAAGTAAATAAATTTTTTTCGGTACTGGGTGGGTACTACGTGGTTCCCGAGCAATCCATTTGGGCCGTCCAAAAGTGTGTTGGACGGCCCAGATTGAAACCCTCTCTCCTCTTTCTCCCCCTTTTTCTCTCACCAAATCCGAGCCGTTAAAAACTGAAATGAACAGTCCGAATGCGCCAAGCAGACACCACGTGATACCCCGGACACTGAAAAATTTCTCAAAACAAAACCTTGCTGCAATTAATGGGGCACCTTTTTCTGAACTCCTCCGTTTTGTTCTTTTAATACAAATCATGGCAAATATATGCCCCCAATTCCCAGCCACAAATCACGTGCAAAGATTAGGGAAAATGGCGGTGCAGGACGTATTTTGATAATTAATACCTGTCAAGAGAAGTTAAGAATATTTGTTAATGCTGAAAATGTCATTGGCGGGTATTAATTATCAAAACACGTCACTGGCCGTCATTTTCCCCAAAGATTATACTCCCTCCGTCCCTTTTTTAAGTCATGTATTCCATTTCGGGTTGTCCCTTTGTAAAGTTAGTGGGTAAAAGTTGGTGTATTTTCCATTTTGTTCCTAAAATAGATTCCATTATGAAAGTTAGTGAGTAAAAATATAATGATGATGTCTCCATAGAGGGTAAGTAGGAAAAGTGATGTGAAATGTGTAATGATGATGTTACCTTAATAAGTTGGAGTTACGAAGGAGGACATTTAAAAAGGGACGGAGGAGTAGCTTTTATGCTTCAAATTTCCATTAGGTAGCTAGGAATTTGATCCAATGCTTCTCTCTTCTATTTATCTATTATACACTCATCTCATCTCTTGATTAATTTCATCAGCCCGGTTTTGCTTCGACACCAAATAAAATTCAACTTTGCGCTCTACCTCCAAATATTATCTATCGGCTCCGTGAGTCCTGAAACACAATTAACAAGTATCAAACCTAACAAGCCTAAGTTAGGAGGCGTTAGTCGTTTTTCCGCACCTATCAAAAGCCATCTGGCACTTACATAGATTTTCATCCAAAAAACAGAGATAAAGAGCTACAACCAAATCAAAAACACTAACGATATCCAACGTACTTATGTCTAAATCCTAAACGCGAGTCTCAAAACTCTATTCACACCGACATTAAAATTGGCACCAATGGTTGTTAGAGATTTTAGACACTAATTAAGTCGCCTCAAGGTGGCGCAGAAACCATATGAGATATAACAACAAAAGCCGATGGAAATCCCACCCGAACTGCTATCCATCAAAGTCAATTGCCGGCACGCTCCTGACCAGTAGCTGAGGCAATCCAAAATAATAAAATGTAGGTCTATGCAAAAACGCCTAAGCAAAGAAAAATTGTTCTCCCTCTCAGTCCAATTCAATAGAAAAAATCATTCTTTTCAAATAAAATTTGAAGTATAGTTTAGAATGGCTCCGAACGATTTTCGAGATTGAAAAGAATATCGAGTTTCATTTTGGTAGATCATTAAACGACTTCCGTCTATGTGACGAATGATTAAACTATGAATAGCAGACGTCTTGGGGTTTAAAATTGGAGCTGACACATACCGTACGTGGAGTGACTCCACTGTCATCTACCATCCGGTAAGGAAAACATAGTCTATAAATAGCATGTGTCTTGGGATTTCTATGTTTTGGTATTAGAGCCTAACCCTTTTTCCTTATACTCCATTGCTTTGTTGTACTCATGGCATCAACTCGAAATAATGCCACGTTTAACTATGCTTCAAATATGATATCCATATTTGGCGGCGAAAGCTACAGTTATTGGAGCATTCAAATGAAAACTCTCTTCGTTTCCCAAGAGCTATGGGAAATTGTTGAGGACGGTTTTGCGGTCCCGGAAAGTGCCGAGGTCTTGGCAACTTGGACACAAGCCAAAGCAAAAGGAGTACAAGGAGAATGTGAGAAAAGATGCCAGAGCTTTTCTCAACATACAACATGGGGTAAGCAAATCTATTCTCTCCGGGATCGTTAGTGCAAAATATTCTAAAGAGGCCTGGGATCGATATTTTGAAAATTGAATTCAAAGGTTCGGAAAAAGTGGTCTCCATTAACCGGCCTCCAAACTTTATGGCGTGATTTTGATAATCTTGCCATGAAAGAAAATGAGACTATTCGACCATTTAACAAAAGTTGCGGAATTGATAAATTAAATTAGAGGTTACGGAGATATCACTGCGGAGCGGAAAATTGTTGAAAAAAGTATTTTCTCCGAAATGGTTTTCACAGGAGTACCTCTCATTGTATGCCTTTACGTTGATGATTTGATTTTCACTAGCACTAACCTTGCAATGCTAGATGAATTCAAGAAAGCTATGACGAGGGAATTTGAAATGACTGATCTTGGCTTAATGAAATACTTTCTTGGCTTCCAAGTGAGACAGAAAGAAGGAGAAATTTTTATTTCTCAAGAAAAATACACTGAAGACTTGCTGAAAAGGTTCAAGATGTCGACATGCAAGGCGATCTCAACACCAATGGCGCTGAATGAAAAGTTGCAGTTAGAAGATGGAGCACCGAAAGCCGACCCAACACTATATCGCAGCCTGGTTGGTTCTCTCATGTATCTCACCAACACAAGGCCGGATATTGCACATCCGGTTAGCATGATTTCAAGATTCATGAGTGAACCTTGCCAAATCCGGCCATTTTTCCGCAGCTAAGCGAATACTCC